>JAVJGG010000054.1:19460307-19495747 GCA_035590195.1 Aviceda cuculoides | reverse complement strand
CCCCCACAAGAGGGGAAGGGTGAAAGGAAGAGTAGAGAGATTGAAAATCCTAGCTCTTAAGCCTGCATAAACTTATTTTGTCTTTATTAAAAGCTATGATGTTCTTCAGATTGGTCCTACTTACTTCACATTGTCTTTAAATCTCCAAATAGATAAATGTCATTTAGGTTTGATAATTTGAGGTTTTTCCTAAATCTAGATATGTGTCTTTCTTTATCTTCTACTATACTTTTTTTTTCGTAGAAGTAGGAAAGCATTTTAACAGACATTTTACTGTATAAGATAAATAAACAAAAATATTTAGGTTTGTATTAACTGCTAAAATATTGAGGCAGAGATAATAATATTAGTTAAAAAGTTATCTTTAAATAGAAATATTACATTTTTGTACTTTCTTATAATGGGAAAAACATTAGATCTTTGGGGAAGCCCTGTTTTCTGTCAACATAAAAATAATCCCCAAATTCATTATTCTTTTTTGTTAGCCACAGTATCCTGCATAAAATAGAATTATCTTGCTAGATAATTTACTTTTGGGGTTGGTTTGTTGGTTGTAGGACTTTATTTTTGCTTTACTTAGTGTTAGAATTATTTACTACTGTCATAAATATATATAGGCAAACACTTGAATTGCCTCATTGTCAAGTCTTGGACTTAGATATCCTTCCAGCCCACAAAATGGTAATATGCAACTCCTCCACGACGAGTACAGGAGTCAGATGCAATCACGCATTCATTTGCGCAGCTCCTCTCTGATTTTGCAGCCCAGTGACTCATGCACGCAGAAGGGCTGCCTGTAGCTCAGCCAGTCACCCACCAGCGTTTCGGCAGAGGCGAGGGCTCCCTCCCAGACCCGCGCCCAGGTCCCTTGCGGCACTCCGCGGTACTCTGCTTCTGCTGAGCTTCAGCCAGCGAAAAACTGACAGCAAATCCCCAGCCTGCAGAGGCTGTGACTCTCGACCCCCCTCTTCAACCAACACAGCAGCTCCTCCGGTTCTCGGTAATACCTAGTTCTGTGACCACTTAATGGGCTTATTCTATTTAAATAGTGGTGGTGCAGGCTTTCAGAGCCGGTAACAGCATTGCTGGTTTGGGAGGAAGATTGGTCTCTGTCTTGGGAGCTCCTACACCCTAGTCTCTGGATCACCCCGCCGCTGTGGAAATGCAGGTAACTGTTCAGCAGCCAAGGAGTATTTCCTGGTCCCACCACCTCTTCCTTGTGATCCTTTGTCAAGATGACATAAAACAAAATAAAACTTCTCATGAAGTCCCCCAAAGGCTTCTAAATCAGAGAAAGAAAGTAAACAGTAAACAATTAGCAAAAATTATGTTGCCAGAGTCCTTGTTAGCCAGAGATGTCATTGTGTGGAGGACTAAGGCAGCCAGTCCCTCCCATGGTACCAGGTGTGACACTTCCACACCGGTGGCAGAGGGACCTTCCGTAGCACCTCAGCACGGCTCTGCGCACACTTAAGTTGCACTCGGTTCTGTAACCTCTGAGTTTCTGTGAGAGAGAGAGAGAAACATTTTACCCTCTCCTCCAGGTCTGAAAGAGGGTTTGTTGCCTTCCTATCTTCATGTCCTGACTGACATGGGAAGTGCAGGCGGAGTGCTCCGCTAGCCCAACACAACAGCAGGCAGGTCTCCTACCCTTTCAAAACCCTTAAAAACAAGGGCCTGCTATCACCTGGCTCCTGTCGCAACCTGGGCTGGACAGTCCAGGGAAGGGTCATGGTAAGTTTGGAATTCCTTGGGGCTAAATTAAGGTGAAACTGTCACGGTCGAGACGGACAAACGACATGTACGCATTCTATTCTATAGTACAAGCAAAGCAGTTTATAGTAGCCTTTCTTCTCTCTCCATAATTACTACAAGACAGCAAAGTTATACCCATCATACGTGTTACCTTACAAATGTGTCTGTCCCTTATTGGTCAAGAAGTTGTCAGAAGTTGTTTTTCTCACCCCTCACTGGGTGGCTTTTTCAGGTTCTTTATCAGAACTGCAAATTGGTCAACACATTCCTTAAACTTAGTTTCCCAGGCATGCTTCCCATCCTCACACCTGCAAACTGGTCAACACACTCCTTAACTTATTTTCTCAGGCATGCTTGTCATTCTTTCTTGTTCTCTCAAGGGAACACTGTAATCTTGTCAAGGTCAATATCCTCCCTAGGCCCCTCGGTCCAGCCGAGGTCCTCCACAATACTTAGTTAGAGTTTCACTCAGCCATGTATTTAGAAACTTTATAGGGGGTGTTACTAATTACACTCAAATTTTGTCCAAAATTTCATGCATTTAAGTCTGGTTACCATCTTACCAAAATAAGATAAAAATCAAGGTAGTGACATTTCTAAAGTTTGCTGCTGTACCCAGATTATTCTTTATCCAAGCAGGTTGATCTCTTTAAGAGTTCTTCCTGGTTTCTAGGGTCAAGCTAGGTGCTGCAAAGCCTTCTTTCTAGGCAAGTAAGTCCCTATTGTATCTAGACCCAAGCAGGTACTGGTGTCCCCACTGTGAAGTTACCCAGCCTTCACAGTGACACACTGCACATCTTGCAGCTGTCATGCCAGCACACATAAACATTTTTACTTTAGTTTAGAAACCTAAGGCAGCAATATCTAAAGCCACCCTCACGTGAGTTTAAGTTGAAAGTTAAAGTTGAGATTGACCCAACCACCTCTGTGGATGAATAAGACATCTAGAAGATGGGAGATATGTGGCAATTTCTCTTTAAAGAGGGCAACTGATTTCAAGGAGAAATACTGCATCCACAAATGGCAGCCTCCTGCTTGGATTTTAGTTGAGTGTTTCATTTGCGGAACACTTGATCTAACTGTGTAAACACACACTTAAAGAGACTCAGCAACTGGATGGCATGGTGAGCCAGGAGAGCCAGTGACCATCCCCATGAGGGATATTCTGAAGGAATGGAAATGGATGTGGGGTAACTGAAGGTTTCATGGGGTAACTTAACATTTCACTGAAGTACCAGACTCTTTCAGAAATGCGCTGGATAACAAGATCTTGCAAGAACTCAGAAGTCTCCATTTCAGTCTTTTAAATTCTTCACTGAAAAGCAGGAGATGGATTTTTTATTATTATTATTTCATTTTAACAGCATAAAAGCTGTCTTAAGGGCAACAGGCACTAACAGGCTGGCATAAAAGAAGCCTGCATAAACTATGTTCTGGTTTTCTGATTTCTTTCTCCATTCTCACTTGACTGCAGCCTCTTCAAAAGAAAAAATGATCCACACCATTTTCAAGCGTGGATTGTGATGCGGAAAGCTGTCCTTGTAATAATGGATTTCAATGACCCTTTTGCTAGCTAAATTCTGTACTTGCCTTGAAAATCTCACCCATTGTTGTTCTGATGCTTGCAGAATGCCCTGTTGCCATGCTGTCAAAGTTGCACTCCTCGGGAATTGCAAGAACATGAATATATCCATTACTTAACAAGGTGTTTGAAAATCCAGGATAATATTCAACTTAAAAATTTAATTCTGACATGAGTTTTGATGAAGTATTTTTTTCAATGTATACACTGTGTGAGCTTAACTGTAGTCGTCCCTTGCATACACACTCGAGGGTGAAACCAGATCGCTGTCTTTGGCAAGCGTGCTTACCTTCCCGGGCCCTGCGGCAGAACGAAATCTCAGGTCTAGTGGCCTCATACTTATTGCATCTGATCAGCAACCTGCCTTCACAGAGCAGAGAGATGAGATGCAACCCGGTAAATACCCTGTCTTTTTAGCAGTAGTTATGCATCACAGCATCATGTCCTGCTACACCAGCCTCACGTTGCCTCTGGTCCTTCTAGCTTACAGCGGGCAGGGGTAAGTCCAAGCTTTCAAAAGAAAGAAAGTCCATTCTCACCAACAGAGGTGGGAAGCAGTCTCACCAGCGAGGACCAGCATGGGGTGTATCGATTAATGACCTTCCTCTGCCTGCCCGGGTGGAAATTCACATTCGGAAAGGTAAAATTAACATTGTTTTTTGCTTCCTTCAACTGCTTATGAACTGGGAATCAGATCAGGGATTTTAGTGAGCAGGAGCTATCATGGTATATTTTAATATCCTTCTATATCTGAATAATTGCATTGATTTTGCCCTCACCACAAAATCTAGGAGTTGTTTTCACTCCTTCAGTTGAAAATTAATACAAAAAGGTGCAGAAAATAAAGTACCATTTTAGATTTACTTTAGATTAGATGAAAATAATGTCCAAGATAATGAAGAACCGTGACTGGTATATGGATAAAGGCTAGTGACAATCCATACATTTATGGATTGCACAGTTTAAACAAACAGACCTGAATAAATCCTGAAATACATGCGAGAATAAAATACTACTCACAGATGTGCACATTCAAAAAAAAAAAAAAAAAAAAAAAAGAAACAGACAAGGTAAGGGACCAGCAAGGTGTAGAGACCCAAGGGCAGCCAAAGAAGTGTAATTTCGTTTTGCCCTAATTTGTGCATTTTATCAAATTCTAATTTATGGTATCTCCAGGTTAAGAGAAATAAAAATCACTCATTTAAATTCTTACCACTCTCAGATGTGCATCAAGATTTCTATGTAATCATCACATTAATACACACACACCCCCCGGATCAGACTAGAACAATAGAAATAAAACCTACTTTTTCTTCTATGTAGGCTTTCCAGAAAGTCTTTTTGTAATGCTCTAATTACAAAAAGCGTCAGTTTGGAGAAGAAACAGAGAATTAAAATCAGAAAGCCTTGATTTGAAAAAGGACAGTACAGCTGACTGATCATATGCTCCAAAAGAAGTATTAAGAAATCAACTGGCTTTCCAGCTGACTGTGGTGTGCAGTTATTGTTTGTAGTACCAACATTACAATAGCTGAAGAGAGATCAGCAGCAAACTGACACTAAACTCCAGGGACAATTCTTTTCCCTCTTCAGCCAGTTTATCTTTGCAATAATTAACAACTGTTATTAGAGTAAATCCCTTCAGAGTGCAAAATGTGCATCATTAAAAAAAAAGGCCAAAACTTTGGATTCTGAATAGGCCTGGCTTCTCGGTTTCATTTTCCCCTCTTATTCTATGTAGAAACAGAGAAGGTCTTAGTATAAATATGAGAAATGTGAGATTCAGTTTGTGAAAGAACAAAACTATGTTCTCAAGAGAGCTTACCAAGCTCATCACCTGCTGTCACAATTTCTTTGTGTATGAATCATGAGTTTGATGACTGCAAACTGTTGACTCTAAGTATTCCCTGAACAGTTCAGATGTCTCCTTCATCATACAAATTACTAATAAGTGAGGCACTGACTATTTTGGTAATCTTCATTCATGTTGTGCAGAATTGCCCTGAGTGGGGAAAGGAAGAACTTTAACATTAGGAAAAGAAAAGACAAGTAGACTTAGATGAAAATGAGCAGTCTTTCTTAAAGACTTTTTTTTCCTACTTTGTGACAATGTATTCAACATTCATCTGCTATCGAGCTATTTGAAGAATGGCAAATTAAGAATAACACGTTACAGCTGTAGTGGGCCACCTCTTTAGTAAATATGCACAATCAGTGGGAACCATTCACATGGAAAGTAACATCATTTCCAGTGCTCTTGGTAAAGATAATTTAGATGAACAGTGGATTCACAAACAGCTTAACTGATACACAACCTTTGTACAAATAGAGTGGACCTATTAATCTAGTTAGTATTAATCTCTTTACTGGCAAATACTTTTGTGGGTATGGGCTGAAACAAGAGTGTTTTAAGCACCTAATTGTCCTCATCACTTTAATCAAGAGCATTTGCTTAAGCTGTGGGTGAAAAGGTCTCCACTCGCCCCTCCTACCCCAACCTGGACTTAGACCTAACACAGAGGCTGCTCTGATGTGGGGATCTCAGTCCCTCTTGCTGCAGTGATTTTCCTCTACCTGGCACACTAGTACCACCCCGTTCACATTTAGCCACCAGACTTAGCAAGGCAATCCACATTTGCTCCCTCTCCTTGGCCCACTGAATAGCTACTCCATGGAAAGCAAAGAAGAAAGCCATAACCTCCTTACCTCTGAATAACCTGAAGCAATGCCTGCCTGCACACAACAAATTGCTGGATGCAAGCAGCAGTGACTAGATATTTCTTTCATCACTTCCACAATATGATTAAAAAAAAAAATAATAAAAAAAAAGGTAAATATCTTTGAAGTCTTTTCCTGTCTTTTCTCTTAGCGTTTGCAGTATCTCACTGCTCAGCAGCTAATTAGCATCATGCTGAAAAACAGTGCTGTGAGTCAGTGCCGAGTGACAGGGGAGAGGGCTGGAGACTGGTTCAAGCTCACACTCCCCCTTCCTCTGCAGCCTGACCACCCAGCAGGGGAAGGAAGAAACCTGACAAAGAAAAAGCATCGTGATTTCTGATTTATTGGCAGGCCACAGTCGTGATCATGGCACTCTCAGTGTTTCTCTCCCATCTTTCGCAATACTTTGCAAGCATGAATTTGGAACCGAAATAATTAAACAATGTAATTAGACATTTATTTTAACTCTGTGGGCCAACGTGTTGGCTGAGGCTTTGCAAATGACGAAAACTGCAGCTGCCATGTTCAGCTTTGGGAGCAGCTCAGCTGCACTGTGTGTCATCAGTTCCCATCCTGCTCTCTCGTTTTAATTAGACTCTCTTGCAGGCAACAAATCAGACTGATATTCTTCCTAAATGCTGCAAGTGCCCGGAGCAAACTGTGAATACTAAGGGAAGAACAAAGAGACAAACTAGATGTTTGTGCTCTTTAAGATACAAGAGCTTTGCAACCACAGTCAAATATATCAAAATAGCTATGTTCAAGAGAGAGGTGGTATGCTACTATCGCAGTAGTGTTACTCCAAAGTTGTCAGGCAGAGATACTCTCCATGAGAACAGCCGTGGGTTATCTGAGGCTCCTGGCCCAGGTCCTACCTCCACTTTCCCTCCTCGACGTTTTTTCCCACCAGTGGGATAATGCCACATTTGTGGTCTGTGGTAACAGCCAAGAAAGAAAGGGGATGGCAGTAAGGATGTGTTGTCCATGCTTCCTTCCAGTCAGCTCAATGAGTACCACAACTACTTTAATTTTGAAATCCCCAACTGTCTCACTTTTCACCAAAAGCAAGGGATCAGATCAACTCAATTTAGTTAAAGTCAATACAAGAAAAAAATTTGCCCTTCTTTAGGTGGGAGTACAGGGCACTCCAGACTTTTCAAGAGAAACATTCTCCTTTGCTTTTATTCATCCCTCTTCCCCCCTCAAAAAAAAAAAAAAAAAAATCCCCTAAAATGAAAACCCTAAATCTCTCTTCCTTCTCCAGGCTCTTCCTCTTCTTGAAGAGGAAGCCTTTCAAACTTGTGAGCTGTTTCCCATCACCTGTGCTTCTTCTTGTTGGCCAGCAGGATGTTCTGCCTGTGTTGTACGTCAAAGGACCGCTGCACTTTGGGAGTTGCTCACATTTTCCCCTCTCACGATCTGCACCTTCCCACACTCTCCCCAGCAAAACGTAGAACACAGCAGAGGGCCCTGTGCATGTCTGACTCCAAAGGGGACTGGGTGGAGGAAACGGCTGTAATAACTAGAAGAAAATGTAACTTAGTGTGGAGGGAAAGGATGAAGCATGCCAGGGCCTTGGCACTGCATCCTGAGGTGAAGTCTTAGCTCCCACAATTTCTTATCAGGTGCAGATGAGACATTACTGTAGCAGGGAGGAAGGGGAGACCCACAGCCTCCTAAAAACCCTCAAAAGTCAAAAAAGGTATTTTTTTGACGAGTTTAAACTGCAATATTTATGTTAGTACTGATGCTGACAAATATTCAAAAGAGAGCCCCCATCACTAGTAGATACGTGAACGGGATAAGTCCCGATATCAAATGCATAATCATTCCACGCCAGACTGCAGCATATATTTATAATCACACTATCAAGGTATTTTAAGCACTCTAACAGCTACTTTGCTTCAGTAAAAGAGTTCCAGACATGATGTGAAAAGATCCATTGTAGCAGGTCTCATTCTGTGAAAGAGGTGGAGAACCATTATCTTCCAGAGTTTATAACTTGGCTAAGACATTGAAAGCACCTTCCACTTCTCTCATTGTTGTAATGAAAAAATAAAAAATATTCTCAAAGAAAAATATTTTAAACCATTCAGAAATCAGCAGACCATTTACATAAAGAACTGAACTACTTGTACACTGCATGAGCCATACAGTTACAAGTTAATTACAGAATAAACTGAAGATTTGAAGGATGATTACAGATGAGGTCCTAGGTGTGCATATAACAAGATCCTTTAATTTGAAATAATCTTGACTGGGAAAAACAGCAAAGCAGTAGCTTTTGTCCTGAGGATGTGGAGGTAAGCTGTTTTACCAAGGTAGGAATGCACTGTGGCTGGGGAATATGAAATAAGTGCTAATGAAGATAACCAAAAGACTGTTTCTGGCCTGTCAACACCTGGTTTTAGAGAATATGGGACTGCTCATGTGGGTAATATCAATTGCATGATCATGGTCCTGAAATATTAGTATTCTAATATAACCCTAACAGAGCATAAAAGGCTGAATAACTAAATCATCTGAGCTGGGACTGTATGGATCCACTGTTGTCCAATTCACCGTTCTGGACATTCATCCAATTTCCTTAAGTGAAGGCAAATGAAAAAATTATTCAAGTGTTGGGCCAGGCTAATACAAACTGAGGGAACAAACACTACTTGAACAACTGCCTCTTGACACACTGAAAAGCACATGCCTGTTTGCCAAGGCAGGCAGCTCCTAGGGATTATGCTTTTCTCTGAATAGCTATCAGCTTGCAGCATGTATCTGAGTTTACAAAAAGAGGTTTAAGAAAATGTATTGAACTGCAAACAAAAATAGTACCAAGCGCAGGCAGAGCTCAAACAGCTGCATTGCAGTAGATGTTTGCTTTGAACATCGTGACAGAACAGCATTCAGTAAAAGCTATCCAGTGCGTGTGTTCAAAAAGGATGCCAGGATGTTGCTAGTTCTTGTACTCCCACTGACTGGGATGACAAAGCCATGAACATAATTGTCAGGCAGAAAAAAGAAGTGACGAACTGTGCCGAGGTGCTTTGAACAAAGGAACATAAAGATTTCTGTGATCAGCTTACATCTGACTAGATTATGGGGGGGGACACATCACAGGGAAGGGGAAGACAGAGCAAACAGACTGATGAGAGCACTCGAGATGCACACTGAAAGAGGAAGGACTGGCACTGAAGAAGGGAAAATTGCTGCACAGTAGTGAAAATTAAGGATGAGGAATAGCTTATAGAAGAACGTAGAAAAACTAAATAACATAAAAACAAATAAATAGTGAAAACCTTGTAAGGTCTTTGGGACAAAGTCTATCTTTTCATGTGTGCCTTCCCAAACATGACCAAGACAGGGTCTCTGGGGTTGCAGCTACATGGCACACATAGGTGTTGAGGTGATTATGTTCTTCCTGGCCCCAGGGTCTATCGGATATCTCATCAGACATCTCCTGCTAATGAAATTATGTCTGCTGAAAGAGCTTACAATGAATCAAGTTGTTCATTTCTTTTTAAGTGAACACTACAATCTCCGGTTAACAGCTCTTAATGTGTTGGAAATTACTGATCTGAGCTAAAGGTTAGTTGTACTAAAGAAGTGGTAGGCAGGCCCCACAGCAGGATTTAGCCAACCCAGTTTTTCCCAATGTAATTGCGTTCAGCAACCCTCAAAACCTGGAAGTGGTCAAATCCCTTTGATACCACCCAAAATTCTCACTGGCAGCCTTCTATTCTTCTGCATGTCTGCTTCATCCTGCGTAATTCAGCATCTAGCTCCCACCCAAGTCTCAAGGGGATGCCAAAGTTAGCCATTCTTCCACCAAAGTCTTGAAAAGAGCACATTTCAACAGGTTTCATAATGCCCATAATTTGCTCTGGATCAGATACAGTGTGAACGCTACTTTCTTTGAAATGCGCGTGCCAGAGGGAAGCTTTCCAGAAAAAGATCACCTTTTCAACACACAACTTTTGTCCCAGCAGAGCTTTTAGCTCAGGTACAACATGATCCTAGTGCAATTACACAGCTTCTCAGCCAGAGGTGGTGAACGTAGAAGAAATGATACCTGCCCATTCAACTCTAAATAGGTCTGTCTAACACTTTACCGTGTACAGCCTCTAAGCTACTTTAAAAATGCAAAATATCATGTTCTCATTTGTTGATTTTTTTTTTTTTTAAATCCCTTTTTTTTTTTTCTTGGAAACACAGAAATAAGAAAAGCTGATTTTAATCAAGAGCTGGTTTTTTGGAGCTCAGCACCCTTATTTCTCCTTTTTCAAAGACATTCTGAATTGTCAGCTGTTTTTTCTGACCCATTAGCTTCTTAAAAATTAATGGACCTACTTTTCTCGTTTCCTTGCCTTCTTGCCCTTGTCCAGTTAGTAAATCCTTTTAACACCCGATTAGTTTCATCCAAACCAATTCATTATTACTCTTATCTTTTCTATGCTGGTTTTAATAGTACCTTTAATATTCTTGCAAATGTCTCCTTTATTTTTTACCTGTGGCTTAAGTTTCCCCCCCTCCAATTTTGCATGGTCCTTCATGAAGCTACATTGCTTGCTTCTTGCTTCACAAAGATGTCACAGCATCCTTAATCATACTTTCTCCATTATCATCATCCACAAGTTCTGACTCTCAGAAATTAAAGTTCTTCTAATCAACAGACTGTTATTTCAATCCTTACTGATGGGTAGGTATTTGGTTCTCATGGCTGTACTCGTATTTTTGTGTATTATTTCAGTACAACTCTCTATTACTATATTATTTTCCTACATTATTTCTCTGTCTTAATACTGTTTCAATACAATATGTAAAGTGTCATTATCTCATCCTTACTTAATAAGCAAAAAGCCCTTTATTTGCTTTAATTCCCTTTCAATGTCTGAGGTTGACTGCTTGTAATTTTCTTTACCCACTCATTTTCTGACCTCCAAGGCATTTTACTTTAATCTTCAGCCTTTCTTTGACTGCTTGAAGGCACTCTAAATACTTTCCAAAATCCTTTCTGAGAGGTTTATTCACTTAAAAATATATGGAGATCTTTTCTACAATATTTTGAATCTCTAGTTTCCTGATCTTTCCTTTCTTTTCTTAAGGAAATGCCAGGCATCATCTTCACATCAATTTCTGAGCTTCTTAGTTCAATTTGTCTTCAGCTCAGTTTTCTTCATTGTATCTCATAGTTTAGTCTGAAGATTGAACATCTTAATTATAGACCTACTTTTGTTCTCACAAAATTTAAAGAGAACTGACATACGTCAATTCAATCTAAGGATGTTTTCTATTACCAGAACTTTTATCACGTTTTCAGTGCTTACCACGCTACCTCTTGATACAAATTTATGTTCAGCTGGGGACACAATGAATTATAATGTTAGGAAACAGAGGGAAGCCAGAAGAACAGGTGAGTACATGCAAACAACTATCTAGTAAACTCTACTTTCAGTGACAAGATTTAACACCTAACCCTAAATAAACACAAACAAAACCCTAAAAAATAATAGCCTAAAATAACAGACACATCCTAACTAAAAATATATGCAGCTGTTAAATATAATTCCAAGAATATATGATACTAATGCACCCGACCTCTTCTTGTCCCTTATCCCAATGTACAGTGATGTCAGTAGTGATGACAGCAGGCAACTGACCCCAGTACATCACAGCTGTCTTTTTTAAGCTAACGTGGCCCAGGTTTATTCCCCACCCCCAGACATTCATACCATTCATATTCATTTTTTACTGTCACACACAGCTTCAGTTAATCCATCTGCAACTTTTGCTTCTTTGACATCACATCTGCCTTGCACCACAACCATCAGCTAATCCAGACTCATACTCAAGGCAGGACCAAAAGCATTAAACCATTTCTGCTACAGGTTTTTTAAGAATAAAAGCCAATTACAAATACTCCAAAAGTCCCTAGACAGCCCCTGTGCTGGAATACAATAGCAGCCAGCAGGTTTTTCCCAATGTCAAAGGTCTCCCTCACTGTGTGAATGTCAACCCATGAGTTTGAGTTGCCACTCAAAATGTAGAAGACTAAAAGGTAACCTGCATACAGATAATCAAGAGAGCCTATGAAGTCAATAAGATGTAAACACATGCTTAAAAACATCAAAATACATGATGGGGATGGGTTAATGAAGTGGGACATGGTATTGTCGTCACCTGAATGCCCCTGTTTTTCCCCAGCCATAGAGACACTGACCATCTTCTCAGTTTTAAAGCCTGACATAAATAAATTGTTAGTAAAAACCACTCACTGATGGCCATGGATCAGCAAGCACTGGGCCATGAATCCCATATAAGCTGGTAAATGTGAAGGGGGTGCAGTAATTTAGGTCAGGGTAAGAGTCTGCTTGTTTACTACCCCTATATTTTTTCAATAGTACTATGCTTATGTTTCAAGTTTTCAGCAGGTGTACAACTTTACTTACTTGTTCTCAGATTTTTAAAAGCCTCACATCAAGGATGTTACACGAGGACTGCCTTTAACGGCAATTGCTGAGCTGAGCCAGGAAGTCCTGAAATGAAGAAAGGTATCGAGCTTTTTTCCTGTAATAGCTTGAAGTCAACAGCATTTAGGGTTTGCTTTTTTTATCCCTTAACATTTCCTGTTCGAGGATCAGAAAAGCTGTTCTCTTTATGTAATTGTTTCCTTAAATTGCTGTTTTCAATTTGCATAATGTATCATTTAAGTAAAGGTAAAGAAGCATTTCATCTTGATAATTTCTGCCACAGCTGAGATTGCAAAATTGCTTCTTGTTAGAAGGAAATTTTTAAAAAGTGCAATCACTGCAACTTTCCAGATGGCAACTAACATATTTTTCAGCGTGCTGCATTAGTATGTTATAGATATGCTTGCTATTCAGTTGAAACTAGGAAACATTTGCTGCAGCTGAGGTAACTTTTTTGGTCACACTTTTTCATATTGTATCACACTTCTTGACATTTCATGATTTTTTTTAGTTCCATAGCTCTAAATTTTGTCTTGTGTATAAAAAATTCTCTAAAAATTTGACTTACCAAGACACTCTATTTCTCCATTGTTAATTTCTTTGGTATTCTTTTCTCCGGCCTCATCTAAGAATGCAATTCTTTAGCCACAATGCCATTCTACATTTATCAGTCCTTACCTCCTCCTAACTCTTCTACTAATAATAACAGGTATTGATACCTGCAGTACACTATACCTTAGACATATCCATAAGGCCAGATCTACAAAACACCAAATTTCTCCTAAAACAACATGGAGGTTCATGCCTGATACTTCTCTGGAATTAGTCTTTAATTACAGAGTTGCTGGAAACATCAATGTCATTATATTGAATAGTTTTGCACAGGTCAAAAATCTGGCAATTTATCTATAAATATGTATCATTTGTACAGGTTTAGTCCCACATTTATCTGAGCTCTCGACTCAGCCAAGCATATGAGGCTTATACTTCTCTAAAGTCACTGCTTACACGCCTAAACTTTGGTTCAGTACTGGGCATGGAGCTATGACTGTATGATAGTCCGGGTGAAATAAGCTGTGGTATGTCTCAGGTGATTCATCTGTATGTCACTGCTTGGATGTGATCACAGGCTGTGAAGTTCACATATGATGGCACCAGCAAGATCATTTACTTGTGATGCCTGAAACACTAAATGGCTTTATCTGAAACTGAGGGAATGTGTTTGGGTTATTCCCTGGACAATGAAAAGCATTTGCAAAGGATCAAATTGCAGTAATACATGTCATTTCATTTTCATCAGGTATTAATGGCATACAATGCCACTAACGGTAGTTAAGTTTGACCTTGAGCTAGGATTATTATAACCCTGTGGGGTATTCCTCTGCAACTGCTTTTTAAAAAGTCTACTTTCAAACAACAGTTTGCAGCATCCCTCCATACATTCACAATTCAACCCAAAGAAGCTCTTTTGCAGCTTCTGCTTAATGACCAGGTAAAATTACAGTCCTTTAAGGAACACAGGGACTCTTTTCTACCCCATCGCAGTCTGGTGCAATGATGGTATTAGGTTAAACATGCCCAGGACCTTTGCCTGTTGCTGAGGGCAGCTGGCACTGAATGACTAATGCCATTTGCTTCTCTTGCCTTCCACTGATGGCAACTATGTATTGAGAAAGCTCCCATCAGGAACTCCCAAATTGCGTGCAGAAACCACTTGGCTAGCTGGTGCAAGCCAAAACCACTCCAGAGACTAGTTTAAGTGTTTAACGTCTAGTACAGATATAGTCTGGAAGAAACAAAAGCAAGAAAGAGATAAAACTATGTCTTTTTTTCACTGTCCAAACACTGGATTGCAGAGTACAACTACTGCACTGGGGGATGCCTACAAAACTGCTAAATGAATATATAAGTAGGGTTATTTCTCTTCCACACCAGGTATCTGAGAGAGGTTTATGTAGCAGCCTGAACAATTTATGAATAAAGTAATCTGTGACAAAATTAACATGAACAAATTGTTCTTGCATTTATTCATAACTCAGAAAACTCTTCATAAATGTTATTTACTTCACAGACAATTTAAGTTCCAATTAACTAGAGCATCCTTCTTCAGGAGAGCACTTGAGCATGTTCTCAAGTCCCATTGAAGTCAATTATTAGGTTAGTTGAGGGAATTAGTTATGAAGAGAGATCGGGGAGGAACATTGGACATAGGAAAGCAGGAACTGAAAAGCAGAGGAGAGAAACAGAAACAATATATGGGACAAAGTCTATCTGAAAAAAAACCCAGGATCTGAGAATAAATCTGGTGGCCTTGGACCACTGTTATTTAGCCATTGTAGGGATCTGTACCTCACTCTTCAGTAGTTCTAACACAAACACAGTAGAAAATATCTTCTGTACTTCTCTCATTTCTTCATGACTCTTGCAAAATGCTTTATTCTATACAAGTTTCCCTAGAAAACTCTTTAAATAAACATGTTACACACAAAGCTATTTGTAACCTGAATTAACTACTTGTGAGGTCACCTAAATTTAAAGACATTAATGTAATATGTATTAACTGAATAGTGAAAAAAACCAAAATAACGGTTACAGAGAAATGCAACAGCAATGCATTTGCAAGGACTTAACCAATACTCATGGGGAAAATCCACGACAATGAATTAAGTACACGATTAAGTAATGATTTGGTTAATTTCCTCAATTTAGCACACCTTGCTCCTACGATAATGGAAGTAAGAGATGCTTACACTATATAAGGTAATTTACTCAATGAATTTGACTTTCACGTGAACAAGGTAATGCTAAATCAAGCTGCATGAAACAACAAGAGAATGCTCAGGCTCATTCCCCCAGCTCTCACTTTGAGCACCTGTAACCTGTCGCTGCCACAGGTCATTTCTTCCCATCTGATTGAACAACCAGACCACAGCGTGTGCTGGGACAGAGGCTGGATACCTAACCAAGGATTTAATGTGGAGTTCAGTGCAAGTCTCTACATAACCAAATTTAAACATTTTAGCAAGACTTGCATTCCACAGCATACTTGTTTGACAAAAAGACCTAAGAACAGTGACCCCAAGACCTTAAAGTACCTTGGAAAACAAACATTTTTTTTATATTGTTCAAATTACATCAAGATTATCTGAGAATAGAATTGCCTTTCTCTCCCATTCACTGCCCACCTTTACTTCCCTGTAACCTGGCCTTCTCTCCTCCTCCCCACTCCTAGAAAAAATTGCAGAAAGAAAGGCCTTTGCAATGGTATCACCATGAAATAGCATCTGCTTGCGTTTAGGTTCAAACTCCACTATAGGTTTGGATGTTGTTTTCACCTAGAAAGCGGCAAAGACCAGCACTTAGCCCAGGGTTTGCAATCCAGAGCTTCACAGGAAAGGTTCTTGGTTCTCCTCCCATGGGATCCCTGGCTTGTTATCCTATGTTTATCAGAGAGCTAGGGGGTCTCAGAAAGGGATTTCAGAGACTAGGATGCTAGAGGGGGACTATCCTGAGGTGGCTCAAAGGGAAACACTGAGAAGACAGGATATCCTCATCTTCCTCAACCACTCCTTTGGGCTTCACTCAGGTTTACGGTGGGACAGCTCAATAATTTGTTACCTCCAGGCTAAAAACTCTTGCCGAGTTGCTGCTAAGTGCATTTTTCTTTTTTCAGCAAACTGTGCAGGTCTCATGTTTCCAGCACACCTTCTGTATTTTTGCCTCTGATGACAACATTTTTCTTCCCTACTGATAGCATTTATATGCACTGCTTCTGGATTCCAAGCCAGAGCTTCAGTGACCACAATGAGCATTCAATGGCTAAGTACTTAAAAGGCACATACAGAACATGAACAAAAGTTTTCATCTCTAGGTTTTGATGCACTTAACTATCAGGCTTTGCCCACAGATGCCTCAGACAGAGAACTGAGCAATCCATTAGAGATTAACTCTTTCCAAACTTTTCTTGGCATACAGACACAGGTATTTTGCACAGATTTCAGAATCTGCCAAACCAACTTCTCTCCCCATCACCACTTGCAAGCTGATGCCCACTTATGCTCATGTGATTTTCTTCTGTCCCAGAGAAGTCTAATTGCTCATGTTTTAGAATGCAGCTTGTTGACAAGAACTTATGAAAATAAGGGCAAGATAAAACACACATTATGCAAGAAAAGATTTTAAAAGGTCTGACAGATACAGTGATCTACAAGTGGTCACGTTTGATAACCAAATATATTCAGAAGCGTCAATATTGACAACTTAGCATCTTGGGCTTTGATAATTTTCATATCCACCTAGATTAGCTGATAGGATCCCAGGCTCTTAAAATCACAGAAAGAGAGTTTTCCAATTAGAGAAGTGGAGCAGACATACACAATTTCCTTACTTATGTAGCTACATTCACAACCAGTTATAATGTTTTCTCAAATTCAGGGATAAAGTTTATCACACTTGCTCTCCAAAGGAGATATTTATTGCAATCTTACATGCTGAAGTTAAAAAATACTGAAAAGGGGTTTTAGGGTAATGCCACTCGCAGCAACACTCAGACAGTGAAGCTGCTTAAAGAGGCTGGGAGACACATGGAGAGCATGGAAGCAGACCTCGAACACCTCCTCCCATGTGATGGCCAGGGAATCTGGTAGGGTCCTGCTTCTGCGGCCCCAAGGCATCCCACCTTCTCAACCTTCAGCTCTCAACATATAAGCAGAAGCACAGCCTACACACACTATCTACCAAGGCACTGCTGTGCTTTATAGCCCACAATGAATCACATAACAAAGATGCAATGCTGTTTAGAGGAGCTGGAAATTTAGAAAAAACACAGCACAACTTCGAGCCTAAACTGACAAATGCAATTGGTTTCCATAAAAGCAAAGAACATTACCGAGGAGAATAAATAAATGAATCAAAGTCAATTGCATGGTAAAAAAGAGGCTGCTATATTGCAGTAGCAAAAGTCATTCACACAGGCCCAGACTCATGTAATCAGGATGATTTAATTTCTGACTGCCTACATATACCCTTACAAAGTTTCTCTTTGAGCCAAGTATCAAAACCACTATGGCATTTAGCCACAAAGCTAGGGTGGAGTTCACAGGACGGTTGTGTTCCTGGGGACAAATAGTCCTCCTATAGCTGGATCTGTGTCCATACAACCCACGTAACACTTGGGCCTCTTGAGTTGAGTCCAGTTCCTATATTACAAGGCCATAAACTGCTTTATCAGCCGCTATCTTAGCAGTATTCAGGGCCAAATCCAGCAACATCTGTAGGCACTCTAACGCCAGTCTATACATACTCCACATACAATGTTACCTGGTGCTAAGGCTCCCTGGGTGTACAGGTTCCTCAAACAAGGGATCCAGAAACACTGTAAAAAAATGTGTCTGAAATTATCTCCTGCACCAGCAACTGAATCACGCACCTTTGCCGACTCCAGATCCTGGACAGACTTCTGAAGCAAAAACCTTCTAGTGTGCTTCAAGGGATGCCACGGGCCTTCTCCTTTGCTGTAACAGCCCACTGGTCATGGTTACTTCATGTTATGGCTACAGTTGGTTTATGTCATCTGGGAACTTGCACCTATATACACCTTGTAAAATGGGCAGGAGTCTCTGAAGGTCTTTTATGGGCAAGTGCTCTAACCACAAGCCTTGTAAAGAAAGGACATAAAAAGTACCTCAGTCTGTGACCAGTTTAAAAAAACCCACCCAATAGATAAAACACCAGGGAGCCCTGAGCTGTTTGTGTTGTTTTGGCATGTTCTCCTAATGCTGTGAACAACACTTCAGAGTAGCTCTTTATTCAGCTTCTTGTCATCTGAAAAAGAAAATACTCCAATACATTTTTAATGAATTTTCTGTAGTTCAAGATGACATTTTCTCAGTTGAAAAAGTAAAGATCTCCATAGAGCAAACAGAAAAAGTCATATAGGAAACATTTCCAAAATTGCAATAAATACCAGTGAGTATGCTTGGACACAGTTCCCATCCTAGAATGCCTTTGGCATCTTGTCGCAACAGCTTCACGCCTGCTAGCTCTCCAGTACGAGTCCTTTCACACCATCACTCTGGGCATCAATGTAATTCCCATCCAAAGGCTTTCACCAGCATTAAAGCCAGCTCAGCAACACAGGTAAGTCCTCTGCTCCTCTTAAAGACTACCCTTCAGCATCACTTTCCAACAAAGTTGAAGACAAGCCTTTGATATATAATTTCTCTAATCTTGTCTTAATCTTCGTCTTCCCTCACCTAATAACATCAGGCTGTGACCAGTTCCTTCCTGCTCTCACGCTGGGACTACCTTTCACCCTGTGCCTTGAATTCCTCCTCCAGCCTCACTCAGCTGCGCTCTCTCCCAAGGTGAAGTCAATACAACTGCCTGCCTCTGCCTGCGCTGCCTGTCATCCTGACACGACACTTGCTAGCATAAGCTGTGAAAAGCCACATGGGTTACATCCAGCCTATTCCCAGCTGTTCCTTCACCTATATCTGGAGCTGTCATTTGCTTGGTTTCCTACACAATTTTACTCTTATCATCTCAGACAATCTAACAGGCTGAGCTGGTTTTACCTTTAATACGTTCCAGGTCAGAGTCTGCTCAGTAGATAAAAAGCGATATTCAGCATTTGAGACCAGGACTTTTCACTCAAATAATGGCATACTTACCTGTTTCTTCTCCAGGACCATTGCAACAGAGCATCCCAGAATACGTCTGTGAGACCCAGCCCTGCAAAAAGGAAGGAGGAAAAGGGCAGAAGACAGTGGCAGGCAAAGAGCCAGAACCCAGCTCCCCCAACCGAGTCCTCCTCGGCTGTGGTGTTTCTCTTCTGAGAAGTACTAACTACTATATATAGAAGTAGAACATTTTAATGGGAATTAAGAGCACCTATTCCCAGCTCAATCTCAGATTTTTCACAGGCGCCCAGTGAGACCAGTCAGACAGCAAACCCAGGCTCAGCTCCCTTCCACTCAGGCTGAAGATACACATACAACAGAAGTCTCATGCTCCTAACCACCAGGAACAGATCCCAGCGCTCTCAAGAAACACTAATCACGCCCAACTACATGAAGAGGTATGAAAAATGAATTTAGGAGGTGCTTTGCAACAGGCCAGAGAAAAGTTCCTAATTGCTTTCAGCCTGAAGACTGAATTCCTCTTACACCACCAGCAGCCAGAGTTCTGACTTGCATAAAACCTGATCCCAGCATCCACTGAAGTCGATAGCAACTTTCCTCAGATGCTAAACAAGCCTCATCTGTAGCCTAACAGCAGAATTTCCTGCCTAATCAATACAAGTGTCATTAATAAAATGTGGTGTGGGGGGTAGTAACATACCATACAGCATTAAGTGGCAGCAGCAGGACATATGACTAATTTGTGCACCAGCCTTTAAAAGTACAGCCACAGAAGCCAGAAGAAAAGGATGTAGAGTCTCCCGAATCTATGAACCAGCTGTGGTTGTCAAACACAGCGGATTTCTTGGCATCAACATCTGTGCCTGAAGCAAGCAGCAGTTAGAGCACTTTGCAGCACCGTATGCCATTCTGACAGCTCTCATCTCAGCCTGCAAAAAGATTTGATGGTCCTGGCCACACTCAGCAAAAGAAATGAGGGTGCCCTGCTCCCTGCCTTGCACTGGCCACCGCACATAGTGAAATGATTTCTCCATACATCTCTCTCTATACATATTTATTGCTAGGTATTTTTCACCCTTAGTGAAACACAGTTTTTGCAAGTCTATGCCTTTTTAATGCACGGAAGCTTTACCAGCCCCAAGCACAGAATATTAGAAAAATCACATTAGATCATGTAAAGAAGTAGATCAGCTGACAACTGGCCCATTGGCAGGTAAGGCAAGGAGTAAGTGCTGTTAGATTACCTCAGAGAAATGGGGGGCGGGGGGAGAGAGAATAAAGTGAGCACTACTAGTATGTGTATTATTTGTTTCTGCTGCTGTGAGAAGCAAGGTAACTTATTTTAGCTTTTAGCTTATTAACATAGTGAGACACATCTTGACAATGATGCATCAGTAGACTGGCGTGCCATCTTAATAGATATACAACAGATTATCAATCATCATATTGCTGATGAAACCCATCCCTTTATCTGTCCATATATAAAGCACCAGGTTGATTGATCATTTAGCTAACATCAATGTTCCAGCAATAACTGCAGAAGGATCCACAGCAAAGAAGTTAACTATACTCCTTCCTTTTCCTGCTTCAGGCCACAATTAGAGACAACTGTTTAAGAACTCTCACAACTGTATTTTATTTGACATCAGCAATATACACTGGAGTATAATAGGAACAATTTTTTGCACAATCTTTCTTGCAAGATGGATTTATTTTCCAAATACATAGATGTTCATAATACAGGAAGGTAACAGTTAAGCTGCACAATAGCAAAACAAGTTGACAGCTATCAAACCACCTTTTGTTAGTATAGTCAGGTGACCAGCATTGAATATATATGCATTCAAATAATTTAGTTAACCTCTGATTCTTCCAGTCCTCCCAGCCACATTGTTCCACGCAACAAAAATGTGCACAAAGAATACTGTAAAAGAATTCAACGCCAAGGCTTCCCTTGCTTTGATTTGCTTTCAGTTTTTCCCCATGTATGAGTCAATACAAAAGGGATAAACATGAGAATTTGGCATGGCACAGAAACTCTTGCAACATGCATCTAGGATAGTCACATACTGCAGTAGCAGTAAATTATTAACAGAGAAGTTAGGGGATTTGGGACTTTCCTAAGAGGGTGTTAAAGAAGCATTTCTACTATGCTGCTTTAGTGTGTATTTTCTGCATGCCACGGCTTTTACAGAAAACAAAGATAAAAATACTTCAAGAAGCTTCATATTTTTCACTGGGAGTATTCCTTACAATGTCTAAGCTTAAACCCAAATGCTTTGGTTGCAATGGGCAGGGCTTCACAGGAAAATAAAAGGTTACAGTTAATTAAAACACCAGTAAATACCATCTTCTTGCTTTTTACTTTTTTCAGCTTAAAAATAACACAGCTATAGCAGCTGCTGCACATCACACAGAAATTTCCTTTTTCTTTTTGTTCCTCAGGCGGTACAGCTATTACACTTTGAATTAGCACAGTAGTATCTCCCAGCCTGCCTCTCTGACCACTGTGAGTTGAGACAGGGAGAGAAAGGACGTTCCACACCATTTGTTAGATGGACCAGTTTTCACAGCTCACAGAAGTGCCTCAGCAATTTGGAATATCAGAACTGGCAGGATTGGCAGAGCGCAAGGGCGGTAGGTAAAGGTAAGGAGAAACAGGAACTTGGGGCAAATATCAGGGGCTTATTCACTTATTACCAACAGCTAAATACTGTGTCTGCAGCCAGGCTTTTAACATACTGTCGCTGCTCTGTATATTTGCTAGTGATGCAACACTCTTCAGAGACATCCAAGTCAAATGGTCCTTGTCACAGCAGCACACAGCACGTGCGGGCTGGCAGTGCCAGCACTCATCCCGAAAACCTAGAAACCGGAAAATCTTTTGTCTGCTCTACAACCGACTTGTACTTCAAGCATCCAAAGTGCTTTACGCCACAGCACTAACAATGGACCTTGAAACCCACGCCACAATCTTTAAAGACCACCGCTTCAGCACTCCAACCCTACCCACGCTGCTCGCCTGCCAGGTTCCATCCGCCACCGGCACGAGCACATGCCCAGGCTCCGCTGCCCACCCCGGCGATGCTCCGGGCAGAGCTGCCCGCGCCGAGGGGCAGGCGTCCGAATCCTGCGCCGCCCCAGCAGCTGCCGCCCCCCACCTCGGCCTGAGGCAAGGCAGCGAAGCCAGCGACGGGGCCGGACCGAAGCAAAACAGCGCAAAAGTAGCAGGACACGCTGAAGTGTGGTTTTAGATTGTACACTTAGGGGGTTTTAAATAGCTCATGAGCAGCTCTCAAGCCTAATTCAACTCTCAGGGCTTACCTCAGCAAAATGCCTAATGGACTCCAGCCTCAGCTGTTCTTACCCAGAACTGGGATACCTTCTCCTGCTGAACAGATCGCTCCATCAGGACTGAATTTACACCTATGAAGCCACGTTCCTAACTCAGCAAGGCCAGCACCGACCTGGTGCTTTCCTGACTGGACTGATGAATGGAACCTAAAAATTCCTCGGTCTTGTTTGAAAAGGCATTGCCTCCTGCACTCCCCCCGCGGCACAGCAGAGGGAAAACGTGCATGTGTACAGGGAAGCTGTTAACTCGCGTACCTAGTAAGAAAAATCGAGAGTGTGAAGATCAAAGAAGGTCTTGTCTTTTACTCACATATTTTCTCTTACCTGGTTTCACTATGTTTATGCATATGATATCAAGATAGGAAGTGAGAAGTAGCCTTTTCAAATCTCTCTACAAAATTCTCCCACCTTCTGTTTATGTATGATCTCCATATTCTCAAAAGAAAACAAAAATACAATCCATGTATCTATGAAATGGATACTGAATATCACATGGCTAAGCATCTTTCCTACTGTGACATATATTAACTAGCTTAACAGAAAACCCACATACATTCATTGTGTCCTACCTCCTATGTGAAATGGCTACAAATAAAATTCACATTTTCAGTACAAATATTTTCATAAACTACAGCTCATTTAAAAAGTTGTAACTAAATACTCTCCAAATGAGAGATTTCACTTGAAAACAAATGCTGTCTTTTTAATAATCATAGAGATTCTCCTGAAGTTGGCTTAGAAGTGTTTGCTACCTTCCCAAAGTTTGCAAGAGAGCTTGTGATTTCCATGTGTGCAGGGGAGGAAACCTCTTTTTTAAAAAAATAAACAAACAGAACTAGAGAAAAATTCCGCTTCATTTTCTTCTTCAAAAATACACAACAAAATGGAGAAATGAGTGTCAAAAAGAAACCCCCTTTTCCAATGTTTAAGCTATGGGAGAATTAGCAGGGGCATAACAACTATACCCACAAAAAATCAGCGATGCAGTTCTGCTTCTGGGAAGGCCCACAAACTGCTGGCATGAGACTGTGGGTACTCACCAGGCAGCAGCACTAAGCATGCTCTGTTTCATTACCATAAATGTACTTGTCACTCCCACCACTCTCCATATCAGAACATTTAGCAGACATGCAAGGAGAAGACAAGACCGCAATATGCCTTGGTCCTCCTTTCGGCTGTTCAGTGCCATTACAGTGAGTATCAGCAGTGCCGAGTTGAAGGAAGAGTTTTCTTCAGCTTCAGGCTGCCCTATTCTGTACTCCAAGAAAGCATTTTCCATCCCACCCCCATCCTTCGAGGACCCTGATGCCCCATGTTACAGCTTGGCTGCACAGCAACATGGATGCATCCCAGCTGGCAGCAGCTGCCAGCTCACGGCTTTCCAGTCATCCAGTCACCGCATCCGAAACCTGAGGACAGATCAATTGTGCTGATCCTCCGGCAGGATTCGCAGTCGGTGTTGAATTCCACACTGCGCTCAGCTGGTGCCTAAGCTGCCTACTTGGAAAAGAGAGTAGGGGGCATTTTCATAAGTGGCTTAATCCAATATAAGATCTGCACTGTCTCGGAAAGAGGCAGTCTCACTCTCCTTCCTCCCCTCTATTTCTAACCATAGATTCCTACCTTCTCCCACATCAGCAACGTAACAGCTCCCATGAATTCAGGTAGAGGAATGAAGTCTTCAAATTTAGTAGGAAGGCATGGTACTTCTAAAAACTGGCTGTTAGTGTAATGAAAGCTTTTTTCTTTTCTGCCCCCCCCACCTTTTATAACTGAATTAAATCAGAGGCAGCAATCTCTGTATTCAGTCTCTTAAACATAAAGCAAGTTAAATGCTATAAGTTCCAGAGTGCTTCATTACTGAAAATTAAATACATGGAGTCCCCAAAAGATTAAAAAAAAAAAAGTTACTGTTTACATTTTTGGTTGAGAAATGCTATAAAACAGAGGGAAACAGTAATGCTTAATAAAACTCAATCTTTCTCTCCCTTACCATTCTGTCTCCCAATTCTTCCTGGCTGATGATGAAAATACCCTTTTTTAAATGAAAACAACTTCAATGGAACACCAATGTTTCTAAGAGGACATTAGCAATTTATTTTCTTTATTACTTTCTCATTATACTTATAATGAAGAAATAATTATTTCTAGGCTGTTTCCTGCCAGATGCTGTTCTAGTATCTCCAATAGGACATATCTTAAAATAACTGCTTGGTAGCAAGAAACTAAATTTTTCATCCTTACTCATGTTTTCCCTTCTCTTCCTTTTCTCTCTCTTCAAATAACTATATTGCATTTGGGCTCTTTCATAAATTCTGGCCTGCATATATTTTTTTCTTCATTATTTGTCATTGATGTAATTCACAAAATCACCTTTGTGGAGGAAAAATTACTACAGAGGGCACCTGAGGTTCTAAAAAGCCTGAGAGCACCTTTGTTTCAATGCCAGTGGAGGCAGGATGAGACTTCTCAGGTGGTGGTTTCACACCAGCTTTAACCCAACTCAAAACATAATCCCAGCCTCCTCACCACCTCCTTTGCACCAGCACTAAGACAAGGAGCCTGATCAGAGAACTGATCCCGCTGGTTACTAACCAGCCAAAAGACAAGAAGACAAACTTGGTTTTTAGCTAGACAAGTTATTTCAGCCAGCTCACCATGACTACACAAATACTTCTCCCCACACAAAGCAAGACAGCAGGGAAGAAGGTGGGAGCACTACCTTCAGCAGTAATACAGTTTTACGGTAGAGTAATCAGGGTCTTAAAAAAAACCCAAACAAAACAACAACCCCTAAAAAACCCCAAACCCATGGGTTCTGCTTGTGGTATGTCTGGTGCAGACTGCTTCAGACAATGGCAGGACGTAAGCCAGCTCCAGTCCAGAAGCCTCTTAAAGCAAACATGCCCAGAGTCCTGCCCTGCCCAATGTGCTTCATGAGCCCTTCAAATAAGGGTTAAATACTCAAGGCCAGGATTTTGCACAAGTGGATTCATTTCCACCATGAATGTGCTACTGGTATTGATCTGCAAAGGAATGCATCTATGAAACAAAGTGGTATTTTCACGTAATTCTACAAGAACTCTGGTTATCTGAAGCTCCTCAAATCTCCAACGCTAGTCTGGTACCAGAGAACGTTGCCACAAATTAATAAAAAATGAAATGCATGTACATACAGAATCATCTATTTATGAAAAGTATGTTATTATTCATTTGATGACTTGGTACATTCTAGCAGAACAGGAGATTTTCAGGCTTGCAAATGTAAAGCAGACTGTGAAGCTACTGTTAGTAAAAAGGTTAACTATCTCATACTTTGAAAGCACTTCGAAGAAATACTTGTACATGTTCTTAACTTCCAAGTCCTCCATCCTTGTGCATCTTTACTTACCATGGAGATGAGCCACCAGCACAAGGTGATGAGCTAAGACAAAGCAGTACTTGATGACAAAGCAGTACTCGACTAAGTTTTGTAATACATCGAGCTCAGAAGTCCAGCTGCGTGCTTCATACTGTCACCTGCTTCTTCTACAAACCTCCAGTTAAGTTTTATCGAGGATGAAAACATATTCACAGATCATTATTTCTTTAAATGCTTCTTTATGCCACCAGATCATCCGTGGACTGCTATGTCACTTAACAGCAACGTGGATACAACAGTCACAAAAACACACAGCAAATGTTGAAGGAGATCAACAACAGCAAGACCACCAGCAGGAAACAGCCTAGACCTCTGTGCTAGTAGAGGGTTAAATTCAGTAGCACTGTATTTTTCCTCCGGATCTTTTTCTTTAAAATAGAGATATGAAGATAATAATTAAAAAAAACAAAAAAAACAAAACCAAAAACCTACCTCACACAGTACCTTCCATCCAGAAAGGTAATCTTTCAAAACAAGATTGCTTGCAAGTGCATCTTGAGCCTGTCTCCCTTACAGTTCAGGGAATTCATACTATTTGAATGGATACATATACATATGTACCCAGGCTGTGAGCACATTAGTATTTTGAAATGCTAAAACTATGCTATTATTTAGAAAGAGCATTCAGTAATTGATGGGAGTTTGGATGGTTTTCTAAAAAGGGAATCTCCAAAGCTTTTTATTTTTGCTGATGTTATTTTTATTTTAAAGAAGCCATCATGCTCTCAGTTTCTCTTGCACAAGAAAATGAAAATAGAATTATGACAAAAAAATGTAGTGAACGGCAGTGGATAGTAACTGGTTTGCTTTGAAGCCCTTTTTAGTGGAATAACATAAAAATCATAAGAAAGTCTAAAAGATATTTGTAGATGCATTAAGTTACAGACCAGAAGGCAATGTTACTCAGGTCTGAAATAAATATCTACAACATTGTCTAATTCATGTGAAAACCAAGTATGTTTTACAAATTCTACCAATTTTACAATAATTGCATTTTTCATTCCCTCCAGTTAAGAGCACAGTCCATAACATTAGCAAAGAAAGATCTTTTCAGAGTGCTCTGTACTTCACGCTACTCTCACCTGCTTGGGATGTGCCAAAAACTTACTTTCAGAGTCTGATTTACTCAGAACATGCTGAAACTGCTCACCACATTCATACTCCAAAAAAAGCTACATCTTGACTCCAAGAAGAGACCTACAAATGAAGACTGTACAAATTAACGCATATCAGATTTTCAAAATGGTGCATTTTTCCTTCCAGTAAACTTCCTGTTTAAAGTACGTCAAAGTCAATGAAAAACACATTGATTTCAGTGGATATCAGTACAGGTCCTTACAACAATATAAATAAGTAACTTACCTTGGAATCACACAGTAAAACAAACATAAGGTCTTAAAAAAATTTAAAAAATGTATTTGGGAAGAAAAGATGCTATTGTCACTTAACTGGTTTCTTTTTTCCTGGACTTTTTCCTAGTTTGGGGGGGTTTAGGGGAGTGATTAATACTGACCTCCATAAGGCTGTTTACCCTTTAGATTTTCACTGAAATTTTATTTATAGAGTTTTGCTCCTCCAACTTTATGCTGTACTGCTTTATGCTTGTCAGACTACGAAGAGAAGCACCTCCTATTCTCCCCACTTCCCACTGACCTGCCGCAAACTTACAGCCGCATCGTTCTGCAGTTCTGTAATATTTCTACAACTTTGATCATCCCTGGCTTTATCCAAGTCATCAGTAAACATTATACTTCACCTGGGCTTCTCAACACTACAGTTGCCATTTTCCTAATCTGTTATTCCATGTTAGGATTAAATAAAACCATGGGCAAATTTTTTTGTCAGCTGTCTGTACTGCAATTCACAACAGTGCTAGCCACACAATGCCCATCTATTTTAGTACTGTCAAGCCCTACTGGCAAGTCCCAGGAAGACAAGGAAAAACTCACCAAAATTTCTTTCCTCCTAAATCTTTTGAGTCAAGCAAAAGTTCTGGAGCCTGGTGTGCAAAGTCCATGATCTACTCTGCCTTCTAAATAGATCTCTTGGAAATTTTAGGGATTCAGAGGGAGAGTGTGCTACAGGAGAAAGCATGTTCCAGCTTCTCACACTGAGAAAGATTCTCCTAGGAAATCTGTAGCATCTATGGGAAAATGTCCCAGGTGGCCAGTATGTGTCTCTTACACAACCTGTGTGGTCATTTCTTCCATTCTGGCCTTCTCTCCACTTCCAATACCACAAAGGACATGGCTTTGGGTAAACTGGATAAATATACACTGTATACTCTGATGTTCTCGCATGGCACACAGACACCGTACTACAGCGTAAGGTGCACTGCGGCCAAATGACATACAGGAGGTATGCAAGAAGTGGAAGGAGACAGAATTCTGTGCATATGGAAAAGCTGAGTTCATTCACTTTTCTGTAGAAATACTGGTTAAATACTATTTAAATAGTTACATGGTTTCCCCAATATTTTGCAGGGTCCATCCTGAATGATGAAAATGATGAGACGTCAAAGGCTACACTTCAACACTCTGTAATTAATAACTTTTAGCACTTGTTAACAGAAAAGCTCTCATCATGTTTCTTATTAAATTATTTACCTCTTTCATTCAATTATCATATGGTCTACTTGCCTAACCACAGAGTAATGTAGAACAGATGACTAAACAATTTACGAAGTCTACTTTTTTTTCCCTTAAAAAGAAGAAATGCGCCATCAACATCCATTTGATGGAGACAAGTCCATTTTACAGGAGGAGAAACAGACTCCAGTTCTGCTGATGAGCTCCAAGAGCTCGGGTCACCATGGAGGGTTGGGGTGTAGGTCTGCCACCTTGCTCGGCTTCATTATTTTTGCAATTGCAGTGAAGCCTGTTAATAGTGGGCTGATAGAAATTTGATCTTGCTCACAAGTGACTGTAAGATTCACTTCAGTTCCTGTGGAGGCAATCTTCCTGAACTAAGTTTTTAACTGTTTTTCTCAAATGACTGTGTTAGTGGTTGGGGCTGCATCACTGCAACCTGTGGGAGTTTTGTTGTTGGTAACAATGTCTCCGAGGAAACAGCAGTCAGTGGAGATCTATCTCTGTTTCCTGGTAAGGGATTTTGGCTTTCTATCCAGTTTTCTTTCCTGTTGATAGAGATGATTTATGTGAAGTGTTTGGTTAGTTTTAAATCAGTATGGTTCTGTCAAAAAAAAAAAAAAATTCTTTGACAAAGCCAGTAGAAAAAAAAATAAAAATAGCTCCTGTAGAGTTCATCTCACACAAACCCATGCCTAATAAGCCATTTGGTCACTGAAATGACACCTGCAACATTCTCCCTTAGGATTTTAGTTAGCAGTGTTGAACATTTGGACCACTATATTTAGCATATTCCTGCTTTTGTTTGTGCTTCTGAACTACACAGTATTCAGAACCTGCCAGTATTACTGAGCATACTGCAGGCTCTTCACTGTTTCTGATCACTCTGCAAGGAGATTAAATATAATGAAGAACCACTGTTAACAATAAATTCCTATTTACAATGTCTGTTTGGAAAGCTATTTATGGTAATTTCTTCATATGCTGTAACACAAAAATGAAGCACAGTACAATAAATTAGTGCTAGACTCATAATGAGATTTTTTATATATATATCTCATTTTGAATGTAGGCATGCCAAGTGTTGGAAGGTGCTTCAGAAATACGTGGAGAGATTAAAAATTGATTTTTTTTTTTTCCTGCGGTATCACTAAAAATTTCTTCCAAAATGGAAGCAGAGAAATAAATATTTGGACTCTATTAATTTTTGCAATCTTTTTTTCCTCCTTATAAGTCTTTGAAGTGAAACAGGAACTACAAATGAATCCAAGCAGCACATTTAGATCGATCTCGGTCAAACAGCCTGAACCAGTGTTGATCCTACTGAACAATGCACTGAGAAAGCTGATTGTATAATCTTTATATGGGGATGGGTGGAAGGAAGAGACAGCTGTTCGTAGTGAATAGTTTAAAGCTCTGCCTGAGAGAAAACATCCTTGGTTTTCATCAGAGAGGAAAGAAAAGAGTAATTTCAGTAACTTCTGGTGCAAACACTAGGTTCTCAACACAGAAGGCCATCATTCTTCATACCAGAGATATTTTATCATTTGTGCAATTATGATCAGTAATTGCCATAGGATTAGCTTTGTTTCTTCCGGTTTAACAAAAATTAATAAACAATCTCTTGTATACTATCTTCTGTTCTGACAATCTGCAACAACGTGACCCAATTAGGGAAGAAACAGCTACAGCAACTAGAGATACATGCAAAGATGCAAATTACTGCAGTTAGACATCTTGCATGGGTGCTCCATCTCCAGTTCTGTGCTATGGCACGTGTAATGGTTTTCTAAGGAGTGTTGTAATCCCAGACTTCTTCCAGATGCAAAAAAAAAAAAGGAAAGGACCATACCTGGCCTTTTGAGAGCATCACATAAGTAAAAAAAAGACTAAGGTAACTTTATATCACTACATCATAACAAAGTCATGTAAGACATTCCCACATCCTGTGTATTCTATCATTGACAGTGCAGTGCTATACACAAAATAGCAGCCTGGGATCCATACTATGTGCTGCAGTACACATCTCTTGCAGTCTCCCAGGTCCCATACGTTAAAGGTCAGCTTCTCAGCCATGAACTATCTAAAAGGTTTGGAGAGACAGAAAGAGGCACAGAGATACAGACATAGTTTCACCATTACGGGGTCTTTTTACTCTGATTCTTGTCCCAACATAGTCCAGGGCAGTCTTATTCGTGTCTCATTACCCCAGCTGCTCGTGGTCTCCATCAGTCACTTGATCATTACCTGGGGGCAGAACCATTTAACACTCACCTGATTTGCCTCCCAGCATAAACCTTTGACAAGAGGCTACCAATCTGCTATTCCAATCAACTGAAGCTAAGGATTAGTCTAGACCCAGGCACAGCCAGATCACAGCTGAGAATTTGGCTTTTGATTTTTACTTGTCACCTGCACAGAAATGCTAACCATTTGCCTAGCCAGATGGATCTGGACAAACATTTTTAGATTTATTGCCAGCATATCTTCCACCCATTCTGGTGAAAAGAACATTTCTGATGAAGATTTCTATCAGGCTTAAACTATTCAATTCTTTAATAAAGTTGCCTGCTTGCATATTGCAATTTGAGCCACTAAGAAAAGTGCCTATCTATGCCATAGCTTAAGAGAAACAAACAGATCATAACCAAACTTTTTTTCCCTAGGCTCCACCTAGAAATTTTCTTTTCTTCTTTATGTCACAGCATTCCTTCACAAAAGGGTATCTCTCATTCACTCAAAGATGTGCCATAGCCATGCTCATCAAAGCACAGGAAAATTTGTTTCGCTTAATTTTGAAGCCACTGTTAAAACTGTGTTGAAAATTTAACTTGACTCAAACATTATATAAGGGGGGGGAAGAGAAATAGATGTTCAAAGGAAATCAGAGGAGTGTGATGGAAAAATATGGGGGGTGGGGGGAAACAACAACAAAAAAAACCCCAAAGCATCCAAAGAAAGAAAAACGAATTCAAATTAAAAGTTGAACATTGTGGGCCTGGTCCTCATCTACCACAACAGATGTACTTTAGGAATAAACCCACTCAAGCTGGTCAGCAAGGTCAAAGAAGAATCACACACTTAAGATCACCTTATCAAACAAGAAATTCCAATTTTGAGAATTACATCGGATTTCAGATTTTACAACATTCACTCATTCTTATTTTGGAGTGAGAATTTCCCAGGTTGCAACACAAAATGATACTTAGTAAAAATATATGGAGCTCTACAACTCCTTTGCATAACTTTTCTGGAGTTGCACTCTCCCAGGCTGGACTCTCTTTTCTTTTCCTACTGTTCATTTTCTTCCCCCTCATTTTGCCAATTTTAATCTAGCAGGGAAAGTCCTTGTCTACCAAGCACTGTCAAAATATTCAGGACATGGACCTTGCACTCCAATAATGCAATGCTGTGTCCAGACGGCAGTGCTGGGTGCCTCAGGGATTTGTAGTAATCAACATGCATATTCCTAGCAGTCAAGGTGTGTTCCACTGCACAGCTGTGCACCTCTGCCTTTCATTTGTTTCAGGTGCATAGTCCTCCCAAAGGCAAATTCTGTGTAGCCAGAGTAGTCTGTCTGAAGGGAGTGATGGTTCACTGCTAGCTGAAGGGAGGAAGACAAATCTGTTACCCATTACTCTGGTAGGAGTTAACTATTATCCCCAATAACTCCAGCCTTTAAAATGGGAAAGTAGCACACAGCTTTTATAAATAAGAATTATTGACCTTTTTAAATAGTTTCAAAAGAAGAAACTCTGCATCAAATGTGAGTATAATTTAGGAACTACTACATAGCAGCAAAACTACATTAGACTTTCCGATTTTTCCATGGTATCCTTGGATAGATACACCACCCAGTAGACCATGTTAAATGCTCCGAAGGTAACAGGAAATAAAATGCGTGCATATTTGTCTATCTTACTCGTGCCAGAATGGGCAGCGGGGGGAGCAGGTGGTGTGACAGCAGATGGCTTTGCAGATGCTCCTAATGTATTAGGTGTGGTGGTCTGAATCTGCTCCAGTCTAGATCCAAGCAAGTGCTGAATGGAAGGGGATCCAGCTGTGGCATGCTGGGATACAAATCCAGTTAAAATTGGGGTAGAAGGAGGAGCTGGAGGGGTAGCTCTTGCAGAAGATAATGTCTCTGATGCATTGATGCGTGTGAAAGGGTTGGGACTTGATGCAGAAAGGGAGTGGGGCGTAATGTCAGAAGACCCCTGAGCTACAGAGGGAGGCTGGATGGAGCTGTGCCTTGTGTCAATTCGGCTCCCACCATCAGCTTCAGACTGTACTGTGGCATTCGTTCTTTTCCTCACATTTGAATTGGCGTCTGTACTCTGCAAAGGTACAAAAAAATACTAGTCATTCTTAAAATAAACATTTAAACAGAAGCAATGGAAACTTTATAATCAAGCACTATCAGAGTAATACTCACAAATATAACCAGTAGCTTGATCCTGAGGCAAAAAGATACTGCATGCTCATGAAAATAGATTTAATAGCACATAAAGCAATAAACAAGAGTTCCTGTTACCTGTGGCTGGAATACCAGGGTGGGCACATCTGATGCATCACACTCCATGTGATGTGGTACCTATGTAAACTTAATACCATGAGGCTAAGAATTCTTGCATTAGAGTCAGGGTTTTTTTCTAGGCTCATGCTCAAAACAAAACTCTCTGATATCTACTTGTTTCTCTGATGATATAAAAACATTCTAGATGCAACTTACCAGTCATGATGGTTTACTTCTGCTTTATATCTACAGAAAAGTAACTACCATATATTAGGAACTCTAGTCTGTCTTCTAAAGTAGATGCTATTAAAACACAAGTATTTACCAAACCAAGTTACCACATTGTTGCTCTTTCAGAAATAAAGGCAGTGTTTTTTCACGTCAACCACAGGCAATAAGTTCTCCACCTGCAACTGAACCAGTGAATAAATCAGTCTTTCATCAACTACTCTTTTCCATTAACTAACTAAGAAAAGTGGTGAACTCTCCATCACTTTATGTCTTCAGGCAAGTCTGGATGTCTTTCTGAAAGATACACTTAAGCCAAATAGTACTTATTAGGCTGGATGAGAAACTGAAATACAGATAAGGAAGTACAGGTGGGAAATCCAGCAGAGTTTAATATTTTACTGACTTCTGCCAGTGGGACTCAGGCTCTGCCTTTCTTTTCCGCATTTAAGAGGAAGCCTAACATCTCCTGAACCTCCTTCTGGAAAGGTACCTGAAGAACAGACTTTTGAACCTTCGGCCCTGCACCTAAAATATAAAACATATTATATTTTAGATAATAATATGTGAATATATTTTGTGCAAAGACTCACTGCTTTCCAAAAGACAAAGATTTAATGGCAGATAGAGTACATATACTCAACAGCAGCAATACAGGTCTAAATACAGGCAGGACCAAACAATCACTTGTTGTATATCAAAAATCATGTTTTGCACCTCTCTGATGATACTGTTCCCAAACATTGCCCTGCACCACACCTGCTGCTGTGCCTTTCCCTTCACCCTTACCAGAGAAGCCTGCCAAAGCTCACAGCACAAGGAAAAGGGACAGAAAGTGGGCAGTGATCTCTCTTCCCTCCTTCATCCAACAGCAGTTCTATCCAGCTAAGTCCCAGCTAAGTGACAGAGAACAACTCAGGTGTTATTCAAGGTACTAGTACCTTGAGTAGTGAGAAGAGTGACAACCATGTCTGTCTGCTACATCAGTTGTGCTTGGTTGTTTAGCTCAAAGAAACAGAGAAATGGGAGCTGAAAAAAAAAATCAGAAAAAATAATAATTAAAAAAAAAATTTAAAAAAAAAAAAAAAAAATCACTTGACATCTCCAGTACTCCCATCATGGCCAGAATGTTGGTCTCAAATACTTTTAATTGCAGTACAAATCAGTCACTAGCAATATCATTGGCCTGAATTTATCTGAAGCTGTCACAGCTATATGCCAATTCATGGCTGATGTATTTGGCAGCTCATGGTTGATATATCAAAGAATCCCTCTTAGGTTTCACAATTTTCCTTCTTGCATAGAAGCGTGGCAATCCCTTTTATTTATTTTTCTGCATCTGCAATCCAAAGAAGCAGAGGACTGGAATAAACACCAGAGGAAACTGGTATTTTGTGAAAGAAACACTAATTGTACTGTTTGAAAGAGAAGCCTGAGTCACTCTCTGGGAAGTGTAGAAGTACACACAGGTGTGCAATTTGGACACTTTTCACATTAGGGTTGTCAATGACCCAGGAAGAGTAAAGCAGCTATCAAGACTGATAAATTGAAATTATAAAGTACAATCAGGACAGAAGTGCATTTCCTAGAGACTTGGTAATACCTGATGGAGTATTGCATGTTTCTTGAAGGCTTGTAAAGTTAAGCAGATGCAAGTCATCGACGTTCACTGTCCAAAACAATAGCTCTGTGCTCTGGAGAAGGTGGCACTAGAGTCATTCTGAGGAGTTGAGTTTTACCTTCTACGTGCAGATCCTTGGACAATCTGGCTTTGCTCAAGCAAAATTCTCCCATTATAAACCTCTCAAGCAGTGCCTGGGGAGCAAAAGCTGGGACAGGGGTTGTAAAGTAGATCTGCACTGGAATGAAGACAAGTCTCGCTTCCCTCCTGCTCTCTGCCTACATCGGACCAGTAGCTTAGAGGTGGTGCTGCTGGAGAATAGAAGTACCATATCTTCAATCACTCCAAGCGCAACCATAAAAGAACAGTCCCAAGAGTAGAACAGAGAATTAAGCGCAATTCACAGAGGCACCATTTAACACTCTGTCGTGGTTTAACCCCAGCCAGCAACTAAGCACCACGCAGCCGCTAACTCACTCCCCCCACCCCCAGTGGGATGGGGGAGGAAATCAGGAAAAGAAGTAAAACTCGTGGGTTGAGATAAGAACAGTTTAA
>JAVJGG010000054.1:19424602-19450840 GCA_035590195.1 Aviceda cuculoides | reverse complement strand
AAAACCAAAAGAAAACAACAGCAAAACCAAACAAAACTAAAGAAGCAATCAAAAATTAAAAAAAAGGGGGAGGGGGGCACAAAACATTGTACCTGAGCATCACAACTAATAAGATGTTTTAAGAACCATTTTGGATCTATTCTATCTTCAGGTATCCAAACATTCAAATTTCTCACTAAGTCACTGCAGCCTTACCCCAGGTAGTCATTCTCTCCTATCTTTCAAACTGCGTTCACTACAAAATGTGCAAGTTGTTAATGACCTGCATCCACTCTCATCCTACTTAAACATAGCATATTATGACTGTAAAATCATCAACAGCAAAATGTTGACTACTGAAACTAGAGGGACAGAAAATTGTTGACATGTCAAAGACATTATTCACATGGCACAACAGCCTCCCTTTTTATGATCCTGTCCTTATATTTGCATGCACTCTACACATTTCTTGAGCTTGAAGTCCTTCATGAGGATCTGAGTTTTAAATGCCACTGCCCTAAAAAAACCCTGAACCATAACACCTTAGGCAGCGCAGAAGTAGTGAAGCAGCAAAAAATTATTATTATATTTAAAAACTGAAATGCTGTTCCAACTGCAGGACTATTCGAAGTCACACAGAGGAGGTAGGTTATGCATCCGCATACAGGGTTCAGTAAACAGACCATCACTCTGTGGCCCACGTACTGCCATTAAGATCGAGCTGCTCTTCAGATACCTCCCTCCACACGAGGGGAGTGGGTTTAGCTCCACTTCTCTATTTGCTGGGACAGGGGAAGCTATTATTCTACTAGTCCAAGGAAGAAGCAAAGAAATTAAGTGGTACTAGTCTAGATCTGGTACATTTTATGCACCTCTCTTCATTACAGAATATATCTACATATTCTGAAAGAACTTTTGGTTCAAAGGCTAAAACTTCCACTTTCTCTTACAGTCTAAGCCTTAGACACAAGAGCGTATCTGCTGCTCTTTCAGCATTAATCAGCTTCAGGGATTAAGAACAGAAAAAGGGCACACACACACACAAACACACACACACTAAAAAAGAAGTACCCAGCCTATGACCTCTGGATTGTACCCAGCCCATCAGAACAATTTATCTGGCCCAGTCCTTGCTCTGGAAGTCACGAGATGGGGCACAGAGTTGGGCATGAGCTCTAGACAAATTGCTCTAGACATCTCTTCACCAAAAGCTGCCAAAGGATCCCCACTTTCCTCCCATCCCCCATCAAGTAACTTGAGCTGTGTCCATCATATGACTAAAAGGCAAGTACTTCATATGACAGAAAATACATCTTAATCGCATGGAAGCACATATGCAGGTTGCCCACATGACAATGTTTCTTGTAAACTTGGCGTCAGGTACACACCAGTCACATATCACCCCAGCATGGATGCTCCTATTAAGGAGAGGAGTGCACACCTACGTGGCAGTGAAGAGCTTGACCCTTGAGTTCCTCCATTAGACACCACGGGGCTTACTCAAGACAACGTGACACTTAACTGTCTTCAGAAAAGAGGAAGAAAGTTTAAGAGTTACAATCTACTTGTGACCAAGTATGAAGAAATTATTCCATTCGAAAGGTTCATTTGAGTCTGACCTGTTTTTTTCCCAAGTTTCACACTCTTTTAACAAACAGCTGAGGTTGAAGCTCATGTTAACAGTGTTTAGGAGCCTATTTTCTGAAGACTATTTTTCAGTAGCATTCTTCATCTCTAAAATTGGGTAGGTCTTTAAAAATAAACTTCATAGGAATACAGTGAAAAGGAAATAGTGGAGAAGTATAAAAATAGATTGCGTCCAATAACAAGCTATAAATCATTCATTTCCATCACACACTGACTTGCAACATTTCTGCTTTTAATAAAGAAAGGAGTTCAGAATATTTAGGGACAGGTTCATTCCTTCTAACCTGAAAGCATTTTAACTTGTGCCCAAGAGAAGGAAATCACAGGAGACCATGGTGTAAGTCATCTGTCTTGGCTTAGACAGATTCCAGTACTATCTCACTGTGCCTGACAGAAGGCATGAGTAAGGGTGTCCAAGTTCCTTGCGAACTCAAGGCAGATCTCAGACAAGCTTGGGTCCTACTCATGGGGTGTCTACTGCAGAACTGCACTCCTCCTTATGGAAACACATTAAGTTTGTATCAGAAAGCTATAGGCACCAAGAAGAAAAAGTGGAGATGGAGTAGGGAGGGGGAGGAGGGTAAAAAGAGGTTGAATAATACCACGGCTAAAACCGAATCAAGCAATAGAGGAGCTCACGCTGCATCTGCAGGCACTACAGGCTTGCTCCTGCCACCCCCAGCCCAGTAAATTAGCGTGACATCTGGATTTTTTTCTTGGCATTAAGACAGTTCAGATTACTTAGCTAGCCTCCAAAATTCATTTAATGCTTACTGTGATCAATATATTGATCAGTCACACCCATTGTGTGGCTCCAAAAAAGTAAATATAATTACACAAGAGAATAACTTAGAAAAGCATATAGTCCACATTTGCCACAGTAAAGATGTATTGGTTGCGCTGAAGAAATATGTAATATGAATGAACACATCCCAAATAATTTTATCATAATGATAGGAGTTCCCTTTGATCCAAGACAACTGGAAAAATGTTTTCGACTGAAAAGAAAAGAACAACCCACCACCAAGAATTCTAATTAGCGCGAGTAATATATGAACTGATTCGATATAGAAAACCCACTTTAATTCTATGCTCAGAAATTGGTCAAACACATGTGTGTCAAAAAGAACTTATAATTACATGCAATTTATCTTTATTTTACCAAATTTCACTATTAATATGTCTAATTTCTACTACTATCAGATAGTAAAATCCCCATATTCTATAGGGAATCTGGTTTCACAGCCCAGCTTGCTCCCTCCTAGAACCCTCTAGACCACATTACTGGAGAAAAAAAAATAAATTAAAAAAAAAATAAAAATCAAATGCATGTAACCATCCAGTGAACAACGCAGAATCAACAGCCCATAAAATGAAACCCTCATTTAAAAGTATAATATCACCTTGTTTGTTTTCCTTAACAGCCTCAATTGCTCTGTATTTTTCTTCTTTCCAGGGGACCTATATAGATGAGACCTCAACTATGAAAAGTCAGCGCAGCCACCTTTATGCCATTTCAAGGCAGGCAAAAGTGCAGGGCTAACAGGCATAAGAGAAGGATCTCCCCCTCCAATTAGCAAAACATCCAAAGCAGGCTGCAAATGGTGAAATACACACCAGAAAGAACTGCAGGGTTTAGGTATTTGGGCACCTTCTCTCCCAATTTACACACACTTCCTCCCTGGGCTAAGTGAAAATTTTTAATTTTGGGAGACTGGCAAATTTACCAGATAATGCAAAGTCTGAAAAAAGTTTCAACTTCAAAGTAAAACTTTTCCTTCAGCTCTGGCAATTGTCTGGCTAACAATTTCTAGCACAATAGTGGCAGTGTAGCACAGACATTTTTCAAACACTCACTGGGTTAAGAAATCAAAGCCTATCATTTAGCTATGGAGATAAAATGTGTAGCCTTTATGTTAAGAAACAATGCTTACAGATTACATGCTACAGTCAGGCTACTGTCCTGCATTCTTTGTGCACCACACGCTCACAGGGAAGCTGAGATTCTGTTATCTCTGGTAAATCAGCACTGATTTAGACAGCATTGCAGAAAAAAAAAATCAGATTCATAATAAGGCATAAGAAAATTCTAGACTAGTCTTTTATAAGCAGAACTAAAAATTTTGAGAGGACTATATTACATGTCAGCTTGGAAAGCAGAGTCTAACAGCCATATTAGCTTCTAAAGAATTAGAACAGCCTTATTAGCTTCTGTTCTGCACAGCAGGAGATCAGAACAAAAGTCATCTAGTCATGGAGAGGACTGCGTGATAGCTAAGCCTTTATAACAGTACCTGTGGGCTCACCCTGCACACCTGTCCTGGGAGAGCAAAGACTCAAGTCTTAGCATAGGCGTAATTGGAGAAAAAGCCATAAAAAAATAACAGTTCAAGGTTCAAACAACAATTATCACTCACTTTACATACTCACAACACTAATGTGTAACCTTCAAAAAAGTAGATTGCTCCTTTGAGTGCTTTCAAAATCCCCAAACCTGTAAGCACACTATCACATTTATCATAGAGGTATTAAGCAAGCAGTGGAACAGAACTGTTCACATCTCATTTTACCTAGCTTTCAAGTTGGGTGAAGCTGGATGTGTGCTGTTGTTAAAAAAAACAAAACAAACAAAAAAAAAAAAAAAACAGGGAAAAAAAGAGAGAGAGAAAGAGAAGTTTCTCCAAAACATGTGTGTAAATGGCTAAGCATGATACAAGACTGACTTACACCAATTCTGACCCTGAATCAAAACAGTTTTGTTAAGACTCCACCATTGCTACCTGAGAAAACTACTATTTTTCCTCTTGTTTTAATCGAATCTTACAGATGAACCTAGGATGAAACTGTTCTTATGTAATTGATTTTTCCTATGGACCCAAGTAAAACCTACCACCAAAAGCAGTACTTACTAACACTCCTCAGGAGTGCCCGAGATATTATACTGAACTGCATGCTGTACAATCAAGAAGCTTAGCATAAACGAACAGCACTAATACTTCTATGTACAAGACGAACTACACGCTACTATAAACATACTTTTTCTTGTTCCCGCCTCTTACTAGCAGCCAACGGAGTGAAAAGTAACAAACTCTTCAGGAGCACATCTATCCTTTTAAGCAGAAATGGAAGCTAAGAGAACAACACAGCCAGAAGATTGAAAACAGTAATGATCTACAGTAGGAGAGCAAAGAAGAGGAAGAAAAATGGAAGTGGGTGGACAGCAGCTGAGCAGCAATAGCAAATGGAAGGGGTGGGAAGGCAAAAAAGAGCAGATGAATAGGGAAGGAGACAAATGAGATGTGAAAAGAGACAGAAGACAAAATTACCAAGAGTTAGTCTAAAACAGCAGTTCTTGAATCATGGCTCAGCCAAAGGAAATTACAAAGTCAGCCTGACAGGAAGAGTAAATTACAATGCTGCTGTCAGCATCTTACTTTCTGAGTGGTGTTGCCAAGAGTCCGCCATGGCTGGGAATTACTAGCCTACCGCATGGCTGGTGCAAGTGCTGTAATGACTTTGTTGGCTAGGTGTCTCATGAATAGAAGGAGTGATGCAGCAGAGAGTAAGCATATGGGAATGGAAAAAGGGAAGGAGAACTACCGGTGAGCTCAGCTGGAAATGAGATCGAGCATTTATTAACTGGTCTGCATGCTAAGATAGGTACCACACAAGACACACTTAATCCAAAGCACTATAAAAGCTGGAAAGGATTTTGTTAAACAGAGCCCCAAAATCTTTTCAGGAGCTGAAGTGAGCTCCGGTGCAAAGATATGCAAATTACATAAAAATTAAATCTATGGTGGACAAAAAGGATTCATCCAACATTCATCGAAAATACCTGAAATCATAACTGATGAAGAAAGAAAACTCTAGATAGGCAATACATGCAATGAAAGGAGAACTGTGACGTCTAAGGAAGTGCTCCAAGGTGGAACTGCAATGCTTTAGCTTATTTTAATTCATAGAATGGTTTGGGTTGGAGAGGACCTTAAAGCTCATCTAGCTGCAACGCCGCTGCCACGGGCAGGGACACCTTCCACTAGACCAGGTTGCTCACAGCCCCATCCAACCTGGCCTTGAACACTTCCAGGGATGGGACATTCACAACCTCTCTCGGCAACCTGTTCCAGAGCCTCACCACCCTCACAGTAAAGAATTTTTTCCTAATATCTAATCTAAATCTACCCTCTTTCAGTTTAAAACCATTACTCCTCATCCTATTACCACATGCACTTGTCCCTCCCAATCCTTACTGTAGGCCTCCTTTAAGTACTGAAAGGCTGCAATAAAGTTTCTCCAGAGCCTTCTCTTCTCCAGGCTGAACAACCCTAACTCTCTCAGCCTGTCTTCATAGGAGAGGTGCTCCAGCCCTCTCATCATCTTCGTGGCCCTCCTCTGGACTCACTCCAACAGCTCCATGTCCTTCTTACGTTGGGGGCCCCAGAGCTGAACACAATGCTCCAGGTGGGGTCTCGCGAGAGCAGAGCAGAGGGGGAGAATCACCTCCCTTGACCTGCTGGTCACAATTCTTTTGATGCGGCCCAGGATATGGCTGGCTTTCTGGGCTGTGAGTGCACATTGCTGGGTCATATGCATCCACTAACAGTTTTTCATCCACTAACACCAAGCCCTTCTCCGCAGGGATGCTCTCAATCCACTCATTGCCCAGGCTGTATTTGTGCTTGGGATTACCCCCAAAAAAGACAGTAGCCACATTAAAGACATTAGCCACATAAGTTAACATGCTGCCCTTATAATCTGTAATATGTTGGTCTGTATAATCAGTCCAACCAGAATAAATGTGCAAAGGGAAAGAAAGTTTCCTAAAGGTACCCATCCTATCTAACCTCCAACAAAACACAACTAAATATAGAAGAGACTGCAGGTAAGGATGGACGCAACCTCCTCCTCTCCCCTGAGTCAATCCAATAATGGAAGAATTGAGTCATATTTTACAGGGGTTTTTTTATCACTGAATATAGTGCAGCATTAGCCTTCCATTAGGCTGACTTAAACTGCATCATTAGCTCAGACAGAACCTGGGAGGAAGTTAAAGGCCTGTTTTTACCAAGAAACACCACCAAAAAGACAGAAAATGTTTGTATAAGCTGAAAACGTACCATAACTGTCTCTTCTGTACTTCTTTCTCTTTGTACTGGAGCAACCGGAAATTCAAGAAGTGATTTTACTGTCTTCCTCTTGGCTTTTTCCATTTGAATATTAGTAAAATAGTTGACAGCAGCAAACTCAATAAGAGCAGAGAACACAAAGGCAAAGCAGACCGCTATGAACCAGTCCATGGCAGTAGCATAGGATACTTTTGGCAGTGAATGTCTTGCACTGATGCTCAGTGTCGTCATCGTCAACACTGTTGTTATTCCTTCAAAGAAATAAAGCAAAAGCACTGCTGAATCACAGCAAAACAAAGTGAGAATAGAGGCAAGCAGCTTCAAACAAAGAATTTTAAATCACTTAAGAGTCTTTCTCTGCTACTTGTGAATAGTGCATTAGATTTAAGTCATGGCAACCATCATACATCTATAAGTAGCTATGCACACAAAGCAGTTAACCAGTTTTTAAAGGAGGCATGGAAAGCCATGACTTCAGCAGATGATCTAGAGTTCACATGAAGAAAACACAGAAGCCTTAATTTCATATTTTTTTCTTGTAAAGTTCAGTAGAGTTTCCTACAAGAAGTTACTTTTGAAACATTTGAACATAATTTAAGTTGTTAAATAGGGGAGTGCTCCTCAGACTGCAACAAAACCACCATTTTTCCTGTAATGGGTTCAGAATACCACCTATTAGTCTGCATCCATTCCTCTGATCCCACTCATGATGCAGGTGCTGCTAAGTCATGGCAAATTATTTTGGTGCTAAGGAAAACTAGAATATTATGTTAACAACTCTGTTAATTAAGAAACCATCACCTTATCTTTTAAACCCTTCTGCCACTAGTCAATCGATGAAACTTAATTAGATTTTCATCTTCTGAAAGAACAACTTTTTAATTAAAGTGTACAGGCATGAACGCTGAACTCAAAATATGACCACTTCATGGTAATACTCCAAATGCAAGTACATGCTGTATAAAACCAAGGTATGGGGTCTTTTTTTCCTTTATCATCCAAAATATCCCATATCATACAAATGTAAAATACCAAGTATATAGTGAACACCGCATAAGTCCTATCATGATAACCTCAAGGAAGACTGACTACAAATGGACATGTCTTTATTCTTATGAAGAGAACACTGTAGCCATTTTAATTCAAGATGAAATGCTTATTGTCAGAAGAATTCAAAATAATAAAGAGCATATTTTTCAACAGGATCCTCACATCCCCTATTCCCTAAATGGTGGTACTCCATCTGGGTAATCTGACATGAAAAAGCTCCACCTAGACACTGCCATACAGACAACCGGAGACAATGAAACCGGTCCTTCCTATTGAAGGAGAAAAAAAGAAAAAAGAGTAATAGCCAGTTCATGCAAGCACAAACAATATCTCAGAGCAAACTCAGCAGGATAAAAACACAGACGCAAGCTCACAAAACCTTCTTCAGTGGGAAGGTGTTGGAAAAACACACCACTGAAAATGTTTAAGTCTGAGAAAAAAAAAAAATTACAGAAAGTTATTTTTTTCCTGGAAGAAACCCATCCCTGCTTAGCCCTATCCTTCCTGATTCTACCTTTGCCCACTTCAAGCAAATAGTTTGTCTGAACTGTCTTTCTAAAGACATTTGTTTAATAGATGTAAGAATAGGATGAAGTGAATTGAATGACCAACCATTCCCCAAACACAAGGAGGAGGGAGGAGGCCGTGACAGTATTGTAGTCTACTGCTATAGTCTTTATCAGATTCCCCCTATTAAATCATTCTTCTGGGAGACTTGCAGTTGCCACTGCAACTGCCCTTGGATACCTGCCACAGGGATTTACAGGGTAGGGAATTAAGTTCTGGTAAAAAATATTATATACACACATGTACTGTAATTATCCAGAGCTAAATACTTGCAAGCTTCTGATTAGAAATGCACATAACCATATAAAAATATATTGAGTATTTTAATATAAAAACTAATGTTAAAAACCTCTTTTAAAATTACTTCTTCTTTCCTCTAAGAAACAACAATCTCCCACAATCACCAGGTTCAGGTGTCTGAAGGTCTGACTGCAGAAATCACAACCTCATGTACCTTTGTTCATTGTGCATCCTTCCTCTGTTTGTTCCTTGGCATCCTTTGCCAAGTTCTCCCTAATCATACAGTGTCCAATGGAAAGATCTTTTGGTTAGCCTCTTCTGACAGTTCCTCTAGAAAGCTGGTACCATAGCAGGTATTCTGGCTTTATTCCTATCTCTTGCCTGCAACATTTCTACCTGCTTTTAAGAAAACCTTTAGAAAACAGAGTCCCTGTTGGAATTTGCAAGAAAACTAAAAAGATACTTTTAGCTATACTTTAAGCCATTTGCTTTCAAAGGCATTCAAGAGACTTATCTGTAACTTAGTAGATGTCCAAACTTTATTATTATTATTTGTTTTCAGTTTCACATATGGATATAATGACACATATTACATCTATTGCTCTATAATCTGTACATTTTCAATTATCACATTTTGTCTGTAAATACAGATTCTACCTTTCCAGTTCATGGCAATACTCCCTTCAAAAAAAGTACCATTATTCAACATCACTGCAAAGGCATCTGAAGTGATATACTAGTTTGCCTAATGTAACACTTGAGTTGAGAGCTAGTGAGGTTCCTGTTAGGTTTACAGCTTGTTTCTCCTGTAACTAACGATTAACCTTGTCTAATTTGTGATATTAAACAGTGTTCTGGCTCCACTCACATGTTCAAATGGGCCGTCATGTAGAAACATTAATTCCTATCACTCTTGCCAGCATCTATCTATCTATCTATAGAAAGGCTTTTTGTAGAACATTCTCTTCCTAATTAGCCCTGCTTTAGACTACAGCACATTATAAAGTCAAGACATTGTTCTATAAAGACTGCTTTTAAAAATGTTTTTATCCCACTTCTTTGTTAGGAATCATATTTCCATTTAATTTCTTATGCTTTGTCTTCCATAGAAGCTTTTTTGTTTTTTCTTTTCAGAGTTCACTGAAGCATTTCATTCAAGCTGTATTTTGGTGAGGGCAATTTTAATATCTTGTGATCACTTTGTTTTGTTAATTCATTTTCATACTGGCAATGGCAGTAAGGAGAGAAAAGCACTAAACATGAAATTACAGTAACGGCTCATAGCAAGCTTCCACTGATGACACAGATACATCATAAGAAGACACCTGTCCATCTCACACATTCCCAACCAAATTATTTTAAAAGTATTTTAGAAAGTGTGAGTTCAAGTAATTACACTACTGTCCACTGGAGGGTAAAACTGCTCTGGATGTAGACTAAGGACTTGACTGTATTACTAAGGGCCAGGTCTTCCCAGTTTGCTCCCCCAAGCAGGTAGAATCCCCAGAGATGTACATCCATTTGCCGCAGGCAACCATGCCACCCTTCAAGTTATATATTCCAAGTTTCTCTTCAGATTCCAAGGATTCACATAACAGTATTCTTCATATATCGACAGCAAAAATTCCTCTGAATTTATATTATTCCCTTGTTTCTACACTAGTATGGAGGCAGTATACCCCAATGCACTAAAAAGGCCTATTCTAGTGAAAGTTGTTAAAAGAGGAAGTACGAGAAAAAGCAAAAAAATAAATAATTACCAAATACAGTTCTAGCTGGAACAGATTCCTTATTTATCCAAAATGAAACTTGAGAAAGGATCACTGTCATAATGCAGGGGATATAGGTCTGAATCATAAAATAACCCATTTTCCGTCTGAGGTGGAAGTAAACTGTCATAACAATATATTCACCTAAAAAAAAAAAAGAAAATATTTTTCTGATTGTGCATAAAATTTGCGGTGCAGAATAACTGTTTTAGACTATCAGCTAGGATTGTTTAAGATGATATTACTCATTTCATTTAACATGTATAGAATGATATGTTCCTTAGCCACAAGAATGAATGAAAGTTTTAAAAAAAATACCCTGGAAGTAGTAGGTCCTTACAGTGCCATTCAGAAGCTGGTATCAAAAAACTATAAATGTACAGCTAATACTGGATTACATTTTAAAGTATAAGCATGATTTTAAAACTTCTTTTGGCAGCTGTTGAAGAAAAGAGTCCCAAGACATAAACTGTCTACCTACCATACTATAACATTGTGGTACCTACCTGCCAAATAAAACAATAATAACAATGATGCACACCAAATGTTATGGAAGTATCTCAGCTTTTTACTAGGTTTATACATCAGCACCACTATGATAATGAAACAAATGCAAAAATCATTAACAAGAATTAAAAATACTGTAAGTTTTTCTAAAATGTTATCATTCATATTAAACAAACAAAAAAAATTGCAGTTTTACCATAAACGGAATAAACTATCTAAATAAAGCACTACAGAATGAGCATTTTGGGGAGAGTAAGGAAATTCTGTTGTTAACGCATAATAATCAATATGCTGAGAAGTAAATTTCTAGTGTATTGCAAAACACTGTTTTATCTTTGAGAAAAACATCCATAGAGCAATACATCAAATACATTTGCTTTATCTGTTTCATTCTGACCACCTCGGAACACCCAAACTTGCTGATGCTTAGAAAATGATTCCAAATTTTAAAAATATTTTGGGAATATGCTTGTTTATCTCCATACTGCTCATCAGTGATACTTCACTCATTTCAGATGCCTGTAGTTGCCATTTGCCTTATTTCTTACAACACAAATCAGCAGAAGTATCTATTGTGACTAATGCATTTGTGCCTATCCTTATCTGACTAGAGGGTTTTTATGGCTTTAATAACCCATTCTGTATGCTGTACTTCTATCCCGAGCTGTTTGCATCACCAAACAAAGGAAGTCTTTTGCACATAATGTGGATACAGTGCTGAGAAATTACTTCCTCACCCAGGCATCCTCTTGACTCTTCAAACTGCATTTTAAGCAGTGATTAAATGCTCATTTTGTCCCTCGGAGTAATGATCTCATTCTAGCTTTCTGAAAGACCGTCGCAATCTACTGTAATGAATCTGCAAATGTAAATCTGAAGGACAGAAACCTAATTCAGATTTATGCTTTCAGTCCTTAATATATACCCTAGGACACTCAGTAGAACACCTTACAGGAAGGAAAGAAAAAAGCCTCAGGCAATGGTACAGGGTTAGTTTTACCTCAAGTTGATTTTTACTGACGAGATTCCTACCTGTAATAGATTTAATGGTTTCAGTGGATACCGTATGCCCAAGCAGGTCATACTGAACTAAACTGGAAGACTCCTCAGGAACTTCCACTGACTTCTCAGGTCCTTTTGTCCAGGTATAAATCATTTCACTCTTTGGATAAGCATCTACAACACAGCATCAGTTTGCATAAATAGGAAACTTCTCACACCTTACTTACAAGCCCAGTGCAAACTTACTGAAACTGAACAGCGAGACTCACACTGACAACTTTAGAAGATACCCTTCATGTTAAGTTACCTCCCAAAACCACCCTCACAGGAGAATAAATAGCAGCTAAGGTCATATGTCAAGTGTCACACACAAATTCACTTCACATTTGAATGTAAGTCTAAACATGAGTTCTTTCTGGATCAGCCTTTATTGGGCATTTAAAGTTTATCTTTAAATTATTTTAGAAATTTCTGTCTAAAATTTTATCATTAAAGTATACTAATATATAAAAAAAGAGCATGTATAAGGAGGACACATTTTGGAGACTGGGTGTGCATTTCTTTACAGAAAAGAATGATTATACTAAAAACTATAATATTTTAAACTTGTGTTTACAATATTTGCCAGAAACCAGAGGTCAGTAAAAAACTCACAACAGCCCAAAAATAAGCACACCCAAAGAAACATTTTACATTTAATACAAAAGATATAACTTAGGGCTAGCATTCAATCCCTACACAGCCCAAACTCCTGTTAAAATTAAATTAAATCAGTCTTGCATTTGAAATGGCTACATCTTATTTCAAGTTTCACTGAGGAAAAGATCAGATTAGTGTCAAGCACAATTTCTGCTGGCTGGTGATTCCTCCTGAAGAATTATGCCAGTGGAGAAGCCCCCACTATTGAAGCTCCCCTATTGTATCACTGATACCAAAGCCAAATCTGGCAGCACCTGATCTCCAGTCTCACCATAACAGGGATGAAAAACCTTATCAGAGCAGCATCTTTAATATCCCCCTTTTGGTTGACTACCCAACTGAATAAGCTAAATTTATGCTAAGGAAAGACTGAGGAGTGTCCAGAGTGTCATTTCTAACTTCAGAGCTCTAGGGTCAAGGAAAAGAGATTAATGTCCAGCCACTGACTACAGTGGAGTGTAAAGCAGAGAAGTCAGTGACCAAGGAGGCTTAGAAGAGTGACAAGATAGTTAGTGGAGTGCACCAACCATCCCCAGGTGGTCTCAGAGGTCTCTGCTGTGGATTCAAATCAGGGAATCATAACTACTTCCCTCAGCTGTTACGCAGCACGTCTCAAAATGTTTCCTCTAGCCAAAGTTTGGACATTATCCAAAAATCTATGTCTGACTTCAAAGCAGAAAAGGGAAGTCATCTGAACTAAGATTCCTCTCACCAGTCTAAAAATTATTTATCTAGTCTAAACTTGCCATGCAGACTCCCACCGTAGGCCAGGAGACAGACAAATACAACTAAAGATCAAATCTCTGTGCATAACCTACACATCTTAGGATGTCGATGTGCCTCCACTAAGTGTAAAGTCAAATAACCTGCTTCCCTAAGTGCCTTTTACCTGGCTGTTGTAAGCTGAGATGGATCCCAACCTCTTTGTCTTCTCCAGAGAATCCCTCACTTCACTGAGTATCCAATTCCTCCCTAAGAACCAAGAAAAACTACGTATTTCAAGCAACTGTGTAGCCAGAATAGTGGGGTTTAACATAATAGCTGAATCACTGTCTGCTTTTCAATTCTCTGCCTGGGTTTAATTTTTGAGGCCCTAAATAAAATTCCCAAGGAACTTAACAGGAGTTTTGTCTGCATAAGGATTGTGTATCAAGACTAATATTCAGAAAGTTTAGTAACTGCTAAAAATCTACTTCTACTATTTAAATTCTGTAGTTACAAGAAATTTCATAATTGCAACTTACAACTCCCAAATTTGAGAGGACAAGCATGACCATCCATGGGAAAATCCACTAATCTCATGGGACACTCTGCACTTATTGTAAGCCTATAATGGAACAAATTAAATAGTCTCTGGTTGCCATTTTGTCTAGGCAGTATAACTTTTGCATACAGTAATTGTAAGAAGCCAAACAAACACGTTAGATACCTCATTGTGTACAGGATGGTGCCATTTCTCATTATTCTGAAGAGCTTATTTGGGGCTGTCATATTATGTGCAACAGACTTTTTCCCATTCCTGAAGAAAGTGTCAGGAGTCCATACCTTCGAAACCATCAAGTTGTTAAGTCTTAAAATTTCAATAGGGCCATCATATTTTAATCTTTTGTCTACCCATGTCTGACGGAAGAAGACATCCATTGTATATTCCTGTATTAAATTGCAGAAAAACAAAAATCACATTTGCATGTGTGTTTCCTGTAAAATAAGAAATCCCTCAGGAACGAAGAAATCAGTAGTAAAGAAAATGCTAAGTCCACTACACAAATGTATTTCCACCAATTAAAGTGTGTTGTGTACTTCTTAATAGCTTAATTTCCCACATTAGTCATATCAATAAATTGCTACACATATTTAATCATTACAGAATAATTAATCTAATTAGGTTGCAGGAAGCAGGCAACTGAATTTGTAGTCAAGCATATAACTGGAAACAAAATGATCTCTGACAGTAAGTGTCAAGAGATTTTTACGGAAAAGTTATCCATGGATTTTCTGCTGCTGGCTAAATTAAAAATACCAGGACAAACGATTACTTCCACTATAAATTTAGGAAAGAAAATCTAATTTCGACTCATGGAAAGTAAGCTTTTAACTGAGGAAAGCTAAATATTTCCTTTGCCATGCCCACAAAACATGGATAATGAATTATATATAGACTCGCATATATACACATTTGTTCTTAAACTACGTAACCATCCCATTAACTTCCTCAGAAAAGCCATTCAGATGCTTCAAAGAAAACATGCAAACAACAACTGCAGAACTGCAGACACAGGCACATCATGAGAAATCATATGTGAATGAATGGATGAAGGAATGCATTTCTGATCTTAGGAAGCTAAAGCATTTCACAAAAAAAGCATCACATGGAATTGAAAATGGTCATAGAAAGCTTTAAGTGCTTTTATATATACATATGTATTTACATATATAAAGCACCTATCACCATATTGATAAACATTCTTTGGAACCACTCTGACGGCTGTGATTTTGTTGTTTAACCAATGTTTTCTCACTGTATTTCAAACTCTTCTGCATAATGTTACCATTGAAACTACTTGTACGGTCATATCTATTTGCATTGGCGAGGAGGCATGTCTACTAGTGTAATGCATCTTAAAATTATATCTGACGTCTTCTCCATGGCTGCATCTTCCACTGTGGTTTATAGTTAATCTATGAAAAGTCTCTTTTCTAGTGTCATTTCCTGCTGGTAACTTCATGGCTCATAAGTAGCAGTTTCTGTTACTAGCTTCTACATGACAGATTTTGTAATACAAGATTTCAACCATTTTCATTACACTGGGTACCAAAGTAACCCAGCTCTAAAAAGACATTCTGATCATCCCCCGTGCTGAGACTGTATCACACTTTGCTGTTTCAGCAAGTTTTACGAGTGCAGCAACATTCAGACTACATTGGGTCACTAATGGATACATTAACTAAAAATTATTCCAAAAATGATTCCTGGATCCCTGAATAGCCTCCTAACTAATCCCTAATGATGAAAGGGGAAACACTTAATGTAAACTCTCCTTTTGCCAGTTCCTTACCTACCTTCAGTCCATGTTCTCACTCCTGCCTTCTGCAATATAACTAATAATTTCCCATGTGGCACCATGTCAAATGCTTCAGTGAAACCTGAGAGATGCCATGGAACCCTCTTTTTAGATTTGAGGCACACATTACTAGATTTCCTTGGGACCAGATTCTTGCACCCCTTGTCACACTGAACAGCATCACACTGTACATGACAACCATTGAAGGGGTAAGATGCATTTCACCATGAGACTGCTGTCACAAATGTAGCCCTTGAAAAAATATCTTGCTATCACATGATAGAACCAAATCAGGTGCACCACAAAGTGCACAATGACACTGTATGGGAAGGAAGTCACTGCCCTGAAACTGCCTTTCTCTTAAAGAAGTTCAGTTCAGCACATACGGCTGTGTTACTTCCACAAGATTTCTTAGATATTTTATAAAAAGAGAAACTGTTGTTGATTTAAGTGTATACCACTGGCTTATAGAAGTTGATGAGAGTTTTGCTGGATATGACCTCAAATGAATGCAGATGCCATTCAGGCACAAATAACAGAACGTGCAATTGTAAAATATCTCTTCCGTGACTATTTCATGCATGTCACTTTGACATTCAATTTCTGCAGACACTTATGAAAACTCATCAGTCAAACATTCCCTGAAATGTGATGCTAAAAGGGGCACAAAGATCAGCAAAGGGCATTCATCTGAAATGAAAACGTCAACAAGTATTTGTGAAATGATGTCATTATTATTCACCTGATAACAACACAGGTTTCAGAAAGGAAAAGCAATTTCAAAGATATTACATGTCTTCCCCACAGTAGGCTGACTTAGGCACTCCCCACAAGGCCCGATTCTGCCTCTATACTGTGAAAGTCTGTCTTAAATACTATGAAGTGAATTCCTTAAGCCAGACAAAAAACAGTGGAAGTGTGACCAGAATCAGGCCTGATGTATCTAATTATAACCTGTAAATTAAGCTGTTACTAATCTTGCCTACTTTGCATGATTGACAGAACAGTACAGATGAAGCATCCACTCCTTACTTCAGTTAATGGTTTCTCAGAACCAGGAAATGGCATTTTAATCCCAGAAATACATACCATTTCTACATCAGAAACAGGTCCAAAACTGGTGACATATATATCTGTTTTGACTTCAGTAACAGGACCTAATGTATGAAAAGGAAGTGAGCAAAAATATTTGAATTTTGCAGGTCAACAATTCCCATAAATGATCCTGGCGTGTGAACAGTTACCGTTTTGAGGGTTCTGTGGATGAGCAACAGCAAAATGCAAACACAGGTCATTTCAGATAAGTCTCTAATAACGAGCACTGCTCAATTACCTTTACCACGTAAGTAAATCAAAAGCAGCATTTCTATGCAAATCCCCATTCAGAAAACCAATGTTGACTCAATGGATAAGAAAACAAATGCCAAAAACTTAAAAGGCTCACTGAAAACACCACGGTAACTAACAACAAGCACTGAATTCAGGAAATCCACATTCCCCAAGGCATTTATTACTAACACTCGGTCCTACTGGTAATAACTGGACTACACATTAGCATGCCATGCGCTGGGCTATTTTGTACTACAGGATCAAGAACTGCATCCATACCCTGAGATGTACTTAAGTGCTTTAATACTAACAGTCAAAATAAAAGTTGGATATCTAAGCATTTTTGAAGGTCTGAACCTAGATCCACACGCTACTACAAAGCCTGTCTTGAAAGAACTAATGACACTTAGGGCACTGTTAAAAACAGCGCACCGAGCAGAGGTCTTGAACTCTCACAGCTGGGTACGCCATAGCAACTATTGGAGAAAGCAGCTTCACTTTAATATATCATTTTCTTTACTACAGGACAAAACACCTTGAAATTTCAAATGGGCAGTCATTTTGCAGTACACTCTACAGTTCCCCTTAAACTAAAGAACACATGCACTAGCTAATTTCACTGGGATTTAGGTCTGTTCCCAATGTAAAAGGCTAGAAAGCTGCTAATCATTACCAGTTGTTATGATTCTGTGATCAAAATCTCCCATTAGCTAACAGTTTAGTTCAGGCAATTAACTCACATCATAAATTAAACAAAAAAAAATCTACTGATGGTCTTACCGAATAGGATGTGTTTGGGGGAAAAAAAAAAAAAAAAAAGTATGATCTACAAATTCACAACCACAGTTTCTAAACCCCTACGACTCAATTTTCTAAAGGTGATAAGTGGCTCAAGTCTGTTAATTCAGGCTTTATCATAGTATTTGCAATCTAAAAATAAAAGGAGGAAAGACTTAAGGCTGTTAGCAGCAGAATAATACGTCCTCTTGGAAAGAAAAAAAAATATTAAAAAAAAGACTCTTCACAGATGTCACTCTGAATCAAAACTTAAAAGGAGAAAAATAAGTAAGCAACTGGAAAACAGGGAACCTATACTTCTTGCACCTATAACAAGTGTCAAACTGTGAACAAAAAGTAAAATAAAACCATGTAAAATTATATTACTAAACAGTCTGCAAGTTATGTAGAGAAGAACAGCTAAGAATTTTTCAGCTAAATGTCAAAAAAAAAATGACTTTGCTGGCAGTTAACAGTTTCACAGAAGGACATTTTTTCAAGATAAAATCTAAAGCAAATTCACCCTACAACAGTTGGTAGTTCGGCAGTCCCTGGAAAGTTGGATAGTTTGGCATGTCTGTCTTGAAGAGGTTTTAAGAAGAAACTCCCAAGTTCCAGATAACACACTTTCATACCATGCTGTTTGTTTTGCAATGGGATGCTCTCCTAATATGTCAAATGGAAGCTGCCCCCCTTTCTACAAATAACAAAGTGTTCATAAGGTCAGGGAAATCTATGAGTCGTTAGACCACTCATTTTACTGACAAGTAGCCCAATAATATTTCCTGAATATAATTATTTCTGGAGCGCAGAAAAGCTCCAAGAGATTGGAAGAACTCATAATAGAGCTGTCAAGATACTGAAAGTGAAGACATTCATCTGGGGCATTAGAAAACTGGGGAGAAAAGCCCAATCTTACTTGTACATAGAAACAGAAGAGATCCAATCATATCTGATCTCCCATAATCACAGAAGTATAATTTAACTAGGGTTGGTTTAAATATATAAATATTTATTTCAGCTGAAATTGAAATGTTTCTGAAATCAAAGTTGTATAGAAATTAAAAAGTCATTTTCCTACGTAGCTCTAATAAGAAAATGCAGGAATTAGTCTTTGTTACTCAATAATAAGAGAAAACTGAATATCGCACTCAGTTCCTGAATCTCTTTCAGGAACTGCTTTATTTGTAGTTCTAAGAAACTAAATAGGAATATTCCTCAAAAAAACCCCAAACCTTTAACTGCTTTCCTCTGGCGATATCTGCTTTCTTTAGCTCACAGAACACTGTAGTTCTATAATCATATCAAACTGAGCAAAGGGACAGATTTTTCCCACAGGCATGAGCTGCTTCTCTTCTGGCATTGATTTCTTTTGTTTTATTAAATGATTACAGCTTCATGGGCACTAAGCGTTCAGAGGCTTTTTGCAAGTTTATTTTTTGGAGTTTCTCAGAAAGAAGGAGCGAGCTAAGACCAAGAAACTAATCTCCAAATCAGCAAGCCTACTACTTAATGCTATTAGAAATCCTGTAGCAGCAGCACAGGACCAAAACTATGCTTGACTTCACTCTTTCGTAACTGTTATTCTGCTCTCAAAGCTTTATTTATTAGTAGGACCCATGAGAAAGAAGAAAGCAGACAATAACAAAGCCATAAAACAAGGTTGAAATTAAAGTTTACTTTTGGTCGCATGCCTGACATGATGGCAGTACAGTGACAAAACAAGTGTTAAAATCACATTTTAAGCCACTAGAAAATGGCAGATGAATGAAGATCTAGAAATATTTTAGGCATCATAACAGTTATCCAGCTAGTACTGACACACAAATCCTTGCTTTGCATCCAAAACTTTGGTCAAACAGCAAAATGTTTGGTAGGAGTGAAGACAGCAGCAAGGGACAGTGAAGCTGATTATCTCTCTAATGCTTTTTCTCCAATTGCAGCCCCGTCGTGCTCCACGTCTTCCACCTACACTGTCAGTTCACAACTGCTGAGGCCAAATCTTGGATTTTCTAGCACACCGCAGTACTTAATCCCAACCCAGGAGTATCTATAGCGACACCAAAACCTATCCCTTAGTCTTGTTCTAGAAGAAAACATAACTCCAGTTGGTAACAATAGTGGGGGAACAAATAGTGAGTCATGCTTTTTTTTAAAAAAGACGCTATTATTAATCGTGGGAATTCCTGTCAACGAGGAGGTGATCTGTAGTCACCTAACCTACTTTTACTGGTGATTTAAGCAGCCCTCCAAAATGAACATGTTGCACCACTTAATCAACTCAGGCTCTGCAAGCAGAAGATCCTATCAAAATCCTTAACACTCTATTACTGGCAATAAAATGCAGCAAGTTGTAAGAAGGCCAATTAACTTTAAATATGACCATTTGGGCTTATCCCTCAATGGATGTTCAGAAAGCATCTATCCACCATAAATCCTCAGGAATGCTGAAGAACTATTTATAACATACTGGTGTGTATTTTTATGTCAATGAAATAGGAGGAGAGTCCTACACACTGCAGTGGGAACAGTTAAGTCTGAATCACTGCTTGCAAGATAATATACTTTAAAGAAGCTCAGGCAGGATTAAAAGCAACCCCTGCAAAAAGCCAGAATAGTTCAGTGTTAGATAGAGATGTTCCATGTGGGCTGAAGAAGCGATGCCAGGCCCTAACCCTGTGAAGAGGAACATAAGACAGCTCTCCCATGCATTTTCTGCCAACATATGGGTTGAACTGCAGCACAGCTCCCAGTGAAAGACTTTGGGCTTCATTATCCCCGCGTCTCCATAGGCAACTATCACTGCAGAGATCTCCACTGTATGTAAACAGTCAAATCCTGCACAGGCTTTCTATATATTGCAGATTTTGCCATCAAGAGTCACACAGCCAATTGGGAACATTAGCAAACGAGTCTGTACAAAGGTTTCAACATACAAAGTACAATTTAACTGCTAAGTGCAGTTATTGCTGCTATTATGAGATCAGTCCCAGGATACATAAACTACATGAAATTATATTACATCAGTTCCTACTGCGATATCTAAAAAAAAAAAAAAAAAAAAAAAAAGTTGCTACAGATTTTTTTTTTTTTTAAATATAACTACATGTGAAAGATTTGGTGCTTTCTCCTTCCAAATTCTTGCTGCCTGAATAGGTCTGATATCTTTCAGTTGAAGAAAAAAAGAAGGGGGGGGGGGAGCCATCATATGAAGCATGTTCTCTTGTTTCAGTCTATCAGAAGGAACAGCTGAGGACACTTGCTATATGTAAGATTTCTCTTAGGAAGCCAGAACAACTAGGTAGGGCATTTTTAAAAAATTTATGTGGAATTCAAACACATGGGCTACATTCTCTACCAAAAGACAAATACAACAAAGGCAGCAGCAGCACACAACAACCTTTGTCTCTACATATGTTCATCCATCAGCATGTCTGAAGCCTGAAAAGGGAAAACCATACCTCCAGAAATGAGGAGATTACTGTTTCTTTGCCTGTTCATCAGCAGACAATCTCTGCTGAGACAGCCAACAAGCTTGATACCGGTGCCAATTTTCATGATGTGGACACCTGTCTACTAAGAAGTGGACTAAGAATATCAGCTAATTTTATGCAGGTCACTGAACAACAGACAGATGGTAATGACTTCAAGCATTACTAACCTGGGCCAAATTCAAATCAGCCAACTACAGGTATCTAACACCATATCCTGTCAAGCCTTTGAGTCATCTACTCTCACCAACTGAGGAAGAATGGACAACTGCCCGAAAAAAAAATGATCAGTTTCGCTTTACAATGCTCAATTCAAGTCCATTTGCAATCTAAAAAATAAAAATAAATTACAATATCCATTATGCCGAGCAATGAAACCTTGAAGGTACGCATGAGTTCCTAGTAAGAGCAGATAATCATATAGATATTTTTCTTTTCTCTACAAACAGAAAATTGTCTTTGCTCTTTGCTCTTCAAATTAATTCTGTGTTTATTTTCTGATTACAGTCACTCCTCCTGCATTGACAGGAAATCGAACTCTTCAGAAATGCTGTTCATCAGCTGAATATCACACAGCCTAAAAGGGGCCAAGAAGCCCTCTCCTCTCCTCCCCTTCTTAGGGAAGACAATGGCCAACATATTTAATTCCACCAAGCACTCAGCTGCACAGGTATGAGATCATGAGAAAGAATATGAAAAGAGGAAGAAAAGAAAAAGGAAAACGAATGAACAGGGTCCTGATCCTTCTACTCACAAGCCAGCGTACATGGCAACTTCCAAACCAAAAGGCACAGAACTATCACCATTTTGCTAGCCGGTAGTGAGACTTGCAGCTCACGCCAGACTACCTCACACAAATAAACAGAACCCAAGAGGAGAGAAAGATCCAGCTTTCACCGACCGATGGGCAGCCGCACCACAACGAGCCAGGAATATGCTGTGTCAGCTTGTTGGGAGCTAACGTCGGTGGGTTTCGCAGTCAACCTAAGAGCCTTGGGCAGCAAGCAAGTCACACGTCACCTTCTCTCTTTGGTCTGGCCGTACAGTTGGCCATTAAAAGCAAGACACCAGATGAGATGTTCTCTAAAAGGCACAATTCATTAAAATTAGCAGATACGTGGCAGCACGCAGTGATGCTGCCCTTGCCAGCTTTAGTCCCTCCATTCCTTCTTACTTCCCTAAGTGCAGGCTTAAGTATGGTGAGTTACTGTATCATGAAAGTTTCAAAGACACCATTACATTTTTTAAAGTTACAATCCAATACAGGTTTAGATGGGATCTTGCAGGCCCTTAACTTATGTCAAGAGTTGCTCAGGTAAAGTCTGAAACCATGCCAGTATTTAAAATGGCAAATCAGACCCAGGCCTTTCACTTCAAGCAAATAATGCTCCTTTTAAAAATTCTCTGGACTTCTATCACCACTTTGAAACTAATCACCAGCAGAAAGGGGATTTTCAGAGAAAGGCCAGCTTTTGCAACTTTCTAGAGTTTTCCTTTGTGTCATACACAAAATTTTTAAAAGCAAATGAAAATTGGACTTAGGGTATAACTAGAAATGCTTCTGCTTCAAAGTTTTACAGATGAATCAAAATAGCACTGTGGTAATACTCTTGAAGTTTTCCAGCAGATAATGCTTTTATTTAAACACACTGCAAGTGGCTTCTGTAAACACATTGTTTTTATAGAGTGGTTTTGACCAGGAAACCCACATGCATTACTAATTGCATTCTGAAATTCAGGATAATGATATAATGGAGCATAGGGTGTAGGGAATGGAATTTACTTCATTTCCAACACGCTATTTTCAAACACCATACAGCATTACTTTATTCATTAGTCCTTAAATACCTTCCCTCTCCTGAAATTCAAAACTGTTATGCATTTAAAGTTTTCCTGACAACACCTGGGTTTGGGGGTTTGGGTTTTTTTCCTACACAAAACTGCCCATTCTGCTTTGTTTCATTAAATTTCTAGGTGAAATCTCTGCTTCTCTCTTGCTTCTTTAGATTCCCCCCCCCCCCCAACTTAATGGGAACTTTCACTTAAGTAGTCTTTAATAACCTTTTTCATAAACCCTTCTGGTTTTGTTTATTACACTACCAAACCTCAGAGTTCTTAGCAAGTGACAGCAACTTTTTAGGTTTGCTAAATCTGTTTAATATAGTGGGTTTGTAATGCAAGGTGTCAATCCAATGACAGGGGAAAGTTCCTTCTTTTATTAACCCTCAACATACGCCATGCTTCTGCATAAGAAGTACCAAGACAAGCTTCCACATACTCCACTGAGGTTCAAAACCCTCCTGAGAAACCATTTCCACATTTGTAAGCATTCTCAGGCAATTTAACTTCTCCTTCATAACTACCAAAAATTGTGCTAATTAACGATAGCATGGACAATTTGGATCCAGTTTTAGGAAATCTCAAAAATCTAACATCTTCTACTTTGCTCTTCATGCGAAAAGACTTCATGAACTGTTATTTGTGGCAATTCTGGAAGATGCCAGCAAAATTCAGAATTTGGCTACCTCCCCAAGTCTGATTTTAAACATAATTTGCACCAGAATTAGAAATGTTTTCATTGATTTGAAGTTTAAAATCAGCATCAGTCAGACCTCTGTGCTGCCTTTTGTTCTTAAAATAAAACCTTCATTACATTTCAAGCCACGTGAAAACTGGATGGTGAATCAGCTTCAAGAATAAAACAAAAATAAATATTCTGCTGTTCATCAGAAAGTGATGTAGGTTTAACATTACCAAAACACACTATACTTTCCATCTCTAAATATTCCCAGTCCCCTCTGACATTTTGTTTGCTATGCTACAAACCAGTGGGTAAACCACTTTTAAGAGGCAAGTCCCATTTGTCATAAAGATTTAAGAGCAAAACACATCCCCAAATATAGGGATTTGCATAGAGTATATTTTAATAACTAATCCATAGTTCTTACTCTGAGTTATGTCAAAAAGTCAGATCTGACCAACTGCAGAAATTTCTTTCTTTGGTTGGTTTTGGTCTGTTTTTTTTAAAAGTTGTTCTTGCCAAATCAGGTGAAGATAACTTTTGCTGTAAGGAGCTAGGGAGGCAGGCATCATTTTCAAAAATAAAGCATTTTTTTCCCCAGAAGTTCTGAACTGAAAGATGAGTGGTTTAGATGTTACAAGGAAGGAAGAAGCAAGAAGCAATATAATATCCATTTTTGTGAAATATTCACCCAGAAGTGTTTTCCCCAGGCTGAAATCTGAGAGGTTTTTTTCTCCCTCTATCATTTACTTCAATATTGCCGTTATAAAAGTTCAAGGAGATACGATGAACTTTTTCTCCTTGATAGCATTTTGCTGAAAGTCTGCAACACTTACTGGGGAAAAAGATCTACTCTTGCAAAATATCCTGCAAAGGACAACTATATTAAAATAAAAATCAACATAAACTGTATGTCATATTACATATTTAGTAGTTGTTTAATTTTGGAAATCTGATAATGCTCATAAAGCATCTTTGCTAGATGACTAATTAGTTGGCATTCAACCTAAAATGATACCAAACATAGCGCTTCTCTTGTACGCGTGCAGAAGTGTCTGTAACCTCTCTGCAGAGACTAAATTGCAAAAGGCTACCGGTTCCCAATGATCTCTCTGGGTGCCAGGAAATTTAGCTTCCTTCTCACTTAATGTGTAAACTAACTTACAGAAGGCCTCTTTTTTCCATAATAAAGGAGTGATCAACGATGCCAGGTGTCGTCCTTTAATGATCACAATCGTGCATGTGAGCACTGTATATGGCATGTGGGGAACGTGTTGGCATACATGTCAGTATAGATGGATCACGTGCATGAAGACGGTACTTTCAGAGGAGGAAGAAAGTATTTCGCAACATAAACCTACGCAAGGATCTCATTCAATCCTGTATAGGAAGCAGCCTATAAAATGCTCCTTATAGCTTTGTGCATCCTAAGAAGGGCTGTAGCATTTCCTTTTATTTTTTTTAACTTTCAAATCCGTATTTTTAATATCTTCATTCCAGATTACAAAATAAAGTTTTATTTCGTCCGGATCTTAGTGATTTTTGGTTCCAAGTCTCTGCACAGCACCATCAAAACCAATAAAGAACAGCAAGTCTGGCTGCTTCTTCAGCAGCACAAAACTGCATCTCAACAGCCTGGGCCACAAAAGGGGCACGAAACCCCCACATGAAGAGCACAGGTGAAGGCAAATCCGAGACTCCTCAACTTGTAATTCCTATACAGCAATTAAGTCTACTACATCTAAATCAAAGCTGGAATTCGAGCAACTGTGGTAAAGAACTGGTGTGCTCAGGCACCTGAGCTCTGGTTTTCCCCAACTAGTGGAACAGAACTCATCAAAGACCTGCCCTCTTAGGCTCGTAAAAGTGCACTTGTTTCTATCAAGACCCGATCCGTGACAATTAGGGGTCAAAAACTACCAAGGGCCAGAAGAATCTGGATGTCAGACAGGTCCCTCCATCCTCACCAAGCCCACGCACGCCGGCTTCAGGGCTTTTTATTTTCCAGCGCAACAGCAGCAGCAGCCCGAGCCCAGAGTGTGGGCAGAGCAGCGGAGCGGGGGCTGAGCCCGGGACCGCCCCAGCGGGACCCCCACGGCCGCGGTTACTCGGGATCCCCCACCCCCCTCCACGGAGCTTTCGGGGCCAGGCGCTGCCTCGCCGCCGGCCCTTCCCGCCCCGGCGCGCTCGGACCCCAGGCCGGGGAAGGGCGGGGGGGGGGACGACGACACACCACACAGGTTTTCGGTCGGTAACGGGTCGGTACGATCGGCAAGCGCTGTACCCCCCGCCCCCCCGACCCTGCCCGGCGCTCGCCCCCCCCCCCCCGCACCGCCACCGTACCCCCGAATCCCGGTCGCAGCCGGTTGTCATAGCCATCCAGGAGGCTGTTCAGGATGCTGGTGAAATTCTCCGGCCACAATTTCTCCTCTTTTTTGCCCTGCCCCGGCGGCCCGGTGAGACTACGAG
>JAVJGG010000054.1:19406590-19423384 GCA_035590195.1 Aviceda cuculoides | reverse complement strand
TGTCCCCCACACACTAGGTATTGGCAATAAACAACTTGTTCTTCTGATCAAGTGTGCTGCAGGGACAACTGTTTAGGTTTGGAAGTCAGCGTGCATGTCAGTTCTAATGAGGATGGTGAAGTTCATGGCGCAGGAGCACATAGAGCAGGTATTGTAATTGACTCCAAGACTATAGTACTGTCAATGCTGACATAAAAAGGCTTTATTCATTACTTCCTACAGTATCTCCAAGCACTGAAATGCCTGATTATCTTCAAAACTACTGTACACTTGCAATTGTCCTGATTGTACTTCAGAGCTTATTCCAGCTAGGGTGCCCTTTGCTGATTCCTTTGAAAAACAATTAAAGCCGTGCTTGAAATCCATTTAGCTTGCTGATGCTGTTTATCTTTCAAAAAACTCTGTCTAGGCAGTCAGTTCTGCTTCCAATTTTAAAAGCCCAATTTAGGCCTCTGCAGATTACTAGTCAGCTTACTGAGATTTTGACAGGATCCTCATCTCCTGACTGCCTTACAAGATCCTGATCCGACTGCCTTACTGGAACGACAAATGCTCTGCTGAAACCTCACAGAGCGGGCAGCCTGCCTGTGGACGGCACGCGTGCTCTATGCAGTATTTACAAGCCTGGACAATGCAGGCGGTAGGATGTCATGCCAAGGTCACTTCAGCTCCTGTGACAGGGCTCTGGGAGCAGCCTGTTAAACTCCACACACAGGTGAAAACCAGCACGCCAGCAAGAGTCCACTGCCCTGGCTCCATTAGCAACCTGATCAGGAACGACAGAAGGATGGATCAGCAGCTCTTCAGGCGTCTAATTTCACCACATCAGGTAAGTTTGCCTGGGTTAATCAGCCAGTTTTGATCTATAAAGTGATGTAATTTGTTTTTCTGGGCCTGTGTTCTGCTGTAGCACGGACTATGGCAAAGGGATATGTAGAACTGGCCTCCAGTAAAAAGAGTCTGTAGTTTTCCTGTCCCTTGCAAGAAAAGTAATCCCTTGTTGCTGAACACTGAAAATATTTCTAAGTGTGGTTATCTGATCTAGGGGTACCTCAGAAAAATTTTGCTGGCAGAAGCCAAACTCACAAAACTGAAGCAAGGGCAATAGATGGTAATTGAGAACTGGGAAGAATCCTGCTGGCTAGTCACAGAGCAAACCACAGCTCTACAGCACTGCACTTCTAGCAGCTGCCGTGGAAGAAAGCCAACAACACTCTGGCAGAGCTGGGGACACCCTTGGGTTTAGATTGTGTTATTACCTTCTGCATATGTATAGACACCTGTGCGAACTGAAATAGAAAAGTCAAGTGGTATTCACCAGTAATGATCTCCCAACATGAATGTCCTGAGAAATGTTATCACAACCCCCTCTCAAATCCATGCCTGGAGTCATAAGGAACTTGGATCCTGTACGTCCAGTAGTTCTGGTACAGGTAAAAATCAAAGAAACTCACTCTGTTAGCCCTCTTTCCAGCAATTTTAGGAACTGAGCTGGTCTTTGAATGATTCCCAGGTTCTTTAGAGCAAAGAATATTATTGATTCCTTTTGTCTCTTCAGTACAGGTACTTCAGTAAAGGTAACATCAGGTTGAAAGATTTGTGGACGTGCCATGCCAGGGCACCAGGCAAGAAGTACTCACGGCTTCTGAGAAGATGCTCATGGGTTTTTTTCTAAGAAAAGGTAGACATAATGCCCTTCTGTCACACCCTCCCTGCCACAGGTTGTATTGATGTAGGATCCAGGTGACATCTGGGTGCATTTACTCCCTACAAGTGCTAAAACTAAATGAGAAATCACTTTCTCTAAATCAAGAAAATTAATTCTAACACTTCTCAAATTTATCAGTGGTTAATATCTCCCTTAGATCCAGCAATGACTGACAAGAACTCAGTAAGATTAATACCAAAACCAGATTGTTGTCCTTGGTATCTGAAAAACTGTGTCATTTGTATATTGCTGAAACTTTTACAAAACTAGGCTTGAAGGAAGCATAAACCAGTTGAAAATAACAGTAAACAGTCCTGTAAGCCAGATATATCACCTCTGAGTACTTGTTTATACCTTAATGATATATGCATTGCCCTGGCTAATTTCAACATTTTTTGAATTTCATCTTAAGAGATATTCTGTATCCTTTTGTAATGTATTTGTAGCATAGACACATACAGAAACTCCCAGGGTGTTTCTTTGTCACCAGCAGATGTATGCTGATTTTAAAAATACTGCTTCAAATGGTCTTTGATCACTTCAGAGAATTTCAGGGTTATATCATGTCTCTAAAAGAACTTGATGACTCCAAGAAGGGTTTAGTGGTCACAGGCTGGATTGATGGTGCCTAAAAATGTTTGCTGAATTTGGCGTTTTCTCAGCTTCTCCAGCTTTTACCACCAATTCTTCCAAGATTTCTCCAAAGAAATCTCACCCGTCGTGGACTATTGTAAGAAGGGGACTATTTTTGCCCAGCTCCATATGCTCAGAAAGCACTTGAATAACTTAAATAGATTTTTTTTTTTTTTTTTTTTTCACTGCCCCTATGCTGATGTATCCTCCTAATAATTTTTTATGAAGCAGACATTCTGGCCAAGCCTCAAAAGCAGTTTTATCCAAAGCTATGGATCTTCAAGTATAGCTTGATCATTTTTTATTTATCACAATACACAGAGAAGCAGAAAAGTTTTTCATCACTCTTCTCATTTCTACTTTACCATCAGATTAAGTGGAAAGAAAAAGGAAGCCAGTGCTTTTCTTGTGGAAGGCATTATCTAACCTTTCAATATTTTGGGGGTTTTTTTTGCTAACTATAGCCTCCACCAACAAACAGGTTATATAGGTAAATTATAGGTTACATCCTTTTCCCCAGCAGATTTGATTATTCAGCTGATTTTGACCTGATATAGTCCTGGCATCAAAGAAGATGATGGCATGAAGACAGAGAAGCTTATATGGAAAAGACTGGGAATATCTTTAATGCCCAACTATATATTGCATAGTTAAAAGCCTCTAACACTTAGAAAAGAGGAGAGAAAACTGGTGTCACTGCCAAGCACTGAAATGTTTCTTTATCTGAATAGCTAAGTCATTAATTTCTTGGACTTTTTACAGTTTCTGCCCATATCAATAGAGTTTCTTACAGTCTGTCTTGATCAAATGGCTTGTCTTCACATATATCCTTTTTAAAGGTCAGGGGTTGAATACACATTCTTTGGAAAAGGTATACCCCAATCCCATTTTTGGTAGATGACCAAGGAAAGATATGAATATGTTTTCTGTACAGCTAATTAGAGGGTCTTTCACTCCCCTCCTTGCACCTCCTCAAGTGTGCAAGGGGTCTTTCACTCCTCTCCTGCATCCACACACATTAAAGAGATCATGGGAACCTACAAAAAAAAACCCTACCTGTCCTTGGCTTTATCAAGACTTTGATCTGGAGCTCAGGAGAACCCTGAACTACCTGTTCAGGGAAGAGTTTTCAATCAGTGGGGACACGAGGATACTGTGGGCCTTGATTGCACCTCTAGCAATGTGCTTATGTTTAAGGAGTCTGGATTTTGAGTCTATTGATTGCAATTTAAGTTCTGCTGTGGGAGCAGTAAGATAGATGCTTAAGCTCTTTCTGGCTGTTCTTCCAGTCCAGCTTTTCCCCCCTGCTGCAGTTCTAGTAGTTTTCTTTCCAGCTTCTCATTTTAGTATCTGATCACAAAGTTGTTACCTCCGGTTTTAAAAGGATCCCATTGCATTCATTGTAGTAAGCGTGTTACCAGATGCATTTCTTTCCCTCAAAAATTTACAGTCTAGATAGATAAGACTAACTAAGGATTGGACACAAGAAAGTACTATTATTTCTGTTTTGCTAGGAACTGAGATGCAAAAAGTGACAATGCAACACCATGTAAGAAACCTGCAGCAGAACAGGAGCTTAATTCCAGTCTGCTATGTCCCAGGTCACTTCACTAATCACCACCTCAGCAGTCCTTTCAAGGCACAGCATAAGCTCTGTGTAGAACTGTACCTTCAGCTGGCCCAGCTTTGCTTCACTTCCATGGCCAAAACTCCTACGAAACTGCAGGAACTGATGCCGACATGCATTTAGCTGTGTATTTTTTCCTCTGACATATGGTATTTACAAGACTGTTCTACAGTACCATGGTTATTTTAACACACATGTCCTTGATTGCTTGGAATAAGGCTAGAAAATCCTTTGAGTACCAAATATATATATACACATACACACACATATATATATTGCTATTACTGATTGCAATAGGATTTATGTGGATTCTTCTAGTGATTGACACATGGGTGTTTAAGGAGGTAAACTGTGAGCTTCATATTTAAGGGGACCGCTACTCTACACGCTGCAATGGAAACATGTTTGTGTAAGCGCTCACTGCAGGAACTGCCAATTTGGGGCAAAAAGTGTTCTCAGCAAGAAATCATTAGAGAATTCCTATGCCTCCATCTCTCATTTCTCGTCTAACCCTACTGCTTCCCCAGCACACACACTCATATAATCAGGCATGTCACTGACCCATGTCACATCTGCAGCAGGAGCCTAGAGATGCAGAGGCCATCAGGGCAGGTCATGGTCACCTCCTCAGTGGCAGAGTAGGGAATAAAGCAGATCTCTTGATTTCCATCTCTAAAATGGGCATCCCCAGAAAAATATGGTAAGAAGACCTCTTCATGCAGGGGGGGAATAGAGATTTTTCTAAAAGCAGTACAAGGCTGTCTCTGCTTCATCAAGGTGAAGGACATGGCAGCCAGGGTTGTGAGGAGGAATCTCGGAAGCCACTGCCCTGTACCCTGCCTTCCCCTGTCAGGGCTGCCAAGTTTAATGCAGTATGTGTCAAAAATTTTAGGTTACCCCGAGCAACGGTAGCAAACCTGCAGCTTTCAGAGGCAGCAGGCAGGCTGAAGAGAGGGGCAGGGGGCTGAGGCAGGGGCAGCTCGTGGGGGCTGCCATGGCTCAGAAGGAGAGGGGAGGAAGGCTGGGTGTTCCCACTTGCGGTCTCCTTCAGGTTCCCACTTTCAGGCAGAGCCTCCCACTCTGCCACCTAGTTTTAAGACAGCTGCATCCCACTGCTGGCCCCTGCTCCCAGAGGGAACAAGAGAGCAGAAGCACCAACAAACTGCCTCCCTGGAAGGCTTCACGTTCCCGGTCATTACATGTTTATTAATCCCAGAAGCGTATGAATCATGGGCAGAGGCCTGGGGAATGAGTTAAATATGCCATGGGAGCCATAGGTCTGTCTCCTGACTCACACTGAAGCCATTGGCATCATCAGCTCTTGTGATTGTCTCACTGCCTTCATGGTGCTTGGCTTGCCCAGGTCTTTCAAAGGCAGGAGGAGCCTTATTTTTCTTTAAAAGAGAGAGAGGGAGAGTTGCAAAGTCTCTGGATTGTACAACGGGGGAGAAAAACCCCAAAATTTGACCTAGGTATTTTACAAGGCACTGCATAAAGAACCCAAAATCCTGCATGCAGATAAATAAAACTGGGACTTCTGAATCTCATGACGCCTGTGGGGCTGGCTTCTGATTCTCAGAAGTCTGGGGCTAGCAGTACTGAAGAGGCTCTGTTTATGCTGCTCTTCCCTCATGTTGCCATGCTGGGGGGTTGGTGAGCCATGCTCAGCACCGCCTCTGCACTGACAATGATGTTCAGTTAAGAAGAGACAGTTTGCTTTGGTTTGGTTCACTTCCCACCACTGCTCTCTTTGCTGATGTCAAGCACACACATTAACAGAGAGACCTTCCTTCCTAGTTGGAAGAGATTCATCCTTTATGTCATTACATTTTAAGACATACTATGGCTCCTGAAGGAGCAAGGCATACAGTCACCTAAAGGTGTTCTGCATCTAACTTCTTACAAGGGACAGCTTGTATAGTTGTACACCCACTACAGTCAAAACTTTCCATGTAATGATAACATCTCCATACTAAATAATAATATCAGCATTCATGTGTTAGGTAGAAAATATTCCCTTTAAAATGTTTTAGGATAAAAACAAACAGAATGATTTTTTTATGCAAATAGAGCTGCCAAGCAGACTTTTGTAGTGGCCCAGGGGTCAGTAAACAGCTGAGCAAATTGGCATTTAGAGCTGCACTTGCAAGCTCTGCTTGCAAAGGCAAAAATTGCCATTGTGGTAATACACTTAATCTACAGAAGACACACAACCAGTCTGCTCTTCATTACCATCTGGTGGTTGTTGCATGGAGTGGCATTACTCACATCTCAAAAAGTTACTGAGGGAAATTTTCATACCACCAGAAAAGAAAGGCTGCTGTAGCAGCAGTGGGCAGCACAAGAGGACTGGTTTTTCTCTTACAGGCATTGGTACAGAGGCATCAGGCCCAGAAAACACTGACAAAATGAGCAGGTGGAAAAGAGAAAATTAAGAAGCATCTGGTGGTACTTTAGCATTTCATGAAGTCTTTTAAGGCATCCCTGCATATCATTTGCTGAGAACTGCTTGGGAAGCATAGTGCACTCTTCCCTCCCACTGACAGCAATGGCAGCTGAGACCATTTGGCAAGATAAGGTATCTTGTTAACCACTTTTAATAACTAGTTTCCAGATCTGCTTCAGTACTTACCCAGAGAGGTATCTTACAAGTGGTATCCTAGCAGGGGCTGTGTGTCCTCGGTGGTAAGCAAGAGGAAGATAATCCCGTTCTACAACTATGTGGGGAGCTAGCTCTCCGCTTGCACAGTTCAGGCTCTCCACTGTATAGTCTCTTCCACTTCCCATGCAATGGTTTCATCAAAGGGAAACTGTGCAGTGTGATTCAGCTTAAAGGGGACTTTTGGAAGTCATTGGTCCAATCACCTGCTCAAAGCATAGCCAACCTCAAAGTTAGATCAGGTAGCTCAGGGCCTTTGAGGCGATCCTCACCCTTTTCAATCTTCTTGGAGTATTTCTTATCCTTGGAGTATTTCTTATGAAGCAAGGGTAGTCTGCTCTTATACTGAGAAATGAAAAAAAAATAAATTCACTATTGTAATTATAAAATTCACAAAGCATAATACACTTAAAACCAGAAGTTGTTTTATGGCTCTGTTGCTTTTTACCTTTAAAGAAAATGCACTCTTCAGTTCCTTTCCCAGCTCTATCACTGATTTCTGTGACCATAGTTAAGTCATTTAGGCCAAGACTTCTCAACAAGTGTAGCTAATAATAAGTGCATGAACGTATACGAAGGCTTTTATATGTAAGAGTGACCCAGATTTTGTGGAGGTCAAATACCCAAATCTGCATTTAAAATTTTGAACCCCAGACCTGTGTCTGAATTTCCTGTTCTGTAATTTTAGAGGAGGCTTACCTATATTGCAGGGATATTTGAAGGTATTAATTAGTTCAAATTCACACAGTGGCTTAAAAATGTAAAGTACATAAATACTAAGTATTATTATCAAATAGGTCAGTATTTAACCAGTACTCATGTCCTTGTTAGTTTAGACATTTTGTCGACTTTGTGTCTCATTTTGGATGTTTAATACAAAATCAGCTTTCTAAATATTTCTCTGCTGGACACAGGCTTCAGAGTACATGAGATTAGCACTGTCTGAGAAATAAACACTCCTTAGCCAACACACTGTCTATATGAACAGGCCTCCACAGTCACCTTCCTGACCTCTTAGCCCACTTAGACATGAGAAATGAAGGACTTCCACTGCTGATGGTGAAAGTGAGTGGGTGGAAAACCCAGGGGACAAGAAGGAAGATGAATATTTTACAGAGACAAATACAGAATTCCAGGAGGCAGACTTCACAAGATGAATAGTTTTAACAGGATGGATGAGGTCTGCATTCACAAGCACTCTTTCTTATCTCATGGAAAACCACCTGTGTCTTCCCCGTCTTATTACTCCAGAGCAATACATGCTCTTTTCCCTGCTGTATGGTTCAGCTCACAGCCCAAAAAGATGAAGTACAAATCTATCCTCACTTATGTATGATTTAGACACCAGGGTCATTTAGGTCCTGTTCCAAAACTCACTGAAGTAAACTAAAAACCTGCCATTCACTCTGAGGATTCTGGATCAGAACCAGAAAGCATTTTTCACTCCGAGTTCCCAATTTACTGTGGTGTTGGGTTTTTCTCTATATTAAGAGTACTTTGTTTTCTTACAGCCTCATTGTTGTTGTTTTTATCCTATTATACAAATATTCTAATTCCTCAGTTCCCCATCTGACAGACAGGCAGGCAATATTTTGCCTTCATCAAAGGGGGGTGGACAGGAATTTGACTTGGCTGCCACTCCTATGGCTGGCCCCTCAGACTGGTCTAACACAGAGACAATACTGAAACACATTTTGCAGATTTTCTGAAATGAAAACCTTGATAATGGCCAGAAGCTGAAGTAAAATTTAAGCCTTAATGTGCTAGGTGAAGGGAGAGAAACTCTCTGAACCAAGGAACAAGTCACTTAAGGAGAAACTTGGAAAGACAAAGGAAGACACAACAGAGAGGTTAAGAATATGAGAAGTTAACTCATGAGAAGGATCCAAAAATCATCCCTCACAGTAGGAAGAGATGAGAGGGAAAGGCTTCCAAATTATAAAATTAAGTATATTCTTGATATTTCTTCTTTTGGCCTCTTCTGCCCATGAAACTAAGACTTCTTTCAACCTCTTTCACTTGTGTCCAGAGATGGTATTAGAAGATATCTGAAGCTAATATTGTTGACATCACACAAATGCTTGCCACTGCTCAGGTGAACAAGGGGATGCTTCCTCACCCCTTATCTCACCCTTTACTCCTTCTTGAGCATTCAAGTTCTCCTGATTGCCCTAAAAGAGGAGTCGGGATGGTTTTGCCATCTGAGGTGGCTTTGAAGGCAGCCACAAGCAGTTCAGTCTTTTCCAAAATGCATGAACAGTGAATAAACCAATAACCCCTGTTGTTCAGCCATCCCTCCTGCAGGCTTTTTCTCAGAGCAGTTACCCCTGCGAGACCCTCTGTGCCGCTGTGCCCACCAACGCAGTGGGAAGAGACACCAACAGGGGCTAAAAAAATAGTAGCATCCCAGTTTTGTGATCTGGCTGAGGAACCTCTACCTCACATCTTTACCAGTTCTCTTTCTTTGTGTTCAATTTCTTTTTTCTTCCAATTCTTATCTTTGCACTTACTTTAGCCTTTATTTTAGGGTTTTTTTTCAACTAGCTAAAAACAGCACAAATGACAGGGCGTAATCTATTTCTCAGTTTATGGACCACTTCCAGTGACTGCTGCCAGCCCACACGACATATATAAATCATGGATTTTAGACCCTGCATCAGTTAAAGAGATAAGTAAAATTACTTGTTGTCTTACACCTCCCTGTTGACAAAGTGACTCCCAGCTGAAGAGATTCACATGTGCTCTTTATTTCAGCAAGCAAGAAGCATCTATCTCGCTCATCAAATGTGCTCCTGAGACAAGAAAGAAGTGTGCAAGCAGCTGTTGTGTAGGACTACTGCATTTGTTAAAATCATGCCCACTTTGTTTTCTCCCAGCGTAGGTATGACTATACATGGCGATACATATCTAATGCTGTCATTTTCATGGCTGTAAATCCACTCAACAGAATTCCAGAGGAATTTGCCATCAGCAAAGAAGTCAGCCTCTAAGTTTTCAGTCTGGCAGCTTTTATTGTTATATTTTGCTGTTTTTCTAATACTCACTTTTAAATGTGAGAGGTGAAATATTTTGTAAATATATCCTTGAAATATAATGCAAATTTTTCCTTCTTGTCACCTTTGTCCTTGGAGGAAGCAGACAACCTTGATAATGTGTGGAAATAGAAAATTCCTACCTTTCGGGAGGCAGGTGCAACAGCAAGAGGATAAAGAACCATTTCTATTTGCGGTGACCATTCTTGGCTCTGCTCTAGCTTTTACTCTTTAGGGTCTTACCATATACAGGCACAACCTCTTAAAAAACAAGTACTATTCAAATCTCAGCCAAAATATCTGTTTCTTTTCTTACTGAACTTGGCTGTTTGAGCAGTATGTGATTTGGAGGCTGGGTCTCCAATGCACTAAGGATACTTTCAGGTAGATCTAATTTTAAAACTGGAAGCCCTGGCCAATGGAGAAGGCCCATGTTCAGCACCAGTTTTCATCCCAAATCAGACTTAAGTCAAAACCCCAAAAGTTTTAATGTAAAACTAGTTTTGAGGAAAAACTAATTAGGACCTTCAATCTCTCCCAGCAACGTAACACAGCAAATAAGCAGGGGCTACTGGAGATTAACAAAGGAAGTGGAACTACAGTTTCCATGGAAGAACTGCAAACCGTACGTAGAGGCAGAAAGCAATGTTACCACCCTTTAGAGTAACAAAATCACAAAATACTTGAAATTGGAAGGGGAAGTTATCTAGCCTACCTCCTGCTCAACTGCAGAGCCAAGTTCAGCTCCTGCTCTGAGCTGCACTAACCTCAAAGATAGATCAGGTTGCTCAGGGCTTTGAAAGGTGTATCTTTTAATTCTAAATTTCTTGAGAGTAAATAACACAGAAATCTATCTTTTCTCAAAGAAAAGTTCATTTTGATTAAGCATTTTCTTTCTTCTTGATGAAGGAATGCTTTGATCAACACACTTATGTGAAAATATCCCCAGAAATGTTGCTTGTGTGACTGAATTCAGCCATTCTGATTCTTTATTGCTAGAAGCAAACAAGCTAGGCTCTTATATACGTGACTCACAGATTCATAAGCATACATAGCAAGTGCATCACATCACTGAAATGGGACAAAGAGACACATTGCATTCTAGTGGCTCAGTGTGGTAAAATACTTCTGAGACTACCACTCATATTTCTCTGCTCACTACTTTTAAAAGGACTTATTTAACCTGACAATTTAAATAGGGTTTTGCAGTGAGCTGCTTCAGAAAACAATGAAAAGGCAAAGCTGGAGAAAATGAACTCCATTTATCAGAAAAAATAATTTCTGGGCCATCCCAGTACCAGTGTTTCATTTCTTTTACCAAAAAAAACCCCAAACCCCATACAAATAAAAACAGGACCAGGCCTAAAAAGCATAGAAGCAAAGGCCTCAATCCTACAAATATTTATGCAACTTGCCATGGTATGCATCAACCTGTTAAAATCAAGGGAGCTGCTTGCAATGGAAAGGTATATGTGTGCTTCATTTCTACAGGATAATACATCAGGTATTAACTCTTTCTGTCCTGCTTCTGATGTCTCACCTGCACTGACAAACCTCAGTTTTTAGGAACTGTATAAAAGAAAGTACCTGAAACACCTTTTAACAGGAATCATAACAATATCACACTTCATACATCTCTGGTCTTTAAGTATCTCCTTAAAACCAACCTCTACAGTGCTGTCTACAACTGCCTTTCTTTTTTCAGCAACACTTAAGACTACCGGTTCCTTGTAGTTAATATATATGCCCATGGAGGCCACTGACCTAAAGAAAAGCATACAGACTAACTGCTGCCTTCACATTCTTCATGTCTGTCTCAACACTTGTTGAATGTCTTCCTAACTTATCCTAGATGGTTTGTTCTCTGAAGCCAGGATTGTCTTTTTTAATAATCTCTATAGCACCTGGCACAAAGATCTTAATCTTTAGCCTCTACTACTTCTCTTGAGCTAGCATTAGAGGGAGAAAGAGCTTGTGAGTCTCCTACACCTGGGATGAAGGACTTGGAAGGTCAGCAGAGTTGCTTCTTGCAAGTAGTGAGGAGGGGGGCAAAGGAAGGGTATTGCCAGGGGAGGTTCTGTCATTAAGCATGCAGTGGTGGACTTGCACGCCCCGAGAGGAAGCAAATTCTGTAATGTTAAGAAAAGATGTTGGATAAGCGGTGTAGACACAAGGCTGGGAGATCTAAAAAGGGATTTCAAATGAGTGTTCCAGATGTTTATCTGACATGATTAAAGACTCACTAAATTATTCTGGCTGTAGATATTATAGGACAAAAAGAATCCTATAGCTCTTATTATATATTCTCAGTTTGATTATTAAAGATGAATAACTTCAATTCACAGTTTTGATATTAACTATTAATTCTTTAAAAGCACTGTCCTAAGTGTTTTACAGGCTTTTAAAAGAAAGCAGAACCTGCACTAAGAAGATCTTAATTGACCTTTACGGCATATAAAAAGAGGGATAAAAATGGGGCTCAAAGAGGGCACGAGTTTTCAGCTGTACGTTTTTTATTTCCTAAGGGAAGGGCGAGGGTGTGGAGGCTTACCGAGAGCCCCGAAGGAAAGGGAAATGGTTGGGAGGGTGAGGTGCTCTCTTCAGTGCAGGGCAGCATCAGAGTGTCTACAGATCCCAAGATAAAGCGCAAGTTCAGTGTGTCACTCCACAGCTCTTCCCAATCGCTTGCGCAGCTTTCCCACTGCACTGAAATCCCCAAAGCACACTAAAAGTATCTCCAGCTTGCTGTTTTCTGCCATCCAAGAAGACTGCTCACAAGCTGTATTTGACTCAAGGGAATACTGTAGGTATAAAATGACAATAGCATTATCACTAAGCGGACGAAATAGGTGACCTATTTCGTTACCTGCCTCCTTTCTCTAAGTATAAATATTAACAGGGTTTGTTTTTTACCTGCAAAGGTAGTAATTTCACAGTTCCTAGGTTTCATTTCATAGTTTTCAAATCTAACCATTTAGCTTAATTTTTACAAATTTGAAAATTTAATCTAAAATTTTGAATATTTCTTAACAGTATAGTTACTGCAAAATGTCACCTTCTCAGTGCCAAGTACGAAAAAATGTATACCCATCCTAATTCTCATTTTTCTTTTAGCTGGGGTGTATGCAGTACGAAAAGCCACACAGCCAAGCAACCAGTGGGGCACAGACATCTGACAATGAATAATCCAAAGATCCTGAGCTCGGTTTCCCGTTCTGTTTTCTGTGCACACTGTTACACTGTAATGCAATTTTGCTAATTAATTATGCTGCTTTCACACTTAACACCAGTCCTGGTTCTGGCCTGTGGCTGGTGTACCTGCTCCCATAATGATTCTCCCCACTGACTGGAAAACTGCAAGTCCAGTTGGACACTTACATTATGAGTATCCTGGGTCTGCAAGTCCCTATTTCCAATTACTCTAACCAGTCAGTACTACAAATACTGGCATTTCCAGTCATCACCTCCAGATACAAAGTGCACAGTGTGAGGCACACAGCTGCCCTTCTCTGTTTTGAGCAGAATCACAGATACACTTTCCCTCATTCTACATTTAAGAAGGCACAAAGCATCACTAGAGAGAGATGGCATTGTTACCACTTTTGCAATTTTTTTGCCCCTGGTTTCATTAAAAGTTGTGGTCTTCCCTTCTAATGAGCTTATCCAGCAGGAAACAGAATCAGGAAGAATTTCCCTTTTTTCTCAGTGATCTTGTGTTCTTTTTAATTATCCAACATTGTCTGAGCAGGACATTATCTTTGAACTGTGTGAACTTTCTGATTCCAAATGAAAATGAGCATTGCAAAAAAGATCTTTAATAAACTGGAAATATTTGTGTAAAAAAAAAGGTTCCCTCCTGAAAGTTTATGCATAATGAAGGTGAAAAATGAACATGCAACTGTCCCAGGATGGTTTTATGAATCATGCTTTGCAATTATATTACTTGTCTTGCTTCTAGTAAGCATTCGACATGCCTCAGAATATGAAAAAAATGTAACAGCTACTATGTTAGAACTGCTGGATTTCAATTGTTTTAGTTTACTAATGTTTATGTATGTTTAATCAAGATGAAACTACTCCCCACCCAAAAGATCTGCCTTCACTAACACAGCCCAGAAAATACTTTTAAAAAAATCTTATTTACAAGTTGTATGTCTATCTCATAGATAGCGTAGAAATGAGTGGGAAAGGAATTTGGCATTATCATTAGCTACAGTTTAAAGAAAAGAGATTATTGAACAAATATGAGAAAATAACCATAAGAGCAGAAATTGAAGCCACCGCAGAAGTCTATTTTTCTTTAAAAATACTGAAAACTAGTGGCAAAAGTCTCCAGATTAACCTCCTAGGTTTTTTAGGCACTAAGCAGCCCGATTTCTGAAATGCAAAGCAGTGCATCTACTTATGTACCTAAATTCTGGGGTGCTCAGCAAATTCCAAGATGCCTAAAAGCCATGTTGGGTACCCATCAGGTTTCACTCAGCCTGAGTGACTGAGCAACCCCCCCTGGAGTGGATGGAAAGGCACACTGCTGTATTTTGAATCAAGTTTATTGTCTGCAGAAGCAGCTGCAGTCTGAACCACATTTGTAAATAAGACCACCAGATGTCTCGTCACCTGCAAAAGTGTTTAGAAAATGTTTGTGAACAACAGTGATAATATCTGGGCTTTGAAAGTTAGCCTCTTTGCCATGGTCGCTCATTTTTTTATCACCTGTTCTTTGTAAAAGAGGTTGTTAAAGAGCTGCCAAAAGCCAGAATTATGTCACAAGTAGTATTTTTATCAAAATTATGACAAGATTCTTCTGCATTGGTGGCCTGGAAAAGCATGCTTTGTTTTCCTAGAAACAGATCTTCTGCAAAGAAAGCAGAATTTATAGTTCTTAAACTCGAAGTAAAACTATTGAGCATTTCAGTTGGTAACATGTGGGAGAGTGGAAGTTCTGCTGTTAATAATTTATCTTTTTCAGTCCTGGAAGCAATGGAAGACAGGTCCCAGGCATGTTGCCATCATCCACCCCATGGGGCAAAAAGGATCCTTCTTACCACCCCTCATGTGGCAGTGTAATGCCATGCAGATCCTCCCTTGTGTGGTTATTAAAAGTACTATATAAACCTCTTTGTTCCCAAGCTCCAACTACTGAGGGACCTTTTCAGCATCGTATCCACACAGCGGGATATTTGCAGTTGTTTCAAGACCCCAGTTTAGAGCCCAGATGTTCCCAGTGATCAAGCTGAACAAAATTGAGTTGAACTTCCATAGTGTGCCACCTTTGGGAAACACTCAACAGCTCAGTAGTCTTATTTTTGAGATGTTCAGTGGAGGAAGCTCAATCGAAGCCAGGATGGCTCAGCTGGGAGAGCTCTCAGAGGAACTGGCTTGCCGAAGAGAACATCCTCACCCTCCCTGGAAGTACACTTGTTGGGCTGAGGCATCCATAACGGCAGGAGACCTGCAGGGCAGGCTTAGCTCACACCTTCCTTTTCCAACCAGATGATAAGCTCCAGAACGCACCTTTAAAACATTTCATCCACTAATGGGCATTCAGCCCAGGGACTGGTCTACAGCTAATCCAAACTAAAGCTGCCCTGAAATGTACAGAGAATGAAGACTTGATATAGAATAAAACCCTGCACTTATGCCTGAAGATGGATTTTGGCAAGCAGCGGTCTCCCTTTCATACAGGCATATCTGACTTTCATATGGCTTATGACAAAGCTAAAATTTTCTATAGGATATAATGCTGTGCACCATCACGAAGTAAAAGGGACTCCATAGTTCCATGGAAAATCCTAATTCAGTGCTTCAGAGGAACCAGGAAACTTTATTATGGATGTTTGATACAACTCTTTATTAGAAGATATTGTTTGGTAGACTTCTATGGGCAGGAAATTATTTTTTAGAAGTGCTATACCCAAGCCGCACCAATTAGAATTGAACACTACTAAAATGTACTTATCATGATGAGTAAATTTTAAAAACTCTTTCCAAACAGCAATGCTAAAGTACCAGAGTTGAGCTGGGAGATCACATTTTTCAGCAACTAAGGACTAAACTAGGAGGAAAAGAAAGATATGTTCAGTGTAAAAGTCCTCAAAGCCAACAGAAAAATATTTATTATACTGTAACAAACCATCAATAAAAGAATTATTTTCATAAACTTGTACTGTCATGGTTACAGGAAGTAGCCGTGAAGGTGAAAGACTCCTGTGGTCATCTCTCAGGAAGTGTGTTGTGCCCCTTCTTCCAAGAGTGACAAATTTGCATAGAAATATGCATTGTTAAAATGTTCAGAATCATCACTAGAATTTGTGTCACAAACTATTCCAGTATTCCTGCATTTTTCAAATATTGTGGCATATTTTAGCCACGAAAGGATCACCAAAATTCTGCCATTTCTCAGAAATACTGTAGGGGCCTCAAAACCATCAACTGTGTACCCCAAGGTCACTGCACGCAGGACTGTATAGCGCACAGATGAGGTGGGCTGAATTTGATAGGGATAAATGTTATCTCTGCTGAGCTACTGTGCAGGAGAACAGAGCGGCACTGGCAAAGCCATAAATCGTTCACAGGGCTCCGATTAGTCAGCAGTAATACTGCTCATAAGAGGTCGGTCTACCTTAAGAGCATCAATTCATGGAGTCTTTGAAAAAAAAAATCCGCTTCTGAAGGCAGGATCCATTATTTTGGTTGAAAAATAGCAACTAAAAATCTGTTGGGATCTCCCGTCTGTGCCACGGCGGGTACTGCTGCGGGGCAGCGACGAACCCGCTGGAGGAGCAGCGCATCGACGGACGGAGGCGCAGCTAAGCCTTCACAGCTGGGCAAAGTACTGTTCGCACCCAAACCTGCGATTCCTTTCCAATTTGCCGGTTCCCTTTCACATTACCGTCAGCACCAGAGCCTGCCAGCCTGAATTTTCACAGAGGCGCGCCCTCCGCCATTATTTATTTTCTCTTGACGAGAAGTTCGCGCCCCCGCGGGGGCGGCCGCACCCGGCCCTGGCAGCCCCTCACGGCAGCCCGGGGGCTCTCGGTCCAGATCCGCCCGGCCAGCCGCTTGCCAGGGCCGCCCCGCCGCCCCCTGTTGCGGCGCCGCTGCCGTCAGCCCCTCTCCGCGGCGGGGCCGGGGT
>JAVJGG010000054.1:19373624-19400919 GCA_035590195.1 Aviceda cuculoides | reverse complement strand
ATACTGAACTCAAAACACAGCACTGTACCAGCTACTAGGAAGACAGTTAACTCTATCCCAGCTGAAACCAGGACACACATGTAGGTACTGCATCCAGTTTTGGGCTCCCCCCAGCCAATACAAGAAATATGTTGAACAGAAGCAAGTTCAGTGGAGGAGCCACCAAGCTGATTGCAGCTGGAGCACTTGCTCTGTGAGGAGAGGCTCTGGGGCCAGGGCTTGTTCAGCCTGGAAAGAGATGGCTTCAGAGGCAGCTTCCCAGGACCTGTGAAAAGATTAGGGAGAAAATGGACTAGACTCTTCACAGAGGAACATGGTGGGAGGACAAGAGATGACAGACATGAAGGGAAACAAGAGATTCAGACTGCATGTAAGGAGGAGAGGTTTTTACCCTTTGAGGACGGTCCAGGATTGGAAGCAGGATGAAGCAGGGAGGTTGTACAGTCTCCATCCTTGGTGGTCTGCAACACCTGACTGGATCAAGCCATGAGCAACCTGATCTGACTTAATAGCTGAATTTTTCTACTTTATAAAATAATAATTGGTTAACACATTCAGGAGGCAGAACTCCCCTAAAAATTAATACACATTCACCAATAGTCAGCTGTGTTTAATTTCAAGAGTTCTGGGACAACCACGCAAGATGAGCTTGACAAAATATATATATGTACACACACAAAAGTTTTCAAATTTGCCTATTAATCCAAGGCAAGGATGTAGATGCCTCTAGGGCCTAGAAGAACAGAAAGGTTTTCCCTTATCTTAGGGCTGATGCCAGCCCAGGTGGCTGTGGCATCTTACACTGGTAGGTGTTTTAAGAGAAGCTAAATCTGTGGGTTTAAACACTCAGGCTGTGTAAGGCTTAGAACCAAGACACTGAGAGTTTGCCCATTATTCCTGCATGGGACCCCGGTTTTAGGGATGGTGGGGAGACTTTCATGTATGGGTGCAGGTTATCTTAAGGGACTTTTTGCAGGCCGAGGGAGGCTTAAGCTGCGTTTATAGATGTAGTCAGAGTTTCATGTCATCTTGTTCTTTCTCCCTGTCTGGATTAAGTATCTGGGAATTTAGCCTGGTGGCTGTTGTGAATCTCAAATGTACAAAACAAACTCTGCACTAGGGAACTAAATTGGCATTATGAACCCCACCTTATACCTCTTTGCGTCAGCGCAGCCAAGTCTCATTTTTTTGTAATCTTAAGTCTGGTTCCTGGAGAACTAAAAAGTCAAACTTCTTCAGCTCAGCCAGTGAGGCAACAGAGGTGATCAGGGTACTCACAATGATAATAAGTGGTCCTTGGTCTAAATATATTTGTCTGAAGATGTTTGTACAGATTAAACTGATTTAAAAAAAAAAGTATAAACCTCAATAATTATGAATGAAAATTTTCTTAACTGTAGTGCAGAAGAAGGGAGAAGTACTCTTCTGTTATATAGCAACTCTCTTGAAGAGCATGAAGGACATACAAAAGCACTCGAAATGAATATTAATAAGAATGCTCAGCAACTGATTTTATTTTTTTTCAGCAAATACGGAAAAACTAATCAAGTAATAATACGTAAAGGTCAGATCATTTCATCACTGTCTACTCCAAACAGGAATAATTATATTAAAGAGTGAAACACGGAATGAATGTAGAAATAGGCAGCTTGAAGTTAAATGACTGGGTCACTATTACTGGATGTTTTGTTGGGTTATTTTTCATTTGACTACATGAATAAGCTGTTCTTCAACAAAATTTTTGCTGAACAAGTAGGCAAAAAGGATAAAGCAATAACTTAAATGTTGTTTCATATGATTCAGAAAGTGGATATATCTTAATTTTTCAAAAGTTAAACTAAGCTGAGACCAGCTTCAGGGTTGATAGAAGCTGTATTCCAAATTTTCTTTTTAGCCAGACAGGCATAATACTTCACTGATCTCAAGGTTTAAACAAGCTAGCTATGAATGCCATTCATAGAAAAGTTGTGATTCTTCTATCTAATGTTAAACTCAGTTTCCCACAAGGCCAACTCTCCTGACTCTCTCAGTTGTTTCTCTATCTAGCCACTGCAGGTAGCTTACCCTCACTTTCCAGCTTTTCTCAAGAGTTGCTAAGTTCAGTTCTGACCTGTGTACTTCACCTTTTAGACCAGATTTTATACCTGACACCACAGGGCATCCTGACACATGTGTAGTCCAGCCAGATAATATAACCTGCACAGACTTCACATTTCTGAAGACAAGAAATAAAGCAGTCACACTTACCATTTGTTTAAAACATATTCCATGAATGCAACGGAATTGCACGAGATAACAAAGGACAGAAAATTACTAAAGTCAGTTGAATTTTTAACATAATTTTTTTTGTAAGCTGCTTCTTACCTTCTTGTTTCTCCTGAGCATGGAGTCAAAAAAACCCCAAAAAAAACAAAACCAAAACGACTGCAACTCTGAAATATAGTGGCATTACTGTGATGAACTGTCAAAAATCTCTTCCACTGGAGTGAGCAAGTGACCACCTGCAAAGGAAAGGACCACATGTTTTCTTAATCATGCCCTAAACCACATCTCCAGCCAGGTCTGGTTCCTGAAATCTTACAGTTAATTGTATCACAGGGGTGCACAGTGGTGCATATGAAATGGGAGGGGTGACACCCTCCCTCTGTTTTGTGGAAGCTTTAGCACCCAGTTTGCGGTGTCTAGGATTTCACTAAATAAGGGGTATACCTGCAGTGAGGTATGCCTTTCAGTTATGTGGATGAGAAAATCCAGGGGTTTCCCCAGCAGTGCCTGTTTTGTGCACCTGCATCAAACAACGCAGCTGTGCTGTGACCGCTGGAAACTTCCAGCTTGTGGTCTGTCAGTGTGCCCAAACCCCACAGTTCAGTGGGACAAACCTTTTGAAACATTTAGGTTCCCAAATGATTCTTGGAACAGTCAATGATTCACACAAAAGACCCATTCCCCCAAATTAACTGCTTTCTAAAAAGAGCAAAATAAATCCATAAAATTAATTTTTAAGTTCTTCCAGGAACCTGAAAGATGTTTCTTTTCTTGTGCGTGTGTAGGACAGGACAGGGGCTTAATTAAAAACTTGTGTTTTCATTTTCCCCGATTGCATTGCCTTTTTACTTCTGATTCTGGAAAGGAGAGAATATCACAATCTTCCAAACTAAGCGTCTTTCTTCATAAGGAGATTTAAGGGATACCTTTCAAGTGTCTGCAAAACTTAGTGATTTTTTTTTTTTTTTAATCACCTTTGCTTTGTACTCTATTGCCTGAGAAGTATTCCTTAACTCCTCTAGGATGTATTCATAATTCTCTACCAACTGCAGTTCAGTACAGACCTGGAGCTGAAGCTGCGTGACCAAGAAAGGAGATAGTCACACCACCAGTTCACCCTCAAGTGGGAAAAGATCCCAGCCTCGGTGGGGGGAACAGTAACAAGCTCCAAAGCTAGCTCCAGGAAGACTTGATCCTGTTCACAGGATGCCAAGTGCTCTGGGACAACAGCTGAAACTGTGAAATCAAAGCCAGAGATTGCCTTCATTCAGAAGTATCCCCAGCTGATATATTTTGTTGATCACTGCATTCCAAACAGCGGCTGCCTGAGGTGTCTCATCTCCCATGCATCTAAGTGTGCTATATTTTAAAGCATCAGTAAAGCCTGAAAAAAACCCAACTTCTCACAGGTGATGAAAGAGTCCAAGATGGCTACCAGAAACATTTTATAGTTAAATGCTCTTTGAGGCTCTTTTTTTTCTTCTAGAAATTCAGGATCTCAAGGCACTCACTTCCATGCTTGTATAATTCCTCTTCCCTCACATACAGTATCGCCTGTGACTGGCAGTGCTCCAAAAAGCATATTCAAATGAAATTATTTCCACCCCAAAGGCTAAACTACTGCAAATATGTTCACGAGGAAATCAGTAGTAGCAGTCACTGAATAATCTAGCAGAATAACACCAGATAATGCAGTTTGTTTGATTCTTTCTTTAAGCAATGGCTCTGTATTAAGATTTCCATGGGCTAGAGAAGGTAGATTACATTTCTTGCCTATCAGCCTTTACAATGACCTTTCAAGATTAAAAGGTTGCTTTTGGCCAAAGCAGTGTGACGCTGAGGTTTGCTCCATCCTCTGCTGGGGCAAATCCTTAATGGTTTGTGTTACATTGTGAACAAAGGAAAGGTAATTTTAAAAGACACAAAGCTTTATAGAAAGCTGCATTATCACACAGACGTACACTGTATAGCAAGGCTGAGTTGTAAGGTTTTAAATGCTCACAACACAGTGCATAGTTTCAAAGCAAAGATGAATTATTTCAGACTGCCAAACTTAATTAAAAGTTGTAATAAATGTTCTCCATTAAAATTAATCAATCCATTTGGCTGAGATGGAAGAATTTCAGTCATGTCTTTTTCTAATTGCCTATAGAGAGAACTGAAGAGATAGCAAAGTTAAAACTGTTGAAATAGATACATGGTGTCTAAATATTATTCAGGATCTTAATCATATTAAAAGAGGAGTGCAGTTAATTCCCCAGCATAATTTTTAACCTGAAGAGACTCTTAAGTGTAGCTGAAGTAACATGAGTAGCAGTCAACTGCAGGTAGGTATGTTCATGTTTGTGTATCTCGGGAACTTCTAGGCAGTACTCATTCCTACAAAGCACTAAGGACTCTTGCCCCATCGAAGGAAACTAGATGCTGATAGTCCCATTGGTTTCAATGAGTATGCTCATGGGTAAAATTCTCACACCAGTAAAGTTAAGTGCATATTACCTTTACCAGCTCAACAGTTCACGCAGAGGTGTGCAGGAGCAGTCCAGCTCTCTGGTTTACATCGGTTTTAAACCTTTGTTTCCTTATGATTTTCTGTGTCATTACTCTTCAGCATGAGAGAATAACAAAGCCTGGAATGATGCCCTCCCACCCTGTGTTCTTCCATAATGATTTATCCTTTCTTTAACCAATTGTTTTGTAAACCATTCACTGCTCAAAACAATACACTGGTCAAGGAGAGAAATGGATGAGGTTCAGAGGCTTCATGCATATATTGCATTTCACAGGCAGTGCGTCTTTGTCACTGGCTTCCTATGAAGGAAACAAAACATGGGATTAACAGCCACCTGTAAATTCTGGGTTTATTTTATCTACTGTGCCAGGACCAACTAGGGAAAAAAAAGTAAGCTACAATACATCAATAACATGCTGGGAATCAAATCTGCAATGACAGACTTCACAGCTTGTTAAATGCTCTGTGGATTCCTAAACTAATAGGGAGCAAATACTGTGTCATTGTGGTGTCAATTGGAAATGAATCCTGAATATAGATCTTTTCAGTTTCCACTGTCGAGAGAAACGAGTTTATCTTCCAGAAGCACACTGGGGGTATGCATTTCTGAGATCTTAAGGAATGTTTGTATTCAAGATAACACATTCTTTGCTTTTAATTATTCCTAGTAGAAACTTGGAAGTAAGCACAAAGCAGATGATGAGGACTAGCATAATTCAGGAAAATAGAAAGACAAACATAACAAAGTAGTAACCATTCAACTCACAGCAATCTTCCTGGGTCTTCTCACCAATGTGACCTGGTCCATCAGAGAAAGTTGCTCTTTGAGGAAATTTCTGCACTGGATCAATTCAGGGAGCCAATTTCAAATACAGAGCTAAAAATTCCACCTCATTCTGGAGTGTCTCATCCCAGTTGACATTTCACCATGCCAATACTGAAAACATACCATAACACAAATCTTTCACTCTTCCCTTCCCAGAACCCTATTATCTTAAATGCAGTTTACACTGTTCTGACCTTCAGACAGCACCAGGGAAATACCACTGCCAGAGCCAAAATAGGGAGATGTGGCCTATGACCAGCACTGTCCTTCTCTGGGTTTGATCTCCTCAATCTCTCTCACTGGAACAGGGGTGCTTTGTAAGTAATACTGCTCTAGCTCTTAGAAGAGGAATAGGCAAGAGGAGATACAAATAGCATGAGTCAAGACTATTCTCATGAATAATGTGATACTGCACTATCACTTTAGGTGTCTGGGCATTTTGCCGTGTGACGTGGGTACAGTATTGTTACACTGCCCACTATGAAACACCATGAATTATAATTTTTCTAATTTTATTTTAGTGCCTTCAAAATACCTGTAAGTACTCCAGTTAGTCAAAGAGCAGACATTAAATACATACCATAAATCACTTTTTAAGGGGTATTAATATTAATTCTTCAGCTCATCATTAAGAGAGAGTGCAGCACTGGCAAAGAGCAGCAGAGCAGCCAGCAGTGTCCTCAGTGTCAGGTGTTTGCTTGTCACATCTGCAGAAGCCAGAAGCAATTAAAATGATAGGTCAACTCCTGAACTGCGTCCTTCTCTCGGAGGGTAACACAGAACAAAGGACCATCCGGGAACACTGCTCATTAAGTTGTACAATTGTAAAGTTGTTTTTCTTTCTCAAAAGGAAAGAGAAAATTGACCTTTTTTTTTTTTTAAATTGGTTTACAAGTCACTTTTTCTCTCGAGGTAATACTTCTGGTTGTACCTCCCCTCCTTTTGCAGCAGGATAGCTATTAAGCTACTATCTTATTGGAAACAAATACTGTTTTTTAAAAAAGATTAAATATTAATCTGCAGATGATTCAGACATGTATTATTCAGGCAAGCTTATTACATGGGTTTATTGCAGGACCTGATGGTTTCAATGACTTTTGCACAGCTTGTAGGCAGCACTGGTGCTCCAGATCATAGAGAATAAGTGGAAGAGGAGGTGCTGACGACAACCTGTTGTTCCAAGGAACAACGTCAGCACCTGACTCTGCAGGAGAGGGCTGCTGGCTCAGCAGAGACCCTGTTGGTCTCACCGCTACTCTGCAGGGCCCATCAGGTCAAGCTGCTGTCATGACAGATGGCTAGTTCTTTTCACCATATTTAAGACAGGAATACTGTGGTTTAGATTAGTTTTTATAGGACTATAGAGAAGCTCTTACAGTGCAGTCAACATTTTTTATAAGTTTCAGGTTTGCTGTATTTCCAAGGATGTTTGTGGGGCTAGAATGGAACTCAAACTAGCAGAAATAGATTCCTTAGTTGTTGTGGTTTTTTTCTCATCCAAACGATTACAGTGATGGAGAGTTCAGCACAATATTGTGGAAAGGGATTAAAAAATATGGAGCTCTGTACTTAAAACATTATGAATCCAATAAACTCATTAGGATGCATAATTTTGCACTTTCTAGTCTAAGCAAATGGGAAGTCAGTATTTGATGTGCCTTACAGTTACAGAAGTGATCACCGTAATGCACTGCAATATTCAAGAACTCTGGAGCAGGAAGCTGGACAAACTTTAGGCAGCAGTAAGGCAAACCCAGTTTGGAACCAATATACTTTGGTTGAAATAGTTTAATTAGCTATTCCCATTTATTAGCTGTACTTCCACTGAATATCAACTCCAAACGGCTCTTCTGGAGTACAAGGAGCATAGAGGTGCTCAGCCTACCTTGTCCTTTGGCTTCGGTTCCACTGAAATCGGTGAGGATGTATCAATAATAATCAAACCAGCCTTATTCAGGCTGATTATACTTTCCTGCAGTAATTGCATTTTCTTGCAAAAATGCTGCCTGTAACATTTGTAAACTCAAGACAAACTGAACTGTCCTGAATGCACACAGACATTAAGGAAGAACTTTTCAAAATGCTTAATTTGTATGCTAAAGCTTCTGAGATCTTAATAGCAAAATGCAAACAAATGAAAATGAGCAAGTGAGAAAAAACAAGACGCCTGCTATCCTCTCAGGAATATATTCTCATGTCATTTCAGAATCCTGGCTCGCAGACAGCTTGGTTTCCCTTACAGCTTTTTTACAATTTTCTTGCTGCTATATTCATCCATCCTAACCTAACGTTTAAATGTTGGTATCAGAAGCTATCAGTCTTTCTGACAGTAATGTGAGATCTCAGTCTCCTTAGTCTACATTGAGCCAGCTCCAGTGGAAACAAAATAAATGTGAACAACTACCTATGCATCCTCTTTTTTATTGTTCACAGCAACTACTACATTATCAGAATAACATACAAGCTTTGAAAGTCACAAGTGAAAATCTCTTCTGTTCTCTGTAGGTATGAGCGATCAACTACCTTTGATGTTATTTGTATCTTTGTCTTTAAATTAAGAAATCAGAATAGGTCCACAATAGGAGCTTTGAATTTTGTGCTGAAATTGGGGAAGTATGTGGGTGTTAATGCTTCTTCCTCCCAGCAGTTATGACAATTGTTGTAGTGGCAGAACAAAGCTGCGAGAGGAGGTCCTGATTCCCAAGGAAAAGGCAGCGATTCAGCTGGCTTGGGACAGGTTCAGAAAGTGTTTTGAAGGCCAGTGCAGAAGCCTTAGATTTTGCTCTGTCTTCAGCAGATCAGTGCCTACAAGGGTATATATTATTGCATTACGGAAGAATATACAGAAGCTCTCTCAGAGGAGAGATCCTAGAACCAATGGGGTGATTTCTGTTCCTTACACAGATTTTTTTTTTTTTTCCTGCATGACTGTGGACACACAACAATTCCTCTGGCCCTCAGTTCCTCCTCTGTTATGATTCCTACCTTACAGGGATTATGAGAATTAAATGCATTTTATGAATGTTCATTTGGACAGTGGGCAAGTTTCTGGACACTCAGGAGGAAAGAAAAGGCATACAGCCTGCAGCTAAAAAAGAATATATCCCCTGTAATTTCAACACAGCTTATGACCCAGCTGGTCTATTCCTACATCTCAACAACAGTATTCCTGCAGTACTGACAGGAATTTATTTCTTACTTACCTAGTGAGAAATCCCAAGACAGCACAAGATGTTGCATGGTAATTACATTTTCCTCAGTGTGATTACTGAATGACATGTTGTGATATATCAAGAGGCAACTGTGAATTTAACTTGAGTCAGCACAGTAGACTTTGCCCAGTACAGTAGGTTTCCAGATACATAGTGTGAGTGTAAGAATAAAGGGAGGTTTCTGAATACCTCACAGCATCATGCATACTTTGTCAGCGTTAGCTTTCAAAACACACACAGTTCTGGGCTGGCTTGGGAAAACTTTGTGTATTCATTATTTATTTAGCTTACATATTCACTTTAAGAACATACTGTTTGCAGAATGGATTCACAGGAGAAGACAATAAAATGATACTCATTTGTCAGAAGAATCAGGCATGTCACAATAAAAAACTTGACTTTTTATTTCTATTTACTCTTTGATGCCACTTGTGAGTAACAGAACAGGTAAGCAACATCCATGACTATTCTGTAAGCTATTTAATCTCATTAAATTTCAGATCATTATTTGCCCAGTTTTTGGAACATGATAACAACATGCAACAGCAGAGGGCTCTGCTGATCATTAAAGAGGTGGGAAGATTCTCATATCCATGTATCCCTCCATGGTCATATTGTCTTTTGCAAGAAATTGCAAGGGTGGTATTTGGGGAGGAAGAAGCACTAGAGACTGACACAAATTCTGGGTTTTGTCTTACAAATTTACCAGGACAGTTACGATGAGCAGAAATTCCCTTCTGTTTTGAAGATTTTTTTCTTTACGTATTTCTGGAAGAGTTTTAGTGCACCCTGACAAACCATAGCCCTCATGCAGAGTGTGCAGCTTATAAGTGGAAAAGTCTTCCCAGACGTGCCATTCTCATTTCCAGAATGGACACTTAATTCACTGGGTTCTCTGTCAGTCCTATGCCCAGTGAGTTCTTGAGAAAAAAAACCCTGACCATAGCAACTCTGCATTGCAGTTTCAGCAGTTTTACCCCTTTGGCCTCCTGGGTAAGTTATGTCTTACGCTGGGAGCAACACTTTTAATGTCAGCCATTCCTGGGGGCCACACGAAGGTGGATGCTCAGCTTTAGTCCTGGGTACATGAGCAGGTCAAGTACTTCAATTCTAAAACGTTGCTACTGATGTGCTGTAATGAGAGCTGAGCATGGTAGTGCCAAATATCTTCAGCTGCTATCAGTCTACTCAGCAGGGAGGTAATGCAGGTTGTTTAAAGTGCCAAAGAGGAAAGTTTCCCTCCCTCCTCTAAATAACTTGGTTGAAGGATCCTCGTCTCTCTCCATTAATGCTATCATACAAAGTATGCAGGTATTTCTCCAAGGTTAGGAAGATAAAGTTAGGCAGTGAAGACCTTGACAAAGATTTTCTTTTTTATTGCTTTATAATCTCTTAGTCTTTAAATTCAAAACAAGGAGCACTATTTCCCCTAATGATCCTTAGCCTCATGATTCAAGCATTACCAGACCAGTTGCACAAAGTAATTTAGAGCCACCTAAAAACTGTACGGATATTAGGTGTGTTTGGTGGATAAAATTGCTCCTCAGACTCATTCTCTTGGCTATGTCTCTACCATAAAGACCAGTCAAAGGCAACAGAAGGTAATATGGCTGGTGTGTGCCAACTGGAAATTTTCATGCCCTTGGCAAGAAGTCCCTGGATAACTGGGTAACTGGCGTTACAGATGCATAAAGATACTGAATGAGTAACAAGACTTAAGCAAGGACAAGATATTTAGATCCATGACAAAAACTGCTACATTTGTTGGGAGGAAAGTGTAGAAATCAGTGTGAAATGAGAAAAATTGTCTTATCTAGTCCATCCACTGAGTGAGGACAATCCTGCTCTGCATTGTGTATTTTCTGTGCTTACATCAAGCTAGTCTGAAAGACTCCAAGAACTAAAATCAGATCATCGTTGGGCAGTCCTTCCATATCTCAGTCAGGAGGTTCCCCTTGTCACCGGGACTTTATTTCTCCTATATTCTCTTTATGACTTTTTATCACATTTCCCAATACCTGCTCCTTTCTCATAAGGGTAAGTCATTTTGTGTCCTTTCTTTTACATCCTATAATCCTTTTTTTCCTCAACTTTTTCTCTTCTATGATACTGTTAAACTCAATGGCTATTTTACTTATTTTCAAGTTAATGAAACAGTACGTCATACGTCATTCCAAGTACCAGCCTGTGTAAGGATCTGCCTTATGCAGTCTGGGAATGCATGCTTGGCTACCTTACTGCTTCCTAGGTGTATTTTCACACATGTTGCTGAGAAAACAACTGATGAGTAATGTCATGCGTTGTAATGTGAGTAGTCCAATTTGGAGTCATACTTTCCACTACATGTTGATGCTGGATCAGAACCCCTGCTCTCCAACACTGTTATAAATTGGTAGTAACTAGTTTGAAATCAGTGAATCAGATCCAGATGAAAGGAAAGAGGACAAGCAGACATACTGTATTTTCAAAAGCCAACTTCTGCATATATATTCATTCCAGAACAAAGCATCTTTCAGATGTTGCATGGAAAGTAATTGCAATTCAGAGTATTATTCCCAAATCTCCTCATTTCCCCAAAATTTTTGTTCCTTACAGCACAGCCCTACTGGTTTTTTATACTATGAATTATCTTTTATTACTTCTGTTACCTTGCCTGTTTCTACATCTAAGCAATCTTACCTACACCTAAGCAATCTTACCTAAATGTATCTGTATCTTTTTTTTTTAATACATGACTTCGTGCATTCACTCAGCTTTCTGGTTGTGTCATCCCACAGATAGGTCCATATCAAATAAGCCTTCTCACAGAGGTCACTTGTGGAAACACTGGTACATTCCGTCAATAACCGAGCCTTGTGATCCCCCCAAGGATACTCAACACCTCGCAAAGTTGTGCCATAAATAGCTGTTGAACAACACTGAGCTAAGGGAAGAACAGTAAGTGATTTACAGTAAATTCCTCTGTGAAAAGTGAGGAGTAAACAGGTTCATGATGCTTTATCACACAAGATGCTTTGCTGTCCTAAATTACTTCTCCTCAAGCTCCTAGGTACTCCGGCTGAGGCAAGTGTGGAACCAACACATGTGAGATAAGGCTGGAGGTAAAATGCTTTGACCACTCAGCCTGAGCATTATTACAGAACTGAAACAAACAAGGTCTCAGGGAGGCAGTATGTTTTCCACAGTATGACTTCTAGTAGATAGACAACTTCTATACTGCTTTCCACATCAGTGCCACAAATGAATTTTCATGCAAGGCTGAGTGAAAATATGTTACAAGAAGGTAAGTAAATGCACATTTTCTGATGTCAGCAATCTAGCTCATTTTCTCAGGGTTGGTTTTTCCATTGAATATGCAGCAGCAGGCAATCACCAAATGGATATTTTTTTTCAGATTCAGTATCTTCTGACACATGAGATATGCATGATGGGGCAGCAAGCTGAGGGCTCACCGGGTGTCTTGATTCATTATCATGGAGGTGAGCAAACGAAACACCTGCATGGCAGATGAGAAGGGGGACATCTGGCAGACAGTAGGAAGATACCCAGCTGGAGTTTAGTTATGGACTTGCTGAAATTGGCCTGCACTCTGAGAGTCACTTTGGATGGCATTCAATGGGTTTTATCTAGTTGCAGGGAGAAAATTATGACATATTAAAATGGCACTGGAAGCAAGGAAAGCAAATGGTGAGTGAGCCTTCAGTCCAGACAGCAAGGCATAGCTTAGACCCAGGTCAACAGTGCTTTAAAAAAAAAAAAAAAGTCTTCTCTCCAGCATGTTTCTGAGTTTTGTGAGGGTGGGAGGTATGTTTCTTTAAAGTGGATTATAAGCATCAAGCAAGAATATGCTTCTCACCTTAGCAAGCGGTGATATAATGCCTTGATAGCAGACACAGGCAATTTCAGTTTCTTTGTAGTCTTGACACAGTCTTACTGGCAATTGCATTCACAGAGTCAAATGATAAAAGTGTATCAGAGGATCAGTGAAATGTATTTCAGAAATGATCAACAGAAGACATATGTAAATAATATAATAATGTACCTAGAGCCTGCCAGAATGGAATACAAGTACTAGGCAGTGTATTCTATACAACCTATCATAGTACAATCAAATTTTAAAAATCTAACTACATTTTTCATTAAAGTGAAAGATGGTTTCTGAGCAAAGAAGTCTCTCAGAAGATGCAGAGTTAAAAACTAAATACAAAACAACTGCTTTTTCATCCATCTCTGTTAACAGATTAAATCTCTTATTTGGACATCTGTAAGCATAATATAATCTAAAGAGGAACACAAAATGTAGGATCAACTTCCATTAAAAAAACTTTAATTTTCTTCCCTCACTCCAAGTTGTTTTTACTGTATGAAATGTTTTACTATCTTATGTTTAGCTGAATGGGAAAGGATGGCTAAGAAAAATTCCCTTCAGGAGAGAGCTCTCTGCACTCCGCCGTCCCATGGCTCCCATCTCTCACCCCCATCCCTTACTGTATCAGCAAATGATAAAAAGCCAGAACCAGTGTTTAAAAAATTAGTGCTATAGCTAGGAGTTTGAGCAGGAGGATTTTGGCAGAAGTATGGTGGGGAAAACACCATCCTGAAAAATGTTTCATAAATGCCTTTATTTAGTCATTAGCATTAATGTAAAAGTCAACAAAAGGCTTAGGTTATGCTAGCCTTGGTGTTAGCCTTGGAGGATGGAATGAGATAATCTAAAGCATCACTTTAGTCTCTATTGCTGAATAGATACAGCAAAAGCAAAATTCACAGAAATCTTCCCAAAGATGAAGATCAACCCTGTAGTGCTCCACCATGGTTGTGAACAGAAGGTATTAGTTTTGGAACTGAAACAAATTCAATAGTCTAGAGCCACCTTGCTCTGGAAAATGTAAACAGAGAGTGCCAACTTCTTGTTTTGTAAAGCAGACAGTACCATCAACCGAGCATGATATTAATCAGAGTGTTAGGGAATTTACTCCTTGCTTCACTACTATTTCTACATACAGATACAAGATTTAAGATACAAGAGTAACTGTAATCAAAATACTGTGATTCAGTGTTTATCTAATCAAAATACTATGACTCAGTTTCTATCTCCCTTTGCAGTGTTCCATGACAAAAAGCAATGGATTCCCACTGTGGACTAAACAGTAAATGAAAATATAATGCAGTGCAGAAATCCAGGTTTTATCCTGCAGGTTTTATAAACCACTCTTTCTGTACCTGTGGCAGCCATTGTTTCTTTAGCATGGCATCCCATGTTTTGAAATGGGTATTATTGGTTCTCTTGTAGGATCCTCTGGAGCCTTCATCACTTGGCATTTCCTGCTGACAAATTGTCAGTATATGAAAATCCGTTGCAAAAAGTACTCCAAAGCCCATGAATCTATCCCTTCCCTCCCAGAACAGCTATTTGCGACTGAAAGAATACAACAGTTGATGAGTAGCAGGAGAACTGTGACTGTATTGCACAGAGCTCCCCAAGCAACACGACCTTTGAAAAAAAAGGTCTTTGAAAACAAATCACTCCCAAAAGAGGTAACAATGGCTGGCCACAGTTATTTAAACATTTGCTTAGACAGTGAGTCAGGCAGAGAAATGTTAGGTGACAATAAGAAACTGCACAGGACAGTGATCAAGGACTTTATATGTGGAATTGTTAGAGATCTTACAAAAGTCAGTATTGTTTTTCCCTGAACCAGGATTAGAAAGAGAAGCTGGTTTTTGGCCAAGATTCTAGATAGCCTAATGCAATTCCCAAATCAGCTGTAGGGTTGCAGTTATATTTTATCTAGCTATATTATTTCCTTTTGCTGAAGATCTGAGCTTTCCAACATGACCAACTATGACAACAACCAACATTTATTACTAAAATCCTGGTTTATTAATTCAGTATGATATTTTATGATATCTCTGATTTAATTTTAAAAGGAGAGTTATCTAAATGAATTTCACAGCATAAGAGTTAGAGTCACAAAGAATTATATATTTCTCTGTGTGATATATTTCTGCCCCTGTGTATTTTTATGTTTTCTTAGGTGACTATGATTTGCTTCCAACATTTTCAGATCGTGGAGGAATTTCTTTGAATGCTCATAATGCAAGTTATTAATAACTTGAGAATTCATTTTTGCTCAAACAGTTGGGAAGAAAAACCTAAGTTGTTAAGAGGATTATTTTGTGAAAGAAAATGCCTACAAAGATGCATTTTTCATGCAAATTTTCTTCCATCCTGTTGATTATAAGCTTAAGAGAATTAAATTAACAATGTTTACTGGACTTACACACATTAGCAAAAAATATCTAATTTTTATGGAGCCTCCACGTCTCTGAATGTTTTGTCTTTTCTATAAGTTTCTGGAATCTGTAAACCAATTACAGAGCAGCAAGCAAAAAGTAGTTTTTTGTTTTTACTGAATGAGTGTGGCACATTTGTCAAACCAGTGATATCATTTGCTTCTACAGTAGACGGCAGAGACAACTGTTTTTTACTTTCTTTTCCATTCACCATCCATTCTGGAATGAAAACAGCTGAAAGCAGTAACAAAGTCAAAATCCTTCCTGAATTAATGCAAGGGAAAGCTGGCCAGTGTAGACAGAGAAGGGCAAGATCTGTTGGTACAGCACTTAGTCACAGTGTTCTCTTGCATTCACTTTTAGTAGGTTGTTTCCTCTAGCAAGTTCTCCCTATGTAGACTGCTCTTTGGTTGCTTCAGAATGTAAGAAAATACAGAAGATAGTATAATGATGAAAACTGGAGGAAAGGGCATAAAAGAGATCCAGAAGTGCTTATCATTTGTGTAATTTTGGTCATTTCAGAAACACTGGGCTTCCTATCTCTACATCGCTGTACATCTTCCCCCCCCCCCCCCTTCTCTTTTACATTGTTCTTGGTCAAATAGTAGAGAAGGGTTCATCCACTCCTTTTGTTCAGTTTACAAAAAACTCTGCTTCTGCATTACAGTGGTATTGGAAGGTTAGTTGTAAAGAAGAAACAGAAGGAACATTTAACTCTTCAGTAGTCCTCAAAATACATAAATACTGCTCTAACTTCAGTTCTTCAGGGTCATTTCTTTAGTGATGACCATCAAGGTGAAGTATTAGACAAACATACATAGCTCAGCAAGGAAAATGAAATAAATAAATAAAAACTGGTGCCCAGCCTGTGAGATAGATGTTTTTAAGATTATATGGAGAGATTCAACTTTCCATAAAAAGGCCTGGTTTTCACCACTGTGTGAAGGAGCCAACTGTCAGGTTCTCCACATGGCATCGTGGTCTCAGGCATGTTCACCTGTGACTGGTGGTTCTCCTTTTCTTTGCAGAATACTGTCTGTCAGTAATCATTCCAGAGTGCAGCCATTAGGTTCAACATTCGCTTTGTGTTCAAATCTAAGGAAAATGCTAGTGTTCTATAAATTTGTCATTGGGGAAAGAGCACAGAACATCTTTTTCAATATCTGTACAGAACTTCTGATAACCTGTAATCCACATACATCAATTCTTTGGGCAAGCGACACATAGGTGCTGTTCTACAACAGAGACAGTATTTCAGTGCCTTTGATAACCAAAGATGTGATTATTGAAAGGTGGCAATGCTCCTCTTCAGCAATTGAATTAATTTGTTAAAAGATGTCAGAGAGCATTTGCTCACTGTCTTACCAACATCTCTTTGTGGGGAAGCAGAAGAAGCCACTGTCTTCTCTCAAATAATTCAAAATTTAGCACAAGTATGTGATGAATCAAAGCACACTGTTTTCTCAATCAGTTCAGAGTCTCTGAATCTCTTCAGATTTAGCACTGTCACTCAGGTAGTGTTTGGACTGTAGCCCAGACAGAGGGTAGGAACAGCAAAGACCGGTTCACAAACAAAAGGAACCACAATCCCATTCCCAGTGCCATGTCAGTAGTAACAACCTCAGCAGGACTTAATTCTTCCACATAAATCAACAATAACTCCACTTACACCTGGGGATTATACCAAAACCAGAGAAATTTGTATCAGGCTTAAGAACTATAGCGATAAAGTACTGGCTTCTGCAGTATTTCGAGGGCTTACATAGTGCTGATGCTATTGTGATGATGCTGTTTTTATCAATACAGCTGTTAAACACTGGGAAGAAATAAGTAAACTACACACTTGATAAGCTTGGGACACAATTTTTCTTTTACTGAAAAGGCTTTTAAAGAAGCTATAGAACAGGATCAGTACTTTACTATTCATAGCCCAGTTAAGATGGCATGGCTTGATATATTTGTGTAATGAAAATTTAGAATCTATCTGCCTAAAAAAAAAGTGATTTCAGGTAAATTTCTTAAAGCTTGAAAATGTCCTCTGTTAAAACGAGAAGGATTTTTTTTTTTAAATCAAATTAACCAATCAACTGCATCTTTGAAAACCAATAAAAACTTTAAGCAGAAATTTTATGACTCTGTGACTGGAAAAAAAAATCATAGTGCCTTGAGTAAAGAGGAAAGAGGTGAAAAAGGAAGTGATTACAGGCTGAGAATTTATATTCCAAATTTTGGTTGGATAGTTGTATTGTAAACTCAGATTCATTATGTTCATGCTGCCAAGAATTACTCTAATGTAGTAGATGAGAATTGCTCTAATCTATTACTATTGGCTGCCAACAGTAATTCTATTAATTCAAAGAGCTAATGACATTTACTAGTATTGCCATGCTGTTTTATTGCATCTTTGAAAATAGATGGGAATACTCGGTGGTGTGTCATTCTAAACAGACTAAATTTAGAGCCTTGTTCTCCACTCTTTCCACTCTGTTTCTTGAAACCAGATCTGAATAGCAGTGCTTTGTGTCTAATTTGCAGTGGTGCGATTGAGTAGCTGAATGGTACCTGCAGTCCTGAATTACATGCTCTACCATACATGGAGAATGTGAGGTGACCAAGATGATGGCTCGTCCTGTGATGGAGTGTAAGCTAATCCCCCTTCCAGGCTTGTATTTTCACATCATGCAGGATAACATGAAGATACTGTTTTGAGTCTGGAAGCAGGGAAGCCAGATCTTGCAGCATTACACCCAAAATAATTAGTCCAGGCTCAGCAGGGATGATTAATTTAGGCTTGGCTTCCACAAATATAGTTGCACCATTTCTGTTTCAGAACAGACATGGGTCAGAAGCAGTTTAGGTTGCCTGTACTAAGACCTGCAGCAAAAGACATACATGCACCAAATTAAAGCATGAGGTCGGCTCACTAAGCAGAGATCAGCCTAACCTAGCCACATAGAATTCATCTTCCTAACTTTGAATGCTCACAGTGTAGGCATCCAAGCCAGATGTTTTTCACAGAAGAGGAAGGTGCAGTATTGTTTTCCTTTCACTTGGCTACCTACAGGTTTGAGCAGTTGAGCAAAATACAATGTTCCTGTTCTAGAGTAACCGATTTCACACCTCCTTGAGGAATGGCCAACAAAGTTGTACTGGTGCGGGGCTAAGTTGCTCCTGTAGAAGCTGTTGCATGTAAGAAAACATGAGAGGAAACATATCTGAGGTCCAGCCCTACCCTAGTAAATGCGTAATATTAAATACACACTAATTTCAGACAAAAATGTTTGCCTGTGCAGCTCTAGTGGGAATTCTCTTACTCCAGGATTTAAGCATATGTCCAGCAAACTTACAAAATGGGAATGTTTGAAAACTGGCAATTAAAAAGTTCTTTCTTTGCCTCATCAAGGAACAAGGACTGGACTGAGGCTTCTTCCCCCATCTAGAAATCAGTGTAGGTCTATGCGAGAACTGTATTACTAATTTTCAGTACACAGAATTTACCTGGCCACATTTTCAGCAGAGGTGAGAATAACAAAGAAGCTAAATAATAAAGATTCTTTTTTTTTTAAGAGAAGTAATGCATTATTCCTCAGGGATTGCTACAGTGAAGTTTTAAAACCTCCCTAGAAAGAGAAACAAAGCCTGCTTAGAAGGTTGTTTGGACAGCTGAAATGCCTCTGTACCAAATGTGCACGGACAGGCTTTTTTTTTTAGATGACAAATTTCTTAACATGAAGTCCCTTCTTAAACAGAAGGGCTAAAATTTAATAGCGGTACAGCATTAGCCACAAGGATTGTAAACAGGAATGTGTCTGGTGATAAGTAATTTGTTACCTTTCTCCAGTCTTGTAGCAGATCATCAAAGTACAGAGCATCTGTAATTCTAATGGAAATACACACTCGGCAGCTCTACATGAGCTGGCTATTCTAGGAATTACAGGCTGGAGCACATGCAGCATCCTGCTCCTTTGTGGCTGCGTGTGCTAAAAAAAGGGTGGAAAGTGGGAAATCGGTAGCTCCCATCCGGTCAGGATTCCTTAGGGACTGCATCACCATATGATTCCCAACTGTTGGTGCAATGTATGGGAGCATTGCAGTTATTCTCTCCTGGCTTGCAGTTCCCAGACAGCACAGGTTAAAACAGGTTTTGAAGACTACAGTCAGCAGTGGTGAAGGCACAAGCAGAATAAGCAGTTACCTAAGCTAAGCAAGTGCTAGACACAGCAAATGTGTAGGGGTAGGCGCAGGAGGGAAATCCTGTAGGTCTCCCGGCAGTGACCCCAGCTCAGTTCCAGGTTGAGGCTGTCTCCCCAGAGCAGCTCACACAAGTGCCCTCTCCCATGCAGCTCTGTGTGCAAGTGCCTCTTGCAACGCACGCCTGAGTCCGTGCTCTGCCTGCCAGTGCTGATGCTGAAGGAAAAGGCTGCACAGGTGAAGCTGCCTTGGTAGGCGGCATGGTGGGAGGGAGAGCCAGCTGGCTGCTTTCTGCTCACCTTCCTCCAGACAAGAGAGCAAGGTCTGGGCACGCGAGCTCGGTATCAGCAGGGGAAGCAGCAGCTGTAGATAAAACTGAGTGCACAGACACGAGCATTAGGAAAGGGAGCTCATTCAGCCTTTGCTCCCAGACCACGTAGGTAGATGGTGCCTGACAGGGCCACACTTTTGTGGCTGTGAAGCTGAATTTTGTCAAAATGAGTAAGTTATTTTATCTTCATCCTCAAGGCAGTAATATTTAATTGTGTTTACACTGATATGAAACCTGCAGCCAACTCAATATGTGGGCAGATGCAAAACAGCTCATGATGCATCTTCCATGTACTTTTCACAGTGGAAGGCTACAGATCTTGACACAGCATGCTTTGCCACAAGGAGAGTCTGTTTGCTATCATTGAACACGTCCTCCATAATTAATAAGATGTGACTTCACTGTGTTGAATCCATAAGGACCAAGGAGCAGTTACCTATCAGATATGCTTAAATTTCCCTACAACCTACGCTCTGACTCCAGAGATCTTCTTGCTCACTGTTTTTAACTGGTGTAAGGTTTAGCCCTGAAGGAACAAGAAGCCTGTACAAATACTCTCAAACCCATCCTAGAAGAATCACCTCTCAGTCTCCCAAAGAGAAGGTTGCAAGAGAACTGAACTGATCCTGCAGTGTGCGATCCCAGGAAAGCAGCATCTCCCTACAGGGTTAGGCTTGGTTTCAAAAAGAGAATTTGCTGCAACTGTTAATGATTTAAAACTAGTTTTATTTTTTAATAAGCTCTTTTTCATTTTTCTGCTACCTGACAAAACCCTTTCAGATTATCGAAAGGAAATTATGAAGGCCCAAGATGTATAAACTAAACTACTTGCCTACTGTGAGCCTTGTTTGTGTTCTGCCAAGGTGAAAATTTTCAGGCCAAAGCACAGCCACCTAGGTGTTAGGAATCTGGTCCAAATCAGTAATGTAAGCACACTTGTATTGTCATCAGAGAAAGACACGTCTGCCTAGCAGGTTATCAATCAATTCATCCCCATTCTAAGATGTGCAAGATGTCTAAGTTTTGATGAAAAGTTCTTCTACTGTAAGTGAAATGACAGTTGACATAAAATAAAAAGTGACTTGGTAAGGGGGAGGAGGATTTACATGAGATAATGAGCAAGGGAAAGTAAATGAAATCGAGAATCAACAATAAAACATTTCAACGAGCCAAGGTAATTGAATCAGTCTCAAATGTTATGTGACATTTTTCCCCACTCCCAATTTAAAGCAGTGTGAGTGGCTGTAGCAAAGGCTATTTGGATCCTCTCCAGTTCCGTATTTGTCATCTGGAAATGACATGACAAACACACTGATGTGCATTTAAACATACACCCACATACAGAGTGGTCCCAGTTACATAAGAGTATAAAGCAATTAAAGCCTCTTGGAAAGAAATAGTGTTATGTATTGCAGCTAATTTCATGCCTCCTTGTGCACATCAATAAAGCATCACTAAAGCCATCTTTCTTGTGCAGTTTAAAACATGTTCATCTAAAAAAAAAAATGAACAGCGTGAGCTTTAGAAGGGTTACTGTAAGAACATAGGTGGTATAAAGAGGGGAAATCTGTGAATGACCTTCAAGGGGTTTTTGTCATGCGTGCTAATGCTAACTATGTGAAGTTCTTGCACCATCCGTATAAAAGCCAATGGAATAATTCTTACTAGTGTTACTACGATGAGCACAGAAGAAATGTTACCAAGCAGATCATTTCCAATAGACGCGAGTCCATTACAGCATTGTGGCACCTACTTAGGATTTCAGTGAACTCTGTTTTCCAAAAGGTGTGTATAGGGAAAAAGAGGACAGTACAATTCATAAACACTGCACCCAAACTCCCCAGCCCTCCTCCCATTTTAAATGTTGCCATTCATTATTAGCATCTTTATTATATTTATACCCATCCCTCACGCCCCTTCTTACAGCACTGTCCTCAGTGTGCCCAGCCAGACCCATCCCCGTGGTGGGAGGGGACGTTCCATGCCGTGGCCTAAAGTCCTGGTGGCCCCGTCACTGCGTTCAGGGGATGAATAGGAGCGCAGCATGGCTTCTGTCTGCCCCTGCACTTGATTTCTCAAGCGTGCAAACAGAGTCAAGGGAAAATAGAACAAATCCCGCTGATTTCAGATGTTGTCATGCTTAGTTTGTAGACTTCATTTGTGTAATTAAGTCATAGAAGCACTAGGTCTTGGGGGCATCTGGTGCTGTCAGACTTGCACTGCCGAGTTAAAAAAAAAAAAAGGTACTGGTTTTCTGTGTGCATTTCAAAATAAAATTTTACTTTCAGCTGAAGAAAACTTCATCAGTCAAGGCTTATGGGGCTGAAATTTGAAGGAATAGTAGCAGTTAAGAAACACATCATAACATATCAATTATAAAAAAGCAGAAACTATACAGCTTTCTGTAAAAAAAAAAGTGCTTATGTCACGCAAACACAAAAATATAAAAAAGGACTATAGTAATGAAGTTGTATTTGATGGGAAGAAGTGCTGTACCTTACTGCTTGCTATACTTAGGTAAGTGTTAACAGTGCAAGTGGCAGCACTTCATTTTTGTTGATAAAGCTTCCAAATGGGGTGGTATGTCTATTTCTGCTTGAAAAAGCCAGGTTCCCCGAGTCCAGTTGCTGGGTGGACTGAATAGACTGTGTATGTATGTGTTATTTTAAAGAAACCCCTTGTGATAGTTTGATCAATGAATGAAGCAGTTGCTAGAGAGAGAACAATAATAAAAGTTCCATGGAAGAAACACACCAATTGCTCTGAGCTTGTTTTCTTTTATGTTACCAAATACTTCATAATGGATTTTACTAGGACTAATATTATTCCAAGAATCTTCTTAAGGTCCGTACCTCTGACAGGTCTCACTTGTTTTCCTGTCAAGATTCTCTGGTTGCTCAATGACTAGTGTTTCTGAATCACCTTTTAAAATTTTTGCTCTCTTCCACTATAGTTCACTGGGCCAAAAGAAGCATTTCTAATTAATTAATCCTCTACTGTGAATGAGAGCAGCTTCCCCAAGATGATCATATGCTGTGATCTAGCCCTTAGCTAGCACTCAGTTCACTTTGCCCAGCAACTAACTGGTGAGCAAAATTGTTTTATCTTGGCTCCAGCCTCTGTCTTCACGTGGAGCAACAACAGCTCTAAAAGAACTTTAGTGCTCTATGATGCACTAAAAATCAGGTGGAAAACCAAGAGTAATCAAACCAAAACAAGCGAGTTAAATATTTAAAGGCTTCACCTGATAAGCAATGGCTGCAGTCCCTTCCCCTGACTCCTAAAACACTTCCTTTCTCTTCCATCATTGCTACTACCCCTCTACCTTTTTTTCCTACCATGCCCTCCTCTTTTTTTTTTTTTTTTTTTTTTTTTTTCGTGTGGTGTCCCATCCTCACAGATGGCTTGGCAGCTTGCTTCATTTGCACACTAGCTGGCTGGCCAATATGCTGAACAGCACAGTGTGCATCTTAACCAGCTGGCCGCTTTCATATGCCACATATTGTGCATAACATAGCATAAAAGATAAGATTTATTAAATGTTTAACTGGAAATCAGACATTAATCAATTTATCAAGCTCTGCTGTTTCAGGCCATTTCCAGAATGAGTGCTCTATTCGCATTTCTTGCCAAGTACTTGACCTGAAATCATTCCAATTATTAAGCTGATCCACTGTCTTAGGTACTGTGAGCAAGTGAAGGGCAAGGGAGAAAGTACCAGAGACCACAGCCAACTTTACATAGAGGAGAAACCCACGTGCAAGACAGTAGGTGGAAGCTCTGATGCAAAGACTTCATAATCTAAATCACAAGACTTAATATTTGGATAAAACAAATGTGAGCCAAAAGAAAATAGCGTAGGAATCCAGCTTGTATTAAAGAACAATTTTTTTTCTGTCCAGCCACCATCGTCTTGGATACGCTATTTATAATGAGTGGTCCTGATGGCAACTTACCACCTGCCATGGCCAGACTGAAAGACTAACTGTCATGGTAAAGGGGGCTGAAGGAATTGTCTGTAGGAAGTTTTTCACAGTTAGAAAAGGTAGTAGGAGAGAATGAAGATGTTGGGGGGTGGGGGGGAGAACCTCAAAAACAAGACTTCAGCTGAGGATGGCCCTGCAGCACTGGCAACAGAGGCTGGTTTGTATAATGGAGATCACTGTGTATTTAGGACGCTTTCTTTAGGTGTTACTGTAAGCTTTTAATACTAGGATGTTAGGAATTAGCATGAATAGATATTTGGGTAATTGCAAAATAAAATAAATTTACTCCAAAAATATGGTACCTTTCTTCCTGCCTCTTGTCAAGTACTATCCTGAAAATGAAGTAGTGCTGTTATACATATTGACATAATCCAAGAGAAGCCTAAGGTGGTCACACAGTCCATTTCTTTGGATGCTCCAAGGCAGTGTTAGTGGTGGGATAGTACCCGGACCACACATTTGGCTAATAGGGTACTTAGAAACCACCAGTGACTAATCGCTGTAACATCCTGAAGCAATTGATGCAAAAATGTATCCTCGGTATTAGAAAGCTTTACCCTTACTAACTGAAATCTACCTTGCTGCATTTTAAGCCCAGCATGTCTTGACTTAACCACTGAAGTCAGCAGCAGCCTTTCATGTATTTAAAGACTGGTATCACATCCCCTCTGTCTTCTCTATACTGTATTAAATGCAGAAAGAAAAAAGGCATGTGCCGTAGTGGGATGTGTAGAGAACCTGCAACATCTTGCAGCAGCTTCACCTTAGTCCACATTCATCTTGTGAGCCACAGATCCTTTTGTTCAGAGCTGTTATCTATTCCCTATCCTGTACATGCATATACGATATTACTGTTGGGTGTAGACAGGAATTTGAATGCATCCTTAACTGAATCAGATCACACTTTTTCAGACTATTTCTTGAGTTTGTCAAGGTCTTGACAGAAAGACAGGACAGCTAAAGAAAGAAGACGGAGCAGAAAACACTTTCCTTGAAGTGAGATACCTTTAACGCTGCATTGTCAGGGTATGTACCCACTCGTTTTCTACTCAAATGAAATGGAAACACCACTACTCAAAGCCAATATACTCTGAATAATCCCATTGGTTAAATTGGGAGGGAAAAAAAAAAAAAAATACAAGTACTTGTCAAAATAGGTTCAAAAACCCTTTTACTGGCTTCCATAGCTTGAGCTGCTTGAAACATGGGCTAAAGTCTGTGTGGAACCGAGAAAGTCATCTCATCATAACTGTTCAGGTTATCTGTTTTGGGAAGTAAAACTGACATAATAGTTGCTTCCCATCACATGCAGTCAAGAATGTTGATTTGTATGCAATACAAAAAGTACTAGTTTATTTGAAGCTTCCCAGTCAATGGGCAGCCTGCAAAATGCATTAGTAGTATCTTTCCTGTCCTTACAGTCATTGCTGCTTCTATTACAGGCAGAAATCTAAAAAAAAAAAAAAAAAAAAAAAAAGAAAAAGGTAACAATTCCTCGTCACAAACCATGTTTAAGGTAGAATTTACTACTATTGTGACAACAATCTGCGCTGTTATGATTTAATACCTGCCAAGGATACTACTGCTCAGAAGATACAGTTTGCAGTACTACCCAGTGCAAAATTTGTAAAGACCAACTGTGGCGTATACGTGACATCCATGACAGGATAGATTTATAAAAGACAGCTCTGAGAAGTTGCTAGGTAACAGTGTCTTGTCCTCACAACCACTGAGCGGTGATGATCTGTTCTCACAGTGCAACGCTGCAGCCTAATGTCCTTGCTCAAAATTTCTGTGTATACGCATTTTTAAATAATAACAGATCTGAGCTGATCTCTCTAATTTACAGAATGTTTCTTTTGCCAACTTTCTAATAGTCTGCCTAATCTGTCACTCTTACACCGAACAGCTCTTTATATTTCTGGGAAATCACAGCCTGTTTCTGAATGCCGCCTCTTTCTGGAAGACCAATAAGGAAATTTTACAGCAGAAAGCTCACCCCTCTGCCCAACTTCATTAAGAGAAGACATGACATACAATATTGCATGCCATGTATGCATTCAGTCTGGTGTCAGCTCCCGATCAAAATAAGTGTTACAGCAGTAGATACAGGAAGGTGACTTTGAAGTTTATGGACCATCTGAGAAAAGACTCTGCAACAGGGCTCTCAGAAGACCTGAAACAGCCTAGGGGGAAAAAAGATGGTAGCACCAAAACAAATCCAACTAAAAGGCAAATTCCCCACAGCCCATCATAAATAATAAAAAACATCTGCTGCAGACATGCCATCACCAGGATTTGTACAATTGACTATGACAGCCAAGGAACTCTGACACTGACAATAGCTTTTCTTGGGCTTTATTTTTGTCCAAGCACGTTAACACAGCTTACCCATTCCCTTGCTTCATTTCGTTCTTCCTATTGTTTCTAAGAGTAGAGTAAGCAATACATTATAGACCCTTGCCTTCTCAAGTTAGAATTTCAAGTCACTCTGAGGAGTGAGCTGGTACAGCAGCTCCCAGGGGCCTTGTGCCTTAGGTGGGCACAAGGTCTCTGAAGGAACAGCTCAGCTGCCCTATTTGCTCACTGTGATGCTTTATTCCCCAGCAGGGCAGGCAAAAGCCGTGAAAACCTGGCTGCAAGAGCCAGAGAAAAAGAAATAGCCCCACCTTACCACGCAGAGAGCTCTGAGAGGCCACGTATCTTTAGTCAGATCCATTATAGCGGGAAACAAAACTGTAACTCAGGTTGATACTTAGAGAGATCCCAGACTGCCCGACACTGGTGTCAGTGTCCTGCTTGTGGCAGTTTTGATCAGTTCCAGCCAGGAGAAGAAGAGTTATTAGCTTAATAAATTCCGTTCAGCCAGAAGCCAAATATTCTCAAAACCACAGCTTTTTGGAAGTAAAATAATCATCATAATTTTCTGCTGGTTTTCTTATTTTTCAGTGTATTGCCCTAAGCATTCTTTGTACTATCTAGAAGTAATGGCTCCACATTAAAGACTCTCTAACGGCAAACAAGGGTTTTCAAGGTTGCCTTACACCCTCTGCCACAAAAGTGCCACAAATCAAGTGCATCTGAAACCTCCCTCACTTCTGTTACGGACACTCTTTCCAAGTAGGCCAGAAACTTGCTTTTCACCAAAATAAAAGCCTCACAGTCATTAGGTGCCATGATTTTAGGCCATGCTGTACAGTAAGCCCTTCACAGAAGCACTCCTCCGCCCAGGACACACTGTGCTTGCACCTCTCAAGGCATAGTTGTAACTCTGCCAGGATTATCCTGCTCAGGTAATTCATCACATCCTACTACCAATGGTGTTTGCTCTTTGGGAACCTGGTTTGTTAAAGTTTCCTTATAACAGAGGTATGTACTAAATGTAAAAGGCAATGGCACATCTGACCACTACTAAACTACTGACAACACCAAGTTGGGAGGGAAGGTTGATCTGCTCCAGGGTAAGAAGGTTCTACAGAGAGATCTGGACAGGCTGGATCAAGGGGCTGAGGCCCATTGTATGAGGGTCAACAAGGCCAAGTGCCGGGTCCTGCACTTCAGTCACAACCACCCCACGCAGCGCTACAGGATTGGGGAAGAGTGGCTGGAAAGCTGCCCGGCAGAGAAGGACCTGGGGGTGCTGGTTGACAGCTGGCTGAATATGAGCCAGCAGTG
>JAVJGG010000054.1:19344600-19365844 GCA_035590195.1 Aviceda cuculoides | reverse complement strand
GACAGCCTGCCTCACCATGGTCTTCCCCATGGGCTGCAGGGGAATCTCTGCTCCAGCGCCTGGAGCACCTCCTCCCCATCCTTCTTCACTGACCTGGGGGTCTGCAGGGCTGTTTCTCTTGTGTATTCTCACTCCTTTCTCTGGCCGAAGTTTCTGTTGAGCAGCAGCTTTTTCCCCTTCTTAAATCTGTTATCCCAGAGGCGCTAACACTATCGCTGATGGGCTCAGCCTTGGCCAGCGGTGGGTCCGTCTTGGAGCTGGCTGGCATTGGCTCAATCAGACATGGGGAAGCTTCTAGCAGCTTCGCACAGAAGCCAACCCTGTAAGCCCCCTGCTACCAAAACCTTGCCATGCAAACCCAATACAACCTCACAGGACTTAATAAGATGTCTTAATAAGAAGGTACAGAGGATGTCTGTCTACAGGCTCTCCACAAGCTCATGAAATCCACTCTCCCCAGTTCTCTATTACACACACAACTTAGTCTTAACAGAGCTCAGCCTCTGTGCTAGGGAGCTACAATGCTGAGCTTATGGAAACCAAAGTGCTCAGGCAGCAGAGGGTCACCTGAAGAGACTGTTTAGAGAGTTTGCTTTCCTGGTTATATCTTGCCATTTGTTCTGACACAAGACTATGTCTGGCACCACTGACTGCTCTCAGCACTTCTAGCTTAATTTCTGTGACCTAGTCACCCTTTTTAGGCCAATTCCCAAATTAAATTGTATGCAGTGATTATTTAAAATAAAACAAGGGAGCTTAAATGGAAACTTACTTATTACTAAAAATTCAAAAAAGTTTGAATCACAACAGAGCAATTTCAGATTCTCACATGTTCTGTCACTATCAGGTCTATATGGCAACCAAAGTTTCCAGAGCAACTTCTCTACCCCAGTGAGCACTGCAAGGATAACCTAGTGCTGATACCTGTGAGGGACTCAAGGTTATAACAAGTAACATGAAAATAATTTAAAATTATATTTCATTATCATGAGGTAGCTCTTAGCACCCTCAGTGAAGCACCGTGTAAACACATGACAACATGTTCATCTCTTCCCAGTGATTTTCGCATCCACAACACAGGATATACAGTGTGTGTCCTGGTGTACGGACAAGGCTGTATTCTGGTTCAAAAGGGGCCTTAGTTGCCAAAATACTGTAGCCTAAAACTGGGCTTCTGAGTTTTGGCTTAGATTCTGAAACTGGTAGCCTGTTGCTCTAATAGCAACCAGTAGCTCTGGTAGCCTTTCTTCTCTCTTCCTTTCAGTCAACTATCTACTCATCTACTAGCAGTTTCATTCATCTCTTCTAACAACCCCTGTGAGCACAGCTCAAGAATATTATCTTCTTCTGGCTGGCTGATTGTCTTTTTGCCTTTTCTAATTATTTTTATGTTTAGCCAGAAAGTACAAACAAACTTACATTTCATGTTGTTCCTTACTTCCTTTATTAAACTTTTCAGGATAAGGTAGCATTGATCCTTGCAGTTGTACAGTGTATAAGCACCTTCTAGGGTTTTTCCTATGCAAACATAGAAATCTGTGCTAGCCAAATCCACTTAAAAAGAAAACTTACAGTAATTATTTCTGTTTTCCTAATGCAGTGGCACCATACTCATACATAAGGAGCCTGTTTTTAACATACAAAACATACAAATGATAAAATTTAGTTCCATTATGTTCTTTCTGTATTATGTTCTGTCTGTATACACAGCCTCTCCAGTCTAGACAACACATCCTTGCTCCTGTCTTGTCTTTTGTCCCTATCCATTAACTCTCGTGTTCAATTATCTTCATGCCAACTGAGATGAGAGACTGGCCCTGCTCTTCCCGATTTATCAAAATTCATACAGTCATTTTTCTTTCTGTTGGCTGTAACAGCCCTCACAGTTTTAATCCACCTACGAACAGGGGTACTCATCACAATCCCTCCAGCCCAGATCACACATATTGGGGAATCCATCACCAACAACTTGACTCAGATAATATCTGACACAAGTCCCTGCTGTGTGTGCACAGCTTGGTGTCACCAGCTGTCAAACAACTCGATTATCACCTGCACAAGCGTGTTTGGGAGGGACAGCATGACTACAGCTGGAGACTTCCAAAAGTCTGAAACCACAGAAAAGGGTAGAAATAAAAAGGCATCTCCCCTTTCACAGTCTTTCTCCTGTTTCCAAATTCTTCTCAGTTAAGTCTTGAAATAAGTGCCCTGATTTTTTGAAAAGTGCTAGAACCCACAGATCTGCTTTTTGGGACTGTTTCAGTACGTGGCATATATCTGGATTTTGTGTCTGGCTTTTAAAGTCCTGGGTGTAATTGTGGAAAGTAATTGTAGAACTGTTAATGGTCCAGGGAGTTAAGGCAAGAATAGTTGACACCACGGTAAATGTCTGTGTGAAGCTCCATAGTATGTCAAACAAAAGACACACAAATCTCTATGAGGACATTTTCCAGGGATTATTTTTCCACTTTCTCTTTCCAAACCACGGAAGCCACAGAGAATTTCTCTCAAAGACTGTTGATATCACATGTCAAATTCCTGATGTGATTGCCCAGAGAGTTTTTTGGTTTTATTTTCAGAAAACTCTCCTTTGGAGAAAGAAATAGTAGCCTTAGTATAACTGGACTAACAATCTAAACTAAAAATACCTCAGTCATATGCTAATCAAAGGATTAGCAACATCATACTCCCCAAAACAGCCAAATTAATAGCGTTCATTCACACCTGTGCCAATTTAATTTTTGTGTATCTTTTTCATGTCCTTTTTTTTTTTTTTTAAATTATTTTCCCATTTGCTTGGCACAGTGTTTATTAGCCCATTCCAAAGATGTTTATCATAGGGATTTGACTCAAATCTCTGTAGACAGCTCTTAGTGCAGAGGAGAGTTCAGTTACAAAATAGTTGTTTCAACATCTGCCACCACTTAGCAGGGCAGATGACCTATTTTCATACGGCTTTCGTAGAAGTCTTACAGTGCCATGTAGTCCTTTAGGCTTTGTCATCTGGTTCTATAGATGGTCCTTTCTACACTCCTTCCTTTTTTCATGCTTGTTCATTCAAGGGATGAAGTTCATACTTTTAATGAAGCTACTGGGAGTTTGGCAAGTACAAGAAGTAAAAACCCAAGACTTAATTAAGAGAAACATCCCCTAAATCAGTTAACACTCATTGAAACTTCACTAATGAAGTACTTGGCGAGTCTAGTTTTCCTTCCAGTATACATGCATTTATGAAGAATAATTTACTATGAGATGAAGCAGACATGCTAACAAAAGGTTCTGATGCACTCTACACCTTGGTTTTCCATGAGGGACCTGTCACTACTACAGGCACGTGGAAGGGCAGAAGGCACAAAACATCTTTCCAATTCTCCTGAGTGATGGGGGAAAGGACCACCTGTAGATTAACCATCATTTCTCCCAGTTCTCCTGGAGTTGTAAGGAACCCTAGAGAGATCATAAGTTTTTCTCCTTCTGTACCAGTCCTTGGACCAGAACTGGCATGTAGGGCTAATCTGCGGAATCTCATACAGATGCAGGGGTAAACATTGTTCTCACAGGGACTCAATAACAGCCAGGGGTTCTACTTATTTGTCTGAGGTGTAGCTGTTCCTTACAGGCATGCTTCATCTCAGATGGCTACATAACTCTTCTATTTCTGCTTCCCCCACCTTCATGGATATAGGATTTTAATCAGATTGTTTATGGTCTACTTACTGTGGACAAGTGAGCAAGCAAAACCGGTCTTCCCTTTGGTGGGTTGTTGAAAACGTACATGAGACAGGAAAACATGAAAACAGAGAACTCTCATGCCATGTAGTTGAAGAGGCAATTTATCCTGCCAACATCAGAGGCTGATGTTAATTAAATGAAAACCAAAGGACAGTGAATTAAGCTGGCATGTACTGAACACAAATGGAAGAACAGTTCACTATGGTAAGCCTTATTATACTCTTAGACTTTGATATAAAAAAAAAAATTAAATGACAGCTAATTGTGTAATGATCAGTATCAATACAAGAAAGTTTTAACATTCTAAACTTCTAGAAAAAGTGTGTATTCCTGTCCCTGAATCTGAGAAAGCATTTCTCACCCCAAATCACCTCAGTATTCATTAGGATCAAAGTGAAGGAGCAATTCCCATAGCACTTCTGTGGCTCCCAGACAGCCGACCAAGAGTCCCTGAAGGGACATACCAAGAAATAGCTTAGTATAAAATCAGCAAGACCAGCTGGAAGAAACATGGTACAGAGATAGGTATCTTGGGCACGTATTTATTGACCGCATCCAGTTAGAAAAAACAGAAGAGGAAGAATAAATGTGGCAGATGCGAAAGCAGCAAATGCACAACAAGAGAAAAAAAAAGTCAACATCCTACTTAAAAAAAAAAAATTAAAAAAAATTGTTATTTAAGAAAAAGTGTAGTCACAAGCCAGAAAATGTTACCCACAAAGTAATTTGTGGGTTGTCAATGAAAAGTAGAACTCTTACCAAAAGCTCTGAAATTTTACAAAACAAATGTGATTGGGACCCCTTGAATGCCACATGAGGACCTAAAAAACATGAAAGCAGTGACTCATTTCTTCCAGGAGACCACAAAGCTGTTCAGTTCAAATAATCCACTTCTATTATTTATGGCATTCATCAAATATAGATATGTTTGCCCATCCTCCACTGATCAAAACATGCAAAAATACTCAAGACTACTCACAAAAATGAACTCCAAGCCTGAAGCCACTGCCCTCACCATGACTAACAGGAGACAAACTGGGTGTGCTAGAAGGCTAGCAAAGCAGGCTGGGGTCATGTCCCTGTACCAAGGACTTTTCACAGAGTAACCCTTCCTATAGCACACTCTCCAACAGATCACAGATGTGCCGGCATATCCACCGCCATCAGCAGAGCTGCGCAGAGCTGCCTGAGGGGCACAGGCACCCCGTTGCTCACCCTGCTTTTCAGGCCACAAATGTCCTTTGCCACCTGCTCATGCTGCAAGAAGATTGTGCTGACCCAGCATTTCTCCAGCTCATCTGGGCTTCCTCCCAAAAGAAACTTGTGGATGTGGGTAAATGAAAGCCACTGGCTGTTTCAGTAGGTCCTCTAGCTGGGACAACTGGTAGACCAGGACTAGTGAGAGTACAGCAGAGAATGCCTGCTCCATGTAGATTGAACCAGTCACAATATGGCACAAGGTGGCAAAATTTCAGGTCCCTGCTCATTAGAGCTCTGGAGATTAGTACTTGTTCCTTCAGTTTCACCTGGAAGTCCACTGTGGGCCAGGGCATTGGCTGTGGACTCCATTATACATATGCATAATAAAGCTTCCCATTAAGATGATGCTGGAATTAAGTTAGGAGCACATAAGAAGCAAGAAAAGGGCTATTTGACTTAAGGCAAAACTCATGGAAGTATTTATATTTTCTACTTTCATACTCAAGAGAAATTGCAGTTATCCACTAAAGCTAACACTGACTGCTAAAATACATTGGATCCAGTGAAGAAAAGTGAGTTAAGAATGTATAAGGGAAACCTCATTCCCATGAATTCCATAGGCTGTTGTAGTTCCTTGTGCGAGTGGAAAATAACTGCTACAGGCACCCTTTCAGCATATTCTAGCTTCTGTGAAAAGTATGAGGCTCTTAAAAGCAAGCTATGCTTTAAAGCATATATCTAACAGATTGTGGGCTTTAAACTTTTCTTGGGGGGGCATAGGGAGAAAGAGAGATATGCTAGCTAGAATGAGCTGAAAAGTGTATCATAATATGTACTAAGAAAACTAAACCAGTATGTTGAAGCAATCCTCATGCTTTAAAGGTCCAGCCATATGCCACTGACAGGAGAGGGAAATACTTCGGCAAGCTAATCTGGAAGTTTTCAGGATCAGTGAAGGTTTCATCAGGGAAGGATTAGCTGAGTAGCAAAAAAAAACCTTGCCCTTCTGCTCTATGGAAAGAAATAATGTTCCTTATGGATTAATTTTAAATGAAGTTAACCTTGATCCATCGCTTCTCTGTAGTGTTACTTCTTCCTTCATCTTCTAAAACAACTTTTATCAAGTCTGTTACAAAACAAATTCTATAAATGAACTTGTCACAGTCCAGACTTTCATACTGGTCATTTCTGTAGTCAGTAATGTCTATGATAAAGGAATATTTTTATATTAACTTAGTAAAAGGCTGAAAATGGAAGAATAAGACGATAAGAGAAGAATTTGGAAAAAAGTAAAGTGAAAAAAGAATTCAGAAGAAATAAAATTCTTAGGATCAAAAAAGGATGAAGAATGTTTATCTTGGTAGTAATCCTACTACTCCTTGTTGCAGAAATATCTGTGGCAGGTACATATTTAATGTATTGCAAAAATGTTGAGAATTTTCTTCATGTGTGATGCACTCTTTAAAAGGGACATTTTTAGTATTTGAAGCATGCTTTAGCATAAAATACTATACCATAGTGGAACTGATAAGGTGGGCTGTTGCGGGGGAAGTGGAGGGAGTCATGGAATACTGTTTTACTCCAAAACAAAGCCCCTCTGAATACTGTCTTTGTAAACACATTCCCATGATGGAAGGTAATTTGAAATTTTCCCTTGTAAGATAATGGCAGATTCTTCTAAGTTTGTTCAAAACTAGTCAGTTCACAAGTGAACTTCATTACATAAATGGCATCAGTATTATGAAGAAACAAAAACCACTTAGGTGGTACACAATAAGCAAATAACAAAAACTGAAACAATTCCAGCAATTCAGGCCAATTGCTTCTAAATTCAGGTTATCAGAACAGTCAAAGCAATATTCGCAGACTTCTTAATTTACCAGAAATATAACAAAACAGACATCAAGAGCACATCTCTGAATTTAATACGATTCTCCTATTTCCTTTAAAGGTCCTTGTCAGGCATAAGTCTGTGCTTACTGAATATGTAATTTCTTGTGAACAAAAAATTCAGCAAATTCTGCTTCTTTCACTTTGCCTAGTCTGTACATGCAAATTATAGATTTCCTTAATGGGATCATTATTCAGTAATGCTTCGTAACTAGCAAACCTGGACTGCTCATACTAATGAGGGTATTTGAACTGGGCGGGGGGGGGGGGGGCTACTTAACTCTGCTTCACTTGCAAAGTAGGCGTTTGAAAGTTCAATGTGTATAAACAGGAATAGCAAATAAACATAAAATTTACTTAACTTGCTAGAGAAATAGTACCACGGAAAGAAAACTCACAACACTGATCAAGTGGCTAGCATGCATAATCACAGGATTTAGTGCTGGATTCTCCAGTAATATCCCAAAAAGTCTACTTATTTGTCTCTCTCAGCAAGCATTTTGGAAATTACCTCCTCACTGTAGGACAAAAAGCTACGTGTGGCCACACACAGTGGGAAGCGGTAGCTAAAGGAAGGATTGTAGGTTCCCTTAATTAAAACATTGATCCAGTCTGGCATCAAAAGCCCAATTTAGATTTCAGCATCTGTGAAATGTAAGAGTTGTCTTTATTAGATCAGGGAGGTTGCCAATAGCTGACGCTACCAGCTATTATAAGTTAATGCATTTGTCAGAAAAGAGCATCAATTTCCAAAGGCAGTCACCACCTGCCCTTACCAATTTTTCTGTGGAAAGCTGGTATGCTGCTTTTCAATGTTTAAGGAGCTCTGTGAATCCCATGTTAAGTTTCTTCTAAAAATAATTTTCTGATTTTGCTGCTGGCTGTATTACATACCTCTTCCCACTGTATTTCTGATGTTTACAAACCTTCATAGAGCAGATAAGAGAGCTCCCTAGCCCAATTCTGCTCAGCATGGTAAAGTTTGTAAAGATATGTACTTACTCGCTCATCAGAAATAGTAACACCTTTTGAGAAAAAGGCCTGGACCCAGGTCCCACTGCCTCTAACTTCAGTGAAGGAGACAGAGGAACAGCTTGCTCAGTGGCTTATGTTTGAGTGGCAGCAGTTAAAACTTTGTTCTAAGTTGTCTGAATATTCTTCCTGACAGGAGAGTATAATCAAAAAGTTATAGAAAGTACCCAAGAAAACTAGTGTCAAAAGTTCAGTAAATCAAATTATGTGTTCATGTGAACATGCCCAAAATGTATAGTAGAGCTTGTATTGCTCTAACAGAGCAATTCAGTGGTTTAGACTAACAACGTATAAAATCAAGAGTCTCAGAAACAATTCTTGTAAGACACTAACACCTTCCTAAATTTACATAAACCTTCTGATGTTTCTCCTGTAATTTCTTCGTCCAGATTTTCCCAGGACTGAAATAAGATCTTCCTTTTTTTCTGCAATACCATCTTACTCCTTCCCAGGAACGCCACTGACAGTTTTATTTCCAATTTAATTTTTCTCTCTTTGTCCCCACACAAATGTTGTATTGCCTTAACCAGCAAAGTCTTCTGTAGCCTTTGTTTACCGCCCAACCGTAGAAGCTCTGTAAGCCTGTGCAAAAGCCAGGCTGCCTGTTGACCTAACCAAAGCAGTGTTTGTAGACAAATTCAAGAGGCAGGATGACACTGCATTCAGAATTTGTACAGGTTCCAGTTTTACTATAATTCCTTCAGTGGCTTTACAGAATACACTCAGGAGATGAATAGAGCTGGGAACACCTCAGCTTGAATAGGAAGTATCTTATTAGTCATAGCCACACAAAGCAGCCACATCAAAGTAAAAATTGATATTAAAGAATATTTGCAAACAGATGAGAAAGTAATGGAAACAATATCTTAGTCCCTATGGTTTCTATTATGCTCCTTTATCATAGTATCAGTGTCTTCTATTAGGGAAATGTGTCTCCTTTAATAAAGAAATATGATATACCTTCAACAGAGAAAAGAAAGGGAAATAAGCTAATATTCTAAAATCAAATGTCAGATCTTCCCCTATCTAAGCTTGCAGATTATTATGCAAAGCTTAGCTGGAAGCCAATTCTGATGCCAGGATATACACTGAAGCATTCCTACAGACTTATTACTTGAGCTGCACTCTTTATTTCTATGGTAGATACCTAAATATCAAAATACATTGGCCAGAAAGAAATATTATTTGCAAACAACAGCTAAAGAAAGTGCTGAATACATTCTCAAATCACCTGTGCATCTCTATAAGCAAGCAGCTACAAAACTTGATTCCCAACATTTCTTTGCTAGAAGCATCCTAGCAAAGGACGCTTTTCTTTCCTTTTTTACCCCTCAGTTTTCTTCACACTTGGGAATATGAAAAGAATCTAAAACAAATTAAAACACACCTGACTTTTAATAGCTGTTACTCAAAGTGACTCAAAGCTTTCACTATTATTTTCTTCTTTTTTACTAATAAAAACTTAATGACAGTAAAACATTCTAGATTAATTCTATGTGAACTCTATTTCTGCCATTCTTCTGCTGAGATATGACAGCATTTCATGGTTAAAAAAAGTTAATCCTCAGTATTATTTCCTGGCACACCTTAAGTAAAAAAGAAAAACATCGTAGAAGTACACAGATGCTATTACTAAGACATTACAGGGTAATATAATGCAGGAGAAAAATGCATATGAATGAAAATAATTTTCTGGGTTACCATCACATGAATGGGAGATAGATGTTCCCCATGAGTTGAGCATTTAAAAAAATCACTGACCCAACCCATGCCTGTGAGAACTTTCCCTTCACCTGTAGGTGAAGAAGATTGAGGAAATTACAAAAGCCCATTGATCTACTTGATTTTCTGGTCTACACATTTAAAGCCAAGCATTTCAGCCAAAATTTCAAATATAAACTCAATGGTGCAAAAGATACTTTAGAGATAATTCAATACACTTGAAGCCTTTAACCACAGGTTGTCTTGCATAGTCACATATAATTCTACTTTAACATGATTTAAATACTGAGAAATTTCCTGTTCAAAAAAGAATGTTAAAACATCATGCATGAATATCTAAGAAGAAATTAAAAGTCAATATAATCATGTAATATCTTTAACAATCAGCTGTAATGAAATTTTCAGCTCAGTACCTAAGTGTAAGCTTTTTTTTGTTTACACACATCATAGGGATAGGATGAGAGACAAGGGGTGCAAGTTGGAACATGACAAATTCAGACACACAGCTGATCAGGATCCCTGTACAGTAGCACACAGATTTCCCAAACTCCAGTTAAGCAAGCCTGCTGCTCTCCCACAGGGCTGGACCTGGAGTTCAGGACCCCACTCTCCATCCACCTGACCACTGCCACAGCCCTTCTCTGCAACTGTCCCAGCCTGGATTAATCTCCTCAGTGATTAACTGATCCTTCTGTGAATGACCAGGATGATGCTCAGAATTCCCAGCCCTGCTTGCTCATGGACAGCAAGGGTAGCTTCTCCCTGACTTATCTGGCATACATCACTTAGTATACAGTAGAATCCTGTTTCTTCTATCCCATCTGCATAAGGGCAATACATCAGATTGATAAACATCCAGCTTGTTCTTCTTTTTTTATCCCATTCCCCAACAAGGTCTCAGCTTATAAAACAAATCCTTATCATTAGTCTCCTAGTCTATGACTTTTCAGTATTGAATATAATCCCACTTCTGCTAGCCTAGCATTCAAGATGATCATTGTGATATTCTGATACTCTGTGATGTTGACAGTGGCTCCTTACTTTAATATCAGCTGCAAGTTTCATTGACACATTTTGATGTTTTGTGCCAGAGAAAATATTAGAGAAAATAAGAATTAGTCCCATCTCATCCTTGAGGATTTCCACCTGCAATCTCCCTTGGCATGTTTCTTCTATGTTTAGCACACACTACTGTCATATCCCCTTTTATCCAGCATCTTAATCGTTCTACTGTTTGCACTTGTTTTGGCTGGGATAGAACTAATTTTCTTCACAGTAGCTAGTACGGGGCTATGTTTTGGATTTGTGCTGAAAACCGTGTTGATAACACAGGGATGTTTTCGTTACTGCTGAGCAGTGCTCACACAGAGCCCAGGCCTTTTCTGCTTCTCACCTCACCCCACCAGTGAGGAGGCTGGGGGGGCACAAGAAGTTGGGAAGGGACACAGCTGGGACAGCTGACCCCAACTGACCAAAGGGATATTCCAGATCATAGGACATCATGCCCAGCAGTAAAACTAGGGAAAAGGATGGCCAGGGAGGCCGCTGCTCAGGGACTGGCTGGGCATCAGTCACTTGGTGGTGAGCAATTGGTTTTGTTTGCATCGTCTGTCTTGGGATTTATTTCTCTCTCTTTTTGTTATTTTCCTTTTCATTACAATTTATTATTATTTTATTTCAATTATTAAACTGTTCTTATCCCAACCCACAAGTTTTCTCACTTTTACCCTTCCAATTGTCTTCCCCACATCCTGCTGGGGGGTGGGGGGGTGGGGTGGAGGGGGGGGGCAGGTAATGGAGTGAGCAAGAAGCTGCATGGTGTTTAGTTGTCAGCTGGAGTTAAACCACAACACTGTTCTTGTACTAATTCCTTTCTTCTCCAATTTAAATCTCACAAACAAAGATGTTTTACTGAACATCAGATAGTTGAGATCTACCACATTTCTTTTATCTAGGAAACCAATTATCAGAGAATAAACAAGAAGTAGCATGATCTACAATTGATGAGCCCATATTGCATTTTATTCCATCACCAGCTGTTTCTACTTTTGTCCCTTGTGGTCTTAAAAAAAAACAAACCCAAACAAAAAGCCAATTAACATCATTCTTAAGGTTCCTCTGAGCAAAACAAAACAAAAAGCTCCAGGGCAAAAAGAGTTAGCAATTACTTATCTCGGGCCTCAAATACAAATGAAGTTTAATCTGAAACAATGCATCCTTTCAAACATCCTCAGTCTAAAAGTCAAGCAGCAACCACCTCCTAATTCATATTAAAAAAAAAAAAAAAATCCCATGATAAATGTGTATTAACTGCTTGAGGTACAGTTGACTTTATAATTAAGCTGAAAGACTTGCTATCCAGTGAAAATTCTACATCCGATATTATATTTAATAGATTCAGGACAAAAAAACCACCACAATTATGATGAGTCATTAAATGGAAAAGATTACTTCCAGTAAAACATTATGTAAGATTTCAATTTCCTCAAAGACTCAAGAAATTAATATCATAAAGTAAAAAAAAAAAATTATATATCAAGTGGAAAAATGTGGTGTGCTATTGACAACTGTAATGTAGAAAAACATTATGAATGGGATTTGCTTAAAGATTTGCTTAAAAATTCTCATTAGTTCTCCATTAAGAAAAAAAATATCTAGAGAATAGGATAATAAGCCCTTCAAGATTAGCAAGTAGTACTATTCTGAGAATGCAATAATAAAACCACATTGTCACATTTTATGGTATCGCATCACTTGATCTGCAGTAGTTACTGTACTTATGTTTGAAATTCAGTTCTTGGGGAACTCTAAGCCTTCTTTTCCCATCCATTAAGCATAAAGACAGCCCTGTCAAATCAAGTATTGACGTGAAGGACAAAATGGTCCAGATTAGACATTGCCCGTCCAGATTAACTCCTATGCCTGAGCCACAGCCAGAAGAGACATTTGCCAGTGTAAAAGCATTCTTTGTTCAGAGTTTCCCATTAGGCTTGGCCCTGAGCAGAGCCCCCAGTACTGCTCTAACAATGCTCAGGCACATACGTTCCTCTAAGCAGCTTCCGTTTCAGTGAGAACACTGGGTGCTTGAAATCAGCCACAAGTTTAAATAAATTACCGACCATGGCAGCACCAGTACAAATCAGTATAGTTTCCAGCCCTGCAGAGGTTCAGCCAGTTAAAACAACTGAAGATCAAGCACAAATCCATGTTCTGATTTCAGTTCCATAAGAAACTTAAGCCCAAATCTAACTTCGCACACACAAGCCACCCTGTTGAAGTCAATTTGCACGCTGATGCTATGCAATGGCTGGGCATCTCTGCAAATCTCCCTATGCAATGCTGGTCTTGGGTTGTTAATTTGGCTTATGGACGGATACCTGTCTACTAGAGAGAGCTGTGGTAGGTCAGCAATTTTCTGCCATCTGTAAGCAATTGGACTGAAATTAGTTACTAATTGGGGTGAGAGACCTCAATATAGGAAATACCAACCACCTGGGCCATAAAGTCATCTGCTGTAGGTTTCTGAAACTCTGGTGCTTCATAGTGTTCGTAGCTCTCATAACGCCTACAAATGGCCCATGGTGATGTCTTGGCAATATTCGCATCTGGGAAGGAACCAAGTTTCAGTCATTTTTTTGGCTGACAGTGTTGACACAGACTGCTAACCAGGTGGTGATTAAATCTTAGATTTCTGACTTTAAAAACTCCAACACTGCTTTGAGCTGTGGTTTAAACTAGTGTGTATTCTTTCACTTCTTATGTAAGCAATCCATTTATAATAGCAGACCCCTGTCTTGCAAGCAAAGCGTTGCAATGGAATTATCTAAAACTGTCAATGTCTGTTTCAACACTTGCAAACACGATCCCAAATGTCTGGGGGTGTCTCAAATATATGTATTTTGCTACAAGCGGTAAGACTTAAATCTTGGACTCATTGCTAGGACTGGGTGCTGTAACCATAGTAATTTCCTTTCAGTTGCTAGAGTTTGACTTGCCATGAAATAGAGGAGGAAAAGGTTTGGGGAGAGATTTAAACAGTTCAACCAATATTGAACCGACACCTACTGCTGAACCTACGTTGATGCTGTCGGAAATAAGTATATTTATGACAAGCAATCTTTGCATATAAAATTTGAAGAAATACAGTTAAAAACTGTCTGAAAACAGGATTAAAGAACTGGAATTGTTCCTTTAAATGGAAAAAAAAAAAAAAGGAGAAATAAAAGCATTGTTCCCACACAGAACACTTATCTTCCGCCTAACAGATTGCCCATCACAAAAAAGCTTTTCTCAAACATCAGGTTGGTGATACAGGAGAGGGTATATGAAGATAAAAAAAAAAGTGCTGGGCAGGGACTAAGCTTTCTTAACTGCCCCCTGAGATGAGACATAAGTGAAAAGAGTATTATCCATGTCACAAAACTGTGGCAGCTACTGTTACAGCAGGCAATGTATAATGCTTTACTAAGCCTACTGAATTTCGTTTTGCTACAGCCAAAACCAAGCTATTCTCCCATCCTGCTCCCTATACATTCTCAGTAGGACTATGTATGCTGAATTAACTATACCCGTGTTTCTTGCAGAAGCTACAGATCTCTCTCTCATCTGCAGCTATTTTACTGCTCGATACACAAACATTTGTTTGCCTGCTCTGTCACACCTGTAATCCAGGAGAGACCCAAGAGTTAACATTTGTCTGGCTGCCTTAGAACAACAGGGCTGTCATGCTGCGTAAGAATTGAGGTCCATTTAGAGTCCTATCTCCAGTGACAATCAACATCAAATACTACATAAAAAGATACAAGAATCCTCCAGCACACAGAAGTGGAATAATCTCTCTACAGCATTATTTTTGTTCTGACCCACAACAGGGAAGTTATTTTACCTTGAACTATGCTAATTTATATTCCTCCCAAGATTTATTTACATCACATTTTCCTAAGCCTGTTTTAATGAGTGCAAATTAGGTGTCAGATTCACTTCTATCATTAAAAATAGCAAAGTGGAAAGCATACCAGGAAAGCAATCCATTTCACTTAAACTATAAGAAATTATAGGAGATCTCTCCCTGAAAACACTGGTGAGTGCTGAAGAGAGACCTGCTTCTGGTCTTGTGCTCTAGGGTTCAGAGTAGGTGGGAAAGGAAGCAGGACTATCTGTTTCTGATGATCTGGTATCAAAAGTTATTAGAGCAAGCTGTTCAAGTCCCAGAGTCACTATCTGATTTTCTATCCTGTTCTGAAGAACACGGACTATTGCATCTGGCAAGTTTGCTGTAGGGTGTGTCAGAAAGCCAATCTGGTGAAAAGAATGAAATACTAGAGTGAGAGTTCACAAAGAGAGACAGAGCTGTCCCTAGTTGTTTCCTAAACACCATTCTCCACTCCATTCATTAGCTTTATGATTATTGTCTGTGAAGAGTCAATCTCTAGGGAACAGATGTTCATATTATCCTAAGATACCTAGAGATGTTGTAATCAGCTGAAAGCAAGCATGAAGATAAATTATTTGATAGTTTGTTAAATTTATTACTATGATCTAACAGACACAAAAGCCATTCGTGCTATAAATAAATGAAAAACTAAACAGCCACTCAGATAAAACAGATTCATCTGTAAAGTCCTGTGACTAGCCAGAATGTTTATCTCTAAGCATTCAGTGTCTATTGATGCAAACCCACTAATTCTGTAACTATTTAATCAAGCTTTATGCAATTGAGTAAGGCAAAAAACAGGCAATATATGGAAAAGGTTCATTCCACTAAAGCCATACTTGACTACATTGACACCATACAATCAGGAACCTTAAGTGAAGCCATTTGCCATATTGCTTCAAAGCTTTTGCTGCTGCATGGGATGGTGCTGCATCCTACTTTGTGCTGGAACATCACTTACCTGATCACCTGTAAGGGCCTTATCTCTGATTAGAAGTCAGCAGGCAGAGCCATTTTATCATACTAAAGAACAGTGAGACTCACCACCTTTACCACAAAGAAAAACATCATCATCATCTCCATTGCTGCTGATGTCATGAACAATTGCATGACTTAGTCACCTCTGCTATACACCAGAACTACCAAACAGCTGGTCTGCCCCAGAAGTTCAGTTTCTTACTGTCATCCCCTCCTTGCTACAGACCATCTTTGTAGGTGGCAGGAGGAGAAGAGCTACATCTGTCCCCTAAGTTACTCCTCTGCCAGGAGTGGTGCTTCACTGACATTGGTTTCCATTCATACCCACAAACATCTCATTTATCAGCCTTCTCTTCAGAAAAGCCAAGCCTTCTAGACCTCTACGCTTCATACACCTCTGACACCAGCACTTTTGATTGGCTCTGTAATAAGATAAGCTAGTCCTACAAAAAGCTGTAGCTGGGAAAACATTACATTTTAGCTTTGAACAATAATGGCACAGACCTAGGCTTCACATAGTTTGGCCAGCTGCATGTAGAGTTTTTCTGGCTGAATACAAGTGGATTTTAGTGGAAAATGAGTCCTTCTACTCAGTGGAAGCATTAAGGAAAAGAAACAGAAAGACAGCCATATTTGTAGAAGAAAGAATAAATACACAGGCACAATTTAAAATGCTTGTTTCACTCCTGAAAACACGCTGAATTTCCATTCCTCTATGGGATGAAAATTGTCTAGTTTGCAAAGCAGTGAAAACTTACCAGTAACAAGCAGCTGTTTGCTTGTTTTTAACTGGAAAAAAAGTAATGAAGACTTTTAGTTGACATAGTTAAGGCATTGCAATGACTCCAGAAGTTAAAGCCCCAGAAGAAAACATTGCCTGGACAACAACCTATGGACCATATCATGTCGGTTGCAATAAATTAAGGACACACAAACCTATGCCTTCTGTGTCAGTGATCATCACGCGTGGGTCACTGTGAGCTGTTTTAACTTAATCCTTCATACTGTGACAGAGCTGTCCCTAAAAAGCACCAAGGGAAGTGAAGCTGTGTGCAGGAGCACTGCTACATGTACTTCTGCTGACATCTCAGGATGGACCAAAACCACAAATATTTCAGAAGGGGGAAAAAAAAAAAAAAAACAAAAACAAAAAAAAAAAACCCACAAACAACACTCAACAAACCAATACCACACTTGTCTCAGCAAGTCTTCCAGTCTGCTCCTCTCAGAGGTCACCATGCAGGACCAAGCTTCACAACAGTGCCTCAATATTCAGGAGTAGGCTGTAGCAAGGAAGGAAAAGCTGAAGGGTCAGACTGACTTTCCTTGCTTTTTCAAAAGTTTTGGATGCTAATCTTCCCCTCCTCCCATTAATAAACAAGAGAAAACAAAGGCAAAATAATACTGAAATGGTCAACTGGCTGCTGAACTCCTGGGGTATTGTAATGCTGTAAAAACACCAATAAACTTACATTGCCAATATAAGATAGTAGGTAGGCCACTAGATGCCAACCCACAGACCTTGACAAGTGTTGGTGCAGCCCTGGCAACAGATCTGAACTTCTGTCACTCTGACCTTCAGCTGTAGAACAGTTTTACACAGCTAATAAACCTGGTCTCTGCTGTAGCCCCATGCATGGCACCACACTGCTAACTCATTCTGGTTCATCCTGCCCCCCTCTGACTAGCAAACACGAAAAGTGCAATAGCGTTTGCGTTGGTTCAGAACAGTGGTAGGTGTGCTCTATGATCTTTCACAAGTCCTTAAACTTTTCTTGCCTCATTTTGGGGCTGTAAAACCCACTCCAGAACTGTAGTTTCACAGCAGCTTTGAGCTGCCCTGCCTTCCTCCTTCGCTCCTAGCTGTCCTTTTCTGCCCCAGCATTAGTGCTCAGGTAGCCGTGGTGGGGACAGGATCAGGAAATTTATCTACATAAAAAGCCACCACACCAAAATAGTAATGACAAGGGTCATTTCTAACCTGGATCAATTCCCTCTGCATCCTAACTAGTTATTCAAATGTGTGCTGGCACACAGGAAGGGATGGAAGTACTGGTTGTCTTAGACTTCAGTGAGGTGAAAGCCTTCTGAAACTTCAGTCTCAGAGAGAGGTTTTATTGCCATAAGCATTAAAGAAACCTAATTTGGGGGTTTGCTTTATTTATAATGTCATTTGCAAGAACACACTTTCCCAGATTTTCAGTATATTGGTGACAATCCCAACTTTCTGCACGAAGCTATTCAGTTCTCCAAATAATTACTATTCCTGTTTTCCCTAGTTACATATTTTTCAGGAAAGAGACCCTGCACTTCCATATCCCAGTCAGTACTCAGGAGTATTATTTACATGCCTTCACACTGACTGATGAGTTATTATTTGCTCTTGCTTGTTTTTTTTCTTTCCTAAAATGCCTACACATACTATAAAGTGTTTTGAAATGTGGATTCCCATGAAACTGGCAATGGCACTGGATTTGTAGGATTTTAATCAGATTAATCATATTAAATTGGCCAACTCAATTAGCTATCCAATTGGTTATGCTATTAGCAAGATAAAAATAAAACAAGGTCCTTTATTATCAACACTCTAAAAATACCCTTGATTCTGCTCTGAGGATTTAGTGTCAGTGATACATACATCTAAAGGCAAACTGATTCCCCGCAAAAGCCAAAAAGCAAGTTTTCCACAGAAAATTTGCATGGGTGTTGTAAACCCATCGACTATGATGTTAGATTGTCGTGTAAGCAGCTTAATATTTAAATTATGCAGCTCATGAGAAATCACATGAGGAAGGTTTTTCTCAAGCTGCCTTTTGGAGAAACATCCCAGATGCAAAGCAAATATTTACAGCATGCTGGGTTTGCAGTGACCACAAGATGACAGAGTTCGGAATCTGGAGGATAGCTGAGAAGGTGAGCAGAAGAGTTAGGATTCTGGGCTTTAGGACAGTAGAATTTGGCTTGTTTGGGTAATTGCTAAGTAAAATTCCCCAGCAAGCAGTCATCAAGCAGAAAGGGCGGACGCTGAATTTTAAAGAAAACCAGGAACAATCCACCCCATCATGCAGGAAGGCCAGAATTTCAGCAGAAGGCCTGCATGGCTAAGACAGGAGGTTCTCAATGAACTAAAACACAGAAGGAGGTGTACAGAAGGAAAAAAATATGCAACAGAACTGGCAAGAAAACCAATAACAAAGAATTATTTGTTGTTGAACAGGCTGGGAAGGTGAGGAGAGGGAGTTGCCCTCTATGTGAGAAAATAGCTGGAATGCATGGAGCTCTGCCTTGGGATGGGTCAGGAGTCAGCCAAGAGTTTATGGATCAAGATTAGCAGCCAGACCAACATGGGTGCTGTTGTAGTGGGTATCTACTGTAGACCTCCTGACCAGGAAAAAGATGGAGATGAGCCCTTCTTCCAACAATTGGATGAAGCCTCATGTTCACAGATCCTGGTCCTCATGAAAGACTTTAACCGCCCTGATATCTGCCAGAAGGATGATACAGCAGGGCTCAGGTAATCTAGATTTCTTGAACACACTGATGACAGTTTCCTGGCACAGGTGACTGAGAAGCCAACAAGAACGTGTGCTCTGCTGGACCTCAGAGTTACAAGAGGAAAGAACTTGTCAGAGATGTGAAAGTCAGAGACAGCTTTAGCTGCAGTGACTGTGAGATAGTGGAGTTCAGGATCCTGAGGGGAGGGGAAAAGGGCAAAAAGCAGGACCACAGCCCTGGATTTCAGGAGAGCAGCTAAGGCTGCCTCTGACCTTCACGTCTCAGACAAGTTCTTCCTCGATCTCAAAAAGTCCCCTCTAACCTAAATGATTGTGTGATTATGTGAAGCTTAGAAGTATTGCATCAAAGCCCAGCTGGACCTGAAAGTAGAAAGAGATGGGGTAACAAGAAAGGCTTTCATAGGTACATTAATTGCAAAAAGAAGCTGAGGGACAACACGAGTCAAAAGGTACTTGGGAGTTGACTGATATAATTTCAAGACTGCTGCCTATCGCTGTAAAAAATGTTTGTGATCAGGGAGGTCTCTGATGGTAGGAAAGAAGACAAATGTTATACCCATCTCTAAGAAAGGCAAGAAAGAGGGCCCAGGGAGCCGTAAGCCTTACATCAGTCTGTAGAAAAATTATGGACCGCATCCTCTGGAATCCATTTCAAAGCATATGAAGGACAAAGTGGAGGCAGTCCTGAAGGCCAAAAGAATCCAGGAAGGCTGGACATTCTTCAAGAAAAAAAATCTTATAGGTGCAGGAGCAGGCTGTCCCCATGTGCTGAAAGACAAGCCAGCAGGGAAGACAACCAGCCTGGCTGAACAGAAAGCTTTGGCTGGAACTCAGGAAAACAAAACAAAAACCCACCCCCCCCCAAAAAAAAAAAAAAGCTTATGACCTTTGGAAGAAGGGGCAGGCAACTCAGGAGGACTACAAGAATGTCATGAAGTTATGCAGGGAGAAAATTAGAAGGGCCAAAGCCCAGCTAGCACTTAATCTGGCTACTGCTGTAAAAGACAATAAAAAAAACATTCCTATAAATATATTAACAACACAAGGAAGGCTAAGGAGACTCTCCATCCCTTATTGGATACAGGGGCAAACACAGTGACAGAGGATGAAAACAAGGCTAAGGTACTTCATGCTTTCTTTGCTTTAGTCTTTAATAGTAAGACCAGTTTTCTCCAGGTACCTAGCCCCTCGAGCTGGGAAACAGGGAAGGGCAGCAGAATGAAGCCCCCGTAATCCAAGGGTAAATGGTTAGCAACCTGCTACACCACTTAGACACAAACAAGTTTATGGGGCTGGATTGGGTCCACCCAAGGGTACAGAGGGAGCTGGCAGAAGTGCTCGCCAAGCTGTTTTCCATCATTTTATCAGCAGTCCTAGCTAACCGGGGGAGGTCCCAGAGGACTGGAAGTTAGTAAATGTGATGCCCATCTACAAGAAGGGCCAAAAGGAGCATCCAGGGAACTACAGGCCTGTCAGTCTGACCTCGGTGCCAGGGAAGGTTATGGAGCAGATCATCCTGAGTGCCATCACACGGCACATACAGGACAACCATGGGATTAGGCCCAGTCAGCATGGGTTTATGAAAGGCAGGTCCTGCTTGACTAACCTGATCTCTTTCTGTGACAAGGTGACCCACTCAGTGGACAAGGGGAAAGCTGTGGCTGTTGTCTACCTAGGCTTTAGTAAAGCCTTCCACACAGTTTCCCACAACATTCTCCTGAAGAAACTGGCTGCTCATGGCCTGGACAGGGTATGCTTCGATGGATAAAAAACTGGCTGGATGGCTGAGCCCAGAGGGTTGTGGTGAATGGACTTAAAACCGGTTGGCAGCAGATCACAAGTGGCGTTCCCCAGGGCTCAGTACTGTGGCCAGTTCTGTGTAATATCTTCATCAATGATCTGGACAAGGGGATCGAGTGCACTCTCAGTAAGTTTGCAGCTGACACCAAGTTGGGCAGGAGTGTTGATCTGCTTGAGGGTAGGAAGGCGCTACAGAGAGATCTGAACAGACTGGATCAAGGGGCCGAGGCCAACCGTACAAGGTTCAACAAGGCCAAGTGCCAGGTCCTGCACTTGGGTCACAACAAGCCCATGCAATGCTACAGGCTTGGGGAAGAGTGGCTGGAAAACTGCCCAGCAGAAGAGGACCTAGGGGTGTTGGTCAACAGCCGGCTGAATATGAGCCAGCAGTGTGCCCAGGTGGCCAAGAAGGCCAACGGCATCCTGGCCTGTGTCAGAAATA
>JAVJGG010000054.1:19326561-19344534 GCA_035590195.1 Aviceda cuculoides | reverse complement strand
TTTTGGGCCCCTCACTACAGGAAAGACATTGAGTTGCTGGAGCGTGTCCAGAGAAGGGCAACCAAGTTGGTGAGGGGTCTAGAGAACAAGTCTCACGAGGAGTGGCTGAGGGAACTGGAGTTGTTTAGCCCGGCAAAAAGGAGGCCAAGGGCAGACCTTATCACTCCCTACAACTACCTGAAAGGAGGTCGTAGCAAGGTGGGCGTCAGTCTCTTCTCCCAAGGAGCAAGTGACAGGATGCAAGGAAATGGCCTCAAGTTGTACCTTGGGGAGGTTTAGATTGGATATTAGGAAAATTTTTTTCACTGAAAGGGTTATTAAGCATTGGAACAGGCTGCCCAGGGAAGTGGTGGAGTCACCATCCCTGGAGGTATTTAAAAGATGTGTAGACATGGCACTTAGAGACATGGTTTAGTGGTGGACTTGGCAGTGTTAGGTTTACAGTTGGACTTGATGATCTTAAAGGTCTTTTCCAACCTCAGTGATTCTATGGTAATTAAAATAGTCAACACAGAACTACCACAGGCAAATCATACTTGATCAATCTGACTGCCTTCTACCATGTAGAGTCTGTCTACATGATGAGAGGAGAGCAATGTATGTAATACAACTTGATTTTAGTCAGGCTTTTGACATCTTCCACAGCATTCACATTTGGAAGCTGAAGAATGATGTGCTGGACAAATGGGCTGTTAGCTGGGTTGAAAATTAGCTAGCTGGACTGCCAGGGCTCAAAAGGTAGTGATTAATGGCTTAAGGTCAAGGCAGCAGCCAGCAACAAGGAAAACAGTCAACAATGGAGCCAACACTGTTCAACATCTTCATAAATGGCACACAGTGCATCCTTAGCAAGTACATGGATGACTCTACATTAGGGGAAATAGCTGACATAATCAATAGCAGAGCTTCATTTCAAGTGACCTTAAACTAGAGGATTGGGCTAACAGGAAACTCAGAGTTCAGCAAGAACTACAGGTGTCAGCCACGGAGCAGGTTGGAAACTGACTGGTTAAGCAGCAGCTGAATACAAGACACCAAGTGCATTCTCATCAGATGTAAACTGCATACTAAGCTACGCTAGCAGGGGTCTGGTCAGCGCGGAGGGAAGTTATTACCTGCCTATATTCTGTAATGGTAAGGCTGCACTTAGAACAGTCTCTCCCATTTCTTTCCTCCCCCGGTTCAAGAGGGATACCGAGAAACTGGAAATGATCCAGTGGAGCACTACCAACGTGGCCAGGGCCAGAGCACATAACCCATCAGAAGAGGCAAGGGAGCTTGCCTTGCTTAGTCTGGCAAAGAGAAGAGCCAGGGGAAAACCTCACGGCAGCCCACAACTGCCTGAAAGGAAGATGACAGTCAAACCACTCTCAGTAGTGGCAGTACTATGACAGTGTCACCAATACCCTTAGTGTTATGAACTCCAAGCGCAAAATACCTCCTCTCTGAGGGACATTATAAAATAAAAATGTCACGATGCGCCTCTACCCCAGGTTTCCAGATACAGCACAAAATGTTACAATCCTTCATTTGAAAGTGTCAGGGAGAAAACCTGACCTTATGATTTATGAGTTAGAATTCTGTAAATTAGTCAGGATGCCAACAATGTATGGCAAAAAAAAAATCTCTCCAGCCACATAACAGTCTTCATTATCATCACCATTTTATGCAATGCAATTCAAGCATAAGCACCATGAACAATGAAACAAAGTAGTCCCAAGCAATTTGGGGGTGGAGTGGTGGGACACCAACCACAAAAACATAACAAAACCCCCCAAAAAACACCAAACCCAAAACAATAGTTACATACAAAGCAAAAAAGCAACCAACCAAACAAAACAACAAACCAGCCTACCAAAAAAAAATCTAGTCTAAAGATCTGGCAGCTAGATGATTATTGTTTCTATTCCACATAGAGCCACTGACTCATTGCATGTCACTTTGACCTCCATCTGCTTCTCTCAAAACTAAAGAAAATTGATACATTAGAATAACAACTGAGAACCAGGCAGGAGGAATCAAAAAGATTTAAATTACCAGACCCACAGAAATAGAAATAACTCCTACATAACCTGTATAGAAGTAAATTGGTAAAAAATATATTACATATACATGTATGTTAAGGCATTAAAAAAAAAAAATCAGTACCTGTTGTTACAAAGTTAGACCAACTTCATATTAAGATATATATGTAACTTCCCTCCTACACTGTTCAGCATTTTCTGGAAACAAGGAGTCTGGCCATGGTTTGCCATCTTCACTAGTGATTTCTAACTTGTAAGCTTTGCTTATCATAAGCACCTGCACAACACATAATTAAGGGTTGTGGCACTTCTGCTTTTACTGTGCACGCTCAGCTAGATCATCCTGTGACTCCAATTCATTTTTTCACATTTCTGACCTTCTTGTGCTTGTGTTCTCTTCAACTTTCTGTCCAGTGCTTATAAGATTTCTGGTACTGTTATTGCTTACACAATAGCATTCAAGACAAAATTCAGCAAACCTCTCCCATCTGCTCCTAAGCTTGCAATCGGTTCAGCTTCATCTGCAGCGCTGTGCACCAACACCAGGAAGAATTCTTCTTCACACTGTATCATCCTCTTTAGACATTCAGTGTTCTTCATGGTGGTCTCATAGTTTACCCCCGCTGAGCTAGCTGGAAATTACAAAGAAAAAAAAAAAAACAAACAAAAAAACCTCAAGTGGTTCAGAAACAACTATTGTTAGAAAAGAGGCTGCTTTTCAATTATCTTGCTTATAGGTAGCAAGAGAAGTGTGGTTTAATTAATCCTCCACTCTTCCACAATGTTTTGCCTTTACAGGAACTTTAAAGTGCTGCATCCTTCCAACATATCTTTGTTCTTAGTTTGCTTTACACCTCACGTCACATTCCATGTTGTAGACCCTTAGAGCTGATCTGTGCCCACCTCATTAGGATTCAGTCCTCCAGTCAGTAAGGAGCCATCTCCACATAGTCCACACAAGAACTTGGGAAATACAGTTTCCTTCCAAATGCCCAGTCCCACTCCTGTGTATTAGTGCTTCCAGTCCAAGCTGGCTGAAATGTTTTGGAACATAAGATAAAGCTTGAAGTTTCTTTTCCTTGGAGCACTTGATCCACTTGCTTTGCAGAGAGGATGAGGACAGCACTACTTGGGGACAATGTCACAATCCTCAAATGTTATCCCACCATTCTCTTTCATACTTGCACATGAACAGACAAGTTTTTGCACAACTCACAGGAGAAGAATCCTAGAACATCCTCGACTTCAGCACAAAGCAGCATATATTTCCTAGAACATCTTTGCACTGTAGTTGTTAATACCTGGACTTGAACACTAACTGGAGTCCTCACATACAGACAGACAGGCATGGACCACCTGGACAAGCTGGGTTTGGTTGGGGTTTATTTGGCAAAAACTTGCTTTCAGCTGCCTCACAGAGAGAAATGTCTAATAGAAAACATGTTTGTGTCTCATTGCTGTCTACATTTGCTCTTAAAATATGTATCTAGACATGGATTAACATACATTGGTCTGTGGGCTACTTGCCAGTAAGAAGTTCTGTTCTTTTGTTTTCCCTTCAATTGTTCTTTATTCAACCCCAGGTGCTCTCACTGGAGCCAAAATATAAAAGGACACTGTTATTTGCTGCCTGTAAAAATACACACGCACACCCTGAAGACAGTAACTCTATATGCCAGTACACTTGTATTTGTTTACCCCAGCATTCATTACAATGCCACCTTACTTAAGCACATATATCTCCTGTGCTATATTTTTCCTGTTCTCCATCCTCCCCTTCAAGCATCTTTATGGCAGTACTACCCTCTATATAGAAAAGATTACCAGCTTCAAAAGCAAAATATCATAGCACAAGAATAGATACCATTACTTGTTTCCTACAGGTACTAGAAGCAGTTCATTGATCTTTCAGGGAGTATGAATCATACCATGGACATGTTCGGAGTCTTAAGTGGCTATGCTAATTGCTGACATAAGACAGACATAGTATTAATTTGTGCTGTGAGCAATGTTATACTGGTGTATCTCATTGCTACCCCAGATAGTGGGTTATGTGGCTGGAAGCTTGAAGTGGAGCTGGAAGCCTGAAGTGCAGCTGGGAATGCTATAGTGGTTTTCAAGCTTTCTTACAGGAGCTTCCAGCATGCAGTAAGTATAACAACAACATACCTGTAAGCCTACCTTACCTGATACCTTATTTTCCTGCTAATTTTAGCCAAGTCCACTCCTAATCAAAGCAATCCATATTGGTATTTAGTAACATCATCTGTTTTCTTCCTATACAAAAAACAAGTGGCACATTCAGGCCTCCCAGGCTAGCAAAGCTCAAATAAGAGGGGAAAAAGCAGAGGGCAAGGCAATGGGATATTGATCCAAAGTACAGAAGTCCTTACTCTTCTTCTCCCCAAGAGACAAAGAACACGGAAGATAAAATTGGGATTTTACCCTCCTCTGTTAAATAATGCCAAGCCAATGGAACACAACTATCATAAAAACCCATTTAAATGCCAGCAGCAGTAGTAAATACTCCTGCTAAATATTATTACTAAAACGCTGAACAAAATACATAGTCTGCTGTTGTAACTGAGAAATGTTTTGCCTTCTGGTTTGCTTTTTCAGTAATGATTGAAGACATTGGATGTAATTCTAATCCCATCACAGTTAAGGGGACTTCTGCCTTGACTGCAGAGAGTAATATTGGATCCCAATACTGTAATGATGAGAGCCTTCATTTCCTACATGCTACTCTTATAATGAGTCTAATCTTGTTCCTGGCTGTGCTTTGAGCAATAAAGAGCATCATCATTACAGCTATGCGGACTCCTGCCAGCTCTCTGCTTCTTTCTGTAAGACACAACTGTGATGCCACATACTTAATTTAATTGTGAAGTTATAAATGCCAACAAGGTTTATGAAACATTGCTCTGGAGAACTGTCAAGCACATTTGAAAAACAAAAATGCAAGGCACTTCACTAGCAACTAGAGCTACCAACTGGATCAAACAAAGTAACATTACCTTGCACAACTTTTTCTCTTGCAGAAATCTCGCATTTACAAATGATTCACAGGTTTTTTGACAGAAAATGTGATTTCTGCAGAACTGAAGTTTGCTGTGGGAAAATTCTGATTCTGTTAAGAGAACCAAACAGCTTCTCTCAGGAAAATAGAAGGCTTTTATTCTATTGTCCTGGAGTCAGAGTTTCCTATCTTGTTTCCCCTGACAGAAGTGTAGTTCACAAGAACCACGGCCTCCTGCGAACCAGGCCAGTGTACCGAATAATTTGAGTACATGCTCTTTCCCCTCCTCCTCCCACTACTTTGGGCAGAAATGGGGAACTGGATAACATATGCTGCATCAGTCTTCATTAGAAACAAACCCAAAAGGAATACTGAACTACGTCCTTAGAAAAGAAGGCAAATACAATTTATCCACTAGCATGCACATCCATAACTCCCTGGCTTCCTTGCTTGGCTGGACTGCAGACTTCATGAAGAGATGTAGCTGCCCTGACTTTTTTAGAGAAGAGCATGAATAGAACCAGTAATTTCTTCCTCCATAATTTCAGTTAAAATGTTTCCCCTAATTTCTGTGCAGTATCTGGAATTGAGCACCAAGTATACATGGGAAATTATACAGGATTTTAAAATAAACCAAACCACACAAAAAAGAAAAAAAACAAACAAACAAACAAACCACAAACCACACAACCAAAACCCAAATGAAAAACCCCACCCAACACAAAGCACACCAAAAACCACCAACCCCACATGCAAAAAAAACCCGAAAACAAAACAAAACAAAACCACCCCACACACATCACCATTTGCATTCTCTCATCTTAAAATAGCTCTTTTGCAGGTAAGGGTATAGATCTTCCCCAGGAGTTTCAAGACAGGACAGCTAACTGTTGCTAAACAAACACTAACAGCTTCTTCTGATGCATTAGCGTGTTCACAGCATATGAATGAGTATGCTTTTTTCACAGTTTACAAATTCAGCACTTACCATTGTTTCAAAACTCTGCCCTTCCCATTCTTGTTAATATCAGATAAACATGGAAAATAATCTTCCCATTAACAGCTTGCAGTCACAGCAGGATTTACATATATTGCTGTTCTACATTTATGGCCTTATAGCAGTCAATATTAGTATTCTGATCATCACTCCATATTTAATTTTAAATTGCAATTTCAGTTATGTTTGTCTTGATTAATTTATACTATATTTGAATTGCATTGCATCTCATTTTCTGTGATGCTGCCAGATATTTGATTATTGGATGGTTCCCAAGGATATAATTTAAATTTAAGACTGTTTGGGTGTACAGTATGCATCCCACAATTATCAATATACACTTTTATCTATTAAAAGTATGACATTGATATGTTTCATATATTTGTTTTGCTGCACAGTGCCTTCATGTGCAGACTCATCTGGAGATCTAACATTTGATATTGAATTGACCTAGAACAACTAAATATTCACCAAATATTCTTCCATTTACTAACTTTTGCTAACAACTGCATCCATATTGTTAATTTTTAGCTGGTAAGACTTTTTGAGTGTGCTTTGATATTTGGTTATTACTTAAATATATCACGATGTGCTAAGCTGTCTTTCAATATGTGAAATAACAAAATTTAGATTGAGGCCACCTTGGAAAGAGGAAAAAAAACACAAAAGGTCTTTTAGATTACAAAACTGAACATTGCAAATTAAAAGATTCCCTATTTTCCCTTTAAAACATGCATGTCTGGAATTTGTGGAAGAGAAAGAAACTGCCAGTACAGCAGACATGTAAAATCACCTTTTATTCCACCAGAGTCCATAGTTCAACTGATAAGCATGATGAAGTACCAGTTCTGTGTCTCCCAGAAGGTTATAATATAACAATGTATTCCACATTATATTCTGCTGTGCTGAACTGGTAAACCACACAGTGGAAATTACCAGCAAGTCCAAATTATCTAGCTATTTTAATGCATCTCTACTGGTTCAGAGAGCCACAGAGGTTTATCAGGAAAGAAAAATTCCATTATTTCCCTTACATCATCTATACATACTGCACAAAAAAGGTTAGGGAACTAAAAAAATAGAAATAAAAAGGAAACTTAGCATTGTATGGGAACTCTCCAGTCTATTACTTACTGGAACTATAAATTGTTCTTCTAACTTCAAGTACAATATGCATCAGTAGTCCATTCACTTTCTTTAGTACCAGAAATTTACATTACCCTAGTGAACTGTGAAGCTTGGTGCCAATATATATTTATGAGGCTGCTTAAATTCAGATTAAGAAATAATTTGCCGTTTTGAGTAAAATAGGCTGGGTTTTCTTACTCACAGTTTCACAGAATCTCTCTTACTTAGGACTAGCATGTAAGTATTTGTCTTGGCAACCTAATGCACCTTATTAAAAAACTCTGATACACAGATTGGCTTATATGTTATAGTACACATCTATACACACTCACACATTTCCAATTTGACACAAAGAAATAAGGAATTCGCACAATTACGAAGAAAGGAAAAAAAACCATCTCATTCTAACAAATCAGCATTCATCAACAACAAAAAAAAATCATCAATACACATCAACACAAATTTGTCATTGGTGCTCAGACATTTACCACTAGGAAGGTTGACTATACTCCGGAAAAGCAGGGTGGCACTTGTGGAAAGCACAGACAGCTCAATTAAATCTGCTGAAATATCATGATTTTTCAGCAGCATTGCAGATTTTTATTTTATTATAGGAAGTATAGTTAGGCAAAAAATATTTAGTGTGCTTCTAAAAAAAGAATTTTTTTTAAAACAAATAATTTAAAAGAACAGTTATCTGCAGAAATAGATTTTCTTTAATTTTACATTGGGCCCTGCTTTTTTAACTCATGATTAGAAATTCTTAAATACAAAAGTTAAATGTAGTCTGATTTCTTTTCATATCTAGACTGATGCTTGAGATCTTGGGAAGCTGTCTGAAAAAGCTAAACCAATTCTGCAGCCAATTACCACTATAGGTATGAAAGATTCAGAAATTATTCACACACTCTAGACCTTGAAACCACAAAATTCCCAGCAAAATTTACACGTTAGAAGGCAAGTAGTCATTAAATCCTCACTTCACTCACAGCACTGTAAAATATAAAAAAATAATACAAAGACCTCCAAGAGGCAGCTAGCCATGTGGTTTACTGGCATTTCATTCTTCACTGACGAAATATGAGAAAGGTGAGTCTGTATTCCATTAAACAAACAAAACAACAAAAAACAACCCTCCCCCCCAAAATACAAAATGCATAACTAGATAATTTGGGTTATTATAGCTCAGATATCATTTGCTTTTCGTTAACATAACCTTTAACTATGCTTTTTAAAATAAGACCTGACTGCAACAGGGATTTTCACAATTGTGATATACAACTCTTCATTTTCCTCATTAAAATATCAAATAAGTATGGGAGAAATAGATAATTCTGAGTTAAGAAACACTGAGATTCCTTTAGTATGAAACAGGTTTTTTTTTCTCCCCATTAACACTTGTTGGCTTGCCACATACTTCTACATAGTATAGCACAATTTCAGGCCAGAGGATTACTCTTCTCTACCATAGTGTTACCAACAGCAGTATTTTATATATGGCACAGCTGGATGAAATAAAATTTCTAAAGCAGAGTATGACGCTAAAAATACTTCTAGCAGCCATAGCCAAGAGAATCCCCCCCCCCAACTTGATCACATCTTTAAAGATCTCTTGTAGCTTATCTTGGCTATTTTTCTCTCTTGGTTCTCAAAGCTCAGCCATCACATAGGCACCACTCTCAACTGTTAGCTTTTTTCCAGGACAGCATGACAGTTCTACAAAAGCATCCGTGAGACCTAGTGAAAATACAAAGGCAAGCAGGAAGGAAAAAAGATAATTATGTATAATTGGAATTTCTATTCAATCTGTGCTGCAGACTGCATAGGGTCAGCTGAATCAGGCAGAAGATGTAGCAGATACCAAGTGAAGCACCGAGGATCTAACTTGTGTCAGTCATGCATGAAAGCTTTTCTACCTAAAGTTGCTTGAAATAGGACAGGCTAGAAAACAGATACAACATATGAAAACTGCACCAGAATAGTTTGGGGTTTGGTTTTTCTTTTTGGTCTTTCTCACCCAATTCTGCTCTGGTCTATGGGTCTATATATGCGTAAGAGGAACAAAGGACAGTGATTTAACTTCTCTTTAAGTGTCTGCTTCTAACCCAATTTTATTCAAATTGTACATTCAAAAACTTGCCTCCTTGGGGTTCACGCTTCTCCATACCACTATTTAAATTGCAAATCACCTATTTAGCAGAGCACAGCATACACCCCACTGCATTACTTTGTAGTTCCTGGCTTGACCAGTGTGGTCTGAAGAGCAAAAGCAGCTGTCCTGACCTCCTCCTAGTTACCTGGGCCAAGGAAAAAAAAAAAAAAACATATGCCTTCAGTATACCACCTCTTGGCTCTGTCATGGGTACCCATTGTCTTGCAGGCCTAGAAAAGGGCACATCTATGAAATTCTTACAAATCAGTGCTCAGAATGGATGTAGTTGTCCTATTGTATATGACCGCTGATCATCAAGTCATGACATTTCCTCCATACAAAACAACTACTACAGGCTCAGGGAAAGCAAGAATAGTATTTTCATTAACTTCTTTTAATGATGATAAGTCTATAGTTTATAGTTCTGCTAGATGCAACATTTCAGGCAGAAAGTCTTTTTGAAAGGTGTCATCTGCTTTGATTTCATGGCAATGATGCAGTCATAAGAAGCCACTGAAAATGGAGAGCGCAAATCACAGACAGCTTTTATTCTCTCTATTTCTTCAAAAAGTCCAGGCTAGGATTTCTGAGGATGACAGAGGTAGGGCTTTCCCTCACATAAAACAAACCCTTACCCCTGATCAATTTTTTCAATAATTTCTATAATTTTGCTGCACTTCTACCTTAAAACCTGTGACAAAATGACCTGCCACTTGAAAAGGGAGCTAGGGGAGGAGATGAGGAATAGAAAACTAATAATCCATATATTGCTGTTCCAGTCATCTTTCAAGAACTCCATGAGCTACAAAGTACATGGGTTTTTCTACTTCAAAAAAAATTGACTACCTTTAAAATCACCAAACTTCCAGGAAGACAGACACGAGAGAGTAAATCAGATGAGAAGCCTTTTAGAACAAGTTCTTTTCAGACTAAGTAAAAGCTGAAGGATTGCATAAATGGTATTTCACCTAAGCTACAACATGATAGTCAAGAGAAAATGTTCATTATGCAGTAATATCCGATTGCCAAGGACAGAAAGCACCACATTCCCTGGGCTGAGGCGAGATGTGCCCAGCTATCTAAAGCAATTACATCTGGCAACTCCAACAGCTGCAGAATAGGAAGTTGTCCATTATACGTTCTGAGGTCATATTTGCTCTTTCTCAGGAGGTCTAGGGACTGCTGGCCTTTCGGGATTGTGGAGGGAATCTATTGGGATGAAGGGAGGAAATACCAAAACAGTGTCCTCAATGGTATGCAATGCTATTTAGTGGAGATCAGCTAAACTGTGCCCTTTTCACATAAAAAACCAAAACAAAACAAACAAAAAAACCCAAACACCAACAAAAAAACTATCAAAAAAACATGCAAATGTGATCCACAGACTGGAGACCCAAATGTACCATGTATTCCTTCTGGCTCAAGAGGTTTTGAAAGCCTATGGCAGTCACTGTCGTTGGTGAGTAGCGTGAATTCAACAGAAACACAAACAGGCCAAGACTTACAATCATTGTTAATGACAACAACATTTTAATGATCCATAAACTTCCTATTGCTACTGGTACTCAGTTACTGAGAGTTATCTAAAAATAAACTTCTGTTAAGTTAATCAATATGCAAAATACAAAAAGCCCTTCTTATTTCTTCCCTAGGACTACACCTTGACCATGTACTTCCAGCAGTCCTGGAGGGATAAAAGACTCTCTTATTCTGGAATACCTTTGAACCTAACTCTGGACAACAGAGTGGCTGACCAGCTCTGGGTGCCGGACACATATTTCCAAAATGACAAGAAATCATTTGTCCACGGGGTGACAGTGAAAAATCGAATGATTCGACTCCATCCAGATGGGACAGTCCTTTATGGCCTACGGTACGTTGGGTTTTTTAAATCAGCTATATGGCTGTCCTGGCAGAGTGCAAGTCATGATTGGTAAGTGCAGGTAGTACTAATGCTGCTCTCCTCTCCTTTTTCCTGGTTCCTCAGGGCAGCTTTGCAAGTCAGCAAATACTCCATCTAGACCACCACAATACACCTGAGAATATTCTGCAGGGCATCAAAACTACCTTTAATAGCTATAGCCATAACTAACAAAGCCTAATGCCTCCATTTCTTTCAGCTCTTCTGAGCATGTTGACGCTACTGATGAGTTCTTTATTATGGTTCTCACCCGGTAATCAATCACAGCTTAGACAAACATTTCCTTCCTTCTGAAATTTCTCCAGCAGTTCTTTAGAACAATATAAAATATAAAATTGGGAGTCATCTGAAGAAACATGACCAACATTTGGTAGGGAATAAAAAAAAAGACGACATTTGGAAGTTTACATGAATTATTTAAAGAGTATGTGTCTGAGTACAGGTTTTCTTTAATCTGCCTTGGTTTATCACTGCCTCTTCACACCACAACTGCTTCTTCGTACAGTGTAACCTATGTGCCCCCCTGTAGATAAAAATTCGAAATTCTGAACAGGCACAATCTAATGATAAGGTACACAAAAGTAAAATTAGAACTAAACCAAGTTACTTGTTATGTTGAGATTGCTGCAGAGCCTGAGTAGGCTTTGCATTATTTTTAAAGTTAAGGTAGCTTTGCTTGGAAAACAAACAAACAAACAACCCAAACACAACATTGCCTGCCTGAAACAACCTTTGATCACAGTTATCATCCAACAGTGAAAATAATGTCCAGAGAACATAAACCTGAAAGCATACTTTAGTTACTCAGAAAAAAGTCATAAAACCTAGCTGAAATACCTCAAAATTGTACCCAAGATAGGATTGGAAAACACAACAACAGCAAAAAAAGCAAAACAAAACCCCCAAACTGCTGCAGCAATTCAAAATGAAAATAATATTTGGGGAAAGATAACTTAGAGCTTACTGAAAATAAAAGTTTGAAGTGACCTCTTAGCTTATAAAAACATAACCTTTTAAAACACCACACTACCCATGCACTCAGAGAAAGCCTTACAAACCATCAATTCAAGCTTCACAAGAAACAAAATAATTTTAAAATTATTATTGTAAGTTTTCTTTTGAACTTGTCAGATTTGCAGGCAGTGCATCAGTTGCTGCCAACAGCCACATAGGCACTTTGATACAGCCAGATCTGTTCTGCTACAGAAAAACTGCTACTTCACTTGTGAAAGAGAAAACAAGGAACCCATGAGGAAATAGCTGGTAGACTACAGGCTGTCATTATCATCTGCTAAACAGATCATTTGAAAAATACATCTTTCCCATTGCCTTCAGACCTCCTATAGTTCCTTTCAATAAAACTGACTCCTGAAAATCAGCTTATCAGGGCAGTTATGATTAGAGGACTTTTTGGCCTGAGCACTTTTCAAAATATTCCTTTCTTTTTTTAAGGCCAGGAACTAAATTTATTTACATTCGAGATTTTGTGCAGTGGCAAGAACGTGCATCAGAGCCGAGTAGTCCCTCACAAGCAGTTGTATACAATATAAACTACACCCAGAAAAATGTATGCCATGCTTACATACACATGCCATACGTCTGGTATCGCTAACTGTCTTCTGCAGAAATAGCAAAAGCAGCTGTGACATCTGGTGAACCTGCTGCAAGTCCTCTCACGTGCTTCACCCACAAAGCACCAGCCTGGCCAAGAAGCTGTGACCTTGCCCGAGCATAATGTCTGCGCTCTCCCTCTCAGAGGTGGTCAGGCAAACCTCCAGAGCAACAGCAAAGATGGTCACCTTCACTTAACGACATTGCTAGTTCATATGATTAAATAATCACTCGCATTTGAATGGTTAAGCAGCAGCTCTGCAACATAATACCCCGTGCGATACCTCACTACTCTCAGTAGGAAAACCAAACAAAACCAAAACCCAAACAAACAGAAAAACCCCGGCACTAATATAAAGGGCAATCTATACTCCACACACTTGCAGTCTAGCACTGCGCGATTCCCTTCTCCTCCCTCACCCCTGCCTCATGCCCTTAATGTGTGTTGGCACGGGGGCAACCTGGGGCTCTCCCAGGTTTCTGGGCTTCTCCACCTTCTCATCCCAGCGAAGGCAGCAGGGGCTCAGGGTGCAGCAGGGCCACCTATTGCCAGACGTGCCCATACCCACCGACAGCGTTGTCATTGCCAGCCATGGGCAGGAAGAGATGCTCAGCTGTCAGGTATTTTTCACATGTGCCATGTTTTCTCCAGGGACAAGGCAGCTGTTTAGATACATCTAGTGAGCAGATTTTGGTCTGCCAGCTGCCAGTGAAAATACATGCAGTGTCCCTATCCCACAAGAGAGATCTGATCAAAGACAAAGATAACAAATGAGCAGAAGAAAGAATTAAGTTAAGAGACATTGAAACAGGTTTCATACAACAGATGGCAATTATTGCACTAAGTTTGCACCTATTCAGCATTGCCCTTTAGAAATATGAACACAGCTCCAGTCTTAGTCTCGCGAGTAGAGAAGAAACTTTGCAACATATTAGCTTGTGTTTAGCTTCTATGCAGTAGAGAGTGTGAAGACAATATCACTGTCATGGCTTAACCCCAGCTGGTAACTAAACACCATGCAGCAGCTTGCTCACTCGTCCCCACAGTGGGATGGGGAGGAGAATAAAAAAAAAAAAAAAAAGTAAAACTCATGGGTTGAGATAAGAACAGTTTATTAATTGAAATAAAAATATAATAATAGTAATGAAGATAACAAAGAGAGAGAAATAAATCCCAAGAAAAGACAAGTGATGCACAATGCAGTTGCTCACCACCCACTGACCAATGTCTGAGCAGCGATCCCCGCCTCCCAGCCAACTCCCCCCAGTTTATATACTGAGGGTGATGTTCTATGGTATGGAATAGCCTTTTGGCTAGTTTGGGTCAGCTGTCCTGGCTATGCTCCCTCCCAGCTTCTCATGCACCTGCTTGCTGGCAGAGCACAGGAAAATAAAAAGTCCTTGACCTAGGATAAGCACTGCTTAGGAACAACTAAAACATCAGTGTGTTATCAGCATTATTCACACACTAAATCCAAAACACAATGCTGTACCAGCTACTAGGAAGAAAATTGACTATCCCAGCTGAAACCAGGACAATCACAAAACTTCTCACACAGGAGCTGTGACCTGAGGTTCACTTTCGTTCCTGAAGACAGAGCATTGGCCTGGCGTGACTTGAACAAGACAGGCAACACCAATTACACTACAGACCAGGGTCTGAGTTCCCAACAAATTAGGCAGGGCCTTAAACCGTCTCTCAAAGATGATTTAATTGCTTGCTTTCCCCCGTGCCTCCTATTCCCTACACAAATTTTCAATTTTCAGTCCAGAGTTAAATGTTTCTTTTCAGGCTCAGATATGAAATTTTACTGGCTTCTTTAAACAGGAATTGGAACAATCACAGCAGCTCTAAATAACCTGCTTTGCTTGCATCCATGTACTTGGCAGTTTGGCATTGATGCAATGTTCAGTCTCAACAGAGTTGAGGAAAAATAAAACAAGGTTAATCATCTGGCTTTACAGATGAATAAACAAGGGAAACATGCACTGAATACAGTGAACTGGTTTTAGATCATATAACAAAGCATTATCACTTCAGTATGTCTCCATTATAGTATTTCTATGATGAAAAAAGTCTCTTTAGCTATTTTTTCCTGTAACTTTCAGCTGTTATATCCTCACAGTTTAAAGAACGATGTGTGCAAATAAACTTGTGCAGACACAGAATACTTCTAAAATTGTGCATTGCTGTTATGTCTCTTACTGCAAATACAACCTCTGTTAATTATTCACAGTAGTGAATAATGTGTAACATTACTAACCAAATAAGTCTTTCATCCTATCACCCAAGAAACTAAACACACATAAACATATTTAACTCCACATTAGTATTTCCACTAAATTCCACTTCAAATACGCTAGGGAAGTTGAGTGTCACTGTTAAGTATTATGTACCTGAAGTGCATGATTCTTCAGTTTCTATCAAGTACTCCCACCAGCAGCTATTATTATTTTCTGTGATGTAGCCACCTGCTTCCTAAGAAAAAAAATCCCCTTGAGTCAATGTGCAAACCTGCAGCACTGAGGCTGGTGTCTGAGACAGCTCTAGCCTGGTCCCAGTACAGCTGGTGAAATACTGGATTCTTCTTTATTTTTTCTCCATTTTTAAAAAGTCATCAGATCCCATTAGCTATAACCCTTTTGACACCAGCAGTGTCTCTCATTCCTTTTATTGCCTTTTCAAGCAAGATTCTCTAGAAATCTCTCCCAAAGCTCTAGATTCTCAAACCAACACATGCTGTTATTTCTTTTTCTTGTCTTTTCTCCCCATTTCCTGAGTAAGATCCTAGATATGTAATCTGTCTTTAAGATATTTAAGGAAACATTATTAATTATTGTATTGAATACGATATTTAAATTCTTATGTCCTGATGTTAAGAATGGAAGCTCTGATTTAACTCATCCTTTCCTAGTATTTTTATGCCACCTCTTAATTCTTCTCAGCATTTCAGTAGCAGAACAATGACATCTTGTTGCTTCCGAGACATCTGTTCTGTTATCGTGACATTGCCTCAAAATAAACATCAGCAGGATTTCATCTGGTGTGGTGAAAGCAGCATATCCTTCAAAAGTATTAGTTGTTGAGAAGCGCAACCTACCTTCAGTGATACCTTTACACAGATTTCCCTCCCTTCTGATGTTCAGACACAAACCCATCTTTCATTAGGGCAGGTCTTCATTTATTTCAAGGCAGGGGGACTGAGCATATTGTGACAAGGACGCGAAGATCTGGGTTGGAGAACCAAAAACTTTTGGTTTTAGCAAGGCCGCACATTTTTATACTGCTGCAGCAGAGGATGCCACTTTGCTAGGCTCTGCTACAGCTGCAACGGGACAGGGAGAATGACAATCTTTGAACTAACCACTTATTCACGCAATATCCATAGAAGCCCATCTAGCGTATTCTTAAGGTGGAATACAAAAAAAGCTATATTTAAATGCAGAATGCTTTGGTTTTAAATATAATTTTAAACGTAAATGTCTTGACTCTGTATTTTGGTGACACATACAAGAGTGTTACTAAAGAAACTTGCTAGCCAGGAGCTTACATCTTTTAGTGGAGTGATACTTCACTGCTTTGTGGGTTGGTTTTGTATTGCCATGATTTGGAGTTTTGGTTTTCCTCCAAATCCTTCATGGATTTTATTAGAGATTCAGTTATTGGGTCCTTTTGAGGACATCCCATCATGGCAACAAGCAGCCTACTTACACTGGTACTCAATAGATCGTCCTCACCTGGGTTATTAAACATCTCCAGCCAGAAAAAAGACTGCAGTCATTCTAAATGATAAAAACCGATGTCCTCTAACTGAAATAAAAAGCTACTTTTTATTTCACTCTCCAGAAAAATACAGAATAACTTATAAAGCATTCTTTTATCAGGTGATAAAGTAGTTTTGAAAATGATACAAAAAGCTATTTCTTCCATGTAGCAATGCCAAAAGATTTAGCAGCAGGCATCTTTAAAAAAAAAAAAAAACAAACAAACAGTGTTATGCTGGAGTAAAGAATCCAAGGAAAAGCAAGACATTAGATCACAGCTGACACAGAAAGCTTTACTTTCTCCTACTTAGTGTTTCCTATATGGTTACCTGGTATTAAGGCTCACAAGAACCAATTTAGGATCTCCTCTATATTTGTGAAACCTGAAGATATACGAGAACTTTGCAAAAATAAGTCAATCAAATATTTGTCATTTCTTCCACCTCCCAAAACATGTCAGTCTCTGAGGGTCAGTTTACAGGATTCACAGGCAAATGAGTACATTCCCCGATGTACAGCTATTAGGGAGGGGTAGGGATGGGGGGGCAGTTCACATGTGCGTTGTGGATGCCAGTTCAGCCTGCCACGGGTCACGCTGGGCCTGCTGCAAACTTCCTTCCAACAGACTACCCTTAAGTGAACAAATGTGCCTGATGGGCAGCCAGCACGGCCCCTAGTCACAGGGGTTGCACTGCTAGGAGCATTTGTTTAACTCGGAAGGAAAAAGGAGAGGAAGAGGACATGGCAAATTGATCCTGAGGCAGATGGACTTTCCTCTTTGTCCCTCCCGCTGCTTGCGGACTGTTTGAATTGTCTGTGCCCCTCTGTCAATCCTACTCTTACCTCCTCTTCCCAGTCCACAACCCAGTCCTTGGGCATGGCATGGCTGGTACAAGGAGATGAGCGAGCAATAACCAGTGCCTAAAGCCATGGGGAAAAAAGCAGTTGGCACCAACAGTCTATGCACAGAAGACAGCATGCATGGCCAAAATACAGCTGCATTTATTAACCAGGCTTCAGTAGGTGTAGGAGAAAGAGCTACTCCTTATCCTTGGTGGTTACCAGAAGGGAAAAAGCACCAAAGTTCACTTACACTCTCTCATGCTTGAGCAAGGACTCCTTGTGGTGGGTTGACCCTGGCTGAGCGCCAAGGTGCTCACCAACGCCGCTCTATCACTCCCCCTCCTCAGCTGGATGGAGGGAGAAAATATAACAAAAGGCTCGTGGGTCAAGATAAGGGCAGTTTAGTAAGATGAAAGCAAAGGTCACACACAAAAGCAAAAACAAATGATGTTATTCTCTACTTCCCATCAGCAGGCAATGTCTGGCCACTTCCTGGGAAGCAGGGCTTCAGTA
>JAVJGG010000054.1:19294745-19319121 GCA_035590195.1 Aviceda cuculoides | reverse complement strand
CTTGGGAGGGGACATAACCAGGACAGCTGACCTAAACTAACCAAACAGATATTCCATACCATATGACATCAGCTCAGCTATAAAAGCTAAATAAAGGGAGATGGAAGGGGGGCATTTTTTGTCTTCCAGAGCAACCACTATGTGTACTGAAGCCCTGCTTCCCAGGAAGTGGTTAGAGATCACCTGCTGATGGGAAGTAGAGAATAACACCATTTGTTTTCCTTTGCTGTCGTGCACAACCTTTGCTTTCATTTTATTAAACTGTCCTTATCTCGACCCACGAGCCTTTTGTTATATTTTCTCTCCCCTGTCCAGCTGAGGAGGGGGGGAGTGATAGAACAGCTTTGGTGGGTGCCTGGCATCCAGCTAGGGTCAACCTACCACTGCCACTGATGGGCTTGGCCTTGGCCGGTGATGGGTCCACCTTGGAGCTGGCTGGCATCGGCTCTATTGGATATAGGAGAAGCTTCCAGCAGCCTCTCACAGAAGCCACCCCTGTAACCGCCCACTACCAAAACCTTACCACACAAAACCAATACAAGTGAAAAAGACACTGTTCACTCCATAGCTTTGTAGGCACAAAACCAACGTAAGAAACTAGTGCCTGGGTTATGTCAAAGAATATTAATTGGAGAAAACTGAAATGACCACAACAGCAATAGGCAGATGCTTACTGCAAACCAGCATCTCCTGCATCAGACTTGGAAATCGTTTGGACATATAAAGACACAGTCACAAACCATTCTTTCTCTCTTAGATAGCTGTCACACTGTGTGTTAAATCAGTGGCTTGCCACTGCCTAAGACATATTGAATGTATCCCAGAGGATTAGGCTCTACTGCTCAGATGGACAGGAAACAGTATTTAAGAATTGCATTTTGACTCTTCCAGGACTTCTGTCTGAGACAAAGCTCAAGCAGCTTACCAGCAATGGGCTGACCTTGGCAATTCACTGGTGCATAAGACCGGCAATGGAATAACTTGACAGAATTTGTTATGTGCGAGCACTGCATTCATTAGTTCTTCATCATCGATACTCTCTTCAGAGATCGTGCTGTTTAACCATCTTTGGGGCCCCGCAGTGAGCCCAGCTGATGAACTGATCCATGTTAAACCAACCTAACAAGAACAATAATGAACTTGGGCAAATTCTTTCTTATTTGGGAGGGCAGCTGTTATGTTGATATGAGTGAGGGGAAAAAGGAATGGGATAAGGAGTGTCTTAGGGGAGCTACAGGAGAGCACGGCAGCCCAAGCAGGCAGCTCAGTAGCTTTGGGGGAGAAGAACATATGTGAATGAAAGAGCAGTGAGGACAGTAATGTTTTTATCAATTGGCCCTTCCCAATTTTACTAACATGTGTACCTTTTTTTTTAATAGAATTTGACAGACAAGCAATACACAGACTTGAACACAGATTTCCCAAGTACACACTACATTATATAAAATACATGATACCAAGATAAATAATGCTAATGCTCAAATGTACATCCTGTAAGTAGGCTCTTCCAAGCAGTAGAAGTTGGGCATGTTTGCAGGTTCAGAGCTGACATTTTCTACCAGGGTCTACACAGGCTTTGCTTGGAAATTTACAGTGTCAGCAGGCATGACAACTGTAAACCTTGTACATGGCATGGACAAAGAAAAAAAAATTGCAGATTAAATATACTTTTTTTCTGCCTTCAAATATACATTTTTTCTGCGTTCCTCTATTCCTTCAATAACTCCTCCTACAAGACATCCCATTAAATCTTAAACATCAAGATTCTTCCAAGTTCCAGCAAAATTAGGCCAGTTACACCAGGGATATGGGACTGGGTTCTGATGTCAAACAGTTGCTATGGTATTAAGTTCCCTGATACCACTGAAGTTAAATTAACACTGATTTAATAAAAGCAATGTTTTCCCTGGGATATGAAAGTCTACTTCCAGTGTGTACTAGAGCCCAAGCTCTGCAGTGGTTAAGAGAAGCATGGTTATTTTTTATTTGACTTGAAGATTTTATTTTGCTTTTAAGGAAGAAAAAAATGAGTCCATCCCAGTTTGTATCTTCATATATATTTATAATTTATGCTCTGTTGACTGAGAGAAAAAGAACAAACATATTAAAATTTGATACCTGTCCTCCAAACAGAGGAAATATTTCATGACAGAATTTGCATTGTTTAGCTCTGATCATCTCCACATTTAGTTGTCATTGCTGTCTTAAATATCACTTCTATTTCTTCTTCAAGAATTGAGGAACAGCTTTTTGACAGCATTTTGATGAAATGCTCTAAGTACTGAACCATAACTCCACTTCCCACACTCATTCTGAACTTACTTTAACTGCTCACTGATGACTTAACCTAAAATATCAAGCTTTACCATTTGTTCCTACAAGACCTACTGCCCTGCAGGGAAACCTCTGACAGTATTACTTAATTAAGTCAGTTTTGCAAATACTGGACGTCAATGTTTTCTTTCATATAATTTTATTTTTTGCCAAAAATAACTTGATTATACAGTAAGAATATGGTATTCAGAGAGTCAGATATCAAAATAAAAGCTAAGCAATGGATCAAATAATTTGAATCCCAAGGCACAATTAAAAAAATAATTAATTTTGGTTTTTGCAAATGTTATTTATCTTGCCTGTTAGCAATTCAGACTTCACTCCATCCCAGAATGTCTGGGTATTGACATGAATGAAATAAAGTAGCATAATGATGTATCTCCACCTAACTGCTTGTCTTCTTTGCATAATCCCATTTTTATCATCTGTATTCAAAAGAATCTAAAGAATGCAACGGTAGTAGGGTAAAAGACACTGTTCAAACAAAATAAATTAGCCCCAACACCAGAACTTAAAACATGTTTTAAGAATGGAAAGCCTGGAAGAAACATATCCTACTCTGAGATATAAATAGCCCTGCTTCAAGTGTAGGATTAGTCCTCCACTTAAACTTTTGCAGAGCCTCATGATATTCCACAATTGCCACAAACTGCTTGTGCCCAGGGATTTTCAGGACTAATCCTCTTGAACACAGATGTATTGCAGCTTTGCCCTATCTTCAGACTATTGCATTCCCCTTCCTGCCATTACACTCTTGTATTCTGCATTTGAATGTCTTCATTTTTAAGCTTCTGGTGCATGTGCAAAGCCATCAGTTACTCTCTCCACTGAGAGAGTGCATCCAGTAACAGGTTTGGGATTTTACTCTATTTATAATAAAAGATTTTTGTTTTTTTTAATTGAGACAGCAATTACTATAATTGCATCTGGGTTTAATTTATCTCCTTAAACAAGTTTTGTGGTTATCCAAAGCATAATGCCATTAAAAATTTTACACAGCTGAGATCTATCATGAGAGAGAAAGAAACGCTTGAAAGGCAGATTTATGAACTACAGGTAATGAATGTTGCTGGATCCTGAAGCACTCCTACTGCAATTACAGGTAGCTATTTTCAAGGAAGCCCAAGAAAGTCTAAGCACCTCCAGCTTTAGGAAGCATCACGTTGTGTTGGCAGGTTGGAGGCTTCAGGGAGGAGCCGTCAGCAGCCACCGCCTGCCTTTTCCCATTCACAGGGGCACGGGCAGCTCAGGCTCAGCAAGCAGGCTCTGACGCATCCTTGGGCAGACACGGCTCGTCATCCCCCCTGCCCAGGGCACTGTACCGCTTCCAAAGCTGCGGGTCTAGACGTGAAGCGGGATCCTTTCTCCTGCTGCTGGAAGCCACAAGGCTCAAGCTTCTTGACAGCCCCCCTCCACTACCTGCTTGACAGTAGTCTCCAGTTGTCCTTCCTGTCCCTTGTTGTGCGGCTCTCGTCTCTGCAAACTTCAGCAAAAAACCTGTCACTCCCCTCTTCCCTGGAAGCAACTGCTTCCTATCGCACCAGAGAGCCGCAGCAGCATTCGGCACTGCGGCTAAGGGGTTAAAAGAGTCACGAGGGGGAGAGCTGCTCCCCACCACCACCTTTGACTTTCCCCCAAGTATGGAGACTGACCCCAAAGTATGGAGACTGCCTTACAGGCCCTACGGGAAATGAAAACAGAGCTGAGGGAAGCAGAGAACATAGATCAAGTGCTTCTGTTTCACCTTTCCTTGTAGCATAGAGACAAAAAGTGATTTCATAAGGATGAAGGATGAGAAATTACCAATAGACAGGCTAGGCAGATTTGGATCACTTGCTGCTGCCAGAAACAGATTATTATCTTTCTTCTGCATAATCCAGGTGTTTACTTCCAGACCCCACCTGCAATTAGCAATGCAGTGTCTTAGTTACACGTACATTCATTTTTGTTATTGGATTATAGTAGCGGTCAGACCCATCAAACCAGCCAGTGTGCCAAAAACTGCACAAATAGTGAGAAGACAATATAGTTGTCAGAATTACAATGTCAGGGGAAAAAAAAAAAAAATATGTGGAATATTTAAACCGCAGGTATACAACAATTGCATTATTTACTACTGCACAATTAATTTGCATTGATGTTATAAAGAGTAACAAATGGCTATAACTGATGTAGCTTGTGTAGGATATGCAAAACTGCAGAAGTCAGCAGTACAAATACACTGGCTATTAGGAAATAGCTGGCCACTGTAATTCTGTGGTCTAGGAAACAATATGTCAGCTTCTACTTCTGTACCCACTTAAATAAATCTGGTTGATATAGGTGAACTCAATTACCATAAAGGCTGATTTATTAATTGGGAACAAAATGTTACCCTCTGAAACCTTCATTAAAAGGCATTTAACTGTGACTAATGTTAGTATATTGTTATGTATGATCTTAAGCATTATTAAGTAGGCGCCTGACAAATGATTACTGCTTGTCTTCTCAATGCCTCTCAGTAAGGTATATTTGGTACATGGCTAAACAAATGGGGTCCTGCCTCTGCTGAAGCCCTCGACCTTTTCCATGACAAATGCAAAACCTGTTAAGATACATGCAATTCAATTCAATGGGACAAAAATCAGCCTGAAGAAAAGCATAAACATACCATTTCCATGGTACTTTACACAGTATTATAGAGTAGTTTCATGGACTGTTTCTCATAACACCACTTGCTAGATGGTCCTTATACACAGGTAGACAGATGGATTTTGTAGACTGAGGATAATTTGAAGCATGTCACAGTAATGAAGCATGTGGCACTTTTTTTCTTTTAATTCTGTCAGTTCTGTGACAGCAAGAATTATCACCCCAGTACAGCATATAAGTATGCTTGACTTTCAGCACATCAAAAGTAAAATCTCCAGATGTGTTCCTGTGGCATTAATTAACATGGAACTGGAACAACAGGATCAAATCCAGATCAGGAAAAGAGGTTATCTGCCTTTCTCAGGTAGGAATTGCTGGAGAGAGGGAGAGAGAGAGACCAATAAAATTACAAGCCAAGTTTGCCCATTCACAACTTTAGAAGTTTTATAAGCATTTAAGAACCCATCTATCAAAAAAAAAAGGCAAATGCAGGTGATAACTCACTTTTGTGAGTTTGAAAGCACCACTATGAGTGTCTTCCTTAAAGGGATCTTTAAAAAATTTAAAAAATTTGATCCCTATCCTCACATAGCCATTTAACCTTCCTCCCAAGTGTCACCAGCTTAGCAGCAAGCATTTGCTTAGATGGTCTGTGATTTATGGTCTAACAAAAGGAGGGGAGCTGCCTTGCAAAAAGGCTTAGGCTACGGAGAATACCTTCAGGGACCGAACATCAACTCACATGCCCTCTAGAAGGAGCAAGGATCTGGAAGATCCAGCCTACATTGTAGCTACTCTCAATGTTCATTAAGTAACCACCATACAGTATTATATTTCACAAGTGTTTATTGCATCATGCCATTTTTAAGAGGTGATGTTCAATTATCATAGTTAATGATAAACTGATTATGAAACCATAAAAATAATGAATTAGATGTTATCAGTATCTCCACAGCATGGATGAAAATGCACATATGTATCAAACAAAATTAAAATAGCGGTAGGTGACAACAAAATGAAAAAAAGAAAGCTATCAGCAGTACAAGTTATAAATAAAACAATTTGCAAAACAATTTGAAGATGTCTGAATGAAGGACATTAAAAATAAGATGTCCAGGTAGAAATCTCACTAAATGTTCTTCAAAACACTGTGCACTTTTGCACATCAAGTTTTCAGTCAAAATCCTGCTCTACAATATTCAGCATACGCTGATGCTTGATACTGTAACCAGTATATTGTGCTGTATAAATTATTTAATCATGCTTTAAAAGCTATGTAAAGCCTGTATGCCAGAAACCCATGTGCATAACCATTCTGTATTTAAACAAACAGAAAAGCCACTATAGAAAATTTTGCCTTCTCAAACAAGTAAAATGTGGTTTCAAATCTCATTATTTTTTTCACCCTCCTCTTACAGGATCACAACAACAGCTGCTTGCATGATGGATCTACGCAGATATCCTCTGGATGAACAAAATTGCACACTAGAAATTGAAAGTTGTAAGTTACTGGAGGGAGAGGGTTGGCCAAATGACAGCTGTGGTTTGAAAGACCTTCACAGGTTAGGTGAAACAGGAGCAAGTTGTTCAAATACTGTGTGTCCAGTGAGCCTGCACACTGAACATACCCGATGTATTTGTGTAATACGTAAGCCAAAATATGTCTAATTCACAATATTGATTGATCCAAGCTTGAAAGATGTCTTTCAAAATCTCTTGTCAAGGAAGGGTGAAGAGTATTTCTTGATGATTACATTAGAGGACAGCAACTGAGCACTGTCCATCTTCAGCCCCTAATCACTGCAGAAGCTGAATTAATTACTTCACCTCAGTGCATTCACCTCTAACATCAAGATTAATGTCTGCCCCACATGGTGGTGGCAGGATTGATCAACTGGTCTTACCAAAACACTTGGAGGTTATAAAGTGAAACAACTTGATCCTTCAGCACCAAGGTTAATGAGAGCTTTGCCATTGTCTTCCATGAGCACAGGATCCAGGCATGCACTTGCAAATTTTTGTCATTAACATAGTCTTTATATCTTTTAAGATGCTAGCCTTTAGAGAAATGCCTATCAAGGTTTTTGAAAAGAATTTTTATTCTGTCATTGGTCAAACCAGCTGCTGCGACTGACCACAGAGCTGTCTGTCTAAACAAACTGGTTAAGACTGCATAGAGTCCAAGGCAAAATATTGCAGCAGTTTTCTAAGAATTTCCATTTTTCGCATTACAACTGTTGCACTGTTAGAGTTAAGAGATCTTTGTAATAATACTTCTCTCTAAAGTATGACATTCTAGAAAGGATTAACACATTTCCCCAAATACAGTATTTTAGTTCAGTTTACTGAAGAGAAAAAACAATTTTAACATATGAACCTCAGCTTTGATGCATAGTTTGAAGTGTTAAATGAACAGAGAAACAAGCTGATCAAAGATTAACCAAAATAATTTCCTAATACCTATGTCATCAATGAAAGTGATGTTTTCATTGTTTGTACCACATCCCGTTCAAGGAACTAAAAGTTCTCAGAAGTCCAGTAAGTACAGTTTTCAATCTGCAGAAATACATGATATAAGATTTTGCTATGGACTGAAAAGATATTAAATTCCCCAAAACCTCAGAGCATCAGTTTTCAAAAGGATTCCATTAGTCTTCAGCTGCTTAGATTTGACAAATAAAAACATTTTCACAATGTCGAAACAATGGAATATTCACATATAAAAAGTTTAATAGTATCGTAACACAAATATAAAATAAGTAAGTCCAAACCAAAGAAAACAAAATCACTTTGAGCCTTAGAAAATGTTGCAGGGAAAGAATTCAATTCATTCTGAACTGCAGAGGTTTTCATCAGTTGTGTATACATAAATGTAATATATCTCAACATATCTGTGAGGTGGCGATTGTCAGGCACTGAAAAAAGCATACGGTCAGTCTGGAGCACTGATGAGAGACAAGATGGGCTCTCAGCCCAATGTTTATACTTGTTTATAATTTCTACTTGATGGCACCAGAAAGATGCTTTATTTAAAGCATCAAAATGGGCACATACCTTCAAAATTACTCTCCATAATGAAGTATTTTGTTTCTCTGTACGTGCATAATCAATATCAGCCTTAATATAAGTCAGTGGAGGTGCAGCTTTTCATTTAGATTTTAAATTGTTTCATAAGAAACTTGAAATATTTCCCCAAGAACTATTTGCTTTTGCTCCTTTTCCTGAAATGTCATTTTATAGTGATTTTAGAAATTCTCTGCCAGATTGAGAACAACAAACCTTTTATTCCACCAGCAAATTATTTCAATCAAGTAAACATTCACAGTAGGCTTAATGAAAATTGTTTTTACTAGACAGTATTGTCTGAACAGAACCTGCTAATTTATTTCTTTAGAGATGCAAAAATAGTGGTTTTTATTTTTAAGATCCTAGCGCTTTGGCATTGCAAGCAGACATCTTAGAAACAGAAGCAGGGAGACAGCGTTGTCAAGGTTCCCTGTGAAGTACCTCAATAGCTACAGTCCCGAGTCACCGCAATAGCTTATTCTCTGTTCATCGTTCAACACGTACAAGGAAATCTCTGGAAGGACATACTGGTTATACTCTACATTAAAGCCCCTCAACAGACACAGTAGCGTGGCAACCTGGGCCAAGTCAATGTGCATGTAATGAATAGTCGTGTTAGACCAACATGCATTAACTTTCCCTATACAACCGCTTTCGGTTAGCCTGTCCATATCTACATTGCTCTGAGTTGACTGAAGCACCGCAACACCACACCCCTGTGTATGAAGACATATACAGCCATTTTCCTCTCATTCCCGAGAAGCAGAGGTAGTAGGCAATCGTAACTTCCCTTTCCAGTGCTGCCCATCACTCTACTGATCTCCCCAGTTACTTTATGCTAGTGCAAAACTCTGTCCAAGTCTCATATTACAGGACTTACAGAGCCGCTCATTAAGCTGCTCGGTTGTCATACCCATCTTTGGGCTTTGCAGTTCCCTGCCTTTTTTGGCACAAAACAGTTTTCTTGATGTTGCTTGCTGCTGCTTGGCTCATCTTCCAGCTTAAACTTATCAAGGCACGCAATGGATGCGTTTGGAGAACAAATCATGTCTTGATTTTCAAAATAAAGTGCATAACACATCTCTTCAGTAACTTTTCTACCTGATCAGGAGAGGAAATGGAGATATATATATAGTACCAGAGCAATGAAGATGGGCAACTTCATACTGAAGTTGCCTTCATACTTAATTGATACCTGAATTTATTTGCTGGGAGATAGTTGATCTGAAGTCTCCAGCCCAGTCATGACCTAAGCTGATCAAAGTACCTGAGCTTTTATCAGCTAGCAGCCCAAAAATGAAACCAGACTGACACTTGGCTGGTTCATACCTCTTTAATCACAAGCTTTCACATAAATGAAGCTTTGTAGGGATGAATGCTCAGTGAGAATGGACTTAGTACTACCACTGAGACCTCATCAAGAATCAAAATTAGCATTAGATGGAATAAGCAATTAAAATGCTAACACAATCAGGGATGAGAGAATACCATGTCACCCATGTGGCCAGTCACACATGCCCAAAAGAAAATTGCTTTTCAGACGTTTTGAACATTTGCTATAAATAATTCATGTCTCCAAAGATATATATGTTGATATGTTAATACTTGTTGAGCCGATCCAAAGAAATCAACAAAATCTTTATTCACAGTTTCCCAACGGGTCAAAATTGGCAGAGTGCATTACGTCTCATAAGTATTTAGATCAGTTCTACTAACAACTGAATGATTTTCCAAGAGAACAAACATGCTTACCTGCTACTGAAAGCCCACAGGTAGTAAATGTGTCAGGAGCACTGGCATCTTTGAAAATTCTCCACCTAAAATACACCTTCTATGCACCACAGCTTTTCTCCTCTGCATCTCTAAAACTCTTGAAAATTATTGATCATACCTGGAAGGACAGAGTTCTGAAGAGCAGGCTGCCTACTTCTTTCTTAGGCATTTGAGTACAAGTAAACCAGTTGTCCTGCCTACTCTGCACTTAGTAGTACCCATTAATCCCCTCGAAAGCTACCAGGGGCCAGAGTGGAGAGGGTGGATAAAGAGGTGATAACCATGACCACTACCTCTCTGTCCATGCCACATGTGTTAGGCATGTGACATTTTCTTCCATGACAGAACCAGTTTATGAGGTTCTCACCCTCAATCTCTCCTTCCAGCTCCTGCATCTCACTTCAGCTATTCAGCTTTCCGTTGTGCCAGTATACAAATGTTCACAGAGCTAGGATGAAAATCAAATTGTTAACATTTTCCTGGCTTAAAAAATACCCCTTTAAAAGAAAGGCTTATCTACCTCATTTTTGGGAGAGACAGGAATTAAATAAACCCCAGGGCAGAACTTTTCCTTAAATAAAAGGGCCAGGGAAGGTGGTGCTGCAATCACTAAGCAGTCCTGGAACTGCCTGTCTAACAGCAAGCAGCATCTCTCACTGCTAGACAGATACCATACACCATGTGCACTGCTGGACCATTTTCAAAGCACTGGAAAGTGGTTTTGTTCATTTTTATACCATGTACGGTTATATGGTTTAACCCACATGGCACCAGCTTCAAGAGCAGTACTGTTTGTGGAAACCATCACTGAACAATAATTACTACTTTGAGGAGATGTGCTCTAAGTTGCCACTGCCACTGACTTTCTTCTTCTGCTACTTACCGTCTTCTTGGATTCAGCAGGAATATAGTAACAGTAACATTGACCTTCTTTTAATCCTAACTTAGTTTCTTAACAGCATTTTTATCCTTGGTGCTGCCAGTAATCATGCAAGCTTGATCCATGCAGAAAGAAAATTATAAATGGAACTAGATACATAGACAGCAAAAAGATGTGTATGGATGTGTAAATCTATACAATACTAATAGCCCTAAATCTAGTAGCTTTCAGCAGTACATAATCTGACATAGAAGTAACATGTCTGATCTTCAGCTGGTGAAAACTGGCATGGCTCCATTTTTGTCAATTAAACCACTGCAACTCACACCAAGAATCTTCTCTCTCTGCTTTTTTATTGGTTGTTTCAAATGTTTGTTCCAAGTGGATGGCCCTTTCCTCAGCCCCACCCTTTAAATTAGATCTGATCAGCAGAAACACTGTAAATTAACTCAGAAATTAAGATACATGTTTATGAGGAGTGTTCAATGCCTGTAGAAAATGCACACAACAATTTGGAATTTAAGCAAAAAGACAAGGGGTGAATATTAAACCAAGTCAAAGATAAAGACCTGTATGGGCATGTAAAATATCCATCCTGCATTTAAATGGGAGTAGTAATTAAACTGATCTCCACTCTCCTGCAGATGTAAATGCATGGCTCGCATGGAGGTGCATACCTGCAGGTGCAATCACAACCAGCATGACTGTGCAATAGAAACACCAAACAAAAGCCTAACAGTTAAACCAGTGCCGAGATACTAGACCATGGCCAAGATGGATCATGCGTTCTTCCCACCATTGCTAAACTCCCTTAAAAAAATGGAACTTTATGAGCTTTATGTTCTTCTAATCCCACGTACAAGGACAATAGGGCTGGCGAGTGGTTCCCTGAATAGCATCCTTTGGAAAGCATGTCAGTTAACAGATTTTACGCTCAGATTCACAAGTGTTACATGTGGCACCATCCTGCCTCCTTGCATTTGAAGCCCTGTCTGCTTCCTCAATTCAATCTCACTTATTGACCCAGGGTCAGCCTGTGGCTGGACGGTGCATGGATGTGAGCTCAGAAAGCTGCTGCAAACACTGCCCTCTCTCCCTCCCGGGCTCCCCCTCAACGTGAGACCTGCGGCATCTCCTTCGTCCCTAAAGGGTGGCAGGAAGGTGGCATCTGAGCAAGTCCTCTCCCTGCCCCAGGGTGCTTCCCCACCTCTAAACCAAGCAAGCAGGAGATGCATTTTCCCCTCCAAAAGCTCAGCGCTCCCCAGTGCAGCCACAACAGCTGCACAGCTCTAGAGCAGTGCCGGAGCACACCAATACTGTAGCACCCACAACCTGGCCCTCTCTTGAGTTCCCCTGTGGTTTTAAGGGAGATTTACTCCTACTGTAGAAGGAGCACGCTCCAGAGGAACCAGGCAGTCCCACAGATTAATTGCTCTTAGGCTACTCAAAGAATAGTTGAGCATCACACTATTTGTGAACAGAAAGGCAGTGAGTCATTATGCCTCACGGGAATGCTGTGGAAATTAGCCAAAGACAATCCCTGAAAATCTAAAGTGCTAAGAATTGTTCCTTAATAATACTTACCAGTAATTTGAGGCACTGCAAATAGCAGCAAAACAACTGTGCTACACAGGAATGGGAAAAGAGCACAAAGAATCAAATGCTGCCCTATTATCAAACCTCTCCAGCAGAGCAGCCAATGCAGGGATAATACGTGTTTATATTGAGCCAGCAGATTTTTTTTTCATTAAAAAATTACATTTTCAGCTTTTCCAAAGCTATCTTATGGGACTGCAGAACTATGTATGCACAGCTGACAACCAGAGAAATGTATACATTTAGGAGGAGGAGAGCACTTTGGTTGCACATGTTCCTTCACACACATTTTCACAGCTTTGCTCAGGCAGTTCACCTTATTCCAAATTCTGCAGCAGCAGATGGGGAGACCATATCAGAGGCTTTACACCTGTTTCAGCGTCTAATACCGTGATAGCCACTGGAAAATTCTGTGTATAAAATCAAGGGATTTTATAACTGGAACCGCTTCGTCAGCAGAGCTGGGATCTGTAACAATCCATTTCTCACAGATTAGCATATACTGGGACAGAGGAGACAATACGTGGCTGGAGGTTACTCAGACTGCTTGGCACTCTCACGTGAGCTCTGATGGATGTCAGCTTGGCAATTTAAGATGTTAAATCCCCCAGCTGTTAGTTCTGCTGTGCCAGGTAGCCTCTGGCAAGGGCTACAACTGCTATGGCAGTTCACAACCCAGTGCCTCGGCTCAAGCCCACTGTCCCTGGCAGCAGCGGCGGCAGGCTGTGGATCGGCGTGGGTGAGATGCAGACACACATCTCCGCTGATAAAGGAGCAGACAGGAGGAGGAGGCAAACAACCAGGGACAGTAGCATCAAACTGCTGCGGCTAAATCACCCAGTGCTTGTCTGTCAGGGACTTCTGACCGCACACAGCTGCCCCACTCTAGCGTCCTTCATTACAAATATAAGTGCTGACCTCACCGCACTACCTAGAAAATAAGACAGGATACTGTTATTACTCTAATACTCTTTGTCACTTTGAAGTCACCAGTATCACAATCACGGCGTGACCTTGTGGACTAAGCTTGCACCCGGCTTTCACTCAGCAGAAAAAAATGATGTGCCAACAGCACCGCTCTGACAATAAATTAAATCCCCATTTGGGGTTTCTCTTCCAGCATCCCCCAAACTTAAGTGAAATGTGTTTCACTGTCACAGGAGAGGGAGGGCCAGGCTACATTCCAATTTGGCAAGTTATTTACTTATTGGCAAGCTACTCTGTGTTTTACAACAGGTCTGAGCAGATTATCAGAACTGTCCCTTTGGTCTCAAAAATCTGTGTCTCTATGACAACTGTAATGCTGCAGCGTGATTCAGGGATCGACACTGCAACACTGAACCATGCATTAGCCTTCTCAGCAGCACTCTTAGAAACCGCTTCACTTGTGTGGGTGAATAGAACAAGCCCACAGAAACCTGAACAGAGCGAGGTGGGGAAAAGAGGAAGATTTATTTAATCAGCTACAGTATAGAAAATGGCAATTCTGCCTTGACTCCATTGTTTTTATGGCTGTCCCTGCTTCATACAGAAATAGACCTAACACTAAATATACGTAATGATTTGATGAAAGTGCAACCAACTTAAAGTAATATTGCAGTGAATCAATAAAATACTCCACTTGAACCTCTATGTAGTTTGATGTCAGAAAAAATAACAACTGTCTTCATACCTAAGTATTCATTATCACCTCTGTTGGCACAGAGTGGTCTGACAGAATGAGATTTGAACAGATTTATCACAGCTCCCTGCTTGAGACAAGATTGCATTGATCCAGGGTATGATTGCATTTGAACTACCAAGGATGTAAGAACCTACACCTCAAACAAAAACGGCTATTTTTATTAGAGATGAAAAACCTGTCTTAAATCCAAGCTTTCCCAGACAGCTTTTCCTTTGCCTCTCTGCAGGCACCAGATATCTAGTAATTTATTCATGCCTGGCAATAAAAATTCGCTAATGAATATGACTGTGCTGGTACCTGAGGCAGCAGGAGCTTTGAGCTGGATCCACTCATGTCTTTTCCCTGAAGTACCCAAAACCACTAAAAGGGCATCGGGTCTCATCCTGCTTCTTCTCACCAAGCATATCAAATTGCTTCCACAGAAGGCATAATTTCTCCCCTCCCAAAGGAGCTCATTGCTCAGAGCATTCTAAAAACCAGTTGCAAGGCCCCTTCCCAGTTAAAAAAAAAGGCTGGAAGGACACTCAAATCTATGCCTTTTTTAAGAGATTCCATTTTTCTGATGTTTCTAACAAGGGCAGCTCCCGTCCCTCACATTTGATTAGGTTCTGTCACATCTATAAACAAAGAACTTCTCTCACTCACCCGCCTGTCAGACTCCCCCCGCTCCCCCATGAGACGTGTCAGCCATAAACCCATGTCCCTGCATGTGTTACTTCCCACAGACCCTGCAAACCGTGGGGGAAAAAACCTATTTTTCTCCAGTTTTACTTGTCTCTGGTTATTGCAGTGTAGCGCTGGGAATAAGAGTTCTCTTCTGCTTCTGGCCAATTCCTTTAATTGCTCTAAAATACATACTCAGCCTTAAATTTCTTTCAAACTTGGTGGACTATGAAGAGAGAGAGCGAGGTATCTATTCCAAAACTCAGGTCACTCAAACAGTGGGATCTTTCTGAGATTTACTATCTGAATGCAAAATGCAGAAGAGTTCCTGCCGGCCCATCTTGACTTAATCTGCCAGCTATAAGTGATACAAGGTTCTTAGCATTTCATCCAATTCACAGCATTCACAATTCGCCAGTGTGCAAGTGGGTCTCCATCCATGCCTTCTTCTATACTCCCATTGCTGCCTGCTTTATGACATGCACAAAATGCCTTATTTCACAAGGGCTCTGCCATGGATCAAATGCCATATCCAAGCAACTAGCTCCCACAAACCCTAGCAAAAGAATAGTTAACACCAGAAAAACAGAAAAGCACGTTTTATCACAGCACACTCATAAAACAAGAAAGACAGTACCATAGGAAACATCCCAGCAAGAGCAGGAATGGAGATCAACACATGCAGGCTGCTGGTGTGATCCCATATACTGCCCATTGGGACAGCGAAGCGACTGCTCTCTGGGCAACATATTTTGCAATTCGAACCACACTTTAATAATTTCTAAAGGCATTCAGATTAATACACCCAAGGTCACTCCATACACCCTATGCAGAATACACACACTGAGCTTGTATCACTGCAAATTTACTCTCAGAAGCATCGACTGTGGAGACTCTGCATGCACATAGCAATCTGTAGATCCACATTAACTTCTGACGTAGCTGAAATGCCATCCTTCTGAGCTGCAGAGAACATGCTGGCAGCAAAACAGGAGTGGTTTTAAAGTTATGCCATGAGCATCCACAGCAGCAGATTTAAACATCATGAGGACAGAAAGACTAGCACATAGCTGTGGAGCTGAGCAAGTTGGTTTTCAGATACTCTGAGAGGCAGATTTAAAAATAGCTTGTTGATAGTGAAACTGAGAAATTAGCCAAATAGGTCTGTATGTTTCATTTTTTTCACATCAAAATTTAAAATGTATTTTTGCTCAGTTTAAGTAATTCCTTACAGCTCATCTTTTAAGTCAGTCACTAAGCTAAAATAATTCATTCTTCACAGTACACTAATGTTAAGCCACAGCAACTGCTCTATTTCCACACTTTGGAAAGATTTCTTTCCCTGGAGGACTATAAACCAGTTATTTTATTTTCACAATGTATTTTTACACTGCACACAAATTTAGAAGTTACTCAGCTGCTGATAGTATAGTCAGTATGACTTTCCCTTTTTATTTTCAAAAAGATGGATAGCTTGTCTCTACATGGATGCATAGATTTTAATAGCAAATACTTGACAATCAATTATTTCAGTGCATGAGCACATGAAACTAGCCAAGTCACCTATCTGGTATATCTTAAGTACTTTTCTGTTGCACACAGAGGAACGCAGAGTTATTCCGGACAAATGCTCTTCTCATTTTGGTGCCATCTCAGTAGCCTCAGAGGTGCCAATAGAGGGCCCAGGCTGTCGCCTGGTGATGCAGAGGACAGGAAAGCTGGGGCTGAGTCACTTCCCAGCCCAGTCTCACCAGGTCTCAGTCTTCAGCTTCTGACAGCCCCCAGGCTAGGAGAAGAGCAAAAGGAAAAGCTGGGCTTGCTTTTCAAAGATAAGGGTTCATTCAGAGGAGGGGCTGATTTCTTTGGAAACAGCTGTGCTCTTAAATGAATCTGTATTTCTGCAGTCAGAGCAGCAGGAAAAATAATCTCTGCACCTGGTCATATCACATTTTTGGAAGAGCTGCCATATTGTGCTTTGAGATAATGCAGTTGTCCTAGGATGTTACAGCCATAACTACAGTTTATGTATTTACTTGTCTTCTGCCAAGATGTGAATTGCTGTATAAAACAAACAAAACCCAGAACAAATTGGAAGATTCTGGTACTCATGGATTCACTTCAACTTGTGAGAATGAAGCCTTGCCCCAAATGCATCCAGGTTGACAGATATTATAAATCTTGAAATTCTCTGTTCTGTGCCTATCCACTCCGTGTCTTGATCTATACCTATGGCTGCTTGACACTGCAATAATACAAATGAACAAAACACAGTGCCTCAAGTCTTAACATGGAAAGGCTGCTTACCTGACCTGGGACAACATTAACATGAAGTACTTTTATTAAGTGGCCGGTATACTCACATACGAGTCGTCCAGCCCTCAGAATCTACTCTGCAGAACTGAGAACAGAATTGAGTCCTTCAGATAAAACTCTTAATGCTTCTTCCATTAGCTTTCTGCTACCACTTCTAACAGCTTTATTTACTTATTCATCTTCCTCATAAACTGAAAGCAACAAACATGAAGTGCAAGAGTAGACTGTACAGAGAAACATTGTTCGTTATGAACAAACCACAGTGTGTGGGAAACTTCGAGAAGAAAACATTGAGCATTTCAGTTGTGTTTGAAGAGTGCATTCATATTGATATGATCTTTCACTGAGTTTATCTTTTCCGGTGATTGGCAGCCCTCGATTTGTCAGGATTCCATGGAAATAGCAGCACCAAGTTTCCCAGACTGCCAGCCCAAATGTCGCTGGCCATGCAGGAACCACCTGTGCAGAAAGGTGCATGACTGTCTCCCTCGGTCTTTCAAATACCTGTTACCGCCACAGTGCAAGCCTGGTTTGTACAAGGGACAGCTGTTCATCAGCATGTAGGTGGAAACTGAATTAGACAATGATTCATTTCACACGAGACACTGGACGCCAGGATCAGGGCTGCATAGCCACAGTGCTGATGGCCAAGGAAAATGGAAAGGCTGCACAGTAACTCTAAATACAGGTCTGAGCTAATGAAGCAGCACCTAAAGGTTGCTATATTGCTATCCAGTATATCTGTTCCTGCTGGCGAGGTGCAATTTTGGCTAATACCCTCAGTGACTTACTTTTAACTCAGAATATATGGCTAATCTCCTCAGCAATCTATCTCTGTTCTAATTCATTTATATTCTGTAAGTGCCTATGATCACTAAATTACCTATGGAGAGTTCTTCCAGAGAAAACACACGGTTATTTAACATATTACCATTTCTAATCCAAACCACACAGACCATGACTGCCTTATCTGAATTCACGTTTAGGGTCAAAGCAACAGAACCTGTAATTCAAATATTTCACACACTTACTGTGGGCAGGAATTTGTATCAATAAGATTAGGCGCATGGAAAATTATTCATCATCCTTTGATTGTAAGACCTGGGACCTTCTCTCTCTATGGAGCGCCTGCCCCCCCATTAACATCTCGTATTAGCCCACTAATGAGTGTGTGCCGCATGTCTGCCTCCACACAAAACTGCAGATGCTAAGCAGACTTTGTACATCAACCACCTAAAAAACCTGTTCCTTGACTTTAGCCTATGCTTTTAGCCACAGAAATGCCCCACTCATTCCTTAGTGCTTAAGGAAAAATGGCAACCATAGCAGTATCATGGACACCTTGGTGTCCAAGAAGCCATTCATCTCCTCAGTGGAGGACTGTACTCTGCTCCTTAACCCAGCCTGTTCATTGCCCAAGGGAACATGCAACTTGCTAATTCTGATTTTCAGGACAGGCTGTACAGTCATACCAGACTAGTAAGGCCTAACATTTCTCTGCATACCCTTGTCTTTGACTTATCATTGATTTGCAAAGGTGAAATTAATAACACAACATGTTGGTAAGGTATGCTATATTCCTCCTATACTTCCCCTTTACGCCCTTCAGGTCTCCCTGCAAAATGGAGATGGATTGATTTTGTATAGTATAAAAGTCTATGGGTGAAAAGTGGTGTATATTTTCTTAGTAGTAACAGAATTTTGCTATTTTCTGCTGTAGCTTTGCTATTTTGTTCCTAATCATTGTTCGCACAAATTCAGTCTCAGCAACACAGGCAGCCCAAAAAATGCTGGTAGCTTGCACTGCTTAGCCCAGCTGTGAACTGCAGTATGTGTCACGGTGTTTAAAATTATGCTGGCTTATCTCAGTGCCTTAGCAGAGGTAAATCTTCTCAGGAGAAGGCAATGCCATCCCAGCTTCATAAGCAATGGGAGTCATTTCTATAGAACCAAGACCAGAATTCAGTCTGAAGCTCCTTTTTTTTTCCTGTTACAGCTGTAAATCTGTTACCAAGTACAGATCTGGATGTGCTTTTCCCTAAGCTTTGGTTCTTTGTAGGACTTTCCTGCTCCTATTTCTTGGCCGTACCAAAATAATATTTACCTATGGTTACAGAAGTAAAGCAGATCAGTGACAAAGTTTCAAAACAACACTCAAATCTACATTTCCTTTCATGGTCTTGTAACAATGTCATGAAGAACAACACGGTATTTTTCAGGCAAGGCTTTTTCCCCTGTGAAGAATATCGATTCAGTAAGGTGTAACTGTATTGGCAAAATATGCATGCAGAAAAAGTATAATACAGGCACAATACATGTGCATTGTAAAACATATTTTCTAAAAAGAGTCAGTATTTCATTTTCAAAAGTAATTTGAAATTAATTTAGTTTAGAAAAGTACTTTTTTTCACTTGATTATTCTTAATTTTGTCTGAACAAAATTTTTATGTAGCTCACTATAACTTTAAATCTTTCTACCATTGTTCATGAATTGAAAATTCAGCTACTTACATAGTCAGAACAGTGAGTGAGACCACCATGAAAACTTCATTCTCATTGTTTATCTAAAAAGCCCAAGTACAGTGGCCTCGTACTTGCCTCTGTATTTACCCCTCTGAAAAATTAACGCACTTGAATTAAGTAATTAAAATTTTAAAAGGGTTTTCACCATCTCAGGCAGGGAGACACAATACAGAAGTATAAGGTATACTTGCACAGGCCGTGCTGGCATAAGTAAGAACCACAACATGTCCTGATTCATCTGCAGCCTGAGTCCTGTTGAAAAGAGAGACCCTACTGCCTTAGACAAAGCAGGTTTTGGCCTGACAGGCTGGAGCACAAACCAGATGGACCTGGATTTCAAATGTCTTTATGTCTTTTTCACCGAGTACAACAGCTGTATCTAAAATTGGGGGAGTCTGCCTGGCAACAAAATGAGAGCACTTAGGAGTAGATTTTAATTAGTCAAATGAAATAAGTGCTCAAGGGCAAGATGTGTTTACAATACAAGCAGACAAAACTATGTACCATGCAATATTGACTGAACTAAATTAATTGAATGCTAAGCAGCTGGACCTCTGTTGCTAATGTTTACATAATGTGTTTATAAATAGTATCGTTCTCTTTTTAACTTTGTAAAGCAACTCAACTCAGAAAAAACTTCCAGGATTATGGCTCAGACTGGGATAGCCTTCTATTGTACAGCAGCTCCGGATGAGAAAGAAAGAGGAGGAAACAGAGGGGCAAAAAGCATGATTCGCATCAGACTTACAAACTCTGCATGAAATGTGCGCCTGACAGCACTGCAAGGAAGTTACCTTAGTCTGCTTTGTGTGGAGGTGTAGAAGTCCTCTGAGTTAGCACAAGAGCTGAGGAACTGCAGCAGCACTGGGCTTCCCGGAGAGGCCAGGTCTCTCTCGACACGATGAGGTCTCTCTTGACATGCCGAGGTCTCTCTCGACACGACGAGGTCTCTCATCCCGAGTCAGGCACTCCCAGCCTGTGCTGCCAGGGTTGGAGTAGAAACAATTTGTAGTCTGCATTTTGCTGTTCTTGAAAACGGATTTTTTTCCCTGCTCATCAAACTGGGACAGAAGGATAGAAGATAAAAAGAAAGAGAGGGGGAAAAGCAATCAAACCTCACTGGAAGAGGTCAAGAGCTTTGGCTCAACTTTCTGCAGATTGAGATACAGCTGGTGTCTAGTATAAGTGTCCATTCAAAAGGAGAAGAAAAAAGGGAGAAGGAGAAAGCTCAAAACAGATTCAGGAAAAAAGTGTCTCAGAATGAAAACAAGAGAAGGCTGGGGTTTCTGGCACTTGCAACTGGAAAGAAACAACCCCTCTCATCCCAGCTCCAAACTCTCAAGGACAGTCTGGAACCAGCAGCACACGAACCTGGATGCAAGGCAAGGAGACTATTGGGGTTAATCTCCTCATGCGTAGCCTCAGCCCTGATCGCTGTTGACTAGCCCTTAGAGAAGAATACAACGGTGTGACTTCAGAACTTTGCTTGTTTCTACCCCATAGGAGAAGAAGATTCAGGCAAAGAAGTGAGAAGCAGTTGAACAAACAGATCCTCAGCAGTTGTAACTACCAAAGTAACTAAAGTACCATTTTAAAACTTCATGATTCAGAGTCATTCAAACTAGATTATAAGATGAGAAACTAGCTAAAGGTCTGTAGAAACTGATGGCTATACTTATCAGGGCTGATCTGTTAATAGCAGTTATGCATCTGTACATTACATGTACAATTACACAAGTATCTAGTCTGCACAAGAAGACACCAGTCAGGAGCACATGCTGCACACTTGCTTTGTAAAAAAAGTTACAATGTCACTGCTGGTAATTTTGAGACAACAGGTCATCAAAATGTCTCAAGTCCAAAGTTAAATCACTGGCACTGCTCTCTAAACATTTGCATATAAGAAGATGCCTGAGTTTTCAGTGACATTTTGGCCACTGAGTTACTATGGGCAGGTTGCTTATTACTACACAAAATGCATGGGCATGGACAAGGCTTTCTAATCGCAGTTTAATTTACATAAATTACACAAAGAAGTGTAGAGTCAGAGGCTTTCAGTATCAGGCTAAAAATCATCACTCCAGTGATGAAGTAAAAATATGAGTTGTAAATTTGAAAGACGTGAGACTGACGGGCAAATTAGGCTGCAGTGGAACATGTCAGACCCTTAACTGCTGTACTGTCTCAGACCAAATGTCTGTCTCACCCATCATCTGACAGTGGCCAGCAGCACATATCTATGAAGCTAGAACAGAGCATAGGATACACATGCTAATAACTCCCCAGTAAACTCCTCCAGTAAGCGTTCTGCACTTTGCTACCTCCAGTCAGAAATAGTATCATTGTGTTTAATAACCTGGATAGATTTTTATTCTGTGTATATATACGATAGCTTCTGAACAAGCATAAACTTCTGACACTCACGTCACCTTATGCAATGAGTTCTTCAGTTTATCTGTACATTGTATTTCCCTTTATTTCTTTTAAACTAGCCACTAGACATACTATTTGTTGCTGTCTTGGTCTGGAAGTGTGAGGGGTTGTGAATAATCATGCCCTGTTCAAGCTCACCATGCAAACTTAGGGTCTTACAGACTTTTGTCATAACACTCCCCCAGCCACCTTACCTCCAGGCTGAAGAACCTTGACTCAGTAAGTCCTTCCTGCAATGGAAGCAAGTCTATCCTTAATCATCTCCGTGGCCCTTCTTCATAGCCAACTTAGTACAGCTATTTTGGGGAAAGAAATAAATGTGCACGTAATAGTCAAGAAATAGCACAAAATTAATTGGAAAGCATATGAAAATGCAAACAAAGATTTTTGCATTTGCTCTCCTTTCCTTTCCTAATAATTCCTTGGTTTGTTTTTTTCTAGCTAATGAGAATGAAACTCTTATTAGTGAACAGGAAGAAAAAAAACCAACAGTATGCCTTATAAGAGGTACTCTTGCACCATACTAGATAAAATATATTACTGTATCTTTCTGATTGTGCACTGCATTAGATTTCTTTTAGCTCAGTAGGTCGTTTGACATCACTGGCATAATCCAGTAGAAGGAGACAAACAAACCGGTAAGGCATTTTCAGTACAAGTCTGACTACTTATCCAGAAACCTTCAATGTTTCCACCTAGTGAGACTACAGTGATACTGAGAAGTCCTGCTGTGTTAGCCATTAAAGAGATATTAAGCAAAATCGAATAATTCCTCTCCCAAAGGACTTTCCACCTTGTATTGAAGTCTCACTGGCAAATGAGATTTAAAAAGTTAGAGGGGCAAAAAATGACAACAACCAATAACAACAAACCAATAGTAAAGGTGTTTGCACAGTAAGGCAATGTTGTAATTCACTCTCTGAACTAGATTAGGATGTTGCAAGAGTGACTTTATGCTGTAATAACATTTATTTTCTGCTTCTAATGGGTAGGAACTGATGTCTCCAACTGGGATGGAACAGATTGCCCCATATGTTAAATTTATTTTTATTTGAGAAACCGTCTTAAATAACTGACAATTTGTAGTACTCCAGCAGTCTAACCAAGTTCTCATTTGGGTCAGTATTGCTTAGGCTAAATTCTGATTCATATCCCCAGTTACAATCTGCCATCTGCCTATAGAAAGTATTTCTTAATGAAAAAAAAGAGTCACTTATAGATACAAACACCCACTTGAACACAGGTGGCAAGGAGCCTTTTCGAGCAATTCTGTCACCTTAATGTTAACTAGTGACACTACTTTCCAAAACACATCTTCAGATCTGGAGTGCTCCATTCACATGATGAGTTTAAGCTGAAATAGTACAATAAATTTACCACTGTATGGACCACCTCGGTGGTGTGCAGAAGAAATGCTTTATCCTCCTGTTTGAATACAGTCATAAGAATAATAACTGTGTGAAACAAGAAAAATTATATTCTAAGAATACATTGAGCAACAAAGACTGAGTTGTTAGGAAATGGACAATCCAGTAGTGATGGAAGAGGGCTGGGCTCCAACCTTGTGTCTTTACATAAGGCCAGATGACTTGGGGTTACACAGAGAGTGGAAATACTCTTTTGAAATGACCTGGTTAGACTGAGATTCCTAAGGCAGAGACCCTGTTGCTGGGTGTTTCGGAGCTGCCTACCCTGGAGAAGCAGAAGAAAAATGGGGCTCCGTTTGCACATCTCTGTGGAATTGGTTGTAATAGTGGAACCATGACTTTATTTGTTAAGTTAATGTAATAAAGATCTTTATTTATCCCAGAGGTATTTGAGACGGTAAGGGCTGCAGTGGAAAATAAAACAGCGTGGTGACATTAACATCTAATACGCTGTTAACCTTGGCTGTATCGCTATATCAGCAATGTTTCTAAAGTATTTTTTTCTGTGAACAGCAACCTTTATACATAACCTATTTCTTGCTGTGCTTTAATCTAGTTACTTTTTAGATCTGTGGTACTTCTGCCTAAGTCTTCTCACTTAAACTCTTGGTTGCTGGTCTAGAAGAAAAAAAAGAAAAAAAAAAAAAAAGAAGCATTGGCACATCAAGGGCTGTATTATCATTTCTAGACATTATTTTCCAGGAAGCAGAAGTTTAATGTCTTGAGCTGGGCAACCGAACATATATTAATGGTCTTGAAGCTGGAAAAGAATCTAGCAAGCAAACAGAGGCTTAAATAGATCAAATAATTTTCATGGGACCTTTGTGAACTGGGAAAAAAAAAAAAAACTTTAGCAATCCCTTATTATTTAGGTCAACAAAATCACAAGCAGCAGTCCTGGGAGAATGGTGTGATTAAGCGGGCTGGACTGCTCGGGACGTCGGCCCGGACACCGGGCCACGTTCGCCCCAGGAATTCCCAGCAAACGCCTCTAAACCCCAGCGCTTCGACAGCGCCGCTCACCCGAAGCGCCCGGGCGCACCCCAACCCCCC
>JAVJGG010000054.1:19256652-19294415 GCA_035590195.1 Aviceda cuculoides | reverse complement strand
GGGGGGGGGAGCGGGGCGGAGCGGGGGGGGACACAGGCGGGGCCGGGGGAGCCCGACACCGTCCCCTCTGTCCCCCGGGTGGGTGCCCTGGGGGCCACGCGGGAGCTCGGCCCCGGGCGACTCCCACGCGGAGAAGCCGGTTCTGACTTTTAGGGAACGGGCCCGACCGAATTAGGTTAACTCCTGTTATTAAATCAGTTAAACGCCCTTAATGTCACCGTCCTACGTGTTTGGGGATGTAATTCTAAGACTTCCGCAGCTGCAGCCACTCTTGACAGCTATTATGAACGCAGTTGAAATATTTCAGGTTCCCAATATCTGACTTCTATGAAATTTGTGCACAGACATCACCGTCCTGTTGTAAGTACTGCTCTCTCTGTCACAAAAGCAGAGGCATCCCTTTAAAGCGGTGACATGGATACGTACCCAGAGGGAAAAGGATCATGCGGAAAAAAAGCTGCCGAGGGAATACCTGGGCAGTACAGATAAATTCAGTGAACAAATCAGCCTGTTAGAGCTGGCCACTGCACAGACTAGACACACTTTTTCTACCTTTGAAATAGCTTTTCTTCCATTGTAAGTGTTAAAGGCATATGCTGCCAGAAATGAGGGTTTATCACTGCCTGCTAGCCAGAAACACTGAACGCTTCTTAATTTACATCACTACGGCTCCTCACTCGAAGGCACTATCCACTCAAAAAGGAGAAGGAGCGATCCGCCCTCTGCTAACTCTGTTCAGAGCCGAGATGGGTTCCAGTCTTTAAACTGCAGCCAGCTCCCTTCCTTTCGAGTTTGCTAGTTTGGAAAGCAAAAAGCAATGTCAGCGCCCATGGACCATGAGGGCCTCCAAGCACCGTGAGGCATCGTCAGCCAATAAAGCAATGCCTCTCTCGCACCTAGAACAACGTCCGAAGCACACAGCGATGGGCGTCACACAACAAAAATCATATCACGCCAGGGAACGGACTGCCTGGAGACAATTTACACCTTGTTAGTGTCTAGCACAGTTATTATAATGACTGTCAAGGAAATCATGCTTGTACTGAGGTTCTCTCTGTACAAAACTGCAGAAAGGTGTTCCTGCTCAATTACTCTTCCGAAAAGAGAGCTAACAAATCTGAATGCTCCTGACCGAAAACCATCACTATCCTGTTCTCATAATTTCCCCTAGCTTTAAGCAGAATAAATTGAAGGAATGAATCAGCATATTAGAAACAGTGGTAGCTCACACTAGATCCATTTTTTTGTGGTATTTGGAAGTCTTTTTTAAGTTTGAAAAGGTTAAAGACATGGCCTGCCAGCAGTGATGGTGCATCATCAGCTGAAATCTTGCACGCACGGTTCTTGCTTTTGGTCCATTAACTTCATAACCTTGTGGTTCTACTTTTCATTTAGTAGCCACAGTCATAGACACCTTTCCAAGACTAGTGAAAAGCACATTTGCCTACATTACAAAACTCCCGTAATCTGTTTTTGCAAAGGTCAAGCATCACCATACACTGTACCAGTAACACAGTGCTATCATTTCATAGGAAGTTGTGCTTGTTTTCTTTTTGAAATCCGCCCTGTGAGATCCCAGGTGTTTATTTCATACCATTCTGGTTTTAACAACTAAATCTATGACAATTTGGCTTTGGGGAAGGGAATTTTATTTGCAATAAGGTGGCCAAACTATTCCCTTTTTTGTCAAGAAGGCAGAGGAACTGCAGAGAAGCTGGCAGAGGCTTCTGCAGGGGACAGCAAATAAAGTCAGGATTTGCTGAGGACTGGAGATGGCTCCTCTCTCTGCCTTGGGTCCCAGCACCCACCAGCATGCATCAGATGAGGAAGCGGCACAACTGGAGCAAAACTGGTGGGAGGGAAGTGAAAAGGACCCCAGGTGATGATGGCACAGAGCAGAAGAATCAGGTTCACCCTTTTCTTCCAAACCCTGAAGCAGAATCCAGGATTCGCACATCTAAACCTTCACCTGTGTCTTTGCAGCAAGTACCTGTGCAACATCTAGGTAGTGCTGCGCCCTTCTTTTTTATTCTAGCCTCTGAAGACAGAGAAATAGCTATGAGTGTTACCTCATGTAGAGGATATCTCTGTGGTACCGAGTCTACACATAATCAACACCCTTTCAGTATGAGATGATACTTTACCATCTCCTCTGTTTTGCTCCATCTTTTTTAAAAAGGGAAAACATTCAAGAGACATTTTTTTCTAACACAGATCTGCAAGAAAATGAAGTTAACACTTCCCTCACAATCTTAGTCTCAGCCTTTAAACAGGCTTAGCAGTCTTCATTCCCTCCTTCAATCATTTTGTATCAGAACCTACATGTGGCTCATGTTGGCCCTGCGGTTTGTGTGCAATGCCCTTAAAGCAGCTACTGAAGTCCCACTACCAAGCAGCTACCTTGACCTTTTGCAGTGAAAAGCTTTTGGCTTCTACCTGGAAGGAAGGAAAACCAGCCATGCAGTGAGCCCTGTGTGACAGCTCTGGGATGGTTCATTTAAAAAAAAAATTAGTGTAAATAACAGGAAGCATAGTTTTAAGCAAACAGCAGCCATCCGTATTACACAGGTTAATACAGTTTGGGGAGCAATTCAGATAGTTAGCAAACCATGGCACCGAGCAGCTCACAAATAAGATATGTGAACATTTAACCTTGTTCAGCCCGTCACTGTGTGTTTGCATCAAGAGATAGTTGTTCGATAACTGTAGACTTTCCAAGCAGTCCCTTGAGCCTGTCAGCAAGTTGTGAGAGCTTCTCTGATTGCCACCAGGGAAACTACGGACTTGTTCTGCATGTGGTCAGCCTTCCAGAGATAAGGCTATTACCAGGCACTATCATAGGAAAGGACATCTCGAGACTAATTTCCCTAGCTAGAAATTGCATTGCTGGTGTATATGAAAAGGTAAGTTCCTAACTCTGTAGAGGCTTCTGATGCTATGGTTGGTTCAGCTGGCAAAACTACTGTCAAGTTTTCTAAAACTCTGAGTTCAAACACAAGTTTTCATTTGATCTGTGTTACATGATTTAAACCTGATTAAATCTAACACCTGAAGGAAAAGTCTGAAAATAGATGAGATGTTGTTCTCTTGTTTGGTAGATAGCTGGAGAAAGTAGTAAAATGCCATAAATTGGAACCAGTTTAAATGTTAGTTCACAAATGTCATCAACTGTGAGATTTTTTTGGAAACTCAGTCACTTTTGGGTTTAATCAAAATGTTTTATGAAAATGGTAACCATAATGTTAACATTCCTAGTGGTAGAATGGCAAATTAATTTTTAATTAAATGATAAATAATCAACATCGCTGTTAAAAGGAAAGAGAAGAAATGTGCTAGTTCTGAAGTCAATAGGAAGTAGTTCTATGATAACAGAAGATCAAAGATGGCATGGTCTAATTAAAATATAAAATGCTGCATGAATATCAAAAGGATACCTACAGCTCCGACAGACATTGTCAGGTAATCGTACAGGCACCTGAATTCTTCTAGTATCATCTTTGCATCCACTGGCTCCAAACTCTGTATTTTGTCACAGCCTGCATAGAAAATCAAATGCAACGCTGGTAACTGAACCTAGTTTTCCTGTCAGAACTCCTCCAAGAGAGTTTAAAAGTTTCGCTGATGTTATATCAGTTTGTTGGTAAACTGAGCAACTCAAGCCTGAACAAAAAGTAGTAGTATTAGAGCTAGCTAAAAATTGATCTCTAATCTTAAATTCTATCCTTGTTTCCTGCCTTCTCCCTTTCCACACCTCAAAGCTTCCCCTGGGTACAGAGGACGCTATGTGGCTTCTGAATAACAGAAATGTCACGCAACAGAAGGCTAAATTCCTGATTAATGGTAGCTCTTTCCACTTTAACCACAACTATTTAAGTCAAGTAATACAACAAAAAGAAAAATCAATAATCAAATTGTGCTTCTGTTTCAGATGGGTACACTACTGATGATATTGAATTTTACTGGAATGGAGGAGAGTCGGCAGTAACGGGAGTTAATAACATCGAGCTCCCACAATTTTCTATTGTTGATTACAAGATGGTATCAAAGAGAGTAGAATTTACAACAGGTAAGCACTGGCTAGTTAAAAAAAGCTCCCCCCTCCTCCCCAACCCAGAAATATCAGTGTCTAACTTTTGTTAGGCATTAGTCATATAATGACTTCTTTCTTTCAGGAGCATATCCTCGATTGTCACTTAGCTTCCGGCTTAAAAGAAATATTGGATACTTCATTTTGCAAACCTATATGCCTTCCACGCTGATCACAATTCTGTCATGGGTATCTTTCTGGATCAATTATGATGCCTCTGCAGCCAGAGTTGCTCTAGGTAACTTCTTTTCAAAATCACTGAACCACGTAGATACACGTTGCCCTTGAACACAGTAGCACCGAATCCATACAGCTGATTGCAGAAGCATTAATTGTGATCTTACACATGCAGTGTAGCATCTTCGTTGTCAGGAAGGCAGGCAGCTGTCACCTTGTCTATGTCTGAAGTTCTTGCCCTGCAGTTAGGTTGGGACTCTGACTGACTTCCAGTTGCTGTCATGGTCTTTGGATCGGGCCAAAAGCATCTTGCTTCCAAACTGGAGCGTAAAGGTCTAATTCAGGTATCCAAGGGTATCTAACACTGTGCTGCATCAACATTTCATTGATGTTAAAAAGTGTCCTGTCAGATGTGTGGCTGGAATTAATACACAAGGTCCTACTGATATCAGCAGAGAGATACCAGCTTACACAAAATAAGCCTGGTTTAACTACATGGTTGATTATTTCCCACACCATGTTCCTTCCTGCAACTTTCTGTAAGAACCAAGATCTTCTGCCACCATCTGTGCTTTAAGGCAGTTATGCTTTTCAAATGCTAATGTCAGAAAGCCACTTTGTCCCACCGCTATTTTGTCCCACCTCTCTGTAAATTCAATTCATTGCACCTGTGCCAAGAGCTATTTTCTAGATGCATTAATGACCTGTGATTAAAGTAGACTAAAAAATAATTTCATACAGCTAAAACAGAACAGACACACACAGACACACACAGACACACACAGACACACAGAAAAAAAAAAAAGAGAGGATCATGCAGTGATGGATTACACAGGGAGATGTAAATTCTTTACTTGCAAGCACGCCTTTAACAGGGACAGCTGTTTTGGCACAAGAATATGTCTCCCTTTCTGTTCATCAAAGACCATCACTTTATCATAAAGCTTCCCTTTCTCCTTTCAATCCTCTGGTTTCAGTCAAAAGCTAGATACTTATTCCATATCCCCAGAGCAATGCAAGCCACCCTATGGCTTGCATTGCTACCCTATGGCAGCAGGGCTACTGCTGTAAGTAAAGTGAGAAGCATTGCCTCACGTAGAAAGAACAGTGATCAACTCTTTGCTATCCAGGTCAGCTAACACCACATTCCCTAGCAGAGTTATTGTAAAAATTAAGGCAAGATGTACCAAGATAGCCTGGGCTTTTGAAGGCTATTTCATTCACCGTCCATTGCATGGAAAGCCAAAGAAGGTCCTATCACCAGGCCTGCAAGGATACCGTTCTTTCCAGTCCTGCAAAATACATTCTCTTGGCTGTTAAGAATCTAATCACATAATTAAGCCACCTGCATGAGAAGTGCATGGTAGCCGGGCAATGCTGCCATTACGCTTTTCACGCTCAAATCTCCTTCCCTGTCTTGTTAGTCAATGTCTTTTTCTTCTTTTCGCAGGAATCACTACTGTGCTGACCATGACCACCATCAGCACCCACCTCAGGGAGACCTTGCCAAAGATTCCCTACGTCAAGGCAATAGATATTTACCTGATGGGATGCTTTGTGTTTGTGTTCCTGGCCTTGCTGGAATATGCCTTTGTAAACTACATATTCTTTGGGAAAGGACCCCAACGTCAGAAAAAGGCAGCAGGCAGGGCAAGACAAGCTACAGGCGAGAAAAGCAGACTGGAAACAAATAGAGTCCAGGTAAAATGTTCAAGCTAACTTTTCAAACATTATTTCTGCTGTGACAATGTTCATGCATATGATGGTAGAGATAAATGCAGTTTGAACACATATGCAAAAGCATTTGAGATTGTCTAGAGAAAAATCATATTTTAAGATTACAGCAACATATGTTTTTTTCTGTCTTCAACTGAAAACAGAGTAAGAAACTACAGAAAATGGAAATGAGTATTCAGAACAAGTATCCCTTTGCAGGACAGAAGAAATACAAGGGTACAAGAAAGTTAAATATTTACCATTTCAACTGTATATTTCTTTGCTCTAGAAGGTGATATAGAAGAAATGTTTATTATATAGTTCCTCTTTATACACAGAAACTTCACCAACAACAGAAAGCAAAGACAGACACTGTTGCTTCAGTGAGTCTTGAATGAAGCCCACACCACTGAGCTTCCAGGAACGCAAGGAGAATGCTGCTAGGTTATAACAACTTTCACAGATGTCAGGATTTTTCCCTCAGGCTAAATTCAAGCAGACCACAGCTACTCTCTCTTAAAAAAACAAGCCAGACAAACTCCAGGAAGTAATACTATGGACATTTTTTTAACAGGGAAAAGTTTAATTTAGCAGTACACCACTGAGCACTTGCAAACTTCTATAATCCTATTCCATTTTTTCCCAGTTTTTCAGAAATAAACACTTCCCTCAGGTGTATTTGGCCCAGTCTGACTCAGAGGAAAATACATATCCTAATGAGCCAAAAATTTTCGTCTGTTCTCTGCTTTCTTACAATATATTACATCCAAGTATTAATGAGATCTTACCCAGGCTGTCCTATAAAATTCTGTACTGTTGTGGCCAGTGATGATAACGTTTGGACAAAACTATATTTGAGCCCCCTGTTCAGCTTGAAGAATGAGACCGACACATAAAACTCTAACAGGTAAGACTTTAGCTTTATGCATGGTTGCAATTTCACATACATGTCAGGACATGCATTTCAGGAACTCTGTGATATTTTATTAGTTCTAGAGCTGTGTGTCTTGTGTCCCAGCAGCCACACCACTACAGCTCAGCATCATTAACAGAGTCGTCATGAGCTCATGAGCCCACTAAAAGTCCTTACCCGTATTCACCTCCTGTCCCAATGTGTAGGAGATGCTTTATTACAGTGGGTGCACAAATTTAGTTGAGGCTTGCAGCAGTCTCCAAGGTCCCACAAAGTATTGTCCTCCACAGAGCACAGGAGACAAACTACCCCAATACGGATTGTTGTGCGCAGACACTGTCTATCCACTTCTATGGAAGGTAAGGAAGGGAAAAAAACTCAACACCACCCACAAACTCTGACCAGGCACCTCAACAGTTCCTGAGATAACCCGGCCTAGGTGAGAAGCAGCACAGCAAGGGTTCGTGACGAAGAAGGAAGCAACACTTCTTCACAGGTCAGCCTTGGCTGCATGGGCCCCAGTGCACTGAACTGAGTAAAGGATGAGAAAGTGTAAAGGATAACAGTGCAGGTAAGCTCTTTTTCCTACATATTTTGAGAGTTTGTTTAACTAACAAAAAGCCCTAACTCATAACTAAAAGCTTTTCTCTAAATGGTATGCTGGCAAAGATTGTGCTGAGACCAGTACTCAGAATCGGATGGGAAGTATCTGCAACCACACTTGAACTTTTCAGAGCACCACATGCATACATCAGCATATTTCTGACAGAAAACAGAAAGTATACACACTTTGTACCAGGATTTGTAAGTGTTCACACTTTAGGCTGCAATTCTATTCTGCTTTAAGTGAGCAGACTGCTTTCTGCCTGTACAATGCAAGTTTGTGATTTTAGATGCATACATACACATAGACACACACGCATGAATGGATATCAGTGGATTTTGTTATCCCACTGGAGATACATCGATGTGGGACCTTGTGAGCATTCATTTTACTCACCATGGAAATGCTGATGTCCAACAGCCATATTTCTGTCTTCAGCAGGAAGAATACACGTGACCTAAGCAGTGGAACACAGTAAGGTTATGTGATATCTAGTGAAGACAGCTCCCAGCCCCTCTCCGTCATGTTTTGAGATTTTTCAGCGTTATTATGATGCCTGTACCAGAGCAGGGGAAAGGTTTTTCTGGAGCATAGAAGAAGTACAGCTGTAAGTATATACAGCTATAGGATATTTTTTCCCCTTTTACTCCTAACCCATACCACCTATCCATACAGGGACCTATAATCAATAGGAGATATGTAACAGTGCTTCCTCTCTTTGTGCCAGGTGAAGATAATGCTCATTCACATCTGACATACAACTCCCACAACTAAAAGAGTTCAAATTCCTTCACCAGATAACAAAAGCGTTAGACATGTGAGCAACACTCAGCAAACTGACCATGATACTAACACAGTATAGAGAAGACCAGACGGAAAATGAAACCGTACTGCTGTTTCATGTGTGGCTGTCCCTTGCTCTACAGACTGAACAAGGAGGAAATAAAGCCTCTCTGGTTTCACAATTTATGCCATTTTAATTTTTAATATGCAAAAAATATTAATTTGTACTAAACAAGCTTTCTGTTTCTCTGAATAAAGCATAAAGACTGTTTATATCTCCTTGTCCATTTCTTGAAGATAGATGTCACTAAGGAAACCACCATAATTATGGATAAGTAAGACAAATCACCCTACAAGAAAATATTTAGATAGTCCATGCATGCAGCTGCTCCTGTTTCCCCAGACAATTACAGTGTGAATAACCATTACACAAAAGATGTCCCTTAAGCATGAGAAAGAGATAGGATGCAATCATAGCGTGAGTGGGAAAGGGGCTGAGACATCAAGGGCTTCATGAATGGCAACACGAGGCAGGTGACGAGTGGTCTCTTACTCCACAGTTCTACACAACATCACACCTTCCTTTCAAATCTTCTGTGAACCATAATACACCTGGGATGGAAAGCCAGAGACCAGCCACAGGCTCCAAGGAAAACATACAATATTCCAGTACAGTGGCTATTGGAAGGAGAAGAAGGAGGGAGCACATAACCATACAACTAGCTCAAACTTCAAGTAAATCCACACCTGAATAAGTATATCCCTGCTTAGCATAACTTGTTTCTTTGCGGATCAGATTGTGATAACACTACTGCATTTGCTCCAGGAAGACAGATTATATGAGTAACACAGCCCTGAATTTCTAACTCTAAGAGAAAGAAAAGATGGTTTTGTATTTAGACAAAACAAAAGTTCTTGCCTTTTATCTCCCAACAGTTAATGTAAAAAAAAGTAGGTAGGTAAAAACCCATTCCAGACAGAACTAAGCATTTGAGACCCATTCTCTGTCAAGGAATGCCAACATGTTCCTCCCCTAGAGCTGACTGACTACTTTTTATGTGGTCAACACAGGACTGTTGTTTTGGGGTTTTTTATTACTTTAACTATTTTACACTTACAATATAATTTGATGCACCTAAGCAGGAAATTAATTTTCTAAGTAAACACACAAGCCAGATTATTATTTCTTTTTTATGATGTTTCCTGAGCACACCTCGAGGCTTTTCCATCACTGATAAAGATTCATATATATGTACCTGTGCTGATTTAGGCTTTAGGTAGTTCCATTGCAAATGAAAAATTAAAAATCTATAAACTCAATATAGATACACACTCAATATAGATATAAATGTCATTACAAGAAGCATCACCACATACATGTACCTGAAGAATATTTAAACTTTGATAATTATACTGGATGACTAATACAACATCAGGTTTAAATGCTTTGGCATCCTCCTCACATATTCTTTGTGATATGTTCAAAAGACAAAAAGAAACCCAATTCTTCAGGTTTCTACAACTTTAGGCAAAATTCATGCATTGTAAAAACAAGGCAAAGTGTATATGTTCATGCAAACACACATTTAGGCTCGGAATATTTGTTAAGCAAGAAATTTTGTTTTCATCTGAGCAATGGTTAGCTTATGTAAAAAAAATCTGGGCATTCCAGCTAAAGAACAACAAGGGGGTATTTGAAAGAATAAATGTGTTATATCTAAGCAAGAAAGAAGTGCTCTGGGCTTGATATGGCTCATCTTTCCTACCTAAGAAGGGGACTGAGATGCTCTACTCCTAAGCAGGCAGCCAGCTCGTGGGCCAGAAAACTGAGTAGACAGACCCTTGTCTCATTCACCCCAATTTTTCGTCATGCCATCCGATGCGAATGTGTCAAAGGTTGTGTACAACTGCAGTGCATGCCTGATGTGGGCAAAGAGCCTCATCGCTGAGACATGGGGTGGAATGAGCTAAAGCCTGCTGGCTGTTTCTGATGCATGGGCTTCCTCCAGGACCAACAGCAAGGCCCAGGTAACCTCGTACTAGGTAAGGGAGAAAAGACTTTAAGACAGAAAATGTACAGCTTTTTCTGTGTGCATCTTTGCTGTTAATTCGTTCTAATGTTAATATAAGTAAAACTAACAACAAGTCTCTTTGGGGCATCCCTTAACAATTTGTACATTTTCCAGATTCCTACAGGAATTTGTAGAATTCCTGTGCCTCAGGAACAAAACCTCAGCAGCACAAGTTTAAGAATATTTTGGAGTGAACTTCAATAAATTCTGAAAGGGTTTTTAACAACATGGGAAATTAACTATTACTCTAGCTTCACATCACACAAGCAGAGAATTTGGCACAGGTACATAAGAAGAGCTTTTATATTTCTCTGAGCTAATTTATTCAAGATCAGTGTAAGGCCCTTTGCTCTGAATTGCAAAGACTGCAATTCAAAGACTGAATTGCTTCATGATGTATACAAATCATCCCACCTAAAATGATTTAAATAAAACTCAATTTAAAATACAATAGGTTCATTCATAACATTTAAAGAGGGAATTTGTACACTGCTTGGCTTACAATAAACTGTCAGGGCATATTAGTTTAAGAAACATCCCTATGAATCACTTTAGATTGTAGGTAGTTATAAGTTGTATTCACAAAAGAGAAGCTATAATAACTGCTTAATGATGCTTGCACTACTGTTACTACTATTATAATACTAAAGTCAATTAGCTTAAACATTAGATTATGTAATCAAATACAGCTCAAAGAGCTGTTTCGTAAAACTAGAAAGAAAAGGTTGACCTATCAAAACTTCTGAGAATTAAAAAAAATTCTCTTTTTGCAGGGAGACAACTCTGAGATCATTGCTTTTTCCACAGAAAATGCCAGAACTTAGGAGCAACGAATAGTCCCATAGTTATGTCAGTCCTCTGGAGAGTAGGAAACCCTAGCTTAGATCCTCCTTCTGCTTAAATTTGAAGACTTAACCTAAAAAGTATAAACTGGGTAGCCCATATCTCAAGTAAAGATTGCAAACACCATGCTGGTTTGTGACCAGCTGGCCTCTCTAACCCAGAATATTTGAGCTTTTCCCACCAAAACAGTGGTGGGAACTGGGGTGTTCCCACTGAATGCTCATTTCAGCGTGTACAGAATCAGTTGCTAAACCTGACTAGAGAATCTGCTATCTGTGGTGACTTATTACTCCATTTAGAAGACTTTTCTCCCCACAGCTCTCCTGGGCAGCTTTTGTACAAACAGCCCCTTCACTTCTCTGTTTTCAGTTAGTAGTTTTCAGTGCTTAGTCTGGCACAGTGTAAATACACCAGCAGTCATCATGCAACATTTTCTCCTTCTGGCGATGGGAAAGGAACATCTTCCACGCTGTCAGGTGGAACCAAGGCTTTCTCTGGCTGCCAGCTTTCCTCTGTGGCTACCCCCAGAGACTGGATTTCCCCCTGTGCTCTCCCTGGAGCTTTTCTTGAACATACTTCAAAGCTGCTGTAGATTATTATACCATTTCCTCTCTCTGCTATGTCTTGCTAAAAATGTAAAGCTCAGAGTGCGAACAAAGCATTGCATATCACTGGTGCTTCACAAGACTAGATATTGTCAGTAAGTAATTTTTTTTTTTCCTTGCTATAAATGCATCCCCAGAGAGCCATGGTATAGATTGTAGTATATTTGGGGTAGGTCCAACGCCACAGTTTACAAAAACCAATTTTTATACTCAAGGCTCAAGGCAAAGTCTTTGAAGTTTCATTTAATAGTTCTGTGTCCTGATGTGTATTTCCCTCATGTGAGCTACAGTGGATGTTTAAATAGCTTGGAATTTGAAACACCTAGGAAGTCTTTAGGGAGAACTCAGAAGTCATCCTGGAAACACCAAAAAACTTCTCCTAAAAGAGATATTTCTACAAACATGTAGAAAACTAAAGATGAGTGAAAAGGTAAACACTTGGTAGTAATGCAGCCATTCATCATTAATTACATTCACACATTAAAAAGGCAACAATATTAAAATATTTTATATATTCACATATATAATTGTTTGCACCAGACATGTACATACCAGTTGCAGTTTCCAGTTCTTTGCTTAGGTACTTAAAGCAGCGCCCTGACTAACTAACAGCACCAATAAAGTGATAAATGTATTTGAAGCAACTGCTTCTGATACCGACATATAAAAATGGAACTGAATGTAAGGTTTCATTGAGTAAAGTGGATTATTCTATCTGCACATGAGCGAGTAAATGGTATGCTGTGGGGACTAGGGACTTCCATCTCTGCAATATAGTAATTCTCCAGGAATAGTTCTCATCACAAGCATTTTACAATAACTGATAAAATGCACATGTACCTATGTGCTTTTCATACGAGGAACCCATTGTCACAAAACTGTTTTTGAAACTAATATACAGCACTAAAACTGTATAAAACTGTATAAAATGGGCAGAGACAGTAACACTTTATTTTCACCTCGAGTATGTGAAAGCTTCAGGTGTCAGGTCACCAAATATTAAAAATCGGTATTTCATAAAGGCTGTGATCTAAGTTAAAGATAAAATTAGAAAAGTCTTTACAGGGGATGAGATAACTAACTGAATTAAAAGGTCCCAGACCGAGGAGCCAGGTCAGGATGGCAGGTGCTTAGATGCTTAATAGCTAATTTCACACTAGTCAGGAAAGCGTATTCAGTATCTTTTCACTTTTGTCAACGCTGTACAAGACATGAATGCCACTGCAGCCCTAGGAGCACCTCGGCAGTAGAGCCAGAAGGTACACATCCATCTGGGAAACACCTTGAACTGTCTGAGGAACTTGTCTAATTCACATTCCTTCCTTGACACAGGTTGATCCCCACGGAAACATGCTTCTTAGCCCACTTGAAATACGAAATGACGTCAGCAGCTCAGACGCGTTCACGAGCCTCCGTGACCCCCGAGCCACCACGTACACGTACGACAGTGCCAACCTGCAGTACAGAAGAGCCACTTCCAGCAGAGACCTCTACAGTAGGAGTGCTCTGGACAGGCACAGGCTTCACAAAAAAGGACGCTTACGAAGAAGGGCATCCCAGATCAAAGTCAAAATCCCTGATTTGACTGATGTTAACTCGATAGACAAGTGGTCCAGAATGGTCTTTCCTATCACATTTATTCTTTTCAATGTTGTTTACTGGCTGTATTATGTCCACTAATTTATGCAATAATGTTACTATAGACTAACATAATTAGGCTTGTTTCTTTTCCTTCTCAGTTTTGTTAACTTTGAAGAACTGCAGTAGCGATAATGTTACATGTTCAAGGTAAGATATGCAGCCATTGAATACTTCTAGATTTAAGCTTTCAAAAAAAAACCCCCACCAACCCCACCAACGCAAATCCAGCCTCACCACATTCAGATCAAAATAGTAGAGATCTGCTCTTAAAGAACATCTTCAGCAAAAGCACTATACCTCGATTTTTACAAAGTTTGTGCATCACCTGTGACCTTTCTGTACCCACTTTTGTCTTTTTTTTAAGTGGAATAAAAATTCATCCTACTGTATTTCTTACCACATTGGCAGCCCACAGCAGCATGCTTCCAAAGACAGTAAAACAACTCAAAGTGGTAGTTATGTCGCAGTCTTTCAGCATTTAGAGTGTAGAGAAATTTGGAGAAACAACTGTTTGAAGGATTATAACTATTACATCACACATCATTTTAAAGTTAATAGTTATACTGGGAAGTTTTTCTGTAGTGTCTGTGAGAAGTACCACTCAAGGAAAAGTCAATTCACATTTTCAGAGAGGCAGAGATCTTCAAAAGAAAGAAAGGGTAGTAGAGACAAAACCCACTGAGTTTTCAACTAAGGAATCAGCTGATTGGATCCAACTGGAATTTTGTTATTTCTACAAAGTAGCAAAGTTGAAATTGATGAGAACAATTGTGTCATCTGTAATTTTGTATTAAAAAGTAGAAAACAAACACGTGTTCATTCCTGGAAGCAACTACCGAGGGATACCTAAGCCCAAGAGTGGCCACTCTTCTTGACTCCCAGGTTTCCTGCGGCTGGTAATTCCAACACAATCTCCCAAGTGTTGGCAGATGTCTTGGAACAGATCTGAGGAGAGTTCTGCACACCATTTCCTACAGATTTACCTACTCTGCTGAGGAAAAGGAGATACGGCTGAGTCTTAACAACGTACTGGTGATATTGAGCATACTGCTCCTGAGGACTTGCCTCTCCCCACCCGGCTGCTTATCGCCTGACACAACTCCAGCCAAGGAGCCGCAGGCGAAGTGCTAGCAAGGTCCATGCAACTGAGAAGCAATAGGTCAGTCACCTCCTATCTGTATCAAATCCATTTCCCGTCTCTATTGACAGTTTTTTCCTAACAGTGTTTACACTATGGTGCCTAACATAGCATTTTAGTGAAACAGAAGTATTATCAGTTAAATTTTATTTTGTATTGAAAGGGTTTCATACTTTTAGGAGAGTCAAGATATACAAGCCAACAGAGTCTATGTAGGTACCAAGGTGATTGTTATCAATAATGTTATCTGGTACAGAAAGAAACATTGATCAGGACAGTAGGCAGCAAAACCCACAGTTAGGAGTTAGTAGGAAATACAAATGAGTAATGTGGAAAGATTCTTCACCAGTTCCTCATTGCACAGCAGTAAGGTCAACTGATGACCTTATTGCCAGTTGACATTACAACTTTTTAAATCAGAATGTAGTAATAAATTAAACACTCCTACATGTTAATGTTTGTCACATCCTGCAAGACCTGGACCTCCTAACAGATCAGGACCTGCTTCCCCTTCCCTTTGTTTGTGCAGAAGGCTTCTGCAGAAAGGGTCTGGAATGATAAATCACCGAACAAGACAGGGAATAGGTTTAATTTACTCCTTACAAAAAACATAAGGCTGCAAAACAGGCATTTGACATTGCTAATCTAGAGGGGACCTTGAGATTATCAGTTTTTCTGTGGGATCCAATGTCCCAGTGTCATCCCAAGTTCAATAGAGCACAAACGTGGTCTCCTCAGCTGTCTTCTCTCTGCTACAACCTTTAACCTCCAGTCTATTAGAGAGTTGCACAATTTTACCAGATTAATCAGCTACTGGGTACAACCTGAGGTGATTCAGGACAAATATTAATTCAGTCAAATGGCTCTTCTGAATAGGCTACAACCTTTATGCCTATCCCCACCCTAAACCAACTCCAAATAATTTTTCAACACTTGCACCATATTGGCAACCAAAATAAGAACTGCCACACATCATCCTACATGGGACATTTTGATTAATTTTTTAGTCAAATTTAAACAGAGTTTAGATAAGAATATTATAGTGGAAACTAACAACAATATTTTGGCATCATAAAATAAATAATACGCAGAACATATGGAAGTCTTGCATGCTAAGCAAACTGAACTTTCCATAATTGCAAAAAATAGCCCCAGGAGGGAGACAGCAGTAGGGCTGTATGTGCTGTCCATTCCAAATGCACACCCCATTAAACAGTTTTGAATTTGATGAACTGGACTTTACAAACAGAAAGAGTAAGTCCAGGAGCCAGTGAACTTGCCAGCTTTGTGGTTATACACGGAAAAAAATTCAAAGCAAGCAATACATTCTGCAGATTTGTAGCATAAAATACTCTGTGAAAAACAACAGTCAGTGACCCATGTTTTTGCATTACCTGATTTCCCAAAGATATCCACAGACAGACAACAGGTTGGTAACTTAACCCAGCTGTTCCAGTGGTGCAGAGACTTTACAACCCCTCCTTAAAGCTACAGTGGACATTTAGGAAGAGCCAACATCCAATGTGGCACTGAAACAAGAATTTAGGTTAAATAAAAGGATCCTTTGCCTTCTATTAGAAGAGCAAAGATCAGCTTTACTGATCTTCAGCATTTTTTCTTGTAGACTCCAAGCATCTGCATACCCATAGCTTCTAGCTGATGGATCATCCAGCTACTTCATGCACATCAGGCACATGGGCTGAAAGCAGTTACATTGTTCAGTTCCAAGCGAAAAAAAAGGGTATGGAGCAGGGGAAGGGCCATTAACAGACCAAAAGCAGTGCAAATGCAAAACTCCCTCAGGATGGCACGTTCCAAAACAGCAGGGTCCACCCTCACACCCCAGGAGTCCTTCAGCACGTGCCACCGATACAAGCCCCAGCCCTGCTGCCAGTTCTGAACGGCACGCAGCAAGGCCTGGCTGCGTCAAGAGCTGGAAGACACCATCTTGAGTGAGGAAACAGCTGCCAGCTCTTGGCACAAAGTTTTGCAGCAGGGGCGAATAACCCCACCACATACAGAGGCAAGAGCCACTTACTGCAGGTTGGCAAAACCTCAGCCCATAGCCAGCATCTCCTGCCTCCCGCTGAGCTCCTATCTGCACATTTAACCACTGACTCTGGTAAAGAAAACAGAACTTGGCATACGATATTGCAATACACATTGGATTTAAATTAAAGCCTCTTTCAAAGCCTCAAGAGAGAATTAAAAGCAAACTTGGGTATAGAGTGTATAACCCTACAGTCTTTCCACTACTTTTAGTAAAAAAGCAGAAGAAAACATTTCTCACTTGAGAGCAATAGCTTGGCAGCAAGCAAAAGGCAGTGGTTAATAGAGGCACAAGATGGAAAAAATGTGGCTATTTATGGGTTACACATGTACATTGCCATCCGGAGCTAGGAATTAGTGAGTACAAAAGAAACACAACCTCTTCCCATCAACTGGTTGGAGTCATCTGGCTGGCTTTAGGAGATAAAGGTGAATAATGCTGTAATGCTAAGCTCCAGCACTGTCGTACTTCAGTAGTTATTTTGCCTGCCCTTAGGAACCAGACTTAAGATCGGCATAGATAAGGTCCCAGATTTAGATTTCAGCTAAACCCCCTTAAAATTTGTGCAGTTGCCTCATGCAATTTGTACTGGAACTCCTTTTCAGCTAGGTTTCCCAAGGACGCGAGCTTCTACTGTCCCTGAGTGTGTACGTTTGTGTGCTTACCTGGGAGTCTCCCAACAATATTTGAATCCATTGTTAGTTTCAACCAAAAGATAACAGAACAGTAAGGATCTATGAGATACTACATTATTACAAGTTTCAGCAAAGAAGCTAGCTGAGCAGAGGACAAAGCTTATGTTAATCCACCCCTCTTCTCTAGCAGAAAGGGACTTGATGAGTCCCAAACTCATTAGTCACAAAAAATAATATTTTCAATATCACAGGCATATTTCTGACAACATTCCTGTGCTTTATGCTACCACTGAACAGCACAGAATTTGCCATTTTGGAGTCACCTGCTGGTTCACCTTGTTCACCCTTATAGATGTTCCATCTCCTTGTACTGCAAGTAGAGGATTTCTTGAGATAAATCATGAGGAAAGTCATGCAGGGCTGGGGACCACGTTCCACCAGCTGCTTTTGTTTCCCATCACCAATGAACCTCTGCCCCTTCACATGAATTCCCACATACTGAGGATGTGTTGCTAACACTGCCTTGGGACTAGCAGTCAAAGGGCTGTGTTATACCTGTTCTGTAAAAAAATATTTTTAGATGGTTTCTGCATTGCAAAGCATAAAAACCCACATCTGTGATTTTACAAGTATGTTTCTTCCTACCAGGGCATCCACCCTGGAGCCCAAAAAAGGCAGGAGATCACAGAAGAATATTGAATTTCAGCGTAGTGATACCAAAATGTATATGCACAGAGTGAAAAAAATAAGAGACAAATGTGAAATCTGGCATTTCTTAAAGGAAGACCAGGTGACTTCAGTCTACTTACTGTCTGGAGTGCAGAGTGAACTCCAATTATGTTGTCTGGCTCCTTGGTGTGTTTATTTTTTAACTATTTTATAAGTAATTTTGAGTCTCTGTGTTATAAAAACATCACTTCTTGTCTTGTGCTGGTTCCAGTCTAAGAAATGGCCTGGTAGTCATTCTTTTACACGTTTATTCTTGGCAAAATCCAATTGCATTTGAGTGTCATTACCAATGAGGAGCTAAAATAATTACACAGCAATACATGTAATGTGATGGCAGATGTTAAAAGACATCTTTTAACTGATCACTGGCTGTATCCGCACAGTCTCACATGGAAGTATAAAATATCTATCACACCACCAAAAATGTTCATAAAAATAGTTTCCTTTGGCACATTATGCATTTCAGTGGGAGCATCAGCAACCTCGTTTGTATCTGTGAACATATCAGTTTCCTTGTTCCCATCTCTGAAATGTCATTTGCTGTTTGAGCTAGCTGAAAACATATTACCTGATTTTTTTTAGATTTTCAGAGGTAACTAACTTTGAATATTGTGTGCTGCAGCAAACAGCAGCTTTACAAAACAAAGCTCGCAAATCATCATTTCAAGAAAGAGCTGAATGAGATTTTGGCATAGGTAAAGAATTCAAGATTGGGTTTTACAAAAGCAGTTAATAGCAGCTCTTATCAGATCATCCAATGCTTGCTCTGGCTCCCATCTAAATAAGTATCAATGAAATATGGGAGATCCAAAACCTCTGCATTCCCAAGAAACAAAATTCCATTTTACTGTAGCCATTAAAAAAAGTTATTTAATCTATATGATGCTAGGAACCCTCCCCCCCAAGACAGTCCACCACCAAAGTGGTCCCTGCGGACCTGTAGTAATTCCCAGTTAGAAAAAATCTCCACATCTTTCAGCCTTTCATTACTCCATCAGCTAAATTATCTTACTATCCAGATGCTAAAAAATAGCCAGAGCCTTCTCTGTGTAGGACTCCCACTGGTGCCAACACCCATGAAGAGTACCTTTGAGTAAAATTCCCAGCCACGGACAACGTGAAGGGTTGAACATCCAGTATATTCTCCATGAACCAGCATAAAACACCAGGTTCTGCTTCTGCGATGACCTCGCCACAGAGTAGCCTGATGATGTGACCCACACAGGCTTGTAGAAGTCCAAAGGATGAATCTTTGTGAGATTTTCCTGCTTTTCTATGTTTTGGTAGTGGTCTTTTGGTCTTTCTGGGGAGCTCCTGAAGTAAGTATAAACTATAAATTTATAGAGGGATGCATAGTATACTGCCAAATGTAATTAAGGTGGATTTAAAGAAGTAAAAAACTTTATAGACTATCTTGATGCACTTATGAAAGCATTCTCTGGTACCAGAAAAGTAAAAATCCCTTTATTGCTGATACTTCATTATAAATATTAATTCACAACTCAAACTGACAGCAAAGTGTGCATACTTTGGGACAAGGTGTTACTGGTTCTTAAAATCATCTTTCAGATAAAAGCATAATCGTGTTTCAGCATACTTGTTGTCAGAAAGGCTTGCTCCAGAACTCAGAAATGTCCTACATGCTTATACAGATCTTTTAAAAACACCGCTTCTTGACATACACAATTGCTTTGTTACAAAAGCAGTTTTATTACAGTAGTCACTTCCATACCAACAGTTTGCTGCTCAAATCCTATTCTAATTCACTTTAGTGTGCCAAGGTCAAAGCTGAAATGATCGATCAAGAAAAACACGATTTTTCTGAAATCAAGGGAAGATTTCTATGAAAAGGAGCAAAGTGCAATGAATGCCAAGGGAGGGCAAGTAAGATTATTTTTATAATTCACTTTTATATTTTTTATCAAGAGATGCTGCATTTTCTGATTCAAATTGCAGGTCTGTTTATGCAATGTGAATTGCTGTAAGTGCATTTTACATGTTGAAACGAAACCTTCATACAGTGTGTCCATTATATGTACTATTTTCATCAGGACTTTTGGTTCAAAGGGCCTAGTGTACAAAATTGTGTATGTGGTCTTATACACGCTTGAGAGGTCTGTACAAAGTACCTGCAAACCACAGAGGTTTCACCAATGTATTTATGATGGCTGTTTTCCTTGTTTTTCACCCACGCAACCGCAGGACCCAGAAGTGAGCTGCTCTGCAGGGGCAAATACTAGGAGAATATGAACACATCTCCCTGAAACAGGACAAAAGGGGGAGAATCACCTGGAAACAACCGTTATAAGTTAGTGTGCTGGGATGCACAAACATCAAAGCCAGTCAGCTTACCATAACCATCTAATTAGAAAGAGCTCAGGCCTGGAAGAACACAGAAAAATACGGATATGGCCAAAGTGAACAGATAGGCAAGGACAAAATTAAAAGTTATTTGATGTTAATGGCATCTCTTTAAAACTCCTGCACCTTTGATCCAATTCCTACGCCTTCAGAAGATTTCCTCGATTCTCCCCTTAGTCACAGACTCAAGTGACTTTGTGAGTGACGCTCCCCACATCACAGCCCCTCCACAGCTTTTGTTACCGGTGCAGTTCTTGTATTTTACTCTGGTCCCAGCACACAGTTCCTCCAGGGGCTGTGACATGCACTGCAGTGCTCTGTGCTGTATGGAAACCTCTGTTTCTGTGTGGAAATGTATGCCAACTTCCCTACCTAACTTCCCGTTCTTCAGCCCAGAAGGGAGCATGGCCAGGCAACAGGTATGCTCCTGGCCACATGAGCTTGTTTTAGATGTTTCCGTCACGTGTACATTTTTCCTATTCACTACCTTTTCATGTCTACCTGCATTCATTGAAGTGCATGTTGAAGCTGACACCAATATAATGGGTTTTGTGGAATCTCTAGCTTTTTGCATCCATTTGGCCTGGTACAGTCTCTACGAATGCCTTATCTGTCACAACTGGAGACCTTGCTTGCTCCAAAAGTACCTAATTCTCAGAGCAGAGACGGAATGAAACCATTTTCTGACAGACGATACGAAGCAGCAAGCTCTCTTCTCCATTCCGTTTAGGCCTTTTCCTTTCCATCTACCGGAGGCCATTATATGCCTTACGAGGACAGTTCATTTCTCTGTGGGGATGCAAGGTCAGGATGCATGTTTCAAATGCAATTCCATGACAACTAAGTTTTAGCTGCTAGTTCTCAAATGCTCGTCAACGGGTGCTTCTCTCACTCTCTAGCCATTCACATGATGGTTGTTATGTCCCCTGTCAAAAACATCATTTTGATGGTTATATAAACAACACTCAGACTTTCAATAAAGTCTAACACCCATAAAAAAGCAGCTCATTGCACATTTATTACTGTCACATCATAACAGAAACTGTATTGTCTTTTTTTTTTTTAAAGCAAAAAATAATTGAAAAATGATTCTTCAGCCTTTCCTGTTCAGTGCTGCAGTAAAGGACAGGACAAATATAGGAAGATACTAAAGGTGAAACATCACCACATACCCTTAGAGTAATTATAAATCCATTTTTACATAACTTACTATAACATTTAAAATGCAACTATGTAAACTTTAAGTCTCTATTACTAAGAAAAAAGAAGTATTTTTAAATAGGATCTACATTTTAAAAAAATTGCTTTCCATCAGCTAGATATGTGGCAGATTTTCCAACAGGAGTTTCATAGGCTGAATGTAAAAATGGAAGTTATCATTTGTGGCCTTTTACTGTTGAGAAAACAGATAGCTTTATTTTAAAGAATGCACTGTATTTTTGAACAACTGATCTCTGAAAACTAAGAGGTAGCAACATACTGCTAAATAAGTTTAAAATATCCACTTTTATATTCTGTGAAGTACAGACCTTCTAGGTATCTGCTTTCTTAAATGTGTTTACAGTACATCTATAAATTATAAAAATGAACCAGCACACAAGTATCTTCTATCCAAATGACATCCCAAACTCAACAGTGATAGCATACACTCGTATGAAATATATTGCTAGCTGTTTATTATTTCTGCTACTGTAAATAGAAGGAATATTTTTCAGGATAAAAACAGCATGCCGACATTAAAAATCAGTTAAAAATCAGTCACCAAAAATTAAGCCTCTTTTCCCTACAAAAGCCTTTTAGCAACATACACTATCACAGTATAATGAAAGCTAAAGCAGAATTACACCTTCAGTATGCATCATACAATCCATAAACCATTTAAGCACACAGGGCCATATCAAAGCAGTGTATTCATTCTTCTATAAAGCAACTAGTTCTAGAGGAAAAGGGAAAAGTGGAGTCAGGACAAATATACCTATGAATAGACCTGACCAATTTATTCATTAAACTCAGTTAAAAAACCAGCATTCTCCTGAACAGACTACTGGACAAACTGCAGTAACTCTTTCCAGATTTTTTATAAAGCTAAACAAGTATCAATTCCAGCCTGAATTTTAGCTCGAATTTGGTACCACTGATGCAAGGTCTTTATCTGTTATCTGTTATCCATTATAGCATTTCTGTTGCTTACAAATATTCAAGACTATGATCAAGCCATATCTGCTAAAGAGATTGCAGTCCTTTCATTGTAAGATACATTTTCCAGTCTTTCATTCTTACAACTCTTCACCCTCCCTCTTTTTCTCTTTCTTGAATTGCTGACACTGAACTACATGCACATCTGACTAAACGGACCAGTACCAAAGGGAAACAGACTACATTTTATAGACACACATACATTTTTTTTTAAATATTCTCTGACCCGCAAGACTTCTATGCTAGTTTTAGTATTAGAAACATGTATTTAGGTTACTCTTCATGAAGCCTGCTAAAATCCTTTTCACAGAGGCCTTTCTACAAGAGAGCTTCTTGTCCCCCTCCTCTTCCTGACCAGTCCTCTGAAGTCCAATTTTTTGTACAGATGTATTACTTTACACTTTGGCTATATGAAAACCTATGGCACAACAAAATATAGCAGAAGAAACACAAGACCCCTGATTTTGAAACTATGAAGATGGTAAGTCATCAACACTTGGCCTTTTTATATGTTTTTATATATACAAAACATGCATGTACACACACATGGAGGAGTACGCATTAGTATTTAGATAAGCATTACAGACAATTTGTTCTTTACATATGGAAAAATAGTTTAACAAATAGTAAAACCCATAAAGATTCCTGGTGTATGCTTGTCTAGTGTTACAGCTTCCAACTTGTTACATATTACGATCAAAACCCAATCCACTTTCAGAAAGATTTAGACTACACTTTACCAGTTCTGTGCTCTATTATGTAGGCTGCGAATAGCCTTTTCACAGCCTATGTAGGTCAGCTCCTCTCCAGCACTGCACCTCCTTTTGAAAACGTTGATATATTTAAGCGAAAAGCCATCAAACAAGATACAAAACCCAAGCTAAAACCCCAAACTTTACTCTGAGTAAAGCCCCAGTGCTTCTTCCTCAACTTCTGAGTACTGGAATAGGTCACCAACATCCTTGCGAGACACTCAAAACCCTTCTTGACATGGTCCTGTGTAGCCTGCTGTAGGTGGCCCTCCTTGAGCAGGGGGGGTTAGACAACATGACCTCCAACAGCCCCTTCCAACCTCAAACATTCTGTGATTCTATACTGCTTGTTTGTAAAGCTGATTTTTCCCAACATCTAAAAAGACTCTGAGTTTAGTGATTAATAAATCAAGAAACAACTTACTGCATATATTCACACAAAGTCAAGTGTTTATTTACTATTTACAAGTATAAATACATTAATGCTACAAGTACTCTGTCATGTTCTTCATTATCATGGCACCTTAGATAAGGATAACATTATGCAAGTAAGATGCCTTAGTTTTAGCAGGCACCTGTGCAGTCACTGCCAAAGTTTAATCAAAACAAATATGGCACACATACGTGATACTTTTCCATAGTTCTATAAATCTTTAGTAGCAAAAGCAACTGTACATTGGATTTTTATATTTTTGGTCAGATACAAGATTTTATTATTTTCATCAAAGGATTAGTAGTTTATTTGGTCACAAGTTGTAACGGCCTCCTCACTTCAGTATTTTACTGCATCAACAACTTCTGGCTTTGCAGAGAACATTTCTCCCCCTGTCCCCGCAAGTCAATTGGAGAGCCATTGCCAGCAGATACTGTCGATGATCCAAATTCCATCATTTCAGTTGCAAGACAACCTCCATAAAGGAGAAAAGGAATGAGATTAAAGTTGGATGAGACCAAAACTTATGCAGTCTAGGAAATACAGCTTTTTGCTTTCTGTTACAGTATAATATGCAAGCATATAAACACGTCTTTCCTCTGGAAAATACACCATATCTCTCTCAGCTCTCTTTTACAACCTCACACGACTATTACTTCCAATACATTCTGTAGCATTTACCGCACACAAACCATTCCTCGGCTCCCTGTAAGCAAAAAGTAGAATGGTAATTTCCAGGTCCAGTGAGATTACTTCCACACAAAGTGGAACCGAGGGACCATTTCTAGAGTGAATTCCTCCTTGTACGCACATAAAACTAAGTAAGAAGATGACAACATCCCACAGCTTCCATACAGATCTTGAAGCAGAACAAAAGGATTGTGAAGACTGCTGGAGTCTGTCCTGGAAGAATCCTTGTTTGCATAGTGTAGAGTTAATCACAAGCTACTATTTTTATATAGTTTTGGAGGGAAAAATCCAGGGAAAAGCAAGCTGTTAAGGGCTCTCATTTCATGAGCACATCACCTGTGTCTGGACTAATGCATTTTTCTCACTGGGAACTGCATAGTTACTCAGAGGTCTCGCAGCCTCATTGAAGCAACTGGTAGACATAAACTTAGTGTCTTTTTAAACTCAAAACACTAACAGCACTGTTATAACAGTATTTAACTCTTTGAGCTATAAATCCATTATTTTCAAGTGTTACATATTGATGAAGATTTTTTCTAAATGTTGGTCTACGGATTCCAGCTATAGCATCGTAACATTACATAAAACACATAAAGAAATGCCTTACTTGCTAAACGTTATGAAGCAGCTAGAGGCTGCTAAGTTCTAAAACATTGTTGATACATCTCTTTCACGTCCATCTTGCAAGATGTCAGAGAACCCCATCTCCCAGATAACAGACTTAATAAATATTTGAAGACATTTTCAGATTTAAAAAAACCCAACAACCACCACCAAAACAAAACCAACAAAAATCCCACTTTCCTTTATAACACAGCCAGAAGTAATCCTAAGAAGTAACTGAATAAGGAGGGACTTCAGAGTCTGCAGTTATCACTTGGGTGCAAGCCAGATAACACTTCTTCCCCTACCAATTTTTCTTCAGATCCTCACTTCCTTTAGTCTTTTCTATTAAGAAATCTGAGACACTCCAAATAAAGTTTCACTTGAAATTTTCTTCTTGGGTTACTGTATTTGAATCTTTGTAACTTTCTTCCTGATTTACTATGCCATGGAAACTAAAGCGCTCAATTTGAACCAAACAACTCTTCCATATGCATTCCCAGCCACTGACATTTTGTGAAGCTGAGGGAACACTGGAGTTCTCTCACATCTTTCAAAATCAGCTCTCATCTGACGCTGTCATTTCATTTGCTTCTCCACCTATTCTCATAAGACTTTTTAATGGTGGTCTGAACAGACTATTAAGCTTATCAGGATTCTAATTACATTTTTTAAAAATTCTTGACTAAACTGTGCTACAAAAAAAACCCCCAAACCCTAAAGTTTCTCCAAGATGCTTGCCTTATGCAAGGCTTTCTGCAACCCTATAGTCATTTTGCCAATGAATGATTTACTTTGTGTTTTCAGCAAGATATCCAGAACAAAGAATTTCAGTTAAAATAAACTCAGTACATGAGAAGTTAGGAACAAAGGATAGTATCAGTAAAAGCTACCTTATTAGCGGCTTCCAGTGCATTTAATAGGTTCTGCAACTCTTCCTTATTCATTTCTATAGAAATTGGTTTAATTTCACCATTTTCTCTCACATCCAAATCAAGATTGACAAGTGGCATTTGCAGCATGGAGATCTTATCACTGGAGAGAGCAAGCTATGCAGATTGATAAAACAACAACAACAAAGCGTAAGGTGAAGCCACTAAGTTTTTAGTCTTCATAGCATCACATCTGCATCTTATATTAAATATGTACTACCAGAACAAACATCAACACAACAAAATTAACTTCTCACAAGTCATCTCTGCAGTTTTGGGGTTTGCTTCTTTTTTTTTTCCTGTTGTTGGGATTTTTGCTTGTTTGTTAATACCAACAATATACTGAAATACTAAACCCCCTCTTCATAGCAAAACATTTGTTTAATCAATTTGTTACAATTACTGGGCTGCTACATTTTTGTATTCTAGGTGAAAGGAAAGGATACATTTGATCATGGCACTTTAAAAAGTGAAGTATATGAATTCTGAAGTCACTGTATTCAAATAGCTCTGATAATCAATGAGTAAGAATGGTCATATAGAAGGGGCAGTTGGGAGAAAGAGGACACCTTTGCAGTTTTCAACTCTATCTACAGCTGATCAAACACTGTTTGTCAGATACCCTATTTGACAAACACTGATGAAGAGGATTACACACCAACTGTGCTTTCTTTTTTGTTTGCTATTATACTCACTCTAGTATAAATAAGGCTTTTAAAATACATTAAAATCAAAGATCAGTGGATAATACTGTAGGTCAGTATTGTACACACCTATCTTATTTATTGAGAGTGCAGAATGTGGTACAGCAGAGGAGAGACAATGTCCTTGGTAGGATTCAACTCTAGTAAGTGAAAAAGATCACAGCCAGCTCGGGGAGGGGGGGGGGGGGGGAGGAGTAGTTTAAAGCAAAATGAACACAATAGTTCAGACACATACCAGAAATTTGTATCACAAAATAGAAACTCAAAAAATCCTCCAGAAGAAAAAGTTAAAAGAAATCACACACAAAAACCAAGAATTCATGTAAGTCTAGTTTCCATTTTTGTCAGCAGTAAATGCAGTTAGCAAGAGATCAGTCCCTAGTAACAGTTCATCTGAAGCACACTATGATGCCATATTTGCTCTTGTAAAATCTTGTCTATTCTGGGTATTGCTCTTTGATTTCCAAAGCTGTTTGCTGCACAAATTATTTAACGATCTTGTTGAAATGCAAAACTATTTAACAGCTCTACAAATCTGTTTAACAGCTCCCATGGACTAACTAAAAATATAAACAGTGTAAGTAATGTTGTTAAGTCTTTGATGGAGCTTAATTTAAAGCAGCCATCTTTGTAACCCCAAAGCACCATCCGACTTGAGGCAACACAGTTATCATTGGCTTATTATCTAAATAAGTCTAAAGATAAACAATTTGAAACTAATTATTAACTAATTTTTTATTGCAGGAATCTAAAAAATTTAAAAAAAAAAAACTGCAAGGAAACACATCCTCCTTCTTCCTTTGAGTAAAAATACCATCTATTCAGGCCCCAAAATCATGACAGCATACAAAACTTTCAGGTGTTCATGAATAATGCTCATTCTCCTTTTAGGAAAGAGCTAGGTATTGCACCTTCACAAGGAGGAAAAAAAGAAGAATTTTACTTTTACAGTTTATACAAACTTCTGGCAAGTCTTTAATGTCTTATCATGAATGTGGTTTTCTGATACCTATAAAAACTGAACGATGCTCCAGAATGAGCAGGCCTAAGGGGATCTGTTGTGGTTTAACCCCAGCCAGCAACTAAGCACCACGCAGCTGCTCAATCACTTCCCCCACTCCACTCAGTGGGATGGGGGAGGAAATCGGGAAAAGAAGTAAAACTCATGGCTTGAGATAAGAGCAGTTTAATAGAACAGAAAAGACGACACTAATAACGATAATGATAACACTAATAAAATGACAACAGTAATAATAAAAGGATTGCAATGTACAAATGATGTGCAGTGCAATTGCTTACCACCCGCCGATCCCCCCCACTCCTCCCACTTTATGTGACATCCCATGGTATGGAATACCCCGTCGTCCAGTTTGGGTCAGCTGCCCTGGCTGTGTCCTGTGCCAACTTCCTGTGCCAACATCTTGTGCCCCTTCAGCTTTCTCGCTGGCTGGGCTTGAGAAGCTGAAAAGTCCTTGATTTTAGACTGAACACTAGTTAGCAACAACTGAAAACATCAGGGTGCTGTCAACATTCTTCTCGTACTGAACTCAAAACACAGCACTGTACCAGCTACTAGGAAGACAATTAACTCTATCCCAGCCAAAACCAGGACACTGTTAAATACTCTGCAGGGAGATTTCTGCAACTGCAGCATAGATACTAGAAGAATCCAAGGTGCATGATCTACAGTCATATCTTGATTTACAGTATAGACATTACTTCAGTAGGAAATTTTATATTGCCTTATTCACCTTTATTTGAAATAATGTGAGAACAGTGAAATTATTTTAATGTCATAATTTTTTATCAATATACATGAATTAGATGGATAAGCATTGACATGTCCAGATGTTTATTCATTTTAATGTTAGCTTAAATTGTTTCTGTAAGTCTGGTGCATATTTTCCACATGTCTTCTAAGTTCTTGTTAATATACAGAGATTCAAAATAGTCTGAGGCCTTTAGATGGTGACATCATTATAACTATGAGTTAAGATGAGAAAAGATGGGGTTGCTATAATATGAGTATTTAATTAATGCTTTTAAAAATCAAAATTAGGCATATATACTGAAATGACTATACTACAAATACAGGGAGTTTGGATTTTACTTGTCTATATATGAATTTATTTACACCTCTGCTAGTAAGTTAAATATCACCAGCAATGTGTCCAGTTGACATGGTAAACCTCATATCCATACTGTTAAATTCTTACCCTCCAAATCAGGATAGACATTATGCACGCTGCTTTTGAAGAATGGTCCCTGACCCTTTCCAGTTCCTGAACTGTGCTTGGAAATGGTTTGGGAATGGTTTTGGGAATATGTTAATTTCCCTTACCACAGGTTGTACCAGTAAGATTTACTAACAGTTTAATGGTATAGGTGATCAAGTATCTGGGCCCAAAAAACTTTCCTGACAGTGTTTAATTTACTCTTTGTAGACATAGCCCTAATGAAGAAAAAGCATGTGAAGTTCAGACAGAATCTCTGCTGTAATTTTGAGATTTAAAACAAAGTACAGAAATTAAGAGTGGAAATACAATTAACAATGTTAAGGGATTTTTAAAAAACATTCTACAAAATTGAGTAATGCATAACATGTATGTACAAAAACTGAGTTTTATTACCAACAGTTTGGAGATGCATAGTTTTTAGAAATTCGAAAACTTTATATTTTAAAATGTTAAAAAGCATTCATCTGTATGTACACTAATTAGATCCTATTATGATACAAAATTCACTGACCTATTGTGCTTTTTGTTAGGAAACAGAAAAAGTGTATAACATCTGAGATGTATAATGGAGTTTATGTTTTGCTTTTGCAGTATGGTTATGTGTTTAAGGAGGAGAAAATACCACGGTAAGAATTGTACATACAAACTCATACAAAATAATGCATTTGTTTTAATGTCAGGTAATTATTTGATGAGATGCTAGTCTGGCTATAAAGTCTGTTCTGTGAACTGTGGAGTTTACCAAGTTCTTCTGTAACGTAGAATGCATCTAAAATAAGCATTCTTAGTGTCAGCAGGATCTATTTACTTCAGCAGACCAAAAGTGTTTATGGAGAATTTCTCATATCTTTCCTAGTCACTGTTTAATTTTCAAACATTCAAGATGATCGCAGGTCTCAGAACCAACCTAAGTGATGAATTTCTGTCGGTAACAGTTCGGTTATTGATACTTCTGAAATTGTGCCAATTCTACTAATTAACTCCGGTGCCTAAATATGAGTAAGGGTACTTATTTTAAGCTCTTGTTTCTTTAAGTTTTGGGTTGGAACATGATGTATAAGTGTTTTGAATGTTTTGCATACTTACTCTGATCTTTGTGAAGTTCTCTAAATACTGTGTACAATTTTCTGAATTTGCATAGAGGGTCAAATTTTCTCTCATTTCAGCTTGGCTAGACACAGGGAGACAAGTAATTAAAAAAGGGAGTGAAAAAAAAGTTTGAATGAAACAGCCATTTCTTCATCACACGCTGTAATGAGATGGGGAAAAAACCCAAGATGTCTTCATTTTTTTTCTTTCCTGGTTTTCCTATACTTCATACTGTTAAGATTCTTATTAAATGCATCATATTTGTGTTTTCAGTGTAGTTTGCCAGCTACTTATGTTTAGTTCAAAAAACTTTTGTGTGTTTGAGTGACAAAATTTCCTTGAATCGCACTATAGCGTTTGCAACTATGTATCTTTAAAGTTAGAGAGCGAGAGAGGATGCTTGTTAAAATCAAAACAGAACATAATTTCTAAATTAAAAATGACAAGTTGAAGATTTGTTTTTTCTAGATATGATTGTGCTGGAGATATCTAGAATATATACAGAGTTGTTAAAGCTTATACATTTAAAATGTAGCTTTAAAATGTAAATTGAAAATGTAATTTTAAATCTTAAAACAACTCATGCACATTTTTTTCTAAATTTTACATATTGGCTGCATGTATTTTGAAATACACTAAAGAACTCAAGAGTTTTCCTAAGCCTAGGATACAATACGATACAATACAACACAACCCAAGTATATTTCAAAACCAAGTACTCAGAAAGTACACAAAATAAGTCTGAATGTGGGACTATAAATTGTATTATTCGTGATGCAGGCTGCTTTATGATGTAGCTCTAGTTACAAAGATTTAAAGAGGGGTTTGAAGAGGAGAATGTATCTCATGCACTGAGCTTGTTGTCCTGGCTGTTTTGCTCAACAAACCCTGTATTTCCCTGTGTATTTTTACTTCATGTCAGATACATCTATTGAGTTATTTTGTGTTTGCCTACTTATCCAACTCCTATTTATCAAACTTTTGGTTTTGTATCTAATTTGATATCTCTTCCATCACCAGGTCCCAGTTTTCCTGTCCCATGTCTTACTATTTTCCATTACTGCACAGAATTTTTTTTCTAGTCCCTGTACTTGAGATGTATTTTTCCATAGATCTAGGAAGGCTTCAATAATATTTCTTTCCATCTGTTTTTGGCACAGGCTTTTTGTCTGTTATTTCTTAATGGAAAAGGAACTTTTTTGTGGAGTTCTTTCAAATGTATACATTCACATTGTACATGTATGTGTGACGTAACACTGTGACTACAGATTTCATTTCATCTTAGCTGCATATGAAGGACCTTAAATGCTTAAAAAGCATTTAAGCCACACATGTGGACATAAGCAGGCGGTGGTTATCCTTCCTCCCCTTGTTCTCAACTCCAGTAGGCTGCGGAGCCTCTTAAGTTCACGAGTTCTTCTTTGACTACTTGTGTTACTTCTTTACCCCTCTCATTTATAGGTTAAATTTGTCCTGATCTCATTTTAACGAAGCCCTCCTCATCTCTGCTTTTGCGTCTTCCAGATTTCAAAAGTTTGTCTGTTGAAAACTGATTAGCCTTATGCCTTGATCTTTTTTCCTTCCTATCTTAAAATTTTTTTTTTCTACATTGTTGACCTTCAAATGATGACTTCCCTTAAACCGATCAAACTGAAACTTCATCTGACCTGCAGTGGCAATGTATCCATGTCTGCACAGATACAGCACTCAATGCTTCTGCTGCTTAGAAGAGTCTGGAAAGTATAGCATATATTGCTCCTGTATGTTCAGTATTTGGAAAGAGTAACAGCTTTCTACAACAGTTTCTCTTGGGCATGTTCTTGGGTATGAGGACAAAAATTGAAGATCTATATAAGTACAATATGTAAAGAAATTGGTTTCTTGTATTTCTGTAAAGAAATATGAGAAAAGTATTTATATAGGAATTGCACAATTAATAGTTCTTCTGTATGACTTTCAACTATTCCATTTAACTAGACAGCATTTAAATCTGTAAGATTCGAGAAAGGAAATTTTGACTGAGTGAAAGTAATATTTACTTAACAATATTAATATAAATTCAGTCTAAAATTTTTTACTGGCAGTGGCTTTTCGTAGAATCATAGAATCATAGAATCATTTAGGTTGGAAAGGACCTACAAGATCATCGAGTCCAACCATTTTACCTACAGGGTAACAAAACATGTCAGTGCTGAATCTATTGAAGATACCTGGTTATCATTATCCACTCAGTTGGATTTTAAAGAAGCTGATGTATCTTGTGGAGGTAAAAATATTTCATAATACTCAGTCTGAGTGGTAAAAGTTACTTACCCTTATTTAATATATACGTTGCATTTGTAATAATAGTTGCTCATTGCCTGCTCTATGTCTTATGTAAATGATGTGAGTATCCTTTGAAATCTGTATCATCTGTCAAGCTGAAAGACACATACATTTTAAATGTTATATTAAGTACTATTAAATCATCCGGTTTGCAAGAAGATAATTTACATTTCTGTATATAGATTCATACTGTATTTTAACATATCTAGGATTTGAACCAGCTAACCTAGTTATATTGGTTGTTGGAAATTCTAGATTTTTTTTTTCATTTAGTTTCTGTAAAAAAATAACTGCACTGCTGTTACAAGGTATTGATAACATACTCCCAAGGTAGAGTTCTTTTTTTTACAGTTTGTGTCTTTACTAAGATTATACATTTTTGAATTAAGTTTTAAGCATTAAAGAGATTGTGTGCAATTTTTATTTAAGGCAATGTGCAACCTTTTAAGTACTGCTAGCCTGAGGCAATCCAGTCTGCAGTAAATTGTGTGACAAAATTTCTGTTGATGGCAGTGAAGCCAAAATTTCACTCCAGATTTTAAGTATTTGTCCTTCTTTTCAATGCTTGCAGTTTTTAATCAAAATAATTTAGGGAATTATTGACTGTCGAATCAAAATGGGAATGTCTTGGACTCTGTAACTTACATAATTCCCATTTTTTATAGATCAGGACAATGGATTATGACCGCAAAGAATCTTTTATCAAAAAAAATAACTGAGATATTTGATAGCCAGATTGCACAGAATGAAATAGTGATGTGTGTATCACGAGTAAAACAGTGCTGTTGAGATATTACACTGAATATTCTTAGAACTCCAAAGACTTTAATGAAGTCATTGATACTCACTTAGGAAAATAAAATGAAATAAGTATTCTTTAAAAATTGTGATAATCAGGAACTCGTATTGTTATTTGGATGATTCTTACCCAAGGAATGAGGCAAAGATAAAAAAATTTTGTACCATCTATATTAATACATTTTTGTTGCACTCTGCATCGGAAATAAGCTGGAGGAAAATGCTATTGAACATGAAAGTTTTGTTTGTAACAACTTGTGCTTACCTTGATGATGTGAAGAGGCTACCTTTATATTGAGAAAGAAGCTGGAATAAAGAGTGTATGTTTAAGCCTTCATAAGAAATAATTATAATGTATTTTTAAAGACAGAAATGTAACCAATTGTGCTTACTGTGATACATGTGAACAGGCCAACTTTGTGTTGAGAATGAAGCTCGAATAAAGAGCATATGATTAAGCTTTCATAAGAAGTATTTTTTAATGTATTTTTAAAGACGTCAAGACATTAACCTTGAAGCAGGAAACAGAAGCTTTGCTATTGGAAGTTACTGAGCTAATTAAGCGGCTGGAGGCTGATCGTGAGGAGGCAGAAAAAGCTTTGGAGTTGGAGAAACAGCGAAGGAAAAAGCTTGGCATGAAAATTGATTGTATGTCACTTTGGAGGCTTCAGCAGCTCCCCGCAGCCGTGCAAAAAGGTATTGGTATTGAAACTAAGAATATTTGTTATTTTTCGGTCAGTTCATTACCAAGAATAAGAATTATGATAAGACTATAATTGTGTTTACTGTAACAGGAGCACAATATTTGCTCTTCTGAATTTGGTGTGCTTGAATATATATCTGGAAAAAAATATGGAAAGTACTATGGAATGTTCAGCATTGTTTGAGAATAAGAATAGACAAGACACTCTTAAGATGATAATAAATACTCAGTTTGGGGCAAGGAGTGAGAGGCTGAAACAGAACTGTAAAATGATGCATTGAGTTAAACCACAGGTTAAACCACAAATAAAAAAAAATGTTTGGAGAAAAATTAAAATGTGATAAACTTGAATAATGTACTTACACCTTTAGTAGGAATTGTTTAACGTAACCATTTATAGGTCTCCTTGAAATCCCAGACTCTAAGCACATTTACTATTATCTTTTGTGATGAACTGGCATCTACAGAATAGAATGAAAAAAAAAAGCCAAAACAGCTACTTAGAAGCTGTTTGCTGTTTGTCTTCTGACTCACGGTCAGAAGCAGGTACCATTTGAACGCAAACTTATAGAAAAGTTGTGTAATTTGTAACAGTAGGCTCCTTGATGTAAAATCACGGTTGGTACTCTAGTGCATATTCTGGTGCACATTATCCTGAGATCTTTGACAAATACTTCACAATCCAGACTGTGGTGACAGTGCAAGAGTCTTCCATAACTGTGTTTACTGATGAGTAAGCACTGAGTGAAAATCAGTGTATAATGGACGCAAGCCAGGAGTTGTTTGTCCCAAATGCTTTTTTTCCCCGCTCTCTCTTCCCTCCCTCCCCAGAAGATAAAATCTCAAATAGTGCACATCCCTAACAATATATAAGAAAAATGCATGTTTGTTTGTTTGTTTGTTTGTTTGTTTTAGCCAATGGCTAACTCCTGACTTGGAAACTAACAACCTGCTTTAAAGTGTTACTACTTTGCAGAGATTGCTTTCTTTAAACACAGTTGCCTCTGAAGGACAATTTATGATGCCCTGAAAACAGAGGAGGAGACTGAATAAAGAGTCAAAATTAAAATTCATTGATAGGTTAGAAACTGCTTTCAGGAGAAAATCCTGTGACAATTGAAAGGGCGATTTTACAAAAGTAAAGAACTGCAAGAGGAGAAGGTTGATAATATAATCTTCATTCTTCAGCACAGTAGTTCAGGATTTGAGCTGCAGAGATGTTACTTTTTACTTTTTTGTGTACATACTTACAGTGATGCAGCTGTAAATCATTTTTGCATGTTGCTATACATTCCTATTGCTTTTACTTTACTGTTTAGCATTGTCTATAAATATCAAAAGTTTGGAATAGTGGAATATAATTAACACATCTTCAATTCTGTTAATATATGCAATAGTACAGTATTTAAAAAAAAAAAAGAAGCAAAATAAACCAGCATGAAGTTTGGTTGTGAATATTAACCAACTCTTCTCCCTTGTTATCAGTGGGCTATGTCAGGATGACATTGTGTCCTGGGAGTAAATTTGTAATTTTCAGGATTATAACTTTTCAAAGCATTATCTATAAGACAAAAATTGTGCTGAAATGGAATTGAGGATAAAGGGAAAAGACCCTCAGGGATGTTATAATTTTCCCTAATCTAAGTATTACAAACCCAGGAGATTCTTAAGAGTTTGCTTGACCCATTCAGAGTAGACACTGAAACCTGTTATTTCTTCAGACTCCCCTTGATTTCCATTATTGCTAGCTCCTGCTGCATCTATGTCTGTAGCACACTCAGGTAATTGCAGTGACATAACCTATCTTCAGAAATTACCTTCTCTGAAATATAACGAAAATGTAATGTAAAACACATTTTATTCATTTTAATGTTAGGTATCACTTTGTATGATGTAGAAAAGCCACTGACTCATACAATGTCTCTTTAACTTTTAATGGCAATGAATAATTTTGTAAATTTGTGATTTATGTGTTGTTAACACAGCAAAATTTATCAACTGTTAAGGGATTGCATTGAATATTCCACAATTACTTCTCAGAGGTAGAGAGCCTGTTTTTCTCAGTAAGGTGTGCCTCTCTGTCTCCAATTTATGGCAAAGTTTACTGCTCTTGAGACTTTTCTGATTTTTTTCTTATCTCATAATCTTACTTTTCTTTCCCTAGTTTCCTACCAATAATTTCTCCATATAGAGCATCAGCTGCTGCAGGACACCATCTCTAATAAGCTTTTTTTTTCCCAAGCAAAATAAAATGTGTCTTGTCATTCAGCAAACAGTGGTCTAGTCACATATTTTCACGTAAAGACCCATAGGAAATTTATGACAAAGTCAGAAAAGTGAATGCAGCAAACTGAATTAAGACTGACGTACTTCTGTGTGGCAAGATGAATATGTTTTTTTTGTTGGGTTTGAGTTTGTATCTTTAGTTTAGCTTCCTTGAAGCCACATGTAGTTCAGGAAGTGTCCCTGAACTGGAAGTAGTTGGCATATTAAGAGGATGTGGGATTTATACTTGCCCTGTTCTTCCTCTGCATCCACATATGTCTGTTGCTGGAGACTAGGAAGCTTAGTAGAGCTGTTCTTGTGTTACAGTAGCCTCCTCTAGATATGTCTTAAGGCTAGATGTTTTAATATCCTTCATAAAAACAAAACCACCCCTCGCTTTGAGGATTTGCTTGAATTATGTTTAAAAACAGTTCCACTGCCAATGCAGTATTTGGTGATGTCTTTTGTAACCAATGTCTTCTTTTGGCCTTCAGAGCAGTTTACAGCAAAATTTTGCAAGTATTGCACTTAGTATTATGACAACATACTTTGCAATCTCACTAGGTATTCATGGTGTCACTCAGTTACATTTTGTGATGCTAATTATCTTTAACAGAATATGAAGCGTGTGCTCGAGATACCTTGGAGCTACAATGGCATTTTGATTGTAAAAGCCATCAGCTGCGACAGGTACAAAACCAAATACTTAAGATAGAAACAGTCAACAGAAAGATTCAGGAGGATATAGACTTCATGAAGAAACACAGCCCTCTGCTGGAAGAAAAGCTGAATCTAGAGGGTGAAGCTGTGAAGGATGTGTTACTGGCTTATGAAAAGGTAAATACAATCAATACGAAGATGTTTCTTTTAGAACCTTTCCACTACATAGGTGCATACCCTTTTAGAGGACAGCAGTCTTTTGGAAATATCAAAGTCTGTTTTAAATTTTGTACACAAAGACTGTGAATTGTGTGCCCATAGTGCTACATACAGGCACTCAGTGCAGACAGAATCCAAGGACGATAATGCTGTTGGCCTTTAGTAAATGTCTCTTAAACATATATGGAATGTAATTCTAACTTTTAAAGTTGATTTCATGTGGGATTTTTCACGGGAAAAGTAGAAGGTACATTTCTGATATTTGCATAGATTCTTCTTAGATTTCTCAGACGTCAATGTTTTTTCCACGATATGGGGATGTTAGAAGCTGTCAAAAAAATGTTTGTAAGTTTTAATTATTTTTAAATGCTGATGTACATTTTTCCTAGTTTATTTGTTGATAGCATTTGTTGCCAATAGTATTGGTAATAATTTATTATTTGTTGATAATAAATGCCTGATGTAGACAATGCCAGGCTGAATAATCAAAGTGTAGCAAAGTTGTAGGTAGCTTAAATTTGATGTCTAAAAAGGGAAGGATACTGTGTTTCCTCAAGTACAGATTTTAGTACTAATTATTATGTTTTCTGTGTATTTTCTATAGTAACTTTTAAATACAAATCTAGAGATCAATCTCTTTTTCAAGGTACCTACAGTCTAAAAATGGTCTTTTGTTTGTAGATGGTTCTTAATAAATTTTACTTATTTTTTTATTTAATAATTTACTTAATAAATTTTGCTTATTTTAATTTGTTTTCTTTTGAACTTCTCATATTTTGAGGTCTCAACAGTCATGTCAAAAT
>JAVJGG010000054.1:19246374-19256552 GCA_035590195.1 Aviceda cuculoides | reverse complement strand
GCATACTGAACTCAAAACACAGCACCTACCAGCTACTAGGAAGACAATTAACTCTATCCCAGCTGAAACCAGGACAGGATTATATCAATAGTTACTTGTGTGTTGTGGAACACTTCTTTCAAACAACATTAAGACAACACTCTCACCTTTAACTGCCAGTCAAAATCTTGCAGCTGGGCAGAAGAGATTGCATTTACTCTTTCCACTAGGGCATTCCTGATTTCTTCCTTTCTGCCTTTTAGGCATTTCGTGATTGCTTCTTGATAGTTTGAATTTAACTCATTTATCTGCTGAGCAGCCTACAAAAATAAAAATTTTGATTGCTTAAACTATGAACCACAGAAATCACATGTACCACCTGTAATAGCTGTGCTCTGTAGATATGCAAGCTTCTACCCAGATAGCTGTTATACTGGACTCCATAGCCTCATCTTTCTTATATTGCCCTCAGTGGCAGCTCTCTACATTTGACAGTTAGAGTCAGTATTTACCACAGCAACGTATGAAGAAAAAAATCATTTTCTTGTCATTTAAATTAAAAGAGACCAGAGAACACAGAGAGCGAAGGCTTTATTTGCCATCTTAGATGCCACCCTAAAATCAAAACAAAAATCACACACACAAACAACTCAGGTTTAGCTCTGAAAGTTTCTGAACATCAGAGCAGAGACAAAATACATTAGCTTAGCCGAAACAGACATGCTGATGTAGGCACTTTCCTAGGGCTACACAAGTATTTTTCTTTGATCTAGCTGCTAGAAGGTAATCAAAATATGAGCCATGTGCAAAAGATGAGAACTAAGATTTCTGATAATGGAACAACGTTTTGCGAAGTTTATACATATTGGAATGCCCTGAACCTGAATGCCCTGAATGCCCCTGTCCCACATGGTCCTCCATTCACAGTGTAAAGTTTTTTGGATTTTTTTACTTAGATAGTCAATATTTTAACACACTTCGATGCAGTAGTAATGAACAAAGAAATCCAAACAAGAGTGTGAATTGTTTTTATTGCTAATGAACAGTAATGACAGTATTTTAGGGAAAACAGATTTAATTTGGTGGTACTTAAGATACCAATTTAAGTGACTAAACCAGTATTTTAACAAGTATTGTCCAGTCCTATTTAAAAAAAAAAAAAAACAACTGTCAATATCACTTTTATTTTAGAAGTCTTCACAGTGTTCTCTAAATGCTGCTCACCTTCTAACTATTTAGACTTAGTCTGCTACTATTCAAATGCTACACTATAAAAGTACTTCAGGACTAAATAAACTACAAGACTAATCAGTCCAGTATGATCTCTCAAAGTCAAGCCCAATCAGTGTTGTTCCCTTACCTCTTCATCAGATATGTTTTCGCCAACTGCAGTTTTGAAATACGTCATTGTTGCTTCTAAAATCTCCATCCACTCCGACAAGCTCCAAATACCGCCATAATCCTGGTATCGAGGATACGCACGGCCACATATGCCATCTACTATTTTATGAAGGAACTGAAACAATGTGATACATAACTTACATAATTCTATCACAGTTAACCTACGCCAAATATGAGACTGATCAGGTAATTTAGTTATCACCCCTCCCTTCACTGGGTACTATCTCAATGCTTCCTCTGAGTGCAGCCCATGCCTCATTCTAAAAAGTCATAAAGAGGCAGTCCCTGAACATGAACTGTCCTCCCCTCTTCCCCAAATCCACTTCACAAGGTTTGGCCACCGAAAACACAATGTGATTCAGATTCACCTTTGACTTATATTTGGACTTAACAGTTTTGTGCACAACTACAATGTACTGCTCAGCGGCAGCACTGCCACACAAAAGAGCACCTCAGGCACCTCTGCACTGGGATCGTCAGGATGCAAAACACAACTCAAAAAAGTGCCGATCTCCAACCCTGTGCCTGCAGATCTCTCTAGTCTCCCAAACCAAACCACCGCCCTCTAGCACTGAGGCTCTTCTATATCCCTGGCTTCTTGGAGCACCGCAGTGAGGCAAATCCAGACAGTCCGCTACTCCACCGCCTGGAAATCGCTGGAGCCTCTGTGGGCGCAGCCGAGAGCTCCCGCACGCAGGCCATCCCCTTCAGCGCCAGCTTACAGCGCTCAGCCCTCAGGCGGCGTTAGCCTAGTGCTGGCAAGAGCTCAAGGCCATTTCCCATCACCCAATAGCAAAGCCAGCGCAGAGAGACCCGCCGGGCGCACCCCCGCCCGGTTCCGAGCCCCTGCTTTCGGCTGCGCTTCAGAGAGGCCGGCGAGGGAGGGGGGTGCGGTGCACAGCCCCCCGAGGCCCGGCGAGGGGAGCGGCACCGCTCTGCAGCCCCGCGCGGCCGGCGGACGACGGGCCCGGCCTCCCTCACAGGCGCCGGAGAGCGGCACCTCGGCCTCCCCGCGGCGAACACCGCCCTCCCCAGCCCCGAGGGCCGTTACCGGACACCGCCCGAGCGGCACCGGGACGCGCCTCCTCCCGCCGCGCCCCCACCCTCCCGAGTTCGCTTCACGGCGGCAGCGGCCCGGAGGCCCCGACTTCACGGAAAGCAGCCGCCCTGTGCGAGGGGAGGGAGAAAGGCGGGCTGCCGACCGGCACGACGGCCGCAGGTCCGCCTGCCTCAGAGGCACCGGGGCCCCGTTGCCGCCCGCCCGGGGCGCGGGGAGCCCACCTCGAGGGCCCGTCCCGGCGGGAGCTTCTCCAGCAGCCGCAGCATTTCCCGACCCTTCCCGCCGCCGCTTCGCTGGGCACGTGACCGCGCGAGCGCCTCGCGAGCACGCGCGCCACCCTCCCCCCCCCGCCGCCGCCGCTGCTGGTGCTGGCGGTGCGCATGCGCATGAGCAAAGACACACCCCTCCCTTCCGCGTCCTAGATCGCGGGTTCGAGTCCCAGTTCCGGCGCTGAGGGGATCTCCCGGCAGGTTTGGCGGGCAAACCGCTGCTCTGTGCAGCCTTCAGCCAAACGGTGAACGAAGCCGGAACTCCCAGAATTTTACGAGCTTTTATATGCAATAACACTTAAGCTACTTTTACATTCCGCCTGTTTCACAGCTTTGCTTTTTTACTCTTAACAGTCTAACGTTCCAACTCGTGGCAGGGCAGGGAGTTCAAGGCTTACAACAGGCCCACATCTTCTCTGATATTAAGTGAAATCGAGGAAGTTAGGAGAAATACTAACTACAGAACTCCGTGCCGCTGGTACAGTGTTTACCATGAACAACTAATTTCTTCTTTCTCCTTTGACAAAGTGGGAGTTGAATGCTAACCAGACCGTGGAGGAGGTTTACAGAACAGACTTCAGCATTAGCAATAACCTTCCCATGCCTTAAGTCGATTTGAATATGAATGTGAAGAAGCAAAAATGCCCCGAACACTTGTATGAGAAAACCTGTATGAATTCAAGTCCCAGGAAAATACTGACATGCACAGAAATTGATATACCTGTAGGCAGACCTTATTTCACTGAAATCACTAGGCAAACAATTATGCCTATGTAAATATAACACTGGGCCATAAGAATATGAAAGCGACTACACATCTGTACTGGTGGATGCAAGGTCTGTGGAAAACCCCAGGCTGGTTAGGTCGGTTTGCAGCACATCTTCTACAAAGATGGGTATATGGCCTTGTAGGAACAGTGTGGTGCGTGGAAGTGTTGGAGAAGAAACAGATGGGGAAGAACTGATACCATGTTTTGCTGACTGTAAACTTTCAGATCCACCCAATTTCTCTCAGGGTTTGCTACTGCTAGTAGATTAGATTTTTAACAAAGGCTTCTGGAAAATGTATTCAATTTTATTATGGAGAAACTACTTGAAGCTGCTGTTAAATTCAGGAATAGCTGAAATTGCAAATTAAAAAATTATTTTATATAATTTTCAATAATAATTTCCTTTATCCCCCTCTGGAATTTACTTTGCTACATAATGAAAACCTATTCAATTTCTTTTGACTGTACAATGTTGCACACTACAAAACAGAGCAGCAGGGGGAGCTTCTGCTCCAAAAAAAACAGACCCAGGGCAGCATAGGAGAAAGAGAGGTCGGTCCAAACTTGGAGAGAAACGTTAGGGGGAATAAGGAGAAAGGTAGGGAGTGCCCCGCTTATTTGAAAGGGATCAAACAAGTGACAAATGCAAAAAAGAAAAGCTGTAACACATGAAAGACTGGAACACATAAAAGAGGACAGGGAACCACCGTTCTGTCTGACACAATCTCAAGTGAACACTTCAAAGTAGCTTATTTTTGCAGGTCTGAAGAATAAAGAGTTTCACTTTACATGGATGTGTAGTTTAAAATAATATTTGGATTCAGCCTACTGACATATGAGGGGCAAAGTCAGACTGCTCATGGAAACCAGAGCTGGGTTAGCTCCATCTTTCTGAGCTCATGCACAGCTACAAAGCAGTAGGGCATACAAAGCTGGCCTTTGGTAGTTCGGCGTTTGTTTGGACTTCAATTATTTGGATCTGCCATCAGGTCTTAGGCCTTAAAAATACCAGATCTTCATGCTTCTGTACCACAGCAGCAACAATCCACCCTACCCCTCTGAATGTAAGCTGCCAAATAACCACAAAATCAGACACGGAGAGGGAAACTTGTAGAACAGTAAGTAGGTAGGCAAGAGACTTCAGGACAGCAAGAAAAGAAGCAGCTTTATGAGAGAGAAATAAGGAGTGAACTTCGCATTGTATTATCCACATTGCTGCTGAGTTACAGAGGGTTTTCTTTGCTTTTACAGATAACCCACAAACTAAAGTGCAGTAATTAAACATTTTTTAAAATTAATCCTTTTGTGGCTCTTGGTTTTGGAGGAATGGCAATAATTAAAACATTGGGAAATAACTGAATAGTCAGAGATTATTAATATTATAGTAGCATAAAGGTGTTTTACACTGCTCTAAGTATATCCAGTTGGGGAGAGCATCTGAGCACCAGTATAAGTCTGACCCACAAAGAACTATTAAATTGGTATGGCAATAGAAATAAATAAATAAATCTGCATTTTGGCAACACAAGGGGGGGCAGTAAATGGGATTTTTAAATGCAGAGGAAACATGAAGTTGCAGTTCAGATTAAGCTGAGCTAAATGTCAGTTGCCATGGAAAAGGGAGATCCCACTGGTCCCCCAGTCCCTGTTTTCAGGTCTGCTTCCTTTCCTCCTCCCTTTTGCCAGTATTAGAGTGGCTGTGGCTGCAGGATGAAACTGCAACTGATATGGCTGAAAACTAACTGTTATTTTTGCATTGATTTACTTTTTTTTCACGGGTTAGATTTCAGCCACATTGGAACAGAGCACCGTTGTGGACAGAAGATAACTTTGTCTTTGGGACAAAGGGGGAAGACAAAACTACTCCTCTCGCAGCCCACATTTAGATCAGATGAAATTGGTCCTGAAACTACAGCTTGACACAAGAATACCAATCAGTGAACCACTTCAAGTATTAAACCAGCAATCTTGAAAGCTTTCATAGAAGCTTACATACAAACATGCTTATAGTGAAGTGCTACAGCTGAAGGACATTGAAAATAATGTATCTCTATTTAATTTTTACACTCTGACCAGCCAGTGAACTTCCTAATAAGTGAGGCTGGATAAACAACATGACACTGATGTGCAGAACATTCTTTATCAGCTATTTCCTCTTCATCTACAATAATAATTTGTCCTGAATGAGAAATCAGTTTCTTAAATTATTTTACTTGTAAAATACAAGCACAGAAAAGCATGACAAGTTTTAGTTCTCTTCCTCCTGCCTTCCCTTTCTGTAAATATACTACTTGTGTATTCACTCTATGAGGCATGAAGAATACAGTATTTCATACATAGTGAATACAGTCTATGCCCATAGCTCTATACTTGTCTCTATCTTCTCTAGCTTTTTCCAGTAAAGAGATGTAATTGGAGGGACTTCCTTAAATGTTCTTGAATTCACTTCTCACTCTGAAATTTCAAATCCTCTTGCTGGTTTCTGTAGCAGTTCTGCCCTTCCAATAGATTGCACTGAAGATCCATCAATAGCTGTGAGGGACATTCTCATGGTTCAACATCGCCTCAGAGACACACTATTTATATACCGAACTCTGTACTTCCTTTCACAGACAAGAACATACTAAAGAGATCATTCAAAACAGCTCTGCTACATTCCAAGACTTTCAGAGAGGAACTGCTATTGCCGAACTTGCTAAGCATACTTTGAAGTACCAGATGGGAAAAATCTTGTACATATTATTCTAAATCGAACAAGTTATTATCATAGGGTTTTTAAATATGTGTACTGTATACATCTCAACACCTGCCTGCCTGAGGTAGTCGAAGGACCAGGAGCTGGTCGGACAGAGGCGGGTGAACAGTTTAGACCAGAAGAGTGACCTACTCCATGGGCCAAGGAGCCTGTAGTTGGCTTGAGTCATACACCCAGTAAAGTAACAACTCACAGCTCAACACAAACTGGAGTCAGTTACTGAGGCTGTATGCTCACAAGTCCCACTGGTTACAACCTTCTGGCCACAGCTGGGCAGGCACAGACTTATTCTGGGACGTGGATGTCTTGCCTTTCCTCTCCTGTCCCTAAGACACACTTCTTTGCACAAGCTTCTTTGACAGGAGAGGGTGGAGTCTTCATCTCCCACCCAATGCAAGGCTCTATGAGTATTCTTCTAACTCTCCTTTCCTGCAATTCAGGACCATTATTTCTTATCCTGTGTTCAGGGAATATGTAAAAGAGTTTATTTTAATCTGATTTATTGCTACCATTTTATAAGGAAAAAATCTATCATTACCATTTCTGTTCTTCTGCATCCCTCTTTTTATGCCTAAGAGTTCTAGGTGAATTGAATACCAGGCATGCGTCAGGACTGGAATTTTACTCACTATGTGCAGGTCTAATGATTGTAATGGTGTCACAACCCATGCTGGACAGTCAAGGGAGGGGTTGTGGTGAGTTCGTAATTCCCTCGGGCTAAATTAAGGTGAAGCAACACCAAACAATCAGTTAAATGTTTTACTTATGGCAGAAGCAACCTAAACTTGGAAGGCATAATAGCAGGTGGTGTGGTTCCTATCGAAACGTCTACAAAGGTCAGGAGGAGAAAAAGAAAAGAGAGAGGAAAACGACAAAAAGGGAGAGAGAGAGAGATCACCACCCTTGGATCCCACGACGAAGTTAACGGTCGATGACGCTGATGGTCGTAATAATCCGCTGGTGATGGGGGCATGCAGGGCTCCCTGTGTCTGCGTCTTTTATAGCCCAGTTCCTGCCTTTTCTCACATCAATCACGCCACTCTCTGTTTTCTGTGCACCGCCTCTAAGGACTTATATAGCTCTCAAATTTCTGCGCAGACACCATCATAGGGAGTGGTCATGAGCCCCTTCCCCAAATAAACTCTGGGTGACCCCTGGCCATATAGGGTGAGTTGTTCCATCCAGTTCATCAGCACACAGGACTGCACATCCTCCGACATGCCTCTGGCATCCTGTGTACATGTGGTGTTTCTAAGCAGAACTTGTCTTGTTGAAGTGCCTTGCAAGCACCTCAAGCCAGGCCCCAGTCTCTGTCCATCATGATGGGTGTTTAAGGCATTAACTCTGTCCAGTCTCTCACAAATAGCTGGAATGCAAAAAGACAACAACAACAACAGAAAATTAATAATCACTTTTAGGGCAGATGCAGTAAAACTATAAGCCAAATATTCCTCCCCTTATCTAAGCCTAACCCTAAGATTTTAATATTGATAATTAATGATAATAGTGTGTTGGTGTTTTTCAAAATTCTTTGGGCATCACAAAAGATAAAAGAAAATGCCATGTGGGTAGATTATGATGACTCTTAGCCCTATTAGTAAACAACAATTAGTAGACACTGGAATATGCTGCATGGCAAGTTGCACCAACACATCATAATAGCAGTGGGGAGAAAGTATTCCTAAAATAATAAACACAGTACTAGGTACATCTCCCCTCATCCATACAAGGAATTCATGGACTGTATTTATTATATGACTCTTAGTTGAGAGCTACTATGATAGCTACTATAGATTTTATTTTTATCACATCGTATTTTAAGGTAATGAAAACAGCTGTTGGTCAAATGGTTACACTAGTAAAACTTTTTTGCTGACAGGTTGTTTCAACCAAGGGCATAGAAAGAGAAGGTAAGTTTAACAGGCAAAGTAAAAGCACAGTTTGTTGATACAGCTACATCCATGTTAAGAGTGCTTTTGCCAGTACAACACAGCAGTGCTTTTTTACCATTAAATTTGTTCCAGGGTAAATCCAGCCAACTTGCTCCCAAGGCAAATGGCCTTGGGACTTACAAGTCTTTCTCAGTCTTGTCAGTCTGTATCCAGTCTGGCAGCACATCACGCTGGCCAGAATGCCTGGACTTCTTTGGGTTCTCTAAATAATATATAAGGGGCAGCTTTTCACATCTACCTCCTCCTACTGCCCTTCTCTTTTCCATGGGAAATAACAATTGAATAGACTTCACTGAAGATGTTCCTAGACTCCTATTAAACAACAAATCCCATCTATCCATGCCTGTATCCAAGCTCAGGAAAGTAGAGTCAGTTACTATACTCTACACATGTAACTTTCCTTGAAGGGTATTTAACATCTGTTCCCATTTTTAGTTTTCTGAGACAGACTATGTGACTACCATACTTAGCACAGAACTAGGATAAAGAAAAAATTCCAACTCTGCCACTATATTGTTTCCTACTCACTTCATCTTCTTGCATCTGAGTTTCCCCACCTGCAGAATTAAGGTAGTAATATGTGACTGTTCCTACAGGTGGTGTAGGAATCCATTAAGTTTGTGGCTTTACACCATCATGTTTATTAACTTTAACTAATATCTGATAAGAACCAGCAGTTCTTCTGTATTTTGGGAAAAGTAGGACCATGGTAGAAAGCCGGGTGTGTGTCCAGAATGCTAGAAATTCTTTTTTCTCAGGAAACACATGGCAACAGGATATTAAACACAGCAAATGTAGTGCTCATGAGGAATACAAAGAAATACATCGTAAAGGAGGAGGCGGCCAAAAATAAAGAATTTGAATGTGACATCTTCTCACAAAGCTAACTAAATATTCATGTATTAATTTGAAAAGTAGGTTTTGGGAAGCAGTTGTAAGAGTCCTGGACAACTTCTTTATAGTTACCACCTTTTTGAACCTTGCAAACTGTCACACTGTTGCTGCAGTTGTATAACCTCCATGACTCCTGTGACAAATTCTGCTTTGAATCATATGACTGCAATTTCCCTTTTTCTTCAGCATGAGAGTGTCTCAAATTAACAAAGGTACAGAACAAAGAGAGGCATACTGCATACTTCTTTACAATGGCAAACAATTTTCTCATGGCTTAGTCACTGATGAGTAAAAGAGTCATGCCAATAAAACTATTGTATCTCAGCTTGCTTGTGTATCTATCTTTCTAGGTACAAAAAAAGTTCTAATTTATTTAAAAGCATTACCAGTCAGCTGGAAAAGTCTGAAAACCCTCAGGCTCATGCACAAGTGCAAGACTTGTATAAGGTAGGAAAATACATGTGTTTATAAATAGGGTTTGCTATAGTGAAATAATGAATCTCATAACGCAGATGACAATATCTTTAATTAGTATTTTGCTCACAGCAGATTTGCAATAGTTTAATGTTGCATCGGTACAGATATTGTTAATTTTCAGCAAAGTAGCTGAGATAACATTTGCTTTTATTTGGAGTTACTCTGGAGCAAATTCTGGAGAAGAGCTCTCCAGATAATTTCTCTTTGCACTGTGCACTGTGAAGACATGGTCTACTCATTCTTCCACAAGCCACTGTAAGGAAGGTAACAAGAAATTTTCCTTTCACAGTTTGGAGAATATTTCAGGAGAAATCCTGAGTCACTTAAAATAGAAAATTTACAATTATATTAATTTTCCTAGTTTTCCTTAAATAGTTCCTCTACCTATAGGAGGAATATAAGGAGAAAATATAAATTGTTCATTTGAAGACAGGGGACGTTTTTTTCCATAAGTTAACTACAATGCATTATATGACATAAAATCCTACCAAAGAGCAGTTTTTCTAATATTGTCACATACAGTACTAGTTTTAAACCCTAGGCTTCTGTGATGGGTTGACCCTGGCTGGATGCCAGGTGCCCACCAAAGCCGTTCTATCACTCCCCCCTCCTCAGCTGGAC
>JAVJGG010000054.1:19229392-19240381 GCA_035590195.1 Aviceda cuculoides | reverse complement strand
CGGGGCGGCAGGGGGGCGCGGCGCAGCCGCGGGGGGCCGGGCAGCACCGGCGGGGAGGGGCGGCCGCGGAGACGGAGCGAGAGCGGCGGGCGTGGAGGGGGATAGCGGCCATTACGCTGGGATGTGAGTGGTGCTACCGGTAAGCCCGCCGGGCCGGGCGGAGGGTCAGGCAGGCAGCCGGCCTGCGGGGCCGGGTGCGCTGCTGGTGGGGTGGGAGGACAGCGGTGCCGGGCTCCTGGGCCGAGACCTGACGGGAGGGAAACGTGGAAGCAGCGGTCGTGGAGGAGCCCGCACTAGTTCGCGAGGAGGCTGTGGCGGAGCCACCCGCGTGGCCGTGGGGACGAACGAGCCGGCAGGAAAACGGGGCTGCCCGCGGCAGCCAGCCTTCGGACCTCGTAGCCGGCCTCGGCTCCGCGGGCAGCCGCCGGCCCCCAGGTGCCCCCCGCCGCCTGGGACGGAGGCGAGGCGAGGCGAGGCGAGGCTGCCGCGCTGAGGGGGGGGGGTGGGTGCTTCAGTCCTGCCGCGGCCTGGGGAGTTCTGCCGGGCAGGTGCTGCCCCTCAGGCTGAGGGCAACATGAAGCCGTCGGTTCTCGGCGAGAAAAGGCAAGGTCGTCACCACTGACCTGTCCGTTTTCACCTGCCAGTCGGACTCGGAAGTGGAGGCAGGTCCTCCCTTCCTAACCGCGGGTGACATTTTGAGGGCGTCGGGCGTCTGGTCCGGGAAGGTGCTGCGGAGGCCGAAAGGCCCCCCCTTGCAAAACGCGGCAGCGGCTGAAGCTCGGTGGTACCGCGACCGTCGTGTGCAGTGGGAAAGGGTGGTTTGTGCTGGTTTGTTTTTAAATGTCCCCTGGGCCAGCAGAGCACCCGTGCGTATGTTTATCTCATCGTCTGAGCTGCTCTGGAAGGAGAGCGGAAGGAAAAGGTAGTTCAGACCTTGATAGTTCAGGGTGGTGATTGAGGGAAAGGGTGTAAGCTTTTATGTACTTTACAGATTTATGGCAAGGAAGTAGGCTTAGGTCCATAGAAGTCACAAAGAAATTCCTGAACTTTCAGGGAAGTATGGAGGGGTGCATGGTGCACACGGGCAGTTACAGGATTAGGCCACAATAATAGGTACTGGGCTTAGGAGTGAAAAGATGTTCACATGGATGGGAAAGAAGAATCAAAGTTCCTAAAAGGAAATTATTGTTCGGTCAGAAGTACAGCTACTGAAGAAAAAAAGTACTTTTAATATAAAAACTACTATTATTTTCATACTAAAATATACTCATGTCTCACCAATGACCATAGTATTGAGAAACCCCTTGTTTAAAAACATATTTATCTTAATATCATCACCAAGAGGTAACAGAATTGTCATAATCCCTGTTTTCATAAGGGATGGATTGCAGCAGAGAGGCACTAAACGGTTTCCCCAAGGTCAGAGTGGAATTTAATTCTCTTAACTCCTTTGCATGCCCTAAAAGCTGGTCCGAAGCAATCATTTTAGACTGAGGCTTTACAGTTAGTCTGTGGGCAGTTCATATTTACAGGAGCAAAAGCTAGGACTGATAGACAAGGATCACATTCATTTGTTAATTGCCACTACTGTGGATGATCTGGATTTCAAAGGCAATAGCCACAGCTGATATATATTTCTAATGAAAACTAGACCAAAATTGGGACCGAGTGCCCTGCATAAGTACTCAAAGACATTCTAATCTGACATTGCTGTCCCATCTCCCTGTGCCAACAAGAATACTTTCACAGCTGTAAACCAGATTGGGAAATCCAATAATGTTATTGTCTTTGAGTTAGTAAAAAGTCTTGCAGATCGGTGAGTTGAACCAGGTTCAGTAAGGACCAGATCGATTATGAAGGAGGGGACAAAGCCAGGAGCAGGAGGTAGGAAAAGCAAGAACAAGTCCTTTCAGTGTTAGCTTTTAAATCAGTTCAGCTACTCACAGCTCTGATTCTTTAGTGTCTTAAATAGTTTTGAGGTTACTAGGGTCAGAATTTGAGCATTCTTAACCCCCTGCATTTTTTTTTTCTATGCTCCTATATATTTTTGTTTCATTTTTAATAAGACAACTTTTAAAGATACACATTTGTAGTTGAGCCGTGAATTACTGTAGGACACTTCTCTCTTTCAGGCCTGACGTATCCTCTCAAGAGGCATGTCTTGTAGTGTTGCAGAAACTCTCTAGTGGTTAAAGTGGATTCACAGGTTATTCCTGTCAAAATATCCCCAAGCAGTAGACAGGTTTTATTGCTCCGTGAGGAATATCTGATTGTATTCCTGAGGTTATAGAAGAGTTGGTTTTGTCAGAAATTTACTACAGTGTTGGAAAACTGTTCACTGCTGTCTTTAATTCTGTTGAATGGTGTTGTGGCTGATGACCACCTGTATCACACCTAATTGTGGTTTCTGTAATGACTTTTAAAAGGTCTGTCTTGTCCATATAAAGCCAGAAGCCATCAATATATACTGATACGCTGTTTAAAATGGCTATAAATACTAGCATAATTTCTGATGTCACTTTAATGAAATGAAAATACGTTTATGTATTCCAAGCATAGGAACGATGCACAATTCCTGTGTTGGACAGCTAATAGTTGAAATCAGTGTCATGAAATATAAGTGAAGCATGCAAGATCTGAGCCTAATTTTAGACCTGAATATAATAAACAGTACTGGAAGAGAAGTAAAAAGATAATGAACATGGAGATGAGTAAGAAAGGCAAGGACAGAAGCAGCAATACTAAAATAAATAGAAGCATCACAAAGGATTTCACAGGGCTGAAAAGAAAACTAGATGCCTGCGTAGTTTGAGTCTCACCCTCAGAAGTGCCTCTCCAAGGGATCTCCCACTGAAAAGCTTAAAATACCAAGGAAAAAAAATGTGATGCGCAGCTTATGTCCTAAAGCAGCACTGTCATTTGCAGCTGGAGTGCGTGTGAGGAAGATGCTTTACTGGTAGAAAGTAGGAGCTCTGCTGAAGCTATAGCACAAGTACAGTGAATCAATACAACAGCATTGACAATTAAAGTGCTGTCAGCTGTAGTGTTATTGTCCCTTTGAAATATGCGGGTATCTCACATCTGTTGTAGGTGTTGTTTCAGCTTCTTAAAAATCAGAAAGCTGTATATAAATTGTTCATATTTAAGATATACTTTTGGTAGGTATGATTGCTTTATGCTTAAGGTAGCTTTAATCTGTTTGGCTAAAAACCAGTGAAGCTGCACTGCTACAGGCCTGGACATGAGCCATCTAAGTCTGCACAATACTTGAAGACCTTCATGGAAGTCTGCATTTTTGTGGCTCGACTGCTGTTAGTTATCTAGATATTTAGTAGCTCAGGTTATGCCCACATGTATAGCATCCACATTTCTGGTTTCCAGTGTTGGCAGAGAAGTCTGTTTAAAACCAGAAAGTCTTTAAGATAAAATCAGATCTAGTATATTCATTTAAAGTGAGCTGTGAAGGATTTTTTTTTTTTTTTTTGAGTTGTGCTCTTTTTGTAACCATCTGTTTAACCTCCTTTCTCAGATCCTTTGAAGAACCCTAGAGCATTAAACCTGAAAGCCGCTTGGGTGACTTGGGAGTTTGTGGAAGTCTTGAAGAGCTGATAACATAGGTGTCTTAGAAAATGAGAAGAATAGGACTAGTCAGAGGCCTAACTTAGGATCTTGGGAACTCAAGTACAGTTTCTTGCTGTAACGGGTACTTTCGGTATAAATTTCAATTGTGTAACCTAGACCTTGTCAACACAACAGAGTTTTGTCCCTTTAAAGAAATCATTATAGTTAAAAACCAGGAATACTGCCAGTATGGATCCATTTCTTTAAAACTGTTTACTGTAACAGTAACTGTAGGGAGCATACACTGACTATAAAAAAATCACATCCTTTTGCATTATAGGGACACCAGTATAATTTTTTTAACATGACCCACACCTTAGTCTTACTGTGAAATTAATCTGAATTTCACGCATATCAAAGTATCTGCAGTAATTAAATGATGCATGACCATGAGCTAAAGTTATACTTGTGAGAAAAGATGGTCATAAAAGACTAAGACTTAATCTGGAAGGTTTTGTTTTACAGTTTTGAGAGGCTGATGTGGCACATGAGAACAAGGCATAAAGCAGAACTTTTCTCATTAATGGAGAACACGATGTAAGACTTTTGTACAAGTCATAGCTCTCCAGCAGTTTTCAGTTTTATTTTGAAACTGTTTACCTGTAGCAGAAATAGATGATTCATCTGAGTTTTAAACCTAAAATTTGGTAGTGTATGGTTCAGTTGTGTCTGCAGGTACAAGATCTGATTGGCATCCTAAATAACTACCCAAGATGGAGGAGATTTTCTGCTTTTATGTGCTGCTCCCACACTGTAGCACATTAACCAATACTACTGCATGTATGGTTTAATATCAGATGATCTTGCAGTTGACCTTGTGTCAGGGCCTTAGCACTTCTTGGGTTTTAATGCATCCTGCTGATTGTTTTTGAGTTGTGAAGAGCTGCCAATGGCTGGCTTAATGTACTCACAACCAAGAAATTTCGTTTCCAGGATAAGGCATTCCAAGGCTTGCAGGTTTTCAGTGTTGCCCCTGCTAAATCAGACTTTGTAGGAGTGCATGGCAAAATATTGCCATAGCATTTCACTTTTCAAAGTAACATCTGCCTTCCACTCTTAATCCAAGAGTTCTTAGCATCCCCTTTATGAATATAACTCGGAATATGTGGTTTCAAATAACCACATTTTTTTCTTAGAACTGAAGTTTTGATTCCTGCAGGGTTTTGGCTGTTTGTCCCATAAATTGGCAGCACGAGTCTCTTATCCAGATCTATTTAGCATATTAGGGTGTCTCTGCAGATTTCATATTGGCTTGCAAAGACATGTTACAAACTTGTGAAATTGCGTGTTACAGAGAAAGTAGCAAACCTTAGGAGAAAAGAAGTATTTGTTCTTCAGAGTGTAAATTAATCTTTAGGCCATGGTTCCCTTAAGCTTCTCTGTTGTCTAATAGCTTCCGAGTTTTCAAAAATTATTAGGAGGCATTTTTAACATTCAGTCTGTATAGTTCTGACAGCGTACTCCACTCATAATGTAGCAATGCAAGTGCTAGTGAGCCTGTGCAGTAACACTTGCTAAGAGGTTTAAGTGGGACTTTGTGTGGATCAGGGGTGATCCATTCTTCCATAGCTTTGTGTAGTGTGACCTCCATCTGGTTAACATTTTTATATCTTTTCTGGTCACCCCAGAACCTCAGACCTGAGAACATCCTGAAATATTCAGGTAGGGAGTTAAGAAAAGGGGTGTTGCTGGAGAGATGCATTGTCTGAATTACTTCCCTTTTAGGTGCTGTAGATGTTTTGCAGGTAAGATAATGCAATTTTGATTGCTTTTCCGTTTGCCAAGAATCAATTTATGATTTGCTACTGGAAACAGCCCCAGATGACACAGAAGGCCTACTGCACGTTGTGTCCAAAGATTGTGCCTGAACAGGGTAGAAACATGCACCATACACGTGCATGTGCCAAAGGTCTGAGGAACATTCTTGTGAAATATGTCATTTACCAAGTGTATTTAACAAAGAATTTTCTGAAAGCAAAACAAGGAGTAACTATTTGGAGATCACAGCAAAAGAGAAGCATGTTGTCAGAAGGGAGGAAGTGGTCAAGAGAAGCTGGGGTGAATGGTAGGGCACTTCACAGGATGTGTGAGCAAATGACCACAGCATAATAGTAAGGTGCAGTTCCAGAGCAGTATAAACATTGGCTGAATTATGTACACATCTGTTTTGCAGACTCTGGTATGGGAGAGGTTGGTGATTGCCAAATGATTTGCCAAAGGCTACCAAATAATTTAACTGGAACTAAGGAATTTTTAGTCACAGCTCCATCTCCCCGCAGGAAGGCTAGGAACAAAAGCTTGCATGTGGATGTGAAGGTGATACTCACAGAACTGGAAGCTGACAGAGTTTATACGAGACAATGAATGGCAAGTGATGGGTAATGAAAACAACTTTTAGACATGAAATATACATACAAGAGAATGCTTATACTGGGCTTTATGATGAAAGGTCCTTGTTTCAGGGTATGGACTATTTAAAAATAGGGGTTTTCTCAGCATTACCACTAGCAGAGAGTTATTAAAGGCTTTTTTATTGTGGTATAGGATGGTCAAATGTGCATAGTGTGTAGTGTTGATCTGTCCTGTGGTAAAAATGACACTGCTGTTCCTTGCTTTTACAAAGATTTGACAGCCAGCTATTGCACATTAACTATATCTAGTCCTTCCAGTTTTCCATTTCCCAGCGTGCTTCATAAGAGGGAAGAATCAGGGTACATGAGGGAACCGAGGTGGAGAGAAAGCAAATATGTCCAGTGTCAGATAATTCCCTTCCACATTTCATCATGATCATGTGACATTAGTGAGCTTGCTACAAAAACTTGCCTTTTTGCATGTAAGACTTAGTTGGATTATCTCTATATCAGCTATTGCCATTTAGCAAGATCAAGAAGTGTTCACCTGAGTGCATAGCATGAAAATGAGAACAGTCTAGCTTGTGCGACGCTGTCTTCAAAACTTAGAATGTAATCATTTAGGTTTCCTGTTTTCAAATATGCGAACATTATTCTTGGATTTTTTTAAACATAAACTTATTTTTTAAAAATAGACCTTTTAAAATCCTGCTTCAAAGTAACTCATCTTGTGGGTCTTTTGCCAGTATTTAAAGAAACATTTGCAGTTTTGTATTACTGCTTTGAATTCATGTTAGCTGGAGAACTCAAGAATTTACTGTGAAAAATGACGTGACAAGAGGGTCAAATAATGTTTTAGGAGAAGGGATTTCTTAGAAAAATTGTTTAAAACAGCTTTTATTTGATCTTGGGCAACTTCATCCTTTACAATATCTAACATGAAGTTGATGAATCTCCTTTTGACCTCCTTCTAGCTAACCAAAGAAAGGGTGCTCATTACTTTATGATCCAAATGTAGTGAGGAAGAAGAAAAATACTCAAAAGAGGAAAACAAATGCAGAAGAGATTTCTGAAGTTTGAAACCTCATAAATCCTATTTTACAATGGAAATGCAAATGATTAAAAAAAATCATTTGCAAATAGCTCAGTCAAATCCTAGGTGAGTCAGAGGGCGTTGTTGCAAAGTATGAGATCCAGATATTTTTCCCAAGATGCTGGTTAATTGTCTGATTCACCTTTTTGACCACAGGAGATTACTTGTTGCTTCTCATACAGTGTTTCCAATGTAGTGCAATTGTGGTTTTGTGTTACTTATTTCTTGTCCATACAATCTTCTTCAGAGTTTTCTTAAAAGTTGTTACAGTAAAATGCTGAGGATACTGGCAGAAATATGCAGTGCACACAACTGAATCTGATGTTTCCTGTTCCTTTTTAAGCTCTGCTTCTCTGAAGGAGGATGAGGAAGGGTGGGGCAGCGGTTTTGGAGCTGTGTCAGGAGTCGGGAGTGTGTATGCGGTGGGGGGGTGACTGCTCTTCAACAGCACTGTGTATGCAGTTTAAACATTTGGCTCCAGATCCAGCTGTGAGGAATTCTGTCTTAAGCTGTCACACTAAAATGTACAGTACTCTTCCCTCCCCACCCTTTTTTTTTTTTTTTTTTTAAACAGAGGTCACCAGGTATCAAATGCTACAGAAGGTAATACGTTATGAAAACCAAAAAGGGTTAGAATTTAGGAGGTTTTGAAATTTGTCAGGTTTTGCCTTTTGTTTTTAACAAACAAAAGGTGTTGCTTTTTGTTTGTTTGAGCTGATTCTCAACTCTCTCTTCCCATCTTCATTTGCATGTTACTGATAATGTAATCCTTAAACTTTTAAAGTTTATTTAGCTGTATAGGTTATTTTGCCTACGTAATTTTCACTGAGCGAACAGGATCTGTCATGTAAAGCCTTTGCATTCCCATTAGCTGTGGGAGTTTGCTTTGAGAGATAGTTTCTTTACTTTTGCTGCTGCTTCTGGTCACAGAAGTCACCAGTATCAGATGTTTGTTTGGTCTCATGAAAACAAATACGATTTTCTCTACAAATCTAACCTGCTCTCAAATACCTGGCTCATATGGCATCTTGAGAAATTCTGTGGTGTTTACTTACTTAAGTTTTCTACATGGATGTTGCACATAGTAACAGTATGTAGAGATAGGTCAGATTACTGCACTTGGGCAAAGAACTATTGTTTCAAGCAGAAGTATGGTTAATATACACACCCTGTATGATTCATGCTAAAGATGGAAGCTTGAAAGAGACTAATAAATTTAACAGGACAAAAAAGAAATCATGTTAAAACTCTTCCTGATAATCAAGCACATTGTTATTTAAAGCAAACATTTCTTTAAAAAGGCCACTCGTCGCCTAAGATCTGTTTGTGAAATTACTGATTTGTCACAGTGGAGACAGTTAAGGATGAATGTTGTTTCCTCAAAATGTCCAAGCCTTAAGGATGCTGTTCAAAATCTAGAAGTTTGGGGTTTTTTTTGAGAGCTGAACTGCCAAAATTTGTGATTGCAAAAGAAGAAAGTACCTCTTTTCAGCCAGTCAGCTTTTCAGATTCTTTTAATTTTCAATACTCTGTTCTTTGCTTGAGTCCTGGCTCGTGTAGATGTGTCAGTGTTCATTTGGTTTTTAGGAGCTCTAGGTGTATTGAAGAGATCTGCATAGCCAAGTATGGACTCCACTAGCAGCATGTTCTGCAGTCGCTAAATATTTTTGAAGACCTGGCTATCTTCCAAACTTTAGACTTATTCTCAGACTCACTGCAAATGATTTGAAGCATCTCTTTCACATGTGTACAGATCAATATTCATATGTCTGACTATATGGTAGCCATACCTTAAAAGTAGTTCGTTGTGGTAAAGTAGCTGCTCCTAGATGTCAGTTTCTGTCTCTGAAGGAAAGACTGACCCTGACTAAAATGGGAAAGTAGCCTCTATGCAGAGGGAAGTCCCTCTGGGGACTGTCCCCCAGGCAGTAGGATTAGAGGGAGCAGGGCTATGAAGATGCCACATTCTGTGAAAATAAGAGGATGCAATATATTTTGGAAAATCTTCACAACCTCCTTCTTGTTTCTCTGAGAAGTCCTGGACATAGCTCCCTTCCTGTGCAGCAGTTGCTTGCCTTTGGTAGTCTGATGGTTACTGGGACCACAAGGTTTGGCACTGAGAAGAAAGGAAGGTCTCTTTTTCTCAGACTGGTCCCTTACTTTGCCTGGGGAAGCACTACAGAAGGGCCTTGGGAGAACAGTAATTCATGTGGGAACTGCTGGGGCATGCTGAGAGATGATGCTATACAGAGGTTTGTTTTTCCCTCCTTGTTCCTCTTCTCCCTTCACATGCAGGTCATGGTTTCTAAATAGGAACGTGAGTTTCACGTATGTGGTAACAGTCTTCCAAGACATTAAGATTGTAACAGTCAATAACTATCCACATCTAATGATGATAGGATAAAAATGTACCTTCTTAATTTGATGAGAGTAAGACACCACTTAGACATTAGGGGAAAGCTTTCTAGCTAAAGAGTAGTGATGCAGTGGACCAAGCTTTTTAGGAAGTTTGCAGAATCTTCTTTTTAAGAACAGAATGGGTTGATGTACATATATTAATACTACCTCATTGCTGGAGGACCTGATGAGGACACTGTGCCCATGTTTTGAGATTTCTGCAATTGTAATAGAAGAAAGAAAAAATCAAGGAAGATATGTAAGAGAAGTTACAATGGTGTCAGATTGCTAGTTTGGAAAATTACTTTTTACAGCAACATTTTTGAGGAATCTGAGCAGCACAGAGTGGCATTTGTTAATGGCAGAGAAAAAGATACCACATGAATAAAAGTCTGAGTTGATTGAAGTCAAAATCAGGATGAGTTTGATGACTGCGCAGGGTAGTCTGTAGTAAAGAAATTTCATTTAGAAAGACCCAGCAAGTTTTAGAGGTAGCTTTTGTGTGGAATTTAGGAAGAGGATTTAGTAAAAAATTTTGTTATTATGTATGCAGATAGTAAGATACAGATGGAAGGAAAGTAATCTGCAGCAAGAAGTAGCTGTACTGTTGATTTGGGTCTCACACAAGTTATAAAAATATATAAGATGAACTGTTCTATGGAAGAAGTAGTACAAGAAATGTAGGAACTATTAATTTTAAAAAACTTAACAAATTGTAAAAAAACTGTAAAAAACAGAATTTTTGAGCTTCTATTAAAGCATGGTTTGTGCGTAAAAGTCCTTTTCTGACTGCATTGAGTAGTTTAATAAAGTATCACCTATACTTATGAATTTTGGCTTTCTTTAAGAAAACAAATTGCTGGGTAGATTGCTAGAGCTTAGCTAAGGTGAATAGAGGAGAAGACTTGGCATGAAGTTTATTCATCCTCTACCAGCTGGTAAAAATTCTCAAACCTGTTTCTAATTCAATAGGAAGAGTTCTTTTGTTTATGATAGCAGCTTAGTGCCTTTCACTGGCAATTTCTCACTTTGTGTCTAAGGCTGTATCATAGAATCATGGAATAGTTTGGGTTGGAAGAAACCTTAAAGGTCATCTAGTTCCAACCCCCCTGCCATGGACAGGGACACCTTCCACTAGACCAGGTTGCTCAGAGCCCCATCCAGCCTGGCCTTGAACACTTCAGGGATGGGGCATCCACACCCTCTCTGGTCAGCCTGTGCCAGTGCCTCACCACCCTCACAGTGAAGATTTTCTTCCTTACATCTAATCTAAATTTACCCTCTTCCAGTTTAAAGGCATTACCTCATGTCCCATATCTACATGCCCTTGTAAAAAGTCCCTCTCCAGCTTTCTTGTAGGCCCCCGTTAGGTGCTGAAAGGCTGCAATAAGGTCTTCCCAGAGCCTTCTCTTCTCCAGGCTGAGCAACCCTAACTCTCTCAGCCTGTCTTCATAGGAGAGGTGCTCCAGCCCTCTGATCATCTTCATGGCCCTCCTCTGGACTCACTCCAACAGGTCCATGTCCTTC
>JAVJGG010000054.1:19210883-19222979 GCA_035590195.1 Aviceda cuculoides | reverse complement strand
ATTTTAATAATGCTCAAATCCCCATGGTTACATCTAATACATTTCTTATAATTCCATATTCCTATTAAAATTAAATACGATTAATTCTAACTAGTGGCAAATCAGCAACAAAGGTATCTGTCTGTCTAAGGCTGTGTTTGTATTAACTTGAGGTTAATACAGTGCAACAAATCAGTACAGCAAAACATAGCAAAAAAAATTTTTTTAATCAAGCCAACAAAGTATGTGTTAATAATACTATGTCTTCTGTCTTCTGAGTTTTAAATACTACTTACAGGATTGTAACAGGATTTAACCTCACAGTTGCTATTCTTCCACTGTGAAGTTACCCAATTGTGGGAGTGCAGCCTTCTCCGAGACCTGTAATTATGTAGAAGATGTATTCAATTACATCTACCTGCTTTCTTTGTTTTAGCACAGATAGCATCCTGGTCATGGTATCAGAAAAAAATGGCTGTTTGGAAGAAGTTCTGCTTGCAGAAGATAGTGCCTATTTTTCATCTTATCATGGAAAAACCTGTAGGAAATCTCTGTTTTTCAGATGTTCTTATTGCATTTTTTCCCACCTTCCTCACTCTTCCACCCTTTTCTCCTCTTCAGTGTTCTCAAAATACCAGTAATTTAACAGATACTTGCCAGGGTTTGATATTTACTAGGAAGTTCTTCCATGCTGTTTAAGTCTGATTTACGCTAGGTAGCAGATCCATCAACAACACCAGCAGCTTACAGTTTCAAAGCTAAATTGTTAGATAGTAATACCTGAACCTATGAATTTATGATGTTTTTAAGTTCTGTCACATTTTGTCTGAGTTCTCTGTTTTTTTGTTTTTTTTCCCTATGGCTTTAGGTCTCTGAAATTGATCCAGAAAAATTTTCTAGTAGAATAGAGTGTGAAAGTCCTAACAATGACCTTGGTCGCTTCCAAGGCTTTGTGTAAGTAGGCTTGGTGGCACTTTAAACTGTTGTTATTTGCTTTGGTGCTCTTACTAATTTTCAGGAGCTTGTAATGTTTGCTTTAAAAAATAATGACAATATGTGTAGAAGTCAGTTTGCACCACTACATTTCTGAGTGCAGCCCAACAAATAGAGGTCCAGAAGGGCTTTCTGAGCAGCTGACTGTGAACTGGGAAAGCCCACTAGTGCCTTTTATTTTGTATTGAATATTTTCAACATCTTAATTCAGGCTGTTTTGCAATTGTGTATTCCATATTTGAAATAGCTGTTTCAAATCTGCTCTTAATAACATGCGGTATCTACAGTATTTGGGCTGGACCGTGGCCTAATTGGACAAGCTGCATTGCTCAGAATTGGAAATGGGAAGGACTGGCTTCCTCTCCTACTTTGATTTGTTTTGTGTAATCATCAGTGACTTGATCAAACTCCTTTTGACCAATGTGCCTATCCATGTCTTTTCTTCTTAGAGATTTATGATTCTCTGTAGACTGTGGGAAAACAGAATACTATTTCATGGGGCGACTGATTTTCAGTTTTTGAGAATTACAATGTCTATATTCTTCCCTGTGGGTCCTGACACATTAGAAATATGAAAAGAAAAATAAACGTATATAAATCTTAGTCTCTGAGGAAACAGCTTAACAAAGAGTGGGCCTACCTGCACTGAAAGTATGCTGCAGGGGTAATGATGCTCATAGTATATTTAAAATGGGTTTTATATTTTGTTCGAATTTTTTCTGATGTCGGCAATCCAAGTAAAGCCATAGGCTTTCAGACTTCCAGTGTTTGTCTTGAGCTCTTTTCAATAGCGTTGCCTACTTCTCATATGCCAGCTGGCAAATGCTAGGCCTGTAAACACAAGAAAATTTTAACACAGTGCCTACATGCCTCGGTTTTCAAAGGTGATCTGCATGCATTTTACGCTATTCTTTTGAAAAGTCCAATTGGAAATGTCAGAGTGGCAGTCGGTGACTAGCAGCTTCTTTGGGAAATCTGCTCCCTAATGGTTTTGCAAAGCTTGACTGGTAATTGCTGGAGTCCTACAGCTGAAGTAATGTGCTTTTTTTCCAGTGAGCATTCAAACAAGGATCGAGTGGGCCTCAGCAAGGAGAACTTACTACTCCGAGGATGCACAGTGAGAAACACAGAAGCTGTTGTAGGCATAGTTGTATATGCAGGTTAGTGGATCACCCTGGCTTTCACAGATTGCCTTGCAAACAAGATAAGACTTATGTGCCCTAAGAAACAGTATTGTACAAAGGGGAATTAGGAGAGTAAAAGCTTGAATCCAGCAGGAGGCAGCTGTAGCTAGAAATGTTAAGAATGCATGTCTGAATTAAGTTTGTTTCTATTTTAACAATGTAAAGAACCAATATGCGTGATTATTCAAGGGAGGCCAGCTCTGTTCTATGTGAACAGGTCCTTGTCCTCATCTGTTAGTTGTGATGGTAAACCCAGGTTTTGAAGTGGACATGGAGATGTGTGGCTTGCTTAGGAGGTTGGTTTTGATTCAAAACTGAAGCTAGTGCTGTTCTTCAGTGTTCTGTATCAAAAGGCAGAGGTTTTTAAACTAATTGATATGATGTATCCAGCCAGATAGTTATAATGCAGGTGCAGGATTTTATAGAAAATATTAGAAATAATACAGAAAACATCAAGGGTAAGATTGTTTCTATAAGAAGGAATATTATTGACAGTATAAAAGGTCGTGTGTACATGACAGGTTTTGGTTTAGCTTGTTCAGTTTTCTTTAGGACAGAATTCATATATTGTAGGAGCAGTTAGTTTGCTCATATTTATAATCTCTGTTCAAATATTAGTTAACAGAAATGTCCCATTTCCCAGAGCTTAGAAATATAAAGCACTTGTGGTTCTGATGCCTGCTATTGGAGAATTTCAGCCTGTGTTCTGGTTACAGGTCATGAAACCAAAGCCATGCTGAATAACAGCGGCCCGCATTACAAGCGCAGTAAATTGGAAAGAAAAGTGAACACTGATATTCTTTGGTGTGTTCTGCTTCTAATTTTGATGTGTTTAACTGGTGCAATAGGTAAGTGAGAATCACCAGACTCCTGCTATTTTCCTCTCAGCCTACAATGCTTAGTGTTATAATTTGGGGCTGATCATTTAAGCATCCTGTCTTGGAAAATGTAATTCCCTAGCAACTGGGGATGCTGCCAGGTTTTAGTTCATGTTGTCATGTTTAATCTGGAGTGCGGTCAAGAAGTATGTTCCTGATGCAAGTTCTTAGGTCAGGAACCTAATATTCATTTTCATTTCTCTGATTCATTTCTCTTTTCTCTCGCTAATTGCTCTGCAAAACTCCTACTTTCTCTTAGGATTTTTCAGGTAAGATGAGAGATCCATGTACAGCATTGTGGGGAGAGGCCTAGTGTGACTAGAGTTGTAAGGACTTGACATTTTAGGAATTAAGTAAGTAGTGGGCTTGAGTAAATCTAAAAAGACTAACTTTTATGACAAATCAGAAAGGTGTTTAAAACGTTTAAAAAAACTTCTTCAGGCTACACTTAATAATGATGACATGGTGTTCACAGGTTAACTAAAACCTGGACAAGCAAGGATAATGCAGTTAATTGCCAGAGGTGTTTCTGGGGCGGGGGAGGGGGGAAGTGTTTATCAAGTGTAGTTAGTATTCCTTTAGTTCTGAGATATGCTGTATATATGTGCTGTTGATAGAAATGCATGTAAGGTATTTATTCATGTGTGCATCGATACTTAATTAATTTTAATGGGATTCCTGTTGAGGAAAAACTCAAGAGATGGAATGGTAGTTTAAAAGCTTAGAAAGAGCTGTAGTGTGTAACAGCTAACACCATGACCCTAAACTGTGATACAGTTTACATACAACTGACTCACTTTATCTTGTTCTTGTTTTCAAGGCCATGGAATTTGGTTAAGTAGGTATTCGGAAATACCTTTTTTTAACATCCCTGAGCCAGATGGGAAATCGATTCCTCCCACATTAGCAGGGTTCAATATGTTCTGGACGATGATCATTTTATTACAGGTAACTTTGGTCTGCTTTGAACGTGAGTCATATTCTGATCTCATTTATTTCCTTGAAGTAACTCTTCAGCTTCAGTAGAGCTACTTCATGTTTGTAACTGGCCAAAGAGTTTGGTTTTATTTAATCCCCATGTTTTATTTTGGTAGGTCTTGATCCCAGTTTCTCTCTATGTTTCAATTGAAGTTGTCAAATTGGGACAAATTTATTTAATACAGAATGACATTGATTTTTACCATGAGAAAACAGACTCAACAATTCAGTGTCGAGCACTGAATATTGCTGAAGACCTTGGCCAGATTCAGTATATCTTCTCTGACAAGACTGGAACCCTCACTGAAAATAAGATGGTTTTTCGGAGATGCAGCATTGCAGGACAGGAGTATTGCCATGAGGAAAATGGTAAGACGCTAAATCTGTGTTCACAGTGGGTCATTTTTCTCAGAGAAGGTGAAAATTTTGGTATGGGTCTGGTGGACTTGTGTGGCAATACACACTTACAGAAGGTATGAATTCAGACTGATCCTACCAATAGCCATGTATCTTTCCCGATTATTAGGATTCCTTCATATATAGTGTGTTAAGAGACTTGAAGCCTGTATCTTTGCAGCTAGTTAAGTTCCAACATATTTGATACCAGAAACAAAGTGTTCTTTACTTGCTCTGGAAGAAGTCAAGCCAACCGTGTTTTGCTTCTGTCTTTGCAATATTCAGAACCCAGAACATTGGAAAATTGCCCATCTAGTCTTTTCTCTCTCTCTTTTTCTTTTCTTTTTCTTTTTTTTCTCCCAACTAGAGTGCAAATGCTTACCTGGCATTTTAGGGCTCAAACAACCTTTTGACTGCCATAGCAGTGTACCACCTTTACGTAGTGTATCTTAAGGCTCCTATTTGACATACTGTTGCCCTTGAGGATACAGTAACCCAAATAAAATACATGCTGAAGTCAGAGCTTTAACAATAATGTTAAGGTACAAGTCAAGCACATGTGTATACATGTCTGTGTTAAGGCTGCAAAGATAAGTACCTCCATCAAAAATAATGACTGTTGTAATCTTACTTATATCTTGCATACCTGTTTATTTTTAGCCCCAAAGTCAACAAGCAGCGATACTGAATAGTTGCTGCCTCATTGTGTAATAGTGTAGCATCTTTCAGTATACCTTTCATGAGAGCCTACTTGAAGCCTTCTGGGAACCAAGAGAAGATACAAATCCACACACAAGAGAAAACTGGGCAGAGCATCCTGAAGTCTTTGATTCAGTTAGCTATTTTATTCATTAGATAAAACCACAAAGTTTTTATTACCTTTACTGTATCTAAGTACTAGTGGCTGCAGACATTTGCTATTTTGCTGGTGGGCAATGCAAGTTTTCCATATGAGATCAAAGGTGAGGTGCTGACAGGTGGACAGGTGAAGCACAGCTGTGTATTAAACCCCCCCTTGTGGTTTTGGTGGTTTTGCTGCCAGATAGAACCGCTCACAACTGCAAGCAAAAGGCACACCCTGCTGGCCACAGCAATGAATCAGTTCAGTCCTTCTTTTGTTGTGTCACAGGAGCAGATGGTTACAAACTGTTTTTACTGAAATTTCTGCACATATTTTGAAAATTTTATGGTGCAGGTGCCCAGATACTTCTTTGGCTTTGCATAATTATACTGGGAAGGATGACAACAGCAAAGTGAGAAGAAATATTTTTGAATTTCAAACTTGGTGAATGACCAACTTAAATAAAAAGTAGAATATATTTTCAGACCATTTCCTAAAGGAAGGAAAAGTATTTCGGAAGAGATGATCCAAGGAGTGGTGCAAATGATGTAGCTGTGGCTGACCCAGTTCTCCTTGTGCCAGGGATAGTATGTCTACCACTGCTTCTGCTAGTAGTTCACTTAGAGTTATCTTCTAAAACTATTAGTGTGTTAATTATGTTTATAATTACTTCCTGCTGTGCCCTGTCTTTTACCTGGAGGGTAAGCATGTGCTTTTTCCTAACAAATCTAGAAATTATGTGAGCCCTGAAAATCAGTTTGCAAAATGTTGGAGGTCTTGTGTTTTAGTCCTTTTACATTTATTCAGTTGCATAGAGCTGCTATTTGCAAGGCTCCTGGTACATATAGTAAGAGTTGCAGTGCAAGAGAGTAGTCTTTTTGCATACAAAAGCCTGTACATATATTTCTGTATTTATATCTGTATTGCCCAGGGTAAAGGGAAGCACACAACAGCAATGACGGTGATTCAGTATAATCCTCCATATAGGTGCCCCATGCAGTGTTCTGTCTAAAGTAACATGTGCCTCTTGGACCTTGGCAGCAGAGCAGTGTGGTGTTGTAAGAAGTGCCACATATGTTACTTCAGACAGAGTATGTGGCCTTTTCAACAGCCTGGAAGCATAGCGGAACGGGCATGTGTTGTCCAAACCTGCCTCTACAAACATGTACTAAACCACTGTTGCTGCTTTCTGGTAAAAGCATCATATCCCCACCCATCAGTACCACATGTGGGTATTATATTTGGCAGTTGTGGAGAGCCACAGTTTGTTACATTCCCACCTATCTTTTTTTTTTTTTTTAAATAACTATTTTATTAAATAGATGTTGACATAAGGGAGATAGCATGCCAAAGAAGGTGTAAGCTCTGGTCTCCCTACTTTCCTTGGGCTCACCAGAATGGCAGGATGAGGGGCAGGAGGCTTTCATTTATGTTCCAGAAAGAGAAGACAACAGGAAGTAAGGAGAACTTAACACGCTAGCAAATCCAGTAGTCACTATTTCCATCTCTTTTTGAGTGCGAGAGCTGGGGGGACTGAACTGTGGATAGGTTTCCTGTTCACATAAAACAGAATAATATCACATTTTTCACTTCTTTCCTATACAGTAGCTGCCACTTTAAATAAGAAAAAAATAGGAAATCAGTGGTGTTGCAGGAGATGTCTGTATGTTAATTTTTTTTTTCCTAGGATGCCATTTTTTGTATTCACACTTTAATGAAATAAATAGGCAATGCACAGCTCTCAGAACAGTTTTTCCATGCTGTCTGTGGATGCAGATGTTGAATTGCTAGTGTATGCTCATTGCTCGCTATTTTCACAGTGACAGATAAAAAGTGAAAGCTGAATAGTGTACAGTGATCTAGTGCTGTCTGGGTTGAGATTGCAACCTCTTGCATGTGGTCAAACACTGTCCCAGACCTCCAGTGCAAACACTTGGATATGTTCTTAATGAGCGCATGAATAGCATAGGTGTGTTTCCATTTGTTACAGAGGTTCTTTACAGCACTGATCTTCCTAGCTAGATCTGTGGGGCACAGAATTGCATTTATATCCTTGGTGCAAAGGTGTTAGGCATGTCAATACAAAGTTTTATAGTTGAAACCTGCTTTTCAGTTAAATACTCAGAAAACGTGTATGTGTGTCTGAGGGGGTGTCCAATACAGAAATGATTAGAAACACAGTTTCAATGAGTTCCTGCAAGAAGCTGTACATGTCAAACCACTGGCATACAGCCCTGATCCATCATAAAATAATTAGGCTAGAAAACATACCAGGAGGTGATGTGGTCCTCTTTCTCTGGCCTAAGGCAGAGTTGTTGCTGTCATTCTTTATGAATATATTTTTGTTTCTTCATGACCTCCAGTGATGTCCAATTCACTGCTTTCTCAGGCATTCTATTCTAGTATGTCACACCTCTGACAAAGTTTTGGTGATACCTAGCCTGAGTCTGTCTTGCCACAATATGGGACCATTGTCTTCTATTACCCACAGTGTGCATAGAAAACTCTATGCAAATACCCTTCATGTACTTCAAAACTATTATTTGGCTTCTATCAATGTGCCCTTCTGGAGGCTAACTCCAGCTTGTTTTACTGTTTCCATGCAGCTCATGTTGTCTAGAACCCTGACCATTCTTGCTTCCTCTTCTGGATTCACTCCAGTTGAGTGTTGCTCTTCAGGTGCAGTGTCCCAAACAGGAAGTCAGTGTGATGGCTTGTTATGGGGTTTGTTTTTCATAAATGGTGGATTATTCTTAACTATATACTAAACTCCTTACTTCAGAATTTTGTTTTCTGAACTTCTAGGCAGTGTTTAAACAAATTTCAATTTGCTCATGGAACAGTAATGTTGTTTCCCTTTCCACAGCAAAGAGGTTGGAATCCTATCAAGAGATGGATTCAGAGGTTGAGGATTCAGCTGATCATCAGTGTGGCTCTTTGACCCGTAGGTCAAAATGGCAGGGGCACAACTGCAGAGCTGTGAATAAACCTTTGAACAGAAGGTCTTTGAATCAGTTGTCTGGTAGTTACCCTGCATTAGTAAGGGAAGATGGAGCAGGCGATGTTCCCCACTCAGGACACGTTGCTTTCAGCAGTCCCATTGTAAGTACAAGCTGTTGGTTTTGATGCTAAATTTCCGAAGTAACTCGTGAAGGAATATCTTTTTACCCCCGTTTGATCAGAGTGCTTGTCATTTAAGAAACCCTTTCTCTCTTCCATCAAAACCAGAGCTTCACATGATTGCTTGGCTGCATTGCATTTGCAGCTGACACTGCAGATGTTCATTGGGTCACAAAGATGTATGCTTTGGTTCTTGCTGCTGTAAGTCCATGATCACTCCAGCTAAAATGACCAGTTTCATCTTAATAACAGTTTGTTCTTTTGTAAGGAGGTTTCTAGCATTTTCTTTTCTTTTTAGTAGGAAATATCTACATGACCAGTATTTATTGGAGGTTACAAGAGGTAAAAACTCTGCTTCTGTACCTGAAGGTGTCTAAATAACATTCATCTTATTTAATCTCTGTTGAGGTGTCTATGAACTAAGGCTCTACTGTTCACCCATCTGGGCATGAAGTTTGCCATCTTCAATCGGCTAGCACAAGGCAGTGAAGACACCAGAGTGTTCCTCTGTTTCCTAGTGTAACCAATTCAGCATCTGACAGGAGGGAACTTGCATGAGCTTCTACACTTCATTCATCTGTAACTGATTTAACCTCCAGAGACTGAGATTAAGCTTATATCCTAATGGACAGTTTTGTTCATTTCATCAATAGGAAACGGATGTTGTACCAGACACACAACTGCTGGAGAAGTTCAGTCAAATTTCTTCTCATTCCTATCAACAATCTGAAGAAGCTAGCAGCAAGTTATCTTTGGAGACAATGTACATCACTGACTTCTTTCTTGCTCTGGCAATCTGTAATACTGTTGTAGTTTCAGTCCCCAATCAGCCACGTCAGAAGGTAAGAAGGCCTTATTTTTGGCTATTCGGCCATATTCATAAATAAATGAGCTCCCTTTGGTTTGATTACTAAAGGAAAAAAACAAATAACTGACATTTTACAAATGATCCTTTTCTCTTCTATTGGTTTGTCCTGTTACAAAGAAGGAAGTTACTGTAAAGCCACAGAATACGAGTTAGTGTGTAATATAATGCTGGTAATGTTTTTCTGATGCAGAAAAACTTGGCTTCAGTATTTTTGCTTCTGTGTATAGACTTGTTCATAACTTTTACGAGACAATTTTTGCTATTAAATTGCAATTGTGATTTTTTTCTATATTTTAGTTACCTTTTTCCAGGTATGTGCATGGCTTCCTTTAAGAGTACCCTAACACTCAGGTTATCTTTACAAATAGGTTATTGTTGGCTGAAAGGTAAGAATAGTCTCAGAAGACTTCCAGATTATTGGAACTGAGAATACTCTTACCTGTTCCGTGACTATTCAAATAGAGTTTCAGCAAGAGTATGGAAGACCAAGTTTCATATATGTAATAATCTGAAGAAAAAAATGCTTGGCAGTATGACATAAAGTGGTCTCACCTTGAATGTACAGTGCATTTGCTAGACTGTCTTGGTTTAATGGTCTGGAGTGTGTTTAAGTCTTCCTCAGACCACATGTTGTTTTCAGAGCACTCGAACTAACATTTATTTAAAGATACTACTATTTAAAAAAAAAAAAAAAATTCCAGGGTAGGATTTTCATAACCCCATTTTTTTTTACAAATTTTGACTGTGTTGCAGGATAATTTCCAAGTTCAGCTTTGATTTCCTTCCAACCATCCCCTGGTGATTTCCATTTTTTGACTTTGTCTTTTGAAAAAAATGTTTGTGACATTCAGGACTAGATTTTGGTGTCCATCTAGGCAGTGAACCTAAAACCATGGCTGAAGACATTCCCAAAAGGTATCCTGTGGAGTATAAAGTACCTCCTATGTATAAATAAGCCTGGTATTTTAGTCTGCTTCCAGGCATTCCCAGAAAGCATAGTAGGCACGCTACAGGTCCATGTGTGGATGGGGCAGCTGTGTTCATAGTTGCTAATCAGCCATTCCTTAAAGGTGACGTAGAAAAATACACAGTCAAGGTTCTCCTTTTTTTGAGAATAATATTTCTGATTGATTTGCTAGCAGGGAAGATCTCCAGGTCACTAGTAGGTAGGTTGGGAGGGTCAATGTGGCATGAGGTCTCTGAGTTCACAATTAGGGAATGGCATGAAGGAGCTCAAGGCAACGGAAGGTTTGTGTTGCCTTAGGGAGAGGCGATGAAAGGATGTTCCTAATCTCTATTTCTGTGGTGCTGAATGGAGGCACATTACAACTTGTGTGCAGTTTCAGTAGAACTGAAGCCAGAGTTTGTCCTTACTTTATGCTTTTCAGTCTCAAAGAAGAACATGCTTCCTGGTGATAACTCATTCTTAACTCTTCACCAGTAATGAGAAATGAATGTCATCCTTGCATGCCTTGTTCCTCATTTGTAAGCTATTAGCTGCCTAACTGTTCTGAATAACAGTAAGCCAATTATTTTGTAACATTGATCAGATGGGAACTGTCTTTTGTTTTAAATTCAGGCATTAAAAAAGTATTGATAAGGTACTGTATATTTAATAGTACTTGTAGTTGGTTACTGTGAGGGGTATGGAGTTGGTTTACTCTTCATAACTATCTTGCTAATTCAAAACAAGAATTAAAGTGTTTATTTGCATTTGCCACAACTTTTAAAAGTCATAATGTCACACTGTTTCATGACTAAAACAGTTCTAAGGAGAAGTATTACATGGACAGGGAACTTTTGCTAGGACTCAAGAGAAAAAGGAGAGTTTACCATCTTTGGAAGAAAGGGCAGGCAACTCAAGAAGAGTACAGGGTTCTTGTTAGGTCAGGCAGAGAGAAAATTAGAAAAGCAAAAGCTCGGCTAGAACTCAATCTGGCCACTATTGTAACAGACAACAAAAAATGTTTTTACAAATAAACTAACAATAAAAAGAGAGCCAAGGAGAATACCTCTCCTTTATTGGATACAGAAGGAAACATTGGCACCAGAGATGAGGAAAAGGCTGAGGTACTTAATGCCTTCTCTGCCTCAGTCTTTAATAGTGAGACCAGTTATCTTCAGGGTACTCTGCCCCCTGAGCTGGAAGGCAAGGATGGAGAGCAGAATATACCCCCCATAATCCAGGAGGAAATAGTTAGTGACCTACTATGCTGTCTGGACACTCACAAGTCAATGGGACCAGATGGGATCCATCCAAGAGTACTGAGGGAGCTGATGGAGGAGCTTGCTAAGCCGCTCTTCATCATTTATCAGCAATCCTGGTCAATAGGGGAGGTCCCAGAGGACTGGAGGCTTGCCAGTGTGACACCCATTTACAAGAAGGGTCAGAGGGAGGTTCTGGGGAACTACAGGCCTGTCAGCCTGACCTCGGTACCAGGGAAGATTATGGAGCTGTTCATCTTCAGTGCGCTCACATGGCAAGTCCAGGACAAATAGGGACTCAGGCCCAGCCAGCATGGGTTCATGAAAGGCAGGTCCTGCTTGGCAAACCTGATCTCCTTCTCTGACCAGGTGACCCCCCTAGTGGATGAGGGAAAGTCTGTGGATGTTGTCTACCTGGACTTCAGCAAGGCCTTTGACACTGTCTCTCATGGCATACTTCTTGGGAAGCTGGTAGCCAATGGCTTAGACAGGTGTACTCTTTGCTAGGTAAAAAACTGGCTGGATGGACGAGCCCAGAGGGTTGTGGTGAATGGACTTAAATCCAGTTGGCAGCAGATCACAAGTGGTGTTCCCCAGGGCTCAGTACTGGGGCCAGTTCTGTGTAATATCTTTATCAATGATCTGGACAAGGGG
>JAVJGG010000054.1:19150554-19203782 GCA_035590195.1 Aviceda cuculoides | reverse complement strand
TTCTCCCAGTGTGATGGGGAGGAGAACTTGAAAAAAAAAGTAAAATTTGTGGGTTGAGGTAAGAACAGTTTAGTAACTAAAATAAAATAAAAATTAATAGTAATAATAGTAATGAAAATGAAGATAACAAAAAGAGAGAGAAATAAAACCCAATAAAATACAAGAGATGCACAATGTAATTGCTCACCACCCACTGACCGATGCCTGAGCAGCGATTCCCCCCTCCTGGCCAACTCCCCCCAGTTTATATACTGAGCGTGATGTTCTATGGTATGGAATAGCCCTTTGGCTGGTTCGGGTCAGCTGTCCTGGCTATGCTCCCTCCCAGCTTCTCATGCACCTGCTTGCTGGCGGCGCACAGTAAACTGAAAAATCCTTAACTTAGGATAAGTGCTGCTTAGCAACTTAGAAACTAAAACATTGGTGTGTTATCAGCATTATTCTCACACTAAATCCAAAACACAGCACTGTACCAGCTACTAGGAAGAAAATTAACTATCTCAGCTGAAACCAGGACATGAGGGTATGTGTCAGCAATCTCACATGCGATAGGCTCTGGGACAGAAAGATGTGGAAGGGAGGAATTCCCAAGCACGTCCCAGTAGGATGTCTGTTTTGGGATGTGGGTACATGCAGAGGACCGTCTTGTTCTGTCACTCTTGTGGCGTTTTGGTTTTGGAAATACAGCAGACAATCCTTCTGCTTGTCTAAATTAAGGTGCCACTGGCATTGAAGATCGCCTGCAGGAGGGTGTTCCAGACACAATACAGGCATTACGGAAAGCGGGAATAAAAATATGGATGCTGACAGGTGACAAGAGAGAGACAGCTGTCAATATTGCCTATGCTTGTAAACTGCTGGAACCAGATGACAGAATCTTCACTCTCAAGTCACAGAGTAGGGTGAGTGGAAGATTACACTTTTCTTCAAAACTTTTTTCTCTGCTGAAAAATTCAGTCAGGCTATATCACAGGGCAATACAGAAAAATAAAATGTTCTCAGCTTTCCCAACCAACCAAAGACAGCATGATTTATTGGAAGATGAAAATACTGGAAAACTGACAGTTTACTTCCTTGCGGGTAAAATATGAAATCCTTTATGTGTATGTAACATCTGTTTCTTTATTTACAGTTCCTAAATAATGATTAATTATTTTAATTGAATAGACTGCTTAATTTCTCTTTGTGGTAGGTTGGAGAGTTGACATGCTTCACATGTTATTAGAGATTTCAAATGGCTGTAAGTTACAGCATATTAGCAATGTAAGAATTATTGTCATGCAAATTCTATTGAATTCAGTTTTGTGCTCCTTTGTGTAATATATTCCCTCAGCCCTGCTTGTCTTGCATAAATGTACAAAGAATTGTCGCATTAAAGTACATTGCACACTATTCAAGAAAAATAATCTGCCAACAGTTTTGGTCAGAGAAAAAGCCCACCTTCTCCCCACCACTCAGTAACTGAGTCATGTGATAGAGTGGTTAAAAATGCTGCTGGTTTGGGTGGCAGGTTTAATCCTACTTGATTGTTATGTCCTCTTGTGGATGCTTATAACCAGCCATTTTTCAACTCTTGATTTTTATCAGTTTTGGGGTTTTAAGAGAGAAATTACTAACTGTAACTGGTAAAGCCAAAATATGAAATGTCTCTCCTCAGAGGAAAGCCATAAAATCTGAGACTTCTCTAAAGGACTGGAGGATTTTTCTAAGATCTTTCCTTTTTTTTTTTTTTTTTCTTGGCGTATATGTTAATTTAGAAATTCATTTTGTATCTGCCATAGAATATTGTGTGGCAAGTGGTAACTCCAGGGAAAATAAAGTGAAAAAGAAAGGATTTTTAGTCTAGTTGTATTTGAGGAAAGCTAGGGGGTTGATTTTTGCTAACACCTTTTTCTTCCTTTTTCCTAGTGGTGAACAAGTGTCTTACTTAACAGTGAGAACTGAGCCCCTTTTGCAGAAGTGCTCATCCTCCCTCTAACTGGGCTTTGAAATAAAAAATAGACAGGATTTGATACTGTTGCATTTCAAAGTAAAATAATGAGAAGATTTAAGAATATGTATTTTCTTCTATATAGCACATGCATTACATATATTGATACCAAGAATCTTTTGGGCATCTTATATTGAGTCTGACAAGGTAAAAAATTCCACAATGCCAGTTCTTCAGTAATTCATTGCAGCTCATCTATAATCTGATTTGAAATGCACTTTTGGCTTTGCATGCCAGACAAAAGAAATGTAGAGAGCAAAAGTCCTCTATAAAAGCTGTATTTATATTACAGAGTCCTTAATGATTGTTTTTTCTGCTAGTCTATGAACACTTTCTGATTTGCTTCAGTTTTTTCCCTTCTAGTACAATACTCAAGCCAATCTACTTAAGCAGAGTTAAATCACAGGCCCTTTTATTAACAACAGACTGCATCCTTTGTGATTTTAAAGGGTTATTCACCTCATGTTTGAGCCTTTCTGGATTCAAGTGAAATGCTACAAAAGGGCAGCATTTGACCTTTTCTCCATATGTATTTTATAAATTGAAAAGGGAGCCGGAACACAAACAGTATTTAATAAGTTGCCTTTCTCTTGTCTTTAATTAGGATGCCTGTGCCTTGGTGATGAGCAAAATTTTAGAAGGGATCCAGAAGAATACTTCTGCCAACAAAAAAAACAGTCAGAAACTTGGGAGTGTTTCTGCAAGTCCCTCCACCCAAGCTCCAGGGTTCAGTGTAGGCCTGGTTATTGATGGAAGGACTTTAGAGCATGTCCTTCATGACAGCCTACAGAATATTTTCTTGGAACTCACAGAAAAATGTCGGGCTGTAATCTGCTGCCAAGCCACACCACTGCAGAAGAGTATTGTGGTCAGACTGGTGCGAAATAAACTAAAGGCAATGACATTAGCTGTAGGTGAGTCCTGCGGTTATCTTCTCTGAAAAGAAGTAGAAGCCTGTTTCTTTTCTCCTATATTTTTGTTAATGTCTGTCACAAAATTTACTTTACAAGGAAGATAATCCTTTGAATCATGGTTGTCTCTGGCAGAAGATGATGTTAGTCTTCTGAACTAGCAAATCTAGTCCATAAACTTACTCATGGTAATCTAAAACAACAAGAGCAGCAGTCATGCACAGTGCTGTGTAACATGTCCAAAGGAGCAAGTAAGGGGATTTTCCTTGTCATTCTCCATCACAGCCCTCCAAAATAGGGAGGTATAGGGGAGATGACTCGCTGTGATTTCAAACACCCATCTTTTCTGTTCCAGCATACCAACTAAATTCTGACAAAAGGAACAGGTAATATCCATTTGGAGACTATAGCTCAGTTCAGTCAGGCCTTCCACTTCTAATCTTGCATTCTGTAGGATTTTCCATAGGCTGCACTGCTGGCCATAGAAATGTTTTTCTCTGAACGATTTGGTGTTCTTGTGTATTTGTCCTTTCCTGCCACCTTCATGGCAATGTGATAGCCGGCAAAGCTGCCTGTAGGCTGCATTCCAAATAAAAGAGGTTAGTTTTGATTTTTTCCTCTTTTCTTTTTTCTGTAGGTGATGGTGCCAATGATGTCAGTATGATCCAGGTGGCTGACACTGGTGTGGGAATATCAGGCCAAGAAGGCATGCAGGTAGTGTATACAAAGCTGCAAATGGCATCAGACTCCATTTTAAATTGGTTCAGAGTTTTACCCTGGAGGTCCAGTGGCTCCACAGTCCATTACCATACATAGGCAAGAGTTTGCAGCCTGAGCTGACACCCAGGCTTCAGCACTCTTACAGGAGCGCTCAGAAGCTGAATGCTGCAGGAGTTCAAACTCCAAACAACAGATCTTGCTGCCTGTCACCAAACTCCCTATTACTCATGTCCTACCAGGAAAAAAGTAGCGTAAGCATCAGTCATAATAATAAAGACAGCCATGTTGACAGCCATAGACACAACTGCCTATGTTGTGTTGGACTGAGCTGTGTGTGTTAGTGTAAAACGTTATATGGGGGGCTCAGATATCAGTGAGGGTAAGACTGTAAGAACTATTTATAAAAAATCATAAGAATTTCCAACAGCAGGTAAGTTGCTCACTTGTCAGTATCTGAAGCTTATCTTTAACAGTTTGGATACTAACATATTCTTTCCTTCACGTGTGTTGCAGGCTGTGATGGCAAGTGACTTTGCAATCTCTCAGTTTAGACACCTCAAGAAGCTGCTGCTTGTCCATGGTCACTGGTGTTATACCAGACTTACCAACATGGTGCTTTACTTCTTCTACAAGAATGTGGTATGTAGCTGTCCCATCCCAGGGGAATCACAGTTTATGTATTTGAGAGCGCTGAAGGATTTAGTGGGGCTTTATATTCTTGTTTAGTTTCTATTGTGAATGGGTTCAAAAAGACACAAAAAGCTTATGTCAAACAATTCAGATTCCCACCTATGTCTGCAGAGACATATAGTTTCAAAGTGTGGCATGAACTCCACAGCATTTATACTTAATGTTCCACAGATTACTGTAACCAGACCTAAGATTGCCTGTTTTCCTCCTGGCTTTTAAAACACTTGTCCATGGGTAACATTTTGTCATGTCATCTTTGACTTTTCAGGCCTATGTGAACCTCCTGTTCTGGTACCAGTTCTTCTGTGGGTTTTCAGGCACATCAATGACTGACTATTGGATCTTGATTCTTTTCAATCTCCTTTTTACATCAGTGCCACCCATCGTTTATGGTGTCTTGGACAAAGATGTACCTGCGGAGATACTCATGCAGCTCCCACAGCTGTACATGATGAGCCAGAAATCTGTGGTAGGTTACAGAATTCTTGGCCTGAAGCAAATTGAAATGGTCAGCTTTTAAGCCATTTCTGTGTTTCTTTCCTTCATGGTTCACATCAGGCAAACTTGAAGCTTAAAACCACTTTCTCTATTAGAGAAACATCTAGGCCTATGCACAAATAAAAGCTGTTTTTTCAAAAGTTTTTTTTAGGCTCTTTTCAGCCATACGCCCAATCTTATCAGACATTTAGATGATAAGAGAAATTAAGGACTTCGGGTGAAACAATGTACTAGGTAAACTTCATTACCAGCATGTTCACTTCATTCACTGCCTCAACTGTCAACATGCTTCCTCAAAATGGGTTTCTTCTGAGCATCTGGGCTTAACTTTTAAAGATAAAGGCACTGGATACTGTTTTTTCACTGTCATGTAAGGGTCTCAGCTGCAAAGTAATGAGGAATGGATAAGAACCAGAGCAGATTCCTTTCAAATAATCCTCAAGAAAGTTCTGTCATTCAGGGTTCTTTTCCCTTTATGGGTGTGTTCTGGAATTTGCTGGTGGCACTTTTCTCCCATCCAAAACCACTATACATCATATCTGCTCTAGAAATAAATTCTGTCCAAACATTTAGCACAGAAAACCACAGGGGAGTAGGGGGTAGTTTCTGAATCAGAATTACATAAATCAGTAAGCTTTTTCCTGGTTTCTGCTTTGCTTAGCATGAATTCTAGCATAATTTTATCTTTTTTGTTGTTGTTGTTTAAAACTAAATTAAAATAATATTTTTATTATAACAGTTGAAGGCAGTGACATACTGAGCCCTAGACAGAATAGATAGTAGTAGCCTCGAGAGAGGAAACACTGAGCATATGAGTCACCTAAACCTCACCATTTTCTTTATGATCATAGCCTTTCAATAACAGGGTTGACATTAGGAAGCATTTCATTAGAGAGAGGGTGGTCAAACACTGGAACAGGCTTCCTAGAGAGGTGGTCAATGCCCAAGCCTGTCAGTGTTTAAGGGGCGTTTGGACAATGCCCTTAATAACATGCTTTCACTTTTGGTCAGCCCTGAATTGGTCAGGCAGTTGAACTAGATGATCGTCGTAGGTCCCTTCCAACTGAAATATTCTATTCTGTTCTGTTTTGTTCTATTCTAACAAATACTATTAACAAAAATGAGGTACAACATGTTGTGTACTAGTTGTGCAGTCTCATCTGTATAAAGTGACAGAAGTCTAGGTCTGGTTTAGAAGGGAAAGAATGATATATACAGTGAGGGGAAATTTTGTTTTGTTTGTTCGTGGGCTTTTACATTTCTTCTTACATACCCGTAAATGTTTTATGTTGCTTATTTTACGATATTTTTGCAGAACAAGTATTCTTTTGATACCAATCTGAGCCTCTGTAGACTGGCTAGAACAGGTCTGCACTTTGTCAGTCACAAAGAGTTTTGAATAAGTAAAGGTTACAAGGCCTCAGGATTCAGCCCTTTGTTTTGATCTTCAGGATATGTACAGTGATCTGAGCTGAGATGAAGGTTTTGAGGCAACCTAATCAGAATTACTGCATTACACAATAGTTTTTCCGCCCCCCCCCGTTTTTTTTTTCCTTTTTATCAGAGTTTTTCCTCTTTTGTCTAGCATAGCATTGCCTTGATCTGTGGTTGGAGTTATTAGGTAGTACACCATTTCCTTTCTTGCATGGAAGCACAGTGAAATAATTGCTTTGAATTAAGTGCAGTATAGAAGAAAGAGAAGTGCTTTAAAAGATGTAGTATCACAATATTGCACCATGACATCACAAGTGCACAGCTCTGTATAACCTATAAAAATGGACAGTAACTTGGATTCATCTTCAGTAATTTAAAGCACTTGTCTGATAGGCAAATAAGAACCTAAGTTTTCCACACTGCCTCCAGAGAGCAGTTCACTTCTTGGAAGGGCTGAATGGCTTTTTGGAGAAACCCATCTCTCTCCAGTACTTCTAGAGGAAGTCCTGGGTGACTAGACTGTTCACCTGTGTGTCTCAATTTAGAGCCTGAAGGAATGAGATATATCCAGGCCAGGGCACATGCAACTGGATTTATAAGTGGTTGAGCTGTCATAGCAGTTTGCTGCCACTGAGTGAGGAAGGCTTGTTCCTTCTCCTCTTCTCCCTTCTTTTCTTCCCATTGCCTGTTTTCACCCACATAGTTAAACTACCTTCTTTGTGCCAACTCGGTTGTCCTATCAGATCATTCCAGGAGCTGATTTCACTCACTAAAACACCAGCATGCTATTCCAGCAGAAAAGTGAATCGATTTCTCACACTGTAGTGAGTTTAAGTTAGCTCACAGTGGGGTCCGGTCCGCACAGATGAGTCAACCAACACAAATGAAGAGGCAGAAGCACATGTACCAAAAAGAAGGGAGTGGAGATAGAAGAAAGTGGGACTTGGCATTCAGTGATGGTAAGCTGCTAGGCTAATTCACTGTCCCCTAGCCCTGTCCCTTCATGAGTACTCAGGTAAGGCTCTGGTAGGACTGTTCCAGCAGAAACAGCTGTAAGATCAGAGTTCCCAGATCTGGCTGGTGATTTAAATACTAACAGTTAGGTACATGTGTGGAGTGAGCTCTTTATTCTTATTATCATAACACACAAAAGATGCCTCTTCGTTGGGAAACTAACTGGAATTACTTCTGCAGATAATATTTCCCCAAACCCAAATTAATGCTAATTAAGGATGCAGCATTTTTTCCGATTTGTTTCAATGCCATTATCTTTTTTTCTTACAGGCTTACTTGCCTTCACCTTTCTGGATAACATTGCTGGATGCTTTTTACCAAAGTCTCGTTTGCTTTTTTGTGCCTTACTTTGTAAGTGATGGGTATGAAATACATTTATACATTTTGACATACTAAAACCCCAGACAAATTAAAGAATAAAAGGAAGCGCTCAATTTTACTTACTCATATATAAATGTGTACTAACAGGATCATCATTGTAACTGAGTAGAACTGTGTGCATGCAAATATGTTTGGTATTGAAACTACTCATGACATTTTGTGTATTAGGACTATACATAAAGAATATATTACGCTGACCACTGTCTTTCTTTACAGACTTACTATGGCTCAGACATAGACATCTTTTCTTTTGGAAACCCTATAAACACAGCAGCGCTCTTCATAATACTGTTTCACCTTCTCATTGAGTGCAAGTCTGTGGTGAGTACTTTGTTCCAAAAAGAGTATATTTCTAACAGAGTATGTGCATACAGCTTTCATTAAAATTAAATGGAAGAAAGAACCTTATATACAAAACAGAGTAAGTATAAAAGGGCCAAAACCTAAATATTTTATGTCACCATGTGAGCTCTCCTGATGCAGCTGTCATTGGAGCCAATAGAATTACTCATTTGACTAAAATTAACAAAATTTGGCCTCAGAATTATTTGTAAATAGCAAAAGGATCCTGCCTCATTAGGGTGTGGTGGTTTTGGGGATGTCAGTTTAGTTTTGCAAACGGTGAAACCAGCCAGTGATCTACTGAGCCTTTGTTAGTTCCCAAAGCTTGCATCTCAAAGACAACATTGTGAACTGTTGATTTTGAATGCTTGGAACTGATGATCTGCTCTGTGGCCAGGATAAACAATTCAGAGGTGTATTTTGGTGCCAGAACTAGAGAACTGATACACTACAGAAGTGCTATTCCAGTTTTTAATTAGGTCTGGGCAAGCTAAAGCATCTGCATTAGCTTGGATGAATTTACAGCCCTTACAAGGGTAATACTTGGCTATTTTGTATAACTTTAAAGAAAATAATATTTACAGTAGGACACAGATTAATGGGTTTTATTTTTTCTCTTGTCATATTTTTGAAAAATATTTTTTAGGATTGTTTCATAATGGATGAAATTTCAAGTTGCGATTCAGTCTTTTCATTGTTCTTTTGGGAACATGGCAGCAGTGATAAAAATGTCTTTATTGAGAATATATGGGTAGCATGTGTGTATCCACGCTCTGAATAGGAAAACATTACTTAAATGGGTTTTATCTGGCATTTTTGAATGTCAGCAAGCTGTCAGATCAATGACAGTGTTGTTTCCATAGTAAGTATTATAGCCATTTAGGTATAAAATTGCAGAAACATATATCAATGTCTCAAGCAAAATATGCAAGGGTGGTATCATATGAAGATCTTGCCTCCAATTGCTTGAGAAGGCTTTCTCTGTTGCCAGTGGATGAGGTGGTCATGTAAGGCAAATGGCACAAAAAATGTCGTTCACACAAGAATCAAAAGCTATGCATTTAGTACAATTTTTAAAAAAAAATTAAATGGCTGGGTTACCTATGAACTGTAGGAAGAAGGCTCCATTCTTCCTGGAAGAATGTGGGCATGTTCATAAATGCATGTGTACACACATACAGGTGTTACAGGTCTTTCTGCTTACAGCTTAAATCTGATCTCTTTCCTTTTTTTAATTACAGACTTGGATACATACAGTAGTTATAGTTGGCAGTATCCTGTTATACTTTGTCTTCACTCTGACTTTTGGGGCAGCCTGCAAAACCCACAACCCACCATCAAATCCTTATTGGATCATGGAAAAGCATATGACAGACCCAGTATTTTACTTAGTTTGCCTCCTGACTACTTGTGTTGCTCTGCTACCCAGGTGCGTATCTGTGTTTAATAATTGCAGATTGCTGTTGTTAGCAAAATTAGTTTTCTTGGAGTCAGTGATGCTATAAATCTCTCTAGATAGAGGTCTTCCTTGCCCCATAACCCCCAGTGTAAAGAAAATTTTGTAACTCTACCAGACCAAGCCATGTGAGGACAGCTCTTCAGTGACATGTTCTCAAAGTAAATTTCATCAATAAAAAATTCATTTTGTGATTTATATTACATTAGTTTTTTTATATTATATTAAATATTGTCTTTGGATGGAAAAAACAGTAATCTCTGTAACCACAGAGCTTTTAATTTATATACAAATCAGTTAAATTAGTGATCAAAGTTGAACACATACTATACGTAGAAGTACTGTGCTTAGTCTGTGATTATTTGTGAAACCATTTTCTGTTTGAAGTTTATGTCATGAATATATAAGAATATTTAGAATGAAGAATGCACGTACAGGCTTCTTTGTGGGGTGGAAACACGCTGACTAGATTTACAAGGGGTCCTGAGTTGCGTTTTTATTGTGGCTAATGTTTAAGTGTTTTGCCTCACTGAAGAAGTGGTAACTCCCAAGTTCAATAACTCATTCACCCTGGAAAGGCAGGAGCATTGGGTGGAGGTCCCGGACACCAGCACGCTGAGCAGTGAGACACCTCAGTGAGCCAACAGAGACAAAGTGTGTGAAAACCAGTGAAAGAGACTTCATAAAACTGTCAGTCTAGCTCTACGTAGTAGCCACAGCCATCTTTCTTTCACTGGCAGAACATGAAATCAAGTCTGCAGCCTATTAGCAAACTGCCTGCAGTGCTCATCTATTCGTTCTGCTGTGTTATGTCTCTTTCTTTCCCTCTTACATAATTTCAGAAAGAGCGGGACCTGAGACTGAATTGCACAGACAGATACTGAGAGAAGTGTTGAGGAGAAAAACTGCCTTCTCACCTGACATCATTTTATATCGTTAGGCACAGTCTGAGCACACTTTCTGGATCAATTGTTGCAGTACAGGCTGCATGAGTTGGCAATGCCACCAACAGGAAAGCTGGCACAGCTGTGGCTGTAGGTGCCTGCAATAGCCACCAAGTATTGGAGTCCCCTTTGAACATGTCCCAATCTGTGTCTTAAGCATGTCAGTCAGGGTTTTGCTGCACTCACTGAAGATCATAACTGGTAGCTTTGGTTCACGCTACAATTCAGCAGGACAAACCGTGAGGTGCAAGCAACATGTATGCTCTTCCCTCCCCATCCCTGCTCTCAGCTTGCCATCAGGTGGTGACAGTAGAGCCTTCTCTTTCACACACAGTAGATCTTCCTTAAACAACAAATAAATAGATAAATGCTGTTCTAAGACCTTTTGATAAGGCTGTAGAGAGCCTAGGTAGAAGAAAGCTTTCAGCTTGGTGACTGCTTCCAACGTACAGGTTTTCAATTTTGAAGATGACAGTGTTTTTCATAGAGAATTAAATGCAAAGTGTTTAGCCTTACCAGTGAAATTCTTTTGAGTCTTTTGCACTCTCCCTGTGCCAATACCTCAGAAGATTTATAGCTGTTGTGGCTAATTCAAGCTTTTCCTCTTCAGTGATTTGAAACAGAAGTGCCTATTACGGAACCACTGCTGTCGCCCATATGTTTTTTTTCCTTGCTTATTTCTGATGTAATCCTCTGTAAGGCACTGAAAAGCCACCACTCAGCGGGGACTGTGAAGCTAAAGGGTGCTCTACACCTAGCCTGAGGGAGTGAGATTGGGGCTTTACTGGAGTTTTTAAGGAGCAGCTCTCCTACAGAGGGACAGATGTTGGATGCCCTGTTGACTGAAAATTCACTGCAAAAATCTATGATTAAAACTTTTGCACACTCTAAGCTGCCAGTTAAGTCAGTTCTAATATGAATTATTCCTAGAGTTTAATTCTGGAACATCATTTGTACTCCATATTCCTCTTACTGCATGTGATGCTTTGTTTCTTTGGCCTTTGCTTTCATGTTCTTTCTTGCTTCTGGTGAATTCTTTGGCTCCTGCAAAAGTTAAGAATTTTAGAATGATGCTCTGCCTACTCTTCCCAGCTTTCCAGGGCTATATTAGTGCTATATTATCAGTGCAAAATAGCAGTGATAAACAGCTGCTCACTTCGAAGCATGAATTTTTCTAGGCCTAATTTTTTCCATAATATCTGTTAACTCCTTATATCTGCACTGAAGTGCCAGGGAAACTCTAAACTGTGCACTGATTTTGATGGCTTTTTTCTGGGGCCTGACACTATATGCAGAAAGCTCCACTTTCAGTGTAGCTGGGACCCTGGCCTTTCATTGAAGTTGCAAGTGCACATTGCTGCAGTAACTAGTCTGTGGGAGAACCGTGTTCAGGACAGAAAAATGGAAGCACCTGATACAATATCTGTCTTTGCAAATGCCAGTTTTAAAACGTGTTCTGGTGCAGTTGCTGGCCTTACAGTTTATGTTCACAAAACAGCACCTGCAAAAACTGTTTCAGAGGCTGCTGCAGCCTCAGGGTCACTTGAATGGTGTTTGGTTTCCTCCAGTGTTGCTGGAAACAGTCTTGAGTCTGCTTCTGAACAGCTTATTTGAAACTGTGTTTATTTTGTAGATATTTGCTGAGAGTTCTCCAAGGAACATTGTTTCTGTCTCCGGTGTTGAGAGCCAAGCACCTTGACAGACTGACCCCCAAGGAGCAGAGGGAAGCAATTAAGAGATGGAAAGATGACTGCATTGTAAACTGTAGAGTGGAGTTCCAGGCTACTTCTGGGTCTTCCAGCTCAGCCACAGGTGCTGTATCAGAGGAAGAAAGCATTGCCAGTGTTTTGCCAACATCTAAAGCACCTCTTCAGGCCTGTTCAAGAGATGGGTTAGTAGAGGACACCTCCTTCTTACTGGATATTCAGGATGAGTCTGGGACTACAAATGGCTTGAACTCTGAAAAAAACGTATTTCTGAATTCAGCAAAGGAAACTAATTCAGACACATTTAGCAGTAATAACTCATGTGCCAAAGTCTCTATGTGTGCTTCTGAAGAGGGTAGCAGTGCTGTTTCTCTAGCACACAAAGCAGGTTTGAATTTTGGTTTGTGTGAAGAAGATGCTTTAATGTACTTTACAAAGTCAAAATGCTGTTTAAAACCCAAGAGTAGTAACTGCTGATTTATGGTGCATTGTGGTTTTCTTTTTTTCAGCCAAGGTAGATGATGCACAGATTTCCTTAAAGGCTTTTTTGTTTATAAAGGTTTTCAGTAATTTCTTAAGATGTTCAAGATCTAAATGGCTGGGTTGTTTTTTATATCTTTTCACACAGTAGACTTTGCGTAGTGCTTATTTCTTGTATACAAAATTGCATAATACCCCATGGTGAGAACATTGCATGAATACGGATTTGCAGGATCCAGTTCAGGTAAGCCAACCTCTTCCCTTGTACTGCTGTCCTAAAATCCGAGCGTTCCCTGTGATTCACCACTTGCTGAAGTAAGCAGAAGGGGTGGGATGTAGTGTTACTTGGCTTGTTGCAAGACTCCTCTGCTGCGTGTGTACAGTAATTGTTTTAACCATTGTGGTCCAGTTTGTTCACCAGGCTATTGCATGGGCCATCTCAGTGCTGGCCAAACACAATTTTAACCATCAGAAGAGCAGACCAGATGAGACATAGGTGTTACGTGTCTCCCTCACCTTCCTCTTCCACAAAAAGCAAATCCTAGTGCAGCCTTTTGTTCTCCACGACAGTTCATCCTCCTGCCACATCCCTCCTTTTTGTCTCCATGTGCAGTTTCATGTCATTCACCACTGACTGGACTTCTTTTCCCCCTCACCAACTCAGATGTTGACTGCCTGAGTTTTCTCTAAACTCAACCTCATGCCTGCACTGCAAAATTGTCTGCCAGTGGCAGTGGGTAGCTCCAGTCTGTCTTCAGGTCTACTCCTATAAATAAGCAGCTTATAGCTGATGACATTACTCTTTTTCACTCTCAGGTGTTTTTACATTCCTCCAGACTTCTATAATAAACAGCTTAAGTATCTCTAAAGGCTGCTCAGAAGAAGGTATAACCCACTGCATGTCCCAAATTTGAGATCTGTTGCTCATCTGTCTTGGAGATGTCCTGCCTTTGCCAGTTTCTTGCTGCTCTGCACACTGCACAAAAGCTGGCTGAGGTGCATGTGGCTACTTCTGGGTTCCAGACTGTCTAAAATATTGCCTCCTTTTTACTTCTCTCTCCAAAAAGTTACATGGCCAGTTTATGGAGGAGCTTAGGAAATTGTTTGTATCCACTAGCACCTGTTGAAATAAACAGTTTCCTCAAACTGTAGCTGCTAATGAATTAACAGTATTGAGCCCAATTTTTTTTTTTGGTTCTTTTTCTTTCTAAGACTTTCTGCTTTCAAATTGCCAAGATTTGTGTGTTTATTTTTAGGCACCATGTTTGGGGCAAGGGCTCTGCTTTTTAACTGAACCATGAGCTTTCCATGTGAATGATCAACATTACATATTCCACATCTTTTAAGATCTCTGAAAGAATTTAAACAAACGCTGTGAGGTCTGAGAGGCTGCTATGCAGGGCAGATATTGAGGGCATGCTAAGTTCATTCAAATGCAGGTCACCACATGTTACCAAAAGTTTAAAACGGTTTTGGTTTTGAAAGGTAGAATGTAATTAGGGCTGACTCCATCCCTAGTGTTAGTGAGGAGAAAAACATCCTTTTTGTTTACCCTGTAGAAGAAAAACAGTGGAAGGAGCCAGTGATGACAGCCATTTCTGCAAATATTTTTTTCTAATTTGGTTCAACATATGATAAAATATTTTTGGGAAGTTCTAACATAAGGTTACTGCGGACCTTTGAAGTGATGGCAGACATTCAAATTCTAAGAGATCGTGTTGAGCATGTTGGTTTGCAGTTTCAGATGTTTGTCTGTAGCATCCTTCTTGCTGCAGGGGCACCTTGCCAGGAGTAGACTCCAGGTGTCCTGAGTGAAACATCTCAGCTTTCTCTACAAGCCATGGGAACTGCAAGGTGTCCAAGAAGATGCAAAACGGCCACCAGGTTGTGCAGGGAGATTAGCTGGTACAAGGGCAGAATCCTACAGGAACAGACTTGCTGTGACCCAGTGAAGTCATGTGCTCTGCTCTGCAGCCCAAGGCGGGCTCGGCTTCACCCTTATCATCCTCAGCAGATGTTCTCCTGCTGTAAACAGCTCCAGAGAAGCTGGCCAGGCCAGTGCTTTCCTGCCCTCAAAGTCAAATATTGGTTTTGTTTCTATTGTCTCACCTGAATGTTTCTTTTGCACCTTAAATCTATGGGCTCTCTTCACTTGCGGTCACAGAGAAGAGATTATTCCATTCTATGGTTCTATGCCTGAGGTGCACTGAGCTCTCATGGAGGAGCTCTGGGACTTGCTGTGGTGACCTGAGGGAGTGCAGGGCTCAGCTCTCTTCCCTTCCTGTCACTGTAAAGGACTTTGGGGGACAACACTGGCCTGTGACCTGTCCTCCTGATGCTCTGCTGCAGGAACAGAACTTAGCAGCAGATTTGGTAGGTAGCAGCTGATCATGTAGTCTCAGGAGTTCACATGTGTATCACACAAAAGCTGTAAGCATTCAGAGCAAGATCTTCCAAAATCCTCTCTGACTGTAAGCTGTGGCATCAAAATAACTACACAGAGAAACATGAGCGGCAGTCACCTGCTAGACCTGGGGCCAGCTGCATGCCTCTGGGACACTTAAATTGCTGTTATGTGGCTTTTTATGAGCCTTGTCACCCCACTACTCGCTGCTTAGTGTGGTGAGGCTTTCAGGATGGATTCTTAAATTGGATGAAGGATGATTTCATCTGCATCTCAAAAGTGCCAGGCCTGTGGGTTGCCTTGAAACTTTAGGTCCTTTAAAAGTTCCTCTGTGCTGAGATTGTAAGTACTTTTGAAGTGGTACAAAAAAATGCATTTTTTTCTTGGTGTGTTGTTTCACTGATGGTGTGTGTTGCTTAAAATTGTCCACTAGAGGTTGTGTTCTTTTAGAGGACTTTGACAAACAGTCTAAGTGATAAAATTATCCATTGAGTAAAACCCAATTTTTAATTTTATTTTTTTTTTTGTGGACAAAGAGCAGACATAACTAATGGCTATCTGCTGTGATCAGTTGCTATTTTTTACTGAAGGGGAGATGAGGGTAGTGAGTCTTTAATAAAAGCTTCAAAATGTTAATTGGCCACATCTAAAGTGGTGCCAAATGAAGGGTGCAAGTGAATCACTCTCCCTTTGCTTCTCAGCAGTTGAATGTTTCCTTTATTTTTTTTAGCATTGGAGACGTCACAATCCCCTGCTTGCTTCTGCACTCAGGCACAGCATGACCTGACTTTTCCATTTTGAAAAACAAGCTTTTTAAGATCATTTCACAGGTGCCTTCCAGATGTCATGAAGGAAAGCGCAGCTTTTACACTTCTGATTGTCAGTTTAAAACAAACCACCTTCAACTCCCCCAAACTCTGTAGCTACACCTAGAGCAGCTTTAACTCACTTTTTGAGGTGCAATATTTGATTTACAGAAAAAAAAAAAAAAAAAGATTTTTTAAATTATCTTTTTCACAGCAGCTGCACCTGTGCTAAATATTTGCAGGTGACAGTCAGCCACAGCTGTTACTGAGCGAGGATTTTGCAGCACAGTGAGCTTTGGTCTATAACTGTGGCACAGTTTGAGCTGAATGTTTAACCCAAGCTGTGGTTTTTCCCTCAGCCCTGCTGGCTGCAGCACAAGGCTTAGGATCAGCTAACACAGAGCACCCACCGCTCCCACCAGCCCTGGCTCTGCTGCTGGTCAGACCAGCCCTTGCTCTTTGCAGAGGCTAATGGACAAGTTCTGAAGGTAACTGTTAAGAACATTCTCATAGCTGAATTTCAGTATGGTTTTTTTGTATTATTTGTTCCTGTTTTATTCTGGTTATGTTACTCTTGCTCTCATGGTCCTGCATACCTTACTCTTGACTGCAGTGAAAAGGCAAATTTTAACTATTTTAAGTTTCTGCATGCTTACTATTTTGATTTCAGCATGCGTACATGTCGCTGAAATGCTGTGTACCAGTTAAAAGAAGATTGTTATTTCAAACTAATTGTATTCCTGAGAAAAGCCATAGAACAGAGAAATTTGATTGCAGCTTTAGTTTTCAGATTTTTCAGTCCAAAGTAGATGTTGGCAGCAGTATTCTTGGCAATATTCTGCACTTGAAGCATACATGCAGAAGAAAATAAGTTGTACAGTGGTGGTAGTGCCAGAACCCGCACAAGTGTTGTAGTGCTAACAGGGCTGCTTAAAAAAGCTAGATAAGGGTATGCATGTACCTTTTTAAGGCTATTTTTACGCATTATTGCTAAAGTTATAACTTCATGCCTCCATATTGTCATTGAGTCTCTCTAAAGATTAAAACACATTTTCAACAGAAGTTACTTGGAAAATGATTGTAAATTTTTATTAGTACAGCTAAAAAGAAATACATCTGCTTGACTGTGTGACATTGCTTCCATTTGGAGCTACAGCTGTGGTAGAAGTAAAACCAACAATTGTTACCTTACAGTGAGGCTAAACTTGTAAGAGAAACAGCATTAATTGTGATCATAGCCGTTATGTCAGCACACAGGGAAAGGCTTGATACAGTAGGAGGAGGATGTTTGCCTGTATTTCTTGTGGGCACGTAAAAAAGGCAATATAAAAATACATTTATAAAATTACAAATTTCCTCTTTACATGGAATGTTGTGTCAAGACAGTTGTGGGGAAGGAAAAGACCCAACTGCTCCCTCCTAAAGCTGTTTGGGATGGGGCTCAGCCTGTAATTTCTTTGAAGACTGATCCCATACAGGAGGGGGCTGGACCATATGTTTAAGCAGGACCCTCCCTCATTTCCTGGGAGGGACTGCTTGGAAACTGGTGGCAGGCCAAACCCAGTTAATTAAAATGTGTAATTACATATCATTTGGTAGTGCTAATATCTACATTAAATGATTATACATATGCCAGTGCTTTACAAAATTCAGCTGCTAACCACTTCATCTGGTAGAGTAATATCAGGCTGGGCTGTTCATTTTACAACAGCACCTCTTTGTTTTTACTTCTGGAAAACAGATCTCACTGAAACCTGCCTGTCACCAGACACATTGGACGGATGGCGGGGCGGGCTGGCTCTGACAGCCCCTGGGTCCCCTACTCCAGTAACTCTTAGTAATTGGCTTTGGACTTTGAACGGTGCTCCCCTACAGCTGCAGAGATCCTGGCCCCAGGGAAAGGCTGAAGTGGGGGGGACTGAGAGCTCAAGCTTCCATATCTTGGAGGCAAGGGCATCAATAACCTGCATCATCTGTAATCTGCTTGCACTGGAAAAACATGGCCACAGCTGCCTTCTCTCATTTATAGCTGGGGGAAGAAGAGCATTTATATGTTATAGTAAAAACAAAATCTTTAATGTATAAAAAAAAAGCCAAACCCCAACCTAGCAAAGCCTAGAAGGGTTTTCTTTCTGAGCATGAAACAGTGATACAATACTCACTTAAATAGAGTTTCAGAATCCGTAACATAAATATTGAATATTTATTAATAATGCTGTCTAGAGTGCTGTCTAGTATGTCTAACATTAGGCATGTTAAAGGAGAAGATATGGAAATAAGAGGTAAACCTTCACTAAAGCAATAGTCAGATCTATGTAGATTAGTTGTAACATGATTAATAGTACCTGAAATGTCCCTTAGCTCTTTCAATGCGTGTTTCCACATATGGCAGTCATGTTATTGTCAAGGTCCTGCCCTGTTGTCATGAGGGCATGCCAGAGGTAGCAGAGAGGGTAATTACATGCCTTAGGCTGGATTCACAGGGGGCCAGGCACAGCGCTGAAAACACACACATTTTTAACTGCATTGCTCTGTGGTGAACTTCATCCTGTAATCCTCAGGTTCCTGACTCCTCCTGCTCTGGCCTCCCAAAAGCTGTGAGCTGTGCAGGACAGCACCTACAGCAGCTGATAAGACACACCTCCCCTCTAGCACCATAAAGAGGTGCCAAGTTCCATTATAATTCTTTTTTAACCACATTCTCTTGGAGTCAAGGCTTAGCCTCTTACCTTCTGCACAGAGCACTCCACTGTTGGGCTACCAAGCACTTGAGCAGAGCTCTTTGAGCCTTTGCTTATGAAGCTGTTGTGCTTTGCTTAACATATTTCTAATATTCAATTTGAACAGAAGCTGGAAGCTGGAATCCAAGTTGTCTATCAATTCACATTTCTTTCTCACAATTGTTTAAATCTTGCTAAGCAAAATGAAACTTTCAATGCAAGATACTAGAAGAGACCTATCAAAAAATACCCAGTTTCCCAGTATTTGGGATGTGGCTGACTGTAGGAGGGAGAACTGCTGCAGTGGCATTGGCGACCCTGTTATGTTTTTTAGAGGGCTGGAGATAGTCAATGCATGCTTTATAGCCTGAAGACCGTATTCAAAATAGGGAAAAACAGCCAGTGGGCCATAGCTTTGATAAATGCGCCAGTCAGTGTAGTGCTGTCAAGACATGGGTGTTTCCTGGACACATTACAACATTGGAAGCTTCAGAAAATTACATGGTAGAAACTGTCCAAAGTGTCCGAACAACTAAGTTTTGGTCTCGGGTGCCTCAAGTGGTAGTTATAGGTCTGTTGGCCTACTGGTCCCTCCATCACCCTGCAGAGATACCCAGGCTGGCTCTGGGAACAGCAGCTGTGGAGTCAGGATGGTACAGGATTATGCCCATGCAAGTTTAGCCACCCTGAGGGACAGACTGCGTTAGCTCAGGCACACCAGCAACACACCACCATGCACCTTTGGAGACCTGCACGTGTACCTTGATGTACCCTGTGCCACACGGACATACAGACATACACACTGGTTGATCTCTCCCACACCCTCCAGCACATGGTGCGGCCGTGCCTGGTGTTGCCCTTGTGAATATACGTCCTGTCAGTGCCATCTGAATGCACCGAGTTCATTCCTCATGACAACAAGTGAGTGAAAAATGCATGTGCTACTAATTGATTGGTATTAAAACAGGTTATCTAAAAAGGTTTTTTCTATTCTGTGCTACTGCTTAGTTTGAATAGCTGAAAGGCAGAAAGTGGCTGATTCTTTTCTTTTATGCCTTTTGTTGTGTTTGGAATAGCACCACAACACAGTTAAAGGAAAAGGCAAAAGGATTATTAATTCTACCCCAAAGTATGTTCACCAGCAGAGGGTTTACCATTAACATACACTGCATAGTCCATAGCTCTACAACAAGAATAGATAGAGCTTGAAACTCCTTTTCACAGAGTTTCTGGATTGCAAAATCTTCAGTGTCGAAGTGCTGATTCCTTTTTTCTTTTGTCTGTCAGCACAATTCTTACCATCTGGAGTTAGTTTAGCAGAAAGGTGTGGATGTATATTTGTCTTTCAATCCACTCAATAAAATGTGACACGTTACTGTAAACTCCAGGTCCCAAAACCTTGGAAAAGCAGACAGAGCCCCAAGATGTTAAACCAAACAAAGTCCAGCGCCCTGCCGGTTGCTCACACACAAGTGGTCCTCCACTGTCACCCTGCAACATGAAAGAAAAAAAAAATATCTATAGGGGCTACCCATGGCCAGCAGTCATATGGTTAAAGCTATGTCTCAGTTCCTACAGCGATTTGCTTTTAATAAGTAATTCAGCTGTAAAAATGGGCTGCTCTGCTGAACAATGTAGCAGCACACAGCATTACCAGTATTTATTCCCTGTCATATTTGTACAAAAAATTACCTGCCAAAGGCTTGTACAAATTAAAAAAAAAAAAAAAAAAAAAATCAGTCTAATTGTTAACTAATACAGATAAACCTTAAAGTCTTCAAGCAGCATTTAATTATCATAAACTGAAGTTGATTACACCAATAATAATAAAAGTTGGGTTAAAATATGTAAATAACTTGTCATTCCTATAGGAGATGAAGTATGCTATACCTAATAAACATTGTAGTACTTTGATTTCTAAAAGCAAGTCTGGTTGAGTTTCTCCTTAGAGAGAGACCTACCATGCAAGAGTCCACAGTGCCAGACTCATAGCCAGCACACAGCATCCTGCTGGTGATGGTTTTCATGTCAAAGTAGGACTGGCATTGTTCTAAGGGAATGATGCGAACCTCTCCTTCTTGAAGCTTGAAAGGCACTGAAAAACAGAATTAAGCATTAAACTACACACACACGAACACACAAATACTTAGCTATGATGGCTCTTTGAGATACGGTAAATATTTCCATTAGGATAGAAAGCAAATATTACTTTATATATATATATAAAATGTAAGGAGAGAATAATCCCCCTTTCGCACAAAGCTAAGGTGAAAGCAGGTGGGTTTTTGCAGTGCTGCATCACAGGATTCATGACTGTCACGCTCCTGAGCCAGGAGTGCACGTGTTGCCTTCTGGAGAAAGACCAGGCACATGGGGACTGGTGTGACACTTGCCATGTAACATGCATTTGCACTGACACACTGAGGAGGGAGAGCACCTTTATGTGATACAGTGTGGGACTTGGCAGATGGGGGCAGGACTGGCTGGAAAACAGTAATGTGAAAGAGGTGGAGGAGAGGTTTGACTTACTGCTCCATGGCAGGATCTCCCTGTTTCGCAGTGTCTCTAATGGTAAAGCTTGGTATAATCATGGCCATTTTGTGTTATGTTTGGGTAACTTTGACTTAGATAGTGTATCTTAGAGGGAAGCAGAATTCAAAGGATTTTGCAATTATTTTAGCACATTCAGGAGACAGTAAAGGACTTCTTCCTAGTCTGAACAGCTGACCAAGCTGAAATTCTAAGGAAAGTTGTTCAGCCTAGGGCACGAAGTACTAAATGCTGTGTAACCATGATGGTTTTTGATGCTTCATGACACAAAACCTTTAAAACCAATGCTGAAACCACATTAGAGAACAAAGAACCTTCTTCCTCTTACCAGTGGTGCAAAAGCATTCAGGGGGGCGTTTCCTGCCATTACATAAAAGATACTTTTAGATGGGTAGAGCTGCTAATAACCAGCCTGTCCCTCACATGTGCAGTTTAATTTTTGCCACATGTCTGACCTGGCCACTAGAGGTGAAGTCCCACCTGAAGCAATACTGAAAGGAAAATTTCCTTCTCCAGTGTATGGAACGATGGCTTTCCCTAGCAGTTACTATAATAGTGAAGGGAGAAAGACAATAGCTAGAGCATTAACAGGGTTGGGGCCAGGATAATTTGCAGATGATGCATGCAGAATTGTTTTGTCTAAACAAGTACTTGCATAACACAACTGTTCTTGTCATGGGACCCAAGGATTGCAGCGGCCCCAGAACAAGAAAACGCACGTTCTGTTCAGAGCGACAAAACCCAACATTTGTGATTATGCGTGGAGGGAATAAATCATGTCACAAGTCCAAATTGCGACACACAGCGTTGATTAAAGAAAAGGTTCATGCAGCCTGTATGCTAATGCTTTCAGTGCCTTCCGCTTTCATTGAATGTTGCCCCCCCGCCCCGCCCCGATGATCTGGTACCTTCTCAATACAGTTCTGAATACAACCTAAACCAGTAAAATGATAACCAATTCAGGTGACTTTCTTGATAGGAGTTTCTGGATCCTCAACAATTTTGAAAATCAAGCCACTTGTCTAAATAAGGATTAAGGAGCATAAATTCAGGCTGCAGATTTGTAAAAAGCTAGGCTCTAGTCACATGTAGATCCTTCCATGAATATTTACAGTTCCCTAGTATTTAATAATGTCCCATAATAGCATAAATGGATAAAGCTTTGTAATGGGATCACCTATTTGATTAACTCAGCAGAAGGTTAACATATTTTTCCAAGAGTCCCAGAAGTATTCATCTTACTTTTGTTGCCCATGTGTCCCCAGCCTGTGATGTAGCAGTAGGTATCTGGTCGAACCAACTGGTCCTTGCTGGGCAAACAGACAGGTCTTACATAGCTTGTCTCGTTGATATCCTCGTCTAGTTCCACAATGCTGATATCGTAGTCTACAACTGCTCTGTTGTAGCGTGGATGAAGGATAATGGTCTTCACTAGTCGGGTCTGCATGAAGCCTGATGGATGATCAAGATTGCTAATCCCAAACACTACTTGCCAAACAGCTGCATTTTCTCTCCTGTGTAAAAAAGGGAAAATGGGAACTTTCAATCAAGAGGATTCTCTTGAGCTGAAATACCTGAGAATTTCTTTCTGCCTGATTTTTTGCACATTGCGCTTTGCAAAGCATTGCGCATACAAATGCTACAAGAAAAACCAAACACTTAAGCATCACTACTTACAGCTACGACCTGAGCAGCACAAGACAACGCTTTCCATTTCCTTCCTGCATGTTACCAAATGAATTAAAGCTCACACCTTCAGAAGATACATAACCACCTGTTAGTTGCTGTATTAAGTACCAAAGGCTCTCAGAATGACCCCTTGGATCCTGCCCAATTTTTAGGTGCTCACATGCTCACTGGTAGGCATGTACAAATTTCTCTGGGGTGACTATTGTTCAGTAGTATGCTGCTGACAGCTGTAAGTAAGTCTAACTGAAATCCCAAAGGAGTCTCCAAGAAGCAATTCTATTATGAAAACTAAACTTTTCATGATGGCCATGAGAAAAGCCACTTATTTATTGGGCATTCGGTCTGTGCCAAGCATACTTCGGATGCCTAAGATCAAAGGTTACTTTGACTCTTACAGTTGTTGAAGACTTTTTTGGTAAATATCCAAGATCACAGAAAAATGATGCATGATACAAGTGGGAAGACTGAACTAAAGTCTCTTGAGCCACGTGAGAAAAACAAAGACTTTATGAAAGGCTTCAAGGTTATAATCTCTTGATCATAACTGGTCACAGCTTCCTAATTAGTCTGTAATTCTAAAAACCCTCAAAAAAGTGAGCATTTTTCACAACTGATGAAAGACCATTCCATGTAACTAAGAACCTTTGAGAAGACTGAAGCTTAGTCAAAGCAGTGTAAATCAAAGCATGCAAAATTTCAGCTTTTTCACAATACTCAACAGGACTGTAATTTCTGTAATTTGTAAAGAGATTTGGTTGCTAAATAAAGGCTATTTTTATCTTGAGAGTTGCATTAAAGTTCTGGTATTTCAGACTATAATGATCATTTTACCATCATGATCAGTTTGTGAGTTTTTCCATAAAGTTACAAGATTAAGTGCTAAAAATATTCATAAGCTATTGTGTTTATGAACGCTGTGAAAAAGCATTGTTCAGAGCAATGAGCAGTCACAGCCAGAATGTATTGTCCTACAGTCAAGAAAAAAAAAACTTAATGTCTTAGATGCTTTGGTGTAATGCATTTCAAAACAATCTTGGCAAAACTCTGGGGACTAGTCTAATAAAACTAGCAAAGGACATGCTGTTTAATGTAGCTCTTTCCATTTATGCCCTCCACAAGTATTCATACGACTATTTGCATTAATATCTTCTGCTGCATTATTGTTATATGGTCCTCATGTTTTGTATCCCAAACTTTACATGAATTGCATAAAATACTTCACAAAATTGAGAATTTTGTCTAAATCACTAGAGCACTTTAAAATCTGTTTTAATTGTTGGCTTATCTATATGGTTGGTTTGGTAAATTTTTAAATACTTTTATCAAGAAAGCTTCGTGGCATCAAGAATCATCTTGCTGTTGCTGTATCAAGCTATACAAATGAAGAATTTAAATATTTCAGGCCACTGGGAACATACCCTCATATCTGTTCGGAGAGGCAGTAGAGAGAAAAGTTCATATAACTCCTTAATGAATTATTAAACCAAAATATATTAGTACTTTAATGCATTCAGAATACAAATGCAAAAGAGACCTTTTACACATAATACTCTGAGCTCACATAGCCCTGAATGAGGCATAAATGAACAGCTTCAAAGTGTACTGGCAGTGTTTCTGCATTTGACAAAAATGGGAGAATTTTTACTTTATAATTTGACAGCTTCTGTGCTTATCTCTCACTAATGAGAGATATCTCTTACCTGTGAAATTCAGTAGCAGTCCCATATTGCTGAAGGATCTACCTCTAAATTCCACCCTTTATTTTAGACCACCAGAAAACATTCTTCCAAAGGTAAAGAAATATTCCAGATACTGCTTAGCTTTACTTAAAAACAGATGGGGAAAGAAGAAAAATTCCTTGTGCAGGACGCAAAATCTGATAAATACAATATTCTTGTTTGTATTATTCAGGTTTAGCACTTCCTTAATTTAGAAGGAAGGTTATCTGGGTTACTCTTCGAAGTTCCTGCTTATTACTTTTCTTCTCTCTGAATGGAATCAGTTCTTGAACATCCTCAGGGCTGGATATGATGTGATAGTCAGAACTGAGGTCTCTCCAATGTCACTGCCTCTAGCATTTCAATTAATACCCTCACACCTTGAGATATGTGTGCTATCACCTGCCTGACATCTTCTGGCTTGGACACCAAAGCCACAAACTTTGTCCCTACCACAAGTTCCATAAAGAGCCAGGGAAAAAAAAAAGGGGGGGGAAACCCCAACAAATACCAAAGAAAGAACTCAGTGTTTCAGAAATAAAAAGACAAAATTGAAATTAATACTGAAGAAGGGAATGATTAATGTTATAAAGAAATACCAGTCAAGAGCTACTTGCTTACCACAGAATTTCTGCTGGCTTGAACTGAAAGAAAGGTGCTTAGCGTAGTCTAAAATAATTTCCAATGAGCAAGTACCAGTTTAAAGCAGGATGAAGCACTGATGACAGCTGCGTAGCAGAAAAGTACTTGCTAACTACAGCAGAAAACACACATTTCAATTATCTTTGGAAACCCAATTTAAAAACTAAGGTACAAGATGAAAGAAATGAGGTAATAAACTTCCCTCCAAAATCTGTGGTTCATTAAGAAGAAACGTTTGTTAGCACCAAAAAGCTGACAATGACCAAGACAATTCCTAAGACATGTAAACTTCCTCTGCACTCCAGATTGTCCATCCACCGCAGGGCCTCAGATACTAAGAGGCACTGAATAGTGGTTGATACTGATTTTTTAATAATTGCAATCCTAATAAAGGAGTGGAGTCTTTATAATTAGAAAAGGCAGCGACTTCAATATGTCAGTTGCACTGTGAGTAAATACTCAGGTTTTATTTTTACTGATGGCCACAGCACTTTTCCAGGGTCATTTCTATGCTGGTGCCTAGAATGTTTTTTTTAATCTATGGCAGTTGTATGAGAGCTATAGGATTAGTGTTTTGGTCTTCTTCCTTTTCCTGTTTCCTGCTGAAAGCCAGGGCATCTTCATTTAGCTTTCATCAATAGAAATGCCTGCAATGAATAATAAAGCATGTGAAAGCCTAAGCTGATGCCATTTTACACCATTTACTTTCTTTTTTAGCCTCTTAAAACCAGGCCTCTGTGATTTGCCATCCTGCAATGGTCATCACCCACCTCCAGTGTGTTTGGTAAAGGAGGAGGGACTTGGTAATTCTCATGTGCAAGTTTTTATGAACAGTAAAACTGTCTGAACCCTCTCACCCTTCAAAGCAGTGTGCTACTGTCAAGACCCATCTCTTCGCAATCAAAACACAGCCACATATGTGTCCACTTGGCTCACTCTGCAGGGAGCACTGCCACGGCCATCGGCCTGGGCGACTGGTCCTACCACCGAGGATCCTCTTGTTCATGCGAGCAGCTGGGCGACGGCCGCAGTCTAGTGAGGAACAGATGCAGAAGGCAGTTAATCGTTACCACCAAGGCAGAGCATACAAGACCTTCTGCAAGAAAACTGGGCACAGAACGATATTAAAGAGTCATGAAATTACACTGAACAATACAGTAAATGAAGTCATCATCAACAACACAGTCACAGCAAACACACTGAGCCATTTTCATCCTTCCTTTATATTGGGATTTGCTCTCCTGATTCTATCTTTGACCGTCTCAGCCTGAAATACTAACCAAACTAAGTTTGGGATCCTGACTTCCTTTCTCCCAGGAGTTACCAGGCTGCCCTTGGGAAGATGTCCTGGGTTTGCATCCTTGTCTTTCTGTTGGCTAACGATGTGCTTAGGCTACTTTGTCCTGCCCATAAGAACTGCTTCTGGAAAAGCTGCTCAGCAATAATAAGGCTTTTCTTAAGCCAGGTGTGAGGTGATTGTCACACTGTTTACTCAGCTACACGGCACCAAGCTTGCTTTGCCTGTGGAAATTACTAAGGGAGACTATTTGAAGATCTGAAGACATTCCAGTAATCTGTCCATTCTACTTGATATCTACTTTTATTTCTACTAGAAATTTTACCAGACTCCCATCTGCCAGACGGTTACTTTTCTGAAATAGCCCCTCAGTTTCATTTCACTTTATATTCTGGATTTGTGAGATGGCAGACATTATTTATCCTGTTTATACTCAGTCTGATTTAGAGAACAGAACACCACCAGTTTCTGCAATCAGCCTCCCAAAGGAGGGTAAGCTGCCATTGCATATATCAGCGGGAATTTAGTGGCGAAGAAATAAATTGGAGCAATGCTTATTTGTAACTTGTAATTCTTACTGTGTTCACTTAATTTCAGAGGGCAAAGTGTTTTAAGCGTACTTAAAGGAACATATGTCAGAAGCAAACACCTTTGACAGGTTCCTATGAGGGTTTGGGGTTTTTTTCTGACAAGAGTAGTAAATGTTTTGATTAGTTTCCCAATCTAGGTCATGCTTTGTGATTAGTTTTCCCTGTGTCAAGCTAATTCATAATTTAAGTGTTCAGCAAAATTCTCCTTGTCTGTAGAACATTTCTGCATTTTCAAACTGCTTAAACTTGCACAATCTGCTATGCTTCCAGACTTGGTTTGTAGCTTTCTACTTCAGGTTCTTCCATCCCCTTGAGCTTCACAACTAAACAGATCACAGCTTGAACTCCCAAGCCTGCTAACCACTCTAGTGGTAAAGGATATTTTCAGTAGGAAGTTTTACTAAATGAATTTCTGGAACCTGACTGCTGACAAAATTCATTTTGTGGGAGCAGGACTGGGCTACTGCAATACACAGCCTCATAGTCATAGTCAAAAAATAAGAAAAGGTGATGAAACTGAATAGAGTAGGGAAAAAACACCCAATGCAAAACTGGACGTTGCAGAAGTCTAGGCAAATTTCAGAATGAATCTGCACTAAACATCCACATTTGTTAAAGTAATTTAACACATCTTGAAAAACATCTTTGTTTTATATACATTTCTCTCTTACCTTCTTTAGTGCAAAAGAGAGCCACTTTGCTTCTGCTTCGACACATCTGTCTAAATATTGAAACAAGAACATGGTGGAAATCTCAATTAATTGATTTAATTTTTGGTAATTTGCAAATCAGCACAGGTATTGTACTCGTGAACCAGCTGCTAAAAATTCCCCAAAATGGTAAAAAGAAACACAAGGAACTTCTTATGCCAGATCATACATGGTTTCCAGCATCTGCCTGGAGATAATTCAAAATATTAGTTCAGCTTTACAATGCATTTCATGAGTGGGTTCTACATATTTGGCAGACTACCTCGCTCTCTGGGCACTGATCCAGCTCTGAGGTCAGCGGGAGGTACAGTTTGTCAAGTCTTAATTTATGGCACCTGAAAGGACAGATACTGCCATTCTCCCTTACGGCTGAAGAATAGAATTTTCTTGGAAATACCTTTGATAACAGATGACCTTTCATGACCTAAAAGCTTGGGTGTTTTGAAAAAATCCAGGAAGTTTGCAAAAGTAAGTATTAAAACAACAAAAAATTATCATTTCTGTTGAAAATTTTCAGATGAGAGAGGAAAGAAGTGATTCTTTGTCAAAGGGAGATCCTTGTTAAAACAGTGAACATTGTTGCTCAACTAGCTGGCTGCCTTTTTATTTCCACCACTTTTTCATTCCTACCATATACATGCTTTCCTGAGGCAGATGCAGAGCTAAATTAGAGTGGATACACAGGTGCTGTTCCCCAGGTAATTCTTTGAAGGCTGCAATCTCAGTAGGTAGGCAGTATCTTTAAAACTGCAACCACCTAAAAAGAGGCTGCATTTGATTTTAAGTCATAGATACTAATGTGGGCACAACAACAGAGTGCCAACAAGCTCACCGGATTAGCTTGAATCTGTGATTTGACCAGACCTCTGTCCCTTACATTGCATATACCCCATTCATATACTGTGCAAATCAGTCTACTTTCTGTCCCTGAAAACAGACCATAAAACTCTGTTTCTAGAGACAGACAACCAATTCAGGAAAGAAAATTCTGTGCGCAATTTTGAGGGGCATTTGCGCTCCATGGAAAAAAAAAAATACAAAATATAACAGACCAGCCACACTCATGTTTCACACTCATTTCCTTGACTTATCAAATAGCCAGCTCTAAAAGACATAACTTCAAGCTTTTCTGTGTGCATAGCCTGTACTGTGCCATTCCCTCTTATCAAAACTTTATGAAACTAGTGGTCCACTTGTTAGTTCTTGCCCAAGCTCCTGGTAGTCCAGGAGCCCAACAGGTCCTTTAAACATCCAACATACTCCACAGCACAGACGTTTTACATGCTGAAGTTGATTCAGATGAATACACCTAGACTGCAGGGCTCAGAAGCACTTCCCAGCTCCTGAGCCTTGTCTTGGCTTAATGTTGGGAAGAGACTAAACGCATATTGTCCCCTGTGCAATTTGCTTTATACTAGAAAGCAAGCCAGGCACATGCAAAGTGAGGCAGCCTGCAGGTCCTCCAGTGGGATGACTGGGAGATCAATATGGGGTGCACCTGGTCTGCAGCACATGCACAGCCAGTGAGAGCCATCCAGACAGGATGCCTGATGCAGCCAAAACAAAAACAGCCTCACTCTTCATGCAAGGCCTTAGCTTCTCATTTCTTGTTACCCATTTTCTGCATTCAGGGAGACTGGAACATCCGTTCCTACAGATAACTTTCATCTCTGCAATAGCTTTACCAATAATCCTCACTAATGATGTTTTCTCTCCTTTCACTTGTACTTTGGGTGAAGCTAGATCTTTTGCTACTAGATCTTCTCACTCAGAGGCTCCAAATCCATCCCTTCACACATACTTCCTAGCAGACCACTTTCAAACATGGCAAAGTACCTTGAAATTTCTGCTTTGTACTTCAGTGACTGAACAGAATATGATTGTGAACCTGCCTTTGCATCTGGTCACAACCCAAGGTGTTTATTCTTTTATTACCCTGGAGAAAAGCATTTAGATACCATTAAGCTACTGGAAAGAGGCAGTGAGAAAGGAAAAGAGTTAAAAAGAAAGTTAAAAAGAAAATTTTCAAGTATCAGGCACCATCTTGTAATAGCCCTTCTAGATGAAGGAATAAAAATAAACTTAAATGAATGGGGAAAATAATGATGTAAAACAGAACTAGTACAAAGCTGAGATATAGGAAAGCAAAAGTAGGCTCTTGCAGACACAATCTTTTTAGTATTCTGTTATTACAGAAAAGTTTGACTACAGAGAATAATGGAGCCAAGCAAAAGAAAAGCAGGCGTATTCCTCAGATTTGTGTCTTCACACACGATGTACCTCTGCATTTAGCCAAGACAGTCTTTCCTTGTGAAACAGAAGGAATTTCTATGGAAGAAGGATGTTCTGAAATCTCCTAGGCATTTGAAAGAGAACAGGGAAACAATGCATCTGCCTTTTGAAGAATGCAGTTGCAGATGGGGATTAGGTGGCTCTCCTAGTTTTGTCCTGGATGTTTGAGTTCATTGGCTCTTCAGTCTCAAAGTCACACTTTGAATGTCTCAACCATGAGATCCTGGCTTCTCCTTACCAACTACCTGTTTAGTCAAGTTAATTAAAAAGAATATACCATCATCTGAAGCCAGAGAACCTGCTAAGGAAACCTACTGTAAGTGGATATAGCTTCTGCTGAATAAACTGTGGTTGCTCCAACTGTATGAATCCAAAACTACACGGGCTGCAGAGGATGCTAAGATTTTGCTGCAGGTTTTGTTATATAGTACTTACTGGACTTTCTTGGTCAGCAGGGATTTAAGGAAGTCTGTCTGGTCCGGGTGCTTCAAGGGCATCACCTCTATGTCATTCAAATGCTGTTAGTCTAGCAGAATGGGCCCCTGAGGATTCACATGGTGGACTCAAAAGAGACTACAGTTGTAGCAGACACTAAAATCATTATAGACTGTATCTTAACAACTCACATGAGTATGTGCTGGGATTTATACACAGATACCTTGGAAAAAAAGAGCTTACCAAAGGGAGTTTGTCATCCTCCATTGATAAGTGACTGCCCACAGCAGTGAAATAAATCTCATTTATCTTTTACTTACCCATTCACTAGAAGTGCATGTAAAGTGGATGCATTTTTATTCTTCCAGTCTGAGTGCAGATTCAGCCACTTTTGATGCTGCATTTCCTCATTCTCTATTACAATTTCTGTTTTGGATGGTCCTCTGAAACAAAGGAAAGACATTCATAGACCTTCCGGTAGGCTTTTGTGTTACAATTATGAAGGTGAAGAGGCCCTAATGCCTCCTCTTTGCTCCAAAGATATACAGCTGAATGTTATGTCAAAGACACATGTGGCAAAATCATAGTTAAGGGAATGAAATCACCCCAAGAAGCCAGGCCAGCTAACCTATTACTGTCACTTATGTTGTATTTTCTGACAGGAACCAGAATTGAAATCAGGAACACCAAAAGCCTTCTGGTGGCATTTACTGTAGTGCATAGATTGACATACTGGTTCTACAGTTTCTTGTCTCCAAAAATACAAAAAAAAAAAAAAAATCTTCATATGTAGAAGAGGTAAAAGAAAAATACTTTCTTACATTCCTATCTTTGCAAATCCATTGAAATTCAACAGTAAAGAGCAGTCTGGGTCTTGTTAATAATACTTGACAGTATCTCTAAGTCGAAGCTGTCTGCTTTGTGAAACAGAACAAATCATGGGTGACGATGTCAAAACTGTCTTTTTGCAGCAAATTAACAGGAATATGAAAGTAAGTTAGAGGGTTCACCAGGAGATATTTTCATATAGCCATTTCCTCAGTTTAGTTATTGTCTGACAGACTCAAGCCACTGAAGAAATGGCTGGGTTAGTAAATCTCAACTGCTAAATAGAAAAAAAAGAGTGTATTTTGTAAATGCCTTTACAAGTCATGCAACTTTCCAGCACAGAACCATTCATGATTAGCCATCAATCCCTGTCAATGACAAGAACTTTCAAGGACTGCTCTCCTGAACACTGGTCAAAGGCCAAATTCTAAATCCTAGTTCAAGGAAAAAAGAATGAGAAAAGTTCAGAAAAAATGTGATGTGTCATAAAACTTGCCTCTGAACCCAATCTTTTATGGCAGTACCTAGGAATGCCAGCCAGGTTATTAGTTTGTCTTTAAGTCCAATTTTCAGTATTAACTATATTTCTTTTTAAATATTTACAGCAGTGCAGCATCCTTTACCCACTTGATTGCATAAATTAACAAAGATCAAATAATTCTGTTTCATGGTAGAGTTGTCAGTGAAACCATATGGAAATATTTTCAACAGGCCCTGGATCCTGCCTGTTACATGCCTTATTTTTCAGAACCTTTTCTAGGCACCTTAAGCAAACACCATTCCATCATCTACTACCTAGAATGCGCAGGCATGTAATAACAAGCATTTTTTAAGACCACATTTTTAACTCATTTAGAGAAAGCTGGTTTTTTCTGCAAAGAGAGCCTTCTTCCTCAGTGTCTGCTTATAGCAAACACCTAAAACTCTCCTCTCTTCATTTCCATCATTTGCTTATTTCCCACTTTTTCCCGCCAAACATACACAAACTTTTTTCTTAACATTACATTCTGCCTTATGATTTTCTGAACAAATATGTTCACCATTTCATAACTGTGTACAGTGATATTTTATGTAGCTGTAAACAGTGTCTGATCTATAAAATATGTAACTCAAAAATGTGCAAAAAGGTGCAACTATCATGCCATCTGATGGATCCAAATCTATATTATCCCAAATACCAGATTATTTTCCCGAAACCCGCAGTTCTGAGTTACAGCTTGTGATGCTTTAATCATCATTAAGCAGATATGTACTTCTAAATCAGGGCAGCAACTTACAAGACACCTAAGCCTGTATGAAATTTTATAATTATTAATACAAGGTATTATACTTAGTAAAATTTAAATTATGGCTACGCCTTTTTTCCTTGGCAGTCACAGCTTGATAATAATACACTCAAAACCAGTATGCCCTAATTTATGTCTTTAGAATGCCTTCTATAAACATTTATAGAGTGTTCTCCCCTTGATGATGTTTACACAAGGTTTTCTGTCAGATAGGCAAGGGCCACCACTTGTCTCCTTTCATCTATTTTAATTAGAAATAGCCAGAATAAACGGGACCCAAGAGCCTCATTTCTAGCTGAAGAAAGCTGGAGACAACGGTTAGCATTTGTATAGAGATCAGAGCATACCAGCAATTGCCAGAGACTGAGAGAACACGAGCTAAAAAAGGTTCAAAGAGGAGTAAGGACTTGGGCTGGTGTGAGCTTCTGGGTCTGAGGCTTTCACCGCCCAGGGAGGGGCTGCTACGCCAGGAGTATACATTGCACCAGGGACTGTAAAGCACTGGAGAAAAGGAGGGAGGTAGAGCAATGGGGACTCATTGTGGCCAGAGCCATCCTGTGCTCCAGAAACACAGCAGGCAGCAGGCCCTACTCGGCCCCTCTTGGAGCTGCAGCACACACTTTCTTCTGTGGACACACTCTAAAGAAAAGGGAAAAAGGATCTTTCAGTGGACAGAGCCGTGCCAGCTCATGGTGTATAATTTCTTCACAAGAATATTTTGCTTCACTGAGTTTCTTACAGACTCCAACAACAAGGCTATGGCTGCTAATTACTTTAAGACATCAATCTACATCCTTGAGTTCGAAATTAGCTCTCTTGCCAATTTTTTATTTTAGTGGCCTGCCAAAGTTGACCTAAATTAAGTCAATCTGCACACAAGTCACATGTGTGGCCATATGTAATATCTTTCAAGATTTCAGGCAAGCCAAATAACCTTTTTTGTGAAACACTTTCAGAAGGTTCTTTCACTTCTTTGCAGTCCCCCCCCGTCCCCCCGCTTTGGTTTGCATATAACAGAACAGCTTTGTTCAGAAACTCAGTGTTGATTTTAGACTAATGCTTTTAATTATTACCTCTATTGCAACAACAAGCAAAATTGAAACCGTATTTGTTGACTGAAACCATATATACCTGGAACACAATGTGCAGTTTAGAGGTGCCTCAGTTTAAGAGGATATTCAGAAACTGGAGATGGGTCATCCAGATGGCTTTCAAATTTTTTATGGGCCTTTGGCACTGACGCATAAGGAGAGGTTTGAGGGAATTGGACTTGTTTACTCTTGTGAAGCAGAAGCTAAGGCACAATTCAATAGCAACCTGCAACTACGTGAAGATGAGTTAAAAGGTGATGGAATCAAACTTCTCTCAATAGTGCTGCATGGTAAAACCAGGGAAAATGGCCTAAAGTTGCAGCTTTGGAGATTCATAGCAGATGAAAAGCAAATAGTTTTTCCACTAGGAAGGTGGAGCAGCCCTGGAACAGGGACTGTGGAGTCTCAGTCCATCAAGGTTTTCAAGACTTGGCTAAACAGAGCAGTGGTTGAGCTGATCTCATTTTGGCAATAGTCCTGCTTCAAGTGGGAGATGGACTAGATGTTCTCTAGATGTCTGTTACAATGGAGATTTTATGATTCTGTTGCACAGTACAAAGATGCTGTAGCAACCAGTACCTATGCTGAAGAGCTTAACCTTAAAAAAGGCTAACAGTTACTAGAACAGATTTTTCACGCATAAAAGCATCTTTTAACATTACAGTACAGTCACTGAAATATCTACATCACTTAAGTACGTTTGTTAGTGATATCTGCAAGCATAAGACACTCATACCATGGCAACAATGCACGCCTTTTGAGTGGTGATCTTTGGACCACATCTTCCACTAGGCTTTCAAGATAACTGACAAATCCTACCTGAATCCACATGACTTTATAACATCTTATGGTGCTATTTGGATGGAACCATTTGAGTACTTAAATATTATTTTAAAACTTATGGGTTTCTAAGAATCTATTACTGAATAGACCACAAAAATTTAACTGTCTCATGTGTCTCATATTAAATGCCTGCAGTAAATCTTTATATCCAAAAGAACTATGCTAGAGCTTCTGAGCTCAAACTGCTCAAACATAACACCCAATGAATACATTTTAGGGTACCTGTAGTCTCAGTCTATGTACTTCTTCAAGACCATTATCAAAAGTGCCATAGTTAAGAAAATTTATCATATACGCACAATAAACAGCAATGTTTTATGATTTTTTGCCCCCTCTACATTTGAAGTGATAGAAATACCAAGCTTAGTGGTAAAAGACAAGTATGTCTTTCACCTAGATTTTCATTAGGTGCTCTGCACTGTTTTCAAGAATGAAATGGGATTAGGACCTATGAAAGAAACTCTTCCACAAGGTTTTCTTTCACTAAACAGTTAACCAAAACAATTAACTATGAAAAATTCAGCCAAAACGAGGCCTTAAGAGGCCATCTGATCCATTCCCCTAATCCAAAATAAGATCAACTGTATCTAAATTCTCTCTGACAGATTTTTGTCTGCCCCGTTTGTAAAAATCTCTAATGATGGAGAATGCTCAGCATTTCCAGACAACACATTTCAGGATTTAGTCAGCAATTTTTTTCTAACGTTTGTTTTAAATCTTTCTACCTTTAATTTAAGCTCATTACTTCTGCCTTATTTCCACTGGAAGTGGAGAACAGTTTATTCCTTGCCTCTTTGCAGCAGCCTTTTACATATTTGAAGGTTCCTATACCTCCCTCCCCCTGACTGACCACCCAGAGTTTTCAACCTTTCTTCACAGACCATGCTTTCTAGATCTGTGGTCATTCCTGCTGACCTATTCTGAACTCTCCCCATCTAGTCAAAATCTAACACAAACTGAACACACCAGAGGGATTAGACATAAATACTCCAAGTTAATTTAGGCCATTTCTCCAATCTGTCAAAATTTTTTGGAATTCTAATCCCATCCTCCAAAATGCTTTCAGATCCTCCCAGCTTGATGCTGAATGAGAAATTATTAAGCGTGCTCTTCATTCTATCATCTGAATGAGTCACGACAACACTGAATATCACCCCAGACACACTGGGATGTGTCTAGCCCACCACCAATACATCTTTATAATTTGACAATGAATCATCAACAGTTTTGCATCATTTACTCTTCATCCATATCTCCCTACTTATTTCAAAAGTCATTTCACATAGCATGAAAGTTAAAAATATATCACATCTACTGTTTCTTCCCGATCCACAGTGTCAGTGCCTTTTCAAGGAATAAATTAAGGGAATCTGACATGATTTGTTCTTGATAAATATATTCTGTCATTAAGACCTTATACTTCTGTAATTATTTCTTCATAACTGAAGCTAGCTAGTGTAAATCTCTGCATCTTCCTCTTTTTCCCTTTTTATTGAAAGGTGGCATACCTAACAGTTTTCAGCCTTACTCAGTCATTCTCCACAACTTCTCAAAACTACTGGCTACCATTATTGGCAGCCATAATGGAGACCTGCCATAACTGTAAATCTTAAATGCTCTTGGATTAATTTCAGCAAAACTAGCTACTTTGAAGAGCAGTGTATAACCTATTATTTTCTTACTTTACCCCTAATTCTTAAGTCTTTGCCATCTTAGAAACATAATATATTTTGCTGAGGTTTCTTTGTGGTTTTGTTTTGGTTGGTTGGTTTGTTTGCTTTGCTTTTTTTGTTTAATATCCCTGGCTTTTCTGATTCTTTCTCCAGATACTTATGCCATTTTCTATACCAGTTCTTGTAAGCTTGAATTGCACCTCCACTCTCTCTAGAATTCCACTTCCACTTTCAGGTCACTGTACAGCTTGTGCCTCAGCCAAGTTAGTCTTGCTGCTTCACAGAAAGAAGTCTGCTAGATCTAATGAACGTCAAAGGACACATATAATTCCAACATCTCTAATTTATTTAATCTAAGAAGTTTCTTTTAATCTAAGGCAATTTCAAAATAAGTTATTAAATGATTCTACAAAAACAGTCACTCATAAAACCAGAAAGGCAAGACAATTTAATTATGTCTACCCGAGTGGGAAATTCTAACTTGGATTTTCCTAATTTTTCAAATTTCAATTTAAAAATTAGCATATTCCTTTAATACATTTAATTTCAAGCTACAGATTCCCTTATGTGTGTTTAAGAGAGGGATTTTTAGAATTAAAAGAGAAAAATAAAACCCAGTCTGTCTTCTACATTATAAATGATCTCACAACGGGTAAAAGTAAAGTTTAGGGTTATTTCATTACATAAGTTGTACAACGGAAATATTAATGAAATAGTTTTCAAAGCATTCTAGCCTGCTACCTGCTGATCACTGCACACAATAGTCAAAGGTTATAATACAGTTTATAGTGAAACACAAGGAAAATTATGACTTGCACACTAAATCATAATGAATGTTTTGGATTTGTGCTGAAAACAGTGTTGATAACACAGGGATGTTTTCCTTACTGCTGAGCAGTGCCCACACAGAGCCCAGGCCTTTTCTGCTTCTCACCCCACCCCACCAGCGGGGAGGCTGGGGGGGCACAAGAAGTCGGGAGGGGACACAGCCGGGACAGCTGACCCCAACTGACCACAGGGATATTCCAGACCATACGAAAACATGCTCAGCATATAAAGCTGGGGGAAGAAGAAGGAAGGGGGGGACGATTGGAGTGATGGTGTTTTGTCTTCCCAAGTCACCACTACGTGTGCTGGAGCCCTGCTTTCCTGGAGATGGCTGAACACCTGCCCGCCGATGGGAAGCAGTGAATTAATTCCTTTGTTTCCTGTGCTTGCATGCACAGCTTTTGCTTTACCTGTTAAACTGTCTTTATTGCAACCCATGAGTTTTCTCACTTTAACTCTTCTGACTGTCTCCCCCATCCCACCGTGGGGGGAGTGAGCGAGTGGCTGGGTGGTGCTTAGTTGCTGGCTGGGGTTAAACCACAACACTGTGTCATTTGAGTCTCTAAGTTACAGGATTCATAAAGTATGATTTTGTAGCTAAACTTAAAAAAGACCATTCGGGGCCATCTAAATTTAAAACTTAAAAAATAGATTTTCTTTGCTGGAAGGCTTAATTCAACTTCAGATTAAATGTAAAGTCCTTCATTTAAGGTTAATTAGCTTTTAATTTAAAAAAGATGAAGAACAACACATTTCGGAGAAAAATATTGTTTTGAAATAAAATTTTAAGTGTTTAATTTTAAAAAGTTGAAACAAAATATTTTGATTTTTCAACCTTTCTTCCCCTGCTGAAACTATTCACTGAATTTGAGCAAAATTTGCTGTTATTTTTGTTCAACATTGTCCTTTACAGAATTATTATTCACTAAGAAGTGTTCCCATAGTTCTACTGGTAATAACACGTTAGCCAGAAAAAACGCTTCAACTTGCAGACTCCAGAGTGAGTTTTCAGGACTGACAGATTTAATATGTTTAGTGTTAAACTGAGTAAATTTGTTTTGGAGGCCCTTAGGAAAAGAAAAAATGGATTTTATAATGCCATTTGTACAAGCTGTGAAAAAAGATAGTTTGAAAAAGGATTTGTGATCAATCATTAGAATAAGAACATTCCTTTGGTTGGCAGTATTCATGTACCTTTCTATGTCTTTTAGTCAATCACAGAATCACAGAATGGTTGAGGTTGGAAGGGACCTCTGGAGGTCATCTGGTCCAACTGCTCTTGGTTAAGCGGGGCAACCTACAGCCAGTTGCCCAACCACGGAGCTAAAAAGTGTTATATGAGGTAAGTGACCATATGCTTAATGCCTGTTTGAAGCAATTGTCAAAATTTGCAAGGAATTATTAGGTTGAAATTTCTTCGAAAAAAGTCTTACCTAAAAAATTATATTTTAAACTACATATGTGCATGAAAGATGAGACATAATCTATCAGATCTAATACAACCCTAATACATTGATTAAAGTCTACATATTTTAACAGTGGTTTATGGTTGCTTAAAATTACTAAAGCAGTCTTCCACACCTACCACAGCTTGTAATGTTATTTTCAGTAAATTTAATGTAATCTGAAGAATTTGCTATTTTGCTAAATCCTCTAAAGATTTAATAGAACACACTGCAGCCACGGACAATGTGAATATATTCAAGGTAGGTCAAGCATATTTTACATTCTGTTGAGTGGGTCTAGAAATCCAGATTGAATTAATGAGTTCAAATACTTCATCTCTGGCATGGAATTTGATTTACTAAATGTCATCTTTATTCTTGGAGAAAATAAAGTAGGTTAAATTCAGAAGTTCAAATTTCTAATGTGCGTAGGCCAGAAGTATTCCATTTTTTGTTTCTGTGATGTTTTAAGCAAATAAGATATTAAACTAAACTTCCGTTATTTCTGTTGCAGAAATAGTTAGAAAGTAATTAGAAAGCATAATAATTCATGCGAGAACAAAAGATTATTGCTCCAGCAGCTTGACTGCTCACCTGGCAAATATTATTAAAGAACTGTGAACCAAAGGGACAGAGGGAGCGAGAAAGTATTAGGAGAGACAAAAGACCAGGCAGCAACTAGAGACTGGCCTTTCCCTTCCACAAATACATGCACAGTAGATGCTGTGGCAGAGGAAAGAAGGAAAAGGAGCTACCTTTTTCAGTAGATCACCAGTGGCACAGCCTCCAAGAAAGGGAGCAGCAGCAGCAGAAGGAGGTAGCAGAGCTTACTGTAGATGTTTATAAACAAGTGATGTGGTAAACAGCTGTGATTTTATGCTGATACTGCTAGGCCAGAACAAGCAGATCAGCCAAAATTCCCCTGTACTCCGCTGGGTACAAGCTGTTGAAGTTTGTCATTATTACATTTGTTATCTCATCCTAGTGCAGGAAAGAAAGACAAACTATTCCACTACATTGCCATAGAGTAACAGAACAACTCAACTAACGTCTGTTTTTGTCAGATTTCAGATTTGAGCAGACCATGGGTTTATGATCACTGTTCCAGCACAAAAATGTGGACTTCAGAGTATATGAAAATGGATTTCTCCAACTAAACGTCAAGATGAATCTACAGTCTTCTAACATAATGTTCTGAACCTGCACAGTGTGCCCATCTTCATCAGCATAACCTCTGCAGCACACACCAGGATATAGCTAATCCTTGATCTGAGACACTGATGGCCATTGCTGTTCCATTCCCTACCTGTTTTAGCAGGAAATATAATTGCCAGAGACATGCTTTACTGTATTTAAATTTGAGACTTAGTCAGAGGTCTCTGAACAAAATTATCTGTCCTGAGATGAACGGGCAGTCCTATCAGGTGGCCTGATAGTCCCCTCTGGCTGTAAACAATGAAACCTAATACTTGAACAAACAGTTCCCATTAGACTCTTAGCATTATAAACAGAAGTCTACTTTGTATCTAACATTCTTTTTGCACTAGAGGAAAAGGTTAAGAACTGCTAAGAACACGCACTGCGTAACTTGAGCAACAGCCACCACTAGTCCAAAGCCTTTCAGACAATGCTTGGAACTTGCACGGTTTTCTGTGACATTGCATCATGCATCACACAACACATGGCATATGCTGTGCTGTGAAAAACTGAAGAAATGCATCACCTGTGGAATTAGAATTGGCCAACAGCCAGGAAAACAGCTTGAATTTTGTGCAATAGGCAGAACAGAATTACCTTTAATGTTGCTTCAGACACAATGCTTATACCTCCCCAAAACACAGACTGATATTCTGTAAAATGAGTTACCACTATCAGCTAAATTAACCTAGCTTTAACCACTGTCATTTAATTCTCTTCCTTCTTTTCAGATTAATTTAGGCTGAAGAATTAAAAATATCTACAAGCTGTTAGAAAGACATTGCTTTCATATTTTAAACATTACCGCATTACATAGCAATAGGGAGTTGTCATTTGGGAAAGCACTGGACACAGTTATGACAAACAGTTTGCAGAGCTTTATAGAAAATAAAAATATCATATGCTACCATTCACTGTAATTCCTCGTATAAAGAAATCTCAACTTCGATATCTCATGTGCACTGTTTTTCTCTAAAAGTAAGCAAGATAACTTAAATCAAAATCAAGTATCATCATAAGTCATTATTAAAGATGTCTGCACAGCCACAAAACTGGGGTTTCTGCAGTGTGCTATAATATGGACAGAGTTTCTATATTCACAGCTTTAATTTTCTGAAGGAGTAAAATGAAGTATTTTCCATTGGGAATACCTGAAAAAATGTTACCCTCTGTGACATTTTTCACTGAAACCCTATGCAATGTTAACAGAACAATTAAACAATTATATTAACTCGTACTACTCCTTTTTGAATGTTTTTTCTTGTAGATCTTCTTCAGAGCTAATTTACTGTATTTTTGACACCACCACTTCACAAAACTTGGAGAATAGCTAAGAAAATCAAGCTTCAGGTGATTGATATCAGGCATTGAGAAAGAAAAGACCACACTACTCTGACGTACTGCCAGGAAGAATTAGAAATCAGTATTAGTCAGACTGAAGTTGTAGACTTCAGATTTGAACTGGAATTTCCCACTGTCCATCACACTATCACCTGTCATTACAAAAAAGAATTTGTATAAAAATTGATTTGTAGAATATCTTCCCCTGTTAGAAAATGGATTTGTGAGATTTAAGAATTATTTGTGTCTCACCCATTTCTTAAAAATGATAGGATTGATAACATCTGTTAGCAAGCCTCAGTCAAGAAGCGGGAAGGTGTAAGTTTCTACTCATGCTAATTTCAGCCTAGGCACGTCTCTGAAAAAAAGGAAGGAATCAGAGGTTTTGTGATAATTTAGTACCTTTTCATTTTCCTAGCAGCAAGCATCATAGGAAAGTTAAGCAAATATTATGTTAGGACTATGGGACTGAAATATTAAGAAGAAAACTATTCTTAGTGTTAGGACCACCCATTTGTTCTTAGACAATAAAGTAGTTGTAAAAGCAGTAACTATTTTTGAAGGTATCAAAGGAGTTTAAGCTTATTAGGATGTTATATAAAGTTAAAGCATAAAGATAATGTCAGTATTATTCAGATATACTAAACTAGCTAGAAGAGCACAGAATTGTTGAGTGTGAGAATGGCAGGCAGTCCATACAGTACAGGTGGTCTTGGATTCAGGGCATCTGTTAGAACTGATGTCCAGCATCCATGCAGTGCAAGGCAATACAGAGTAGGTTAAGTGCAGACACTGTAACCCAGGGTCTTTATCCTCATGTGGTTTTTGAGAAAGGTACAAGAACGAGATTGCATGTCAGTATATGTAGTGGTAAAAGGCAGACAGAAAAGACACTTCTTAATCCAGCTTGGGGATCAGACACTGACAAAAGATATCCTTCTATACCATCAGGCTTGTCTTTTCCTAGTAGAAGACAGCTTTGGATATCAGAGCAGATGAACTTGGGTTTTATCCAGCAGTTATATTTTGCATCAACTATTCCATAAAGCAGGTATTACTTTACTGTACATGCAATGAAAAGATGCATAGAGGCTATTTTTTTTTCTGAGTTCCACAGAGAAAGCTCTCTCTTTAACAATTCATTGTTCAGAGATAGCCAAGTTAAATATAACTGCTTGCCTAGCTCACAGTACTTACCGCAGAGTGCAAATAAATGCAGAGGAATTTTCCTGTGTTTCCCAAGACAAGTCCACTTTAATTCTTTAGGAAGACAGAGAGTATCACATTGCCAAACAATTCTAAGCCTCAGCAATAACTGGAAGTTCAAATACTGAGGCTTGGCAAGGCATCAGTACCTTTTCAACACGCATTTTAATAACAATCACATAATGTTTATAAAGTGGTGAAAGTCCCTATATTTTAGTGAGCTTTTTGTTCTTACCATAGTTCACAAAATTTCATTACCTCTTTTCTCTATGAACCATTTCCACACTAGCTCTAACATTGCAGTAATCAATGATCATTCACATCTAACTCCAGCGCTCCAATTGTCCTAAGAAATTCATCAATGCTACAAACTACTGACCTTACCCTAAACCCATCTGATTGCAGGCCAGTTGGCTTAAATTTTCTTGCCACTCATCAGCACAAACATGGTTATCAGCAGCTGACCTGTGAATGGTCAGGAACATCAAGGAACTCATGTTTTTAGACAGGGTAACTGCAAAGAAAAAGAAGAACAACTTAGCACTTTTGCCGATTTTATATGCTCAATAGCTATATGTGTACATTTCTTAGCTATGTAATTCAAAACCAAGGCAACCATGGTTATCAGAACCTTGCTAACACTGAACAGCGTGAGACACTAAACAACAAAGGCATCTTGAGGATTAGAACAAACCAGAATACTCGTGACTCACCAGCACAAGTTCACATGGGTTTCTGATAGCCTTAATCTTTTTAAATGATGTTTTGACCCACAAATAGTCCAATTGAAATCACTAAAGTAATTTGTGGGATGAATGCTGCTTGACATAAGAGCGATACCATCATTTGACTCTCAGTAATATGCACTGTTCCCATCATAACAACATGTGGGTGTAATTAGAGAAAGAAAATACAACTACTGTTTACAAGAAAGATCATGACCATTGCTTCTCTCTTAATCCACGTATGCATGTGTGTGAACTGCTTTTATCACACACAAAAAGCTTCTCAAAACGGCCCAAAATGGAAATTTACATCCCTCCCTTTCTAGGATTCCTTAAAATATGTTGGGTTGTGTGCATTTCCTCCCCAAATACATACTGGTTTAGCTAAACTGTTCCTCTGACTTTTGCTTTGATAGTACTAATCTTAACATAGTCAATCATTATGCATTTTTCCTATATGCTGAATGTGCTTTTGCTCCTCTCCTGTGAGAAAGTTATGTATTAATCCTAGATTACTCCTTTTCAAATATGCATTTTTGGAACAGTTCTCTGTTGCATAGGTTTTATTAAATGCTGTTGTTCATTAATGTTCATACAGTGTTAAATGTTTTAAAATATTTATACAATGTACTTCAATATGAATACAAAATTTTTGCTTCTGTAAGCCACAGTACACCTTTTTTCTGTATTTAAAATTACATACAAAGCATCTCAAAACTTAGTAATATCAACTACTGTCACGTACAGAAATACATGTTAACTCAGTGAAATCTCAGAGGACATACTACTGCTTTCCAACCTGCTTCTTTTCAGTGCAATTTTTTTGAAATCCACCTTCATTTTTATTTAAAGAATAATACTTAGAGAGTTTTACTTTTAACAACACATAAAAGCATGAGGCCTAATCAGAACACACAGGTTACATCATTCTGCAGGTCTTCAGCCAGCGCAAAGGGGCCTAGTAGGACTATTTTCTTCTCAAAAGCTCTGAATCTGCACCATTGCAGTCCGTGGGAATTTCACACTGATTTTCACAAGTACAGAATCAGGGCCTAGAAGATTTGCCCAAATAAATTCTACATTTGAATGTTTTCCTACCCTCTCTTCTACCCACAACGCTTTCCAGATTTTACACGCCATCTACACATTTTAAAAATTCCCTGCCATGTCACTTATATCTTTGCACTGTGACACTTCACACTGAGCCTTTCCTTTCTCTTTTGCCCACTTTCTTGCGTGCTCTCCCAGCCTCGACCCAGTCTCCCTTTGGTAATAAAGGGAGCATGTCTCCACCACTGCAGCTGTATTCTAAATCAAATCACCAGTGATTACTGTCATCACTCAAACATCACTTCCAGGCAGAGGGCACCATGGTGTAAACTTACCACAGTCCCATTCGTCTGAGCTGTCGCTGCAGTCTGCTTGCCCATCACACCAGAGCTCACGTGGCACACATTCGTGGTTGGCACATTCAAGTTCACTCTCTTCACAAAATGCTGCAAGGACAAAACCATGTTTCACTCAGAGAAAGAAATGATCAACGTGAAGTTCACATTGAAACTAAAAAAAAATGAGAAAGAGGGTGAAGGTAGGCACAGACCAGATTTATGGAGCAAGGAAGTGAGACAGTTTTGCAACAGAATTCAGGATGGACGTCTCGGGCAGAAGGTGGTTGCTGCCAGGCAGTGGCAGTGGGCATCGCAACTCAGAGGGAAGGAAGGGTGTCTGGAAATGGCAAGATCTGTGATTACTTAGTATCGTTTCTAGTCTTGTCAAGGAAACCTGTCTGAGTCTCTCAGAAGCTTTAAGTGAAAATACTGTGTTCCATGCTTTTTAGGAGGCTGATCCAAATCTGTTTATTTCTTCATGTTCTTTGAAAAAAAATATTTTACTGTAATGCACATGTATTTCCTTTCATCCACAGCAATTCCACATTAACTTTTGGATCCTCCTTTGCTATTTAAAATCATGGAATTATTTTCATCTCCACTTTAGAGATGGAGAACTACGGTAGACTGTGCTCCAGTTCACAGTTCGTTGCCAGCTGGCAGCATTAGATAGGGATTTCCTGAATCTCTGTCCAGTGCAGGAACCACAACAGCTTCTATTGGCAAGTGACTTGTAGCCTTCCCCCCACCACAACAAACCCCCTCCCAAAAGGCAGGTGTGTAGCATTACAGTACCCTCCTTGCTAATGCAATTCTCTTCCAGCTTCTATAAACCCCTTCATTAGGGAATTTCGAGAGCTGGGGGAGGGTGGAGAGGGAGAGAATGTGTGGAAGGAAGCTGCGTTCAGTTGCCTATGCCTGGCTGCTGTATAGCATCTATACTGCCATACAAGTGCGCAACACTAGTGCAAAAAAATATACTCCACAGTGAAAACCATACAGATAGAGCAGGCAGTGCTGCCTACTCTGACATAATTGATCTTTCTGGCTCTAGAATAAAGCGTGCAAAACTAGAAAAAGCTCTCTAACTCTGCCTTCCAGAGAGAGCATATTTTAAAAGCTGGAAGCCCTCAGCTGAGGCAACTTTGCTGCCATTTTGGAATATTCAAGCCCTGACACAAAAGCAGAGAGGAAATATAATCTGATAATTATAGACTTACCCTAACCTAAGCCCTCGGAGAATCTTTTCTCTGCTGCTATCTTAATGTGTGATCATGAGCAAAACACTTTAATACCACCTTCCTTTTTTTAGATTACAGCACGCACACGGCTTGGAAGTCAAATGGCATAATCTTCACAATGAAAAACAGATTAACGAGCATTCTGTGAGCTGCCTCTTCCCAAAAAGAAACCAAGTTAGATCTAGAGATATATGCAGGCTGCCAATCATTTTTGCAAATATATTCATATGCTCCACATAGGACATAAAATGTGCCTACCATACTGTCCCTGCCAACAGAACTCCAGAGACTCAGAAGCAACTTTTTTTAAATTGTAAAATTATTCCCTACAGTCCCAGCAAACATGCTGAAAAAAACCCGGGATTGCCCAGAGAACTAAAATTTCATCTTTCAACCAAGTTTACCAAGCATCTCTTCTTCCTTGTGCAGGCTGAGTGTCACCCAGCATGTCTTTTCTAGTTCCTTGTCTTGAGAAAACCTGGTGTGTAGGCATGTCTTCAAGAGAATTCAGAGTACCACTAACATATTCATGAAAGTGAAGCTAACATCTCACAGCACCCACTCCCAGGTTCCCAGGCAGGGTGGGAGCCTGCAAAGCAGCTGCCATTCGCAGGTCTTCCACCTCTTCCCAGCCCACTAGTCAGCTGGGTAGTGGAAACAGAACACAGGGAAGCTCCACAGGGGACTAGGGAAGCTCCACAGGGGACTAGGGGGCCATTGCACACTGTCAGCCGTCTTACACTGTGCACATGGACAGTATGTCCGTACTGTCAGTGCACCATACCAAGTTTTGTATCTCTGATACTTATCACAGTTTAGACTGTAGAAGCCGCCTGTGGAATCAAGTGGGGAGACAGAATCTAAGAAATGTCAAGCAGAAGAGAAATCAAATAAAGCAGTGAGACATACGAAATTTCCTGAAGAACAGATCAGAAGGAAAATTGCGTGGAAATCAAGAAAAAAAAAAAAGCAGTGAGCAGCTATACCTATATGGAATGAAGTCAAGAAAAGTTAGGAAAAGGAGTCAAGAAGCCACAAGGAATAAAGAAAAGAAGCACAAAGACACAAGAAGGAGGAGGGAGAGACAGGAAAAAAGAGAGGACTGGAGTGACCAAGGAGATAGCAAGGATCCAAGGATGTAAACAACAGAGGACACAAGATGAGGAAAGAGATAAATCAGTGCCATAGAAAAACTGAAAAGGAAATTGAGGGAATGACTAAGCCTTTCTGTCTGCAGAAAACCTTTTTACTTTCATTTATGTTGCACCCCAAGATCCCCAAAATGTGATCAGCCCTTGATGGGACTAACAAACTGCATAAGGCCTTACAGCAGTTCTTTTCATCCATCATGTCAGGGCAGTCTGGAAAACCATCACAGATCATAGTGTGTTTGATGCACAGCTTCTTCAAAGGGCACTCCCAAAGACCCCTTTCTCTACAACCTGGAGGCAGAGAAGCACAGTTTTGAAAACACCTGCATGCAATATCAAATCAACTGTTTTCTTCTTCCTTAACAATCCTGAAACACCTCAAATATTTTCACTTGCAATATAAATTTTAAAAGGTACCAAGAATAGTTACTAACAAAGGAATGCAAATAAGGTTGTCACAGTGCACACTTGATCAATTGGGTATAAAACTTAGAACACTTCATAATACTTCAGTGCTTTTTAAATAATAATCTATATTACGCTACATATATCTATAAGGACTGGTTTAGGCATTAGCTCAATTAGCTCAAAACCCATATAACACTACTCTTGAAATACATTTACTAGTAATATAGAAACTTTTCTAATCCTGAAGTCTGTACAGTTTCCTTTAAAAACATACAACACAGACCTTTCGTCTTCAAAAGCAAATCCTATGACAGCATGGAATCTCCATGAAACAGTGCAGAAATATATAATTTTTTCTGGCAATGCTGCTACACAATCTAATGCAGATCACAACGAAAGGTAGAGAGATGCTGTTAAGTATTGACCACAAACAGTTTTCCTGGTACCATAATCTGAGACCAAACCAGTTCAAAAAGATTAGGAAGACCCAATGGCTGTATGAATCTTCGAGAGTGTTCATTATTATGCAGGGAACATGCTGCATTATTGTCTCTTCGAAGTCCTGCCCAGCCTCTGAGTTTAAGAAGAATACTTATAAAACTGTGTCAAAGTGCTTTGACAGTAAAATTCCTGTTAGTCGGCTAGAGAAAATTAAGAATGGCCCAAGGTGCATTTTAGAAAAGTGTTTTCTCTTGCTTTATTTCATTATTTATTTCTATCAACTAATAAAGCAGTTCACTGTGATACCAGTTTAAATACTTTGACATACTAGTTACATCTGACATTCTGGTTTTATAGGAAGCCATAAAAACAATGTGTTCGCCTGACTAAAACAGATGATTTTATTCCCTTGTTTGGCCTATAGATGATTATCCTAGTTTTCATTTCAATCAAGTTTATACTCAGGTGACAGCCTGACGTCCCCACACACTAATAGTTGAGGTATAAGCTCACAAACTGCATTTGAAGCAGCACCTCTGTTTGCCTGGACCTGGAACTACAGCAGCATATCAGCAGTCAGTTACTAAGCAGGTATGTTCTTTCCAAAAAGTGTTATTTCAGAAGTGAGTATTTTACAAACATGAACCAAAGAATCACTACTATCTTGTATGATTACTGGAAAAATCTACTCATGTTTTAACTGTAACTGGATGTGTGGAGTGCTTGATTTTGTTTAGATTCAAAAAAACATGTAAATAAATGTTACAGCACAGAGAAATAAATAGCCTTGAACCTGTGAAATTAATTCCACATGATCAAAGAACTTGCTTGGGTATCACCATTTTCCACGTCTCCTTCTTGATAATACTTGTGATAACTATTAACAAAAAAATTAACTGAAACCAAACAAAACCTTTACATCTAATAAGAACACAATGTCAGTCATGTTAGGAACTTGATATGAAAATAAAATAAAAAAGCTTAAAAAATATAATTTATGAACCTTGCAATTTTTTAGCAGTGCGTTTACAATTAATTGAATAGAAGTTTGCTTTTCCCCTTTACCACACATTATAGTGTTACACTGTGAAGTGTACCATGACTCTCCAAAATGTATCTTTGAGACAATTCCCTTGGAAAAATTCACTACTTACTTACTGAATTCTGTGTTCAAATATACTGTTTTGTTGGTAGAAGCCATCTACCATTTGATGTATTTATATTTCTTCTTTAAATATTTTGTGACATACATTTTTAATTTAATGACAATGAAAAGGAAGTGAAAATGGAGGTAGGAAAACTTGTCCATATTTACATTACCCCCACCTCAAACTTATGTTTTGACAAGAGATAGGGATTCATATGTGATCTTACCTTCCAGTCTTCTTCAAAATATGAAGCAAGTGACCATTTGTTATTCGCACGTATATTCTCCATGCAATATTATTAAGTCATTAACATTAAGACCACCACATTTTTCTCTCAACTAAAATACTACAGTCAGAACTCAGACTGCAGAAAATAGTGAAAGAAAATACTGGTTTTGAATATTATGATGTCCTCAATTTCTTTAGTACTCTTCTAGGACCCTCTTCTGCTCTCTGCCAGAGGCATTGTTCAGCAGCCAGTAAATTAATATGATCAATTACAATCAAGCATATTTAATACCACAAAATCTCTTGATGTCTATCATAATAATAATTTTCAGAAATTACCTTCCTCACACTTCACTGAAATGCACTCAGAAGTCTCACATTCATAAATCCGAGTCAAATTTTCTCCCCAAATCCTAGTCTAAATGGCACTAAAGTCTTAGGATTTTGCTGCAATTGCATGGGTGAGATTTCCTCTCACAAAGATCACGTGAAAGTATGATGGGGATTCCCAATAGGAGGAGACAGTGGGTACTGAATACAGCTCTACTTGGCATGGGCAGAGTATACCTTAGTCCCTTTGGACTATTCTACCTTACATTTTTTACCAGAGTAGCTTGAGCATCCAAAAGCTGTAGCTAGTCTTTTCCAGCCTCCTCCTCCCTGCACTGTGAAGTTGTTCCATGCCTGTCATTTAAGCCACTTTATATACAAGGTTTTTAATTTAAATGCTGACTGTTATTTAATGGTATAAAACCAATTTCAAAGGATAAATCTAATAAAATGTGAGCTAGCCATTTACACATGGAAAGACGATCAAGTTTTGATTTTGCCCTGCACACATGGAATATCAATGAGTCAGAGACAGTTACTTCTAGAGCTCTGCAAGGACTTTCTGTTCTTCAGTAACAGCATTACCCCTGGTCAATGTAATGTCACTCTGACAGCAGTAATTTCCTAGCAGATACGGTCTTCCATATTTATAGAAACTGATAAGAATTCTGCTTGATTGCTAGTGACATTCTGTCTAGACTACAGAGGCAGAGAGAGATCTACTCAAAAAAGGAATGTTATATATTAAAGAAATATTTCATATGTTAATGTCTAGGAGAATAAAAATATCCTAAAAGATGCATAGCAATTAGTGTTCTAAGGAGTTAAGAACAGGTGGCAAGAAAGAATATTTGTCAGGGAGGTCAATTGAGACAATTGATTCAAAGGTAAAGAGATGACAAACTCACTGTGATCATCAGCTCTGCCCTTCCTTTATAATCCAAAAAAGAGAATGACCTAGTATTAAATCCTGTTTCAGTGAGCATATCTTTTTTTTCTTTTTGCAGGGGAAGGGGAATGAGGCAGAAAGAGGAGAGAGAATACAAGCGTGATTTGAAAACTCCCAGAGACTGAGAATATATCATGTCTTAGTGAAAATAACCCCTTGGTTACTCCAATCATTAAAGCAACCTGACCTTAAAAAAGAACTATTTTATAGAGCTGTCAAGCTTGAATTTTAGCCTAGCTTCAGCTTTCAGGTGTTGGATCTTATTTTATTTTTGTACAGCTGAGTAAAAAGTCTTTTATTGCCACAGTTTTGTTGCTCACAAACTGTGATTCCATCTTAACCTGCTCTCTGTTAAAAAAAAAAGGTTGCGCACCTTAGCCCTACTCTGCTGGAATATTTTCCAATTTTTTACTCATATTCACACCTCTTCTCTAAATCCTTAGTGATTTATAATAATTCTTTTTGACCCTAGGGATGCCAGGCCAGCATGCAGAATTCCATGGAGGCTACATCTTAGTCACATAAAGCAACAGTATAAACTCCCTTTCCCTTCTCAAAATTCTCCTGCCAGCACATACAAAGATAAATAGTGACCAAGAGATTTGTTGGTTATTCTCAAGCTCAATACATCCCCTTAAATTAAAAGTCAAGCACATCTCTACCGTAAGTAAACTCAGAAACATACTGGAGAATAAACTTTGTGGCTACCACTTTATCCTCATACCTACAGCTTGAAGTTGACCAATCTGAAAAAACATGTAATTCTTGACCCTTGCCAGTACAGAATCCACTTCGGCAACACAGATCTTTTGTCAATATATCATGAGAACATTACTGTGTATAAATTTGAAACTGTATTTATGAATTCAAGATTTAAACTGCCAGGAAGTCATGTTTTAGCTCAGTAGAACCTCCAGCAATATCAAAAGAATTAAATCTGCAGCATTTTTTATCTTGATTACTAAAGGAATACTCAAACATCCTGGAATACAGTTAGCAGAATCTAAATGATCAAATAAATTGTGTTGACATTAATCAAGAAGGATGCTTGCTAAAGTATTTTTACTGCTAGTGATGTTAGAAAAAAACAACCAAAACAAACCACACTTTCAAACATATTTTTCTTACAGAAAAAGGGGCTTATCTTCTGAGCTGTCATACTATGGCTCAAATAACTGAAGGAAAACCAAACTAATTTTCAAATGCTTCAGCTACTCTCCGTTCAAAAGATGCATCTCATTGAATTTATTTACCACAGCTGTCCTCATCACTATCATCCTCACAGTCAGCTTGACCATCACATCTTCTGGATGCCAGGACACACCTCCCAGAACGGCACTTGAAGTGACTGGGTGAGCATTCTGTCAACGACAAGGAGCAGGGAGAAACAAGACCCCATAAGCTGGAAGCTTAATCATCACATGGTACTTGCTTATTTATCACTATGACTGTTTCGGAAGGGTAAATGACAGGAATAGAAAGCTTGTGTGATATTAAACTGGAATTATGTAGCAGGCAAGACTCTTAACAATGGCACTGTCAATGGGGTAGAGCAATATTTTCCAGAGCTCTCCCTCACATGCTACCTTCTGTCGAATTTCAAAGCTTTGCCAAATAACTGGCATACAATGTTTAGATTGCGGGCAGGGATTTTCTAGCTACCTTTCTCACTGCTGTGGTGTTGTGTGAAGCAGAAATAGATCATACGGTGTGTTGAAATGAGTAGAAGAGATCCCCAGGATAAATATATATATAGGCAATTGTGTGGCTATTTGAATTAATTTGAATTAATAAAATCACCTATAAATGTTCATGAATTAACCCTTACATCACTTCTGCCTCATCTTACAGAGTACCATTTTGAGAAAGCTTTATTTAGATAGTTTGAAAAACCCACCCATTTTTTCACACTGTACATGTCACTGGCTTTGATGTACAACTTCCATCATATGTCGCCTTTTTTTTTTTCCTTCCTGCAAAATCTCTGATACGGAATACCACATAGTTCCTTGGGTAAATTTTAGGATTCAATAAACAGTTGTACCAAAAATATCATTGATGAACTTGGGAGCCTTAGAAAATAACATTCTAATGATAAAAGGTATGTGAACTGTACTGCCAACATTTAAGAATAACTCATTATGAAAATAACTTAAGTTTATAATGCATACTGTCTTGGACAGCAGTATCCTTGGATTCAGCACTGACTGGAAGAGAAATTAAGCAATTCAGCACATTGTAATAACTCTGTCAATTATAGCTTAAGTTGGAAAATCATCTATGTTTTGTAATCATAGACATTTAACATGCTCTCAGAAGCATAATTTCTTTTGTTACATGTGGTTTTTTCAGAAATAGTTATATAAGATTTTAAAATTCCCAGGGGAGACTTTCTAAGCAACACTGGTAGTCAGTAGAAATCTGGCATTGAATCAACATAAAATTCTAGCAGTAAGTGAACCCAGAACAACTCTGATAAGACTCCTTAATTAATTACACTGTTTCTTAAAGAATACTAAACCCCCCTCCTTTTTCATTGATTTTCCAGGAATATCTATTTCAGTGCTAAGATAATCAATAAGCAGTAAATCAGCTTACTAGGCAGAGTCCCTCTAATTAAAGTGAGAATTTTTTTAAATTATAATTTTTTAAGTGAACAGAATTTAGAAGTGGAACACGCTAGTCCTGTATGCAGTAGTATGTTTAAAATATAACTATTCTATGTTACATTTCAAAGCCAAATGATCCAATAACCCAGGGAGAAAGGCTAAAAGACATTCAATATCTGAGAAAATTAAATCACATTATTTTTCTTGAACTCACCTTGTTGTGCCAAAATCTTACTTTTCCTTTCCTACACACTGCTGTGTAATAATGGATAACTCCTTTCCATCAGCCCACTGCTGTGGAAGAAAATTATCTCCTTATCTCTCAAGAGTTCCATGACAGAGGATTTCATTACTATGGTATTACACGTCTTTGTAACTGTTGGAGTTTCAGAAACTCTTCTGGTTTTTTTCTGTTAAAGGAATTTTTCCCCATACGGGTTGCTAGGGGGACAA
>JAVJGG010000054.1:19124962-19145590 GCA_035590195.1 Aviceda cuculoides | reverse complement strand
CCATCCCTGGAAACATTCAAGGTCAGGTTGGACAGGGCTCTGAGCAACCTGATCTAGTTGAAGATGTCCCTGCTCATTGCAGGGGGGTTGGACCAGGTGACCTGTAAAGGTCCCTTCCAACCCAAACTATTCTATGATTCTATGAGGTGAAGTATCCTAATACTTACTTACAATACTTATAATTCTTACCAAGTACCCTAATAAAAGACATCTTCTGCCTATAAACTCTGTATCATTTAACAGACAGGCTTTCTTTCAAAGGTAATCTTAACTCATGAAATTTATAATGCTTATTTTTCAAGACATGCAATATTTTTATTCTTATGTTACTAATTTCTTCTTTTTCCCATTTCTAAAGGAACTTGAGAGCCATAGTCTCACAGGCATTTTTAAATTTTTAGCTTACATTAAAAACTGAAGTTAACACTGACAGCAAAAATTCAAAGATAAAAACATACAATACTTTTTACGTAACAAACTATATCAATCTCCATTAAATAAATTGCAGGCTATTAAAGGAAAAGCAAGCTCTAGCCTCATTCATATTGAGACCAGGAGGAAATTTCAGCCATCATTTATTCCTTGGAGTATCCCAGATAAAATCTATTAGCAGCTTCCTTAAAAGCAGCTTTGTGTGTCTTGGAATGCCCAGGCTCTTAAATAAGAACAAATCTTCTGAGGCGAGTTTAAACTTCACAGTTTGGAACTCAACTCCAGGTCTGACATTTTGCAAAGTCTGAATGCATAGCACTGTTTTGTGGCATCATGTCCTACCTTAGTTCCTATTTAGCCATTGTTCCACATTTTCTTTTTTTCTTTCATTTTTTTCCCTTTTCATTGGTTTCCTACTATACATTTGCTCAGCTTTTCTAAAGGTATTAGTAGTCCAAGGATGTTTTTGTCAACAAAGAAAAACACATATGAACTCTAAAGATACACACTACCACAGAGAAATAAATAAGAAATTAAGATATTAAGCATGTATATTCATTTTTCTTTTCTACTGCACCATATACTGGGATTTATTCAAATAAACCACATCCAGGGTTGAGGACAAGAGAACTTTCTAAACAGATGGTTGTACATTTGCTGTAAAATCAATGCCAAGGACTAGGAAAAAGATACAACTAACAGTCTTCAGCTTATTATCAGAAGTGCTCTTCTGATGCATGTTATTGTTTTAAAAAAAAAAAAAAGTCCCAAAATACTTCTGATTTCTACATGGCTCCTTGCAGAAACCTTAGAATCTGCTTCCAGGCATAAAATTTGATAGATCAAAAACACATGCTGTGGCCAGAGTGAGCAAAGGTAAACACATTCAATGGCAACTGCAAGAGTCCAAATGTCAATATACACAAATACTACGAAAAACCCCTATTCTGTACCAATAGCCGCCTTTATTTTTTAGGTTTCCCTGAATGGATTCAGTGCTTCAGTGGAACACTGCAAGGTTTAAGAAACTTACTGCAATGGACCTCATCACTCCAGTCATCACAGTCATTGTAGCCATTACACTGCAGTTTCCCTGGGATGCAGATCCCACTGGCACACAAAAACCTCTCCTCTCCTCCACACAGTGCTGGAAAAGAGAAGAAAAGAAAGAATGCATGTTAAACTGTTCAGCATAAGAAGAAATAAGCAGAAATGAAAGACAGTTAGAACAATGAGTCTTCACTGATGCACTTAAGCAACAAACCCCAAATTAATCAAACTCCACCAAGTACAAACTGGCATTTTCCTCTAACTGAGTTAATCGGTGAGCTTCAATCTACCATTGCCTCTAAAAAGCAGCTGTACAGAATAACTGTTAAAAACTGACCTTAGGATGGGATTAAACAAGCTCTCTTTTCCTCCATTAAATAGATGCATCAGATTAAATATCCAACTAAAAGTTACAATAGATGGATCTTCCCAGCCTAGGTGTTCAGGAAAAGATTACCAGGTTGCAATTTAACAGTTTCATAGCACAAACACCTTTCCAGAGAGGAAGGATTCCTCAAACATTCTTATAACTCCCTGAATACCAGAAGACAGTCATCATTGCTATTTGATATATGGAGAATTGAGGTACCTAAAGAGACAAAAAAACTCCTAGAGCTTTAGTTATCCCATTGGAGATACCTTGCAGGGCCATTATGTTCAGAGTGAGGGAACTCATAACACCTTCCCATTCAAGTCCTTCAAGGCACTTAAAATTTAGAGATGCAGATCACCATTAATTTGTTTACACCTTAGTCCATGCAATTGTTTGTGTCTGTGTGGTGGGGTTTTGATAGCGGGGGAGGGGGCTACAGGGGTGGCTCCTGAGAGAAGCTGCTCGAAGCTTCCCCAGCTCCAAGCCGGACCCGCCTCTGGCACAGGCCGAGCCCATCAGCGATGGTGGTAGCACCTCTGGGAGAACAGATTTGAGAAGGGGAAACATTAGTGAGTGGGGGAATTGGAATGCGAGGGGAACCCCTCTGCAGACACTGAGGTCAGTGAGGAAGGAGGGGAGGAGGAGCAGGGGAGGAGGGGATGCCCCTGCACCCCGCGGTGAGACGGCAGGCTGTCCCCCCCCAGCCCATGGAGGGGAGCAGGGGAGCAGATGCCCACCTGCAGCCTGGGGAGAGAGGAGCCCACGCCGGAGCAGAGGGATGCCCCCCAAGATGGCCGGGACTGCATGGGAAAGCCTGTGCTGGAGCAGGCTGTGCCTGAAGGACTGCAGCCCGTGGGAAGGGAGCCATGTCGAGCAGTTCGTCAAGAACTGAAGCCTGTGGGAAGGACCCACGTTGGAGAAGTTCATGGAGGACTGTCTCCCATGGGAGGGACCTCACACTGGAGCAGGGGATGAGTGAAGAGTCCTCCCCCTGAGGAGGAAGGAGCGGCAGAGACGAGGTGTGATGAACTGACCCCAACCCCCATTCCCTGTCCCCCTGCGCTGCTGGTAGGAGGAGGCAGAGAAAAACAGGAGTGGAGTTGAGCCAGAAAGGAGGGAGGGGTGGGGAGAAGGTGTTTTAAAATTTGGTTTTACTTCCCATTATTCTTGTTTTGATTTGATTAGTAGTAAACTAAATTGATTTTGGTTTTTTCCCCAAGTTGAGTCTGGTTTTTGTCCATGAGTATAATTGGTGAATGATCCCTCCCTGTCCTTGTCTCAACCCATGAGCCTTTTTTTATATTTTCTCCTCCTCATCCCACGAGGGGGTGGGGGGAAGAGTGAGCAAGCAGTGTCGTGGTGCTTTGCTGCCGGCTGGCCTTAAACCACAAGAGGAATAGAGACCAAACTTCCAAGCCTTTGTTTTAAAAAACATTGGCTGAGAAAAATCCCTGTAAAGCATACAGACAGGGAAAGATATCAAGTGAAAATTACATGGGGATGCAAAGTAAAGATGTCAAGCAGAAAAGCAAATATTCAGTACAGAACCTGGTTATTGGTTTGGGGGTTTGGGTTTTTTTTTCAAAAGCCACAGTTAGCAGTCAGGCTACTCAACAAAGCTAAACAAAACAGGAAGTTCCACCTCCAGTAAAGGATCAGCAAAAAAACCCCAGTAACTTTACTTTAAGCATATATATCTGAAATGAGAAATAGCTTTCAGAGATCAAGGTGAAAAGTCCTGTCACTTTGCCACTGTAAAGTTATTAAATGTATCCATGTGTAAGAACAGCAAGTTTGAAGAATAAAATCTCATGAAAGTTCAAAATTCTACTCATAGAAATTCCACTGTAATTCAAACTTTGTATCCAAGTTTGCCAAGAACAATAAAGATCTCTAATTGTAGCTTTCAAACTTTACCACAATGCAAATCACAGGTATGAAAAACCATCAATTTTAGCAGCAGCAGCTACAGAATTTCTTTCTCCATTAACATCATTTTGCACCTGATCACAACATAGCTCCCTGTTTCTCATTTAAAAATGCCTAAATTTGCATTTTTCTGATTCCTATAGGAGAATACAGTTCCTATTTCTTCTCCCTTTATTCTCTGAACCTGATGCTTAACAACATCTGGAAAGTATATTATAATCTACATCTCAAAAGCAAAAAAATGCATATTGAGTATTCTCATTATAGTTTTGTATTCCTCATAGCTTGTCAACCAACAAGTATATTCATGCAGAAAACAGTTTAAAATTAAATTAAGGAAAAATAACCAAAATCTAATGATATAATTTTTAGTAGCATGAGCATTTATGACCCCAGTTTGGTACTGCACAAATGATAGCACAAAGGTAACACACTACATAAATTTCATATTTAGCCATTAATAAATCAATGACCATGATGATGTTTGTGTCAACATTTTACTTGGTGCTGCACTCAGTAGAATTCCTAGTATAAGGAATAAACCCTTAACAGTGAAGTACTAACCACAAGAATGTGTTGATTAAGCACATTTGGGGGCAAACAGAAACTGAGATTAAGTGAAGGATCAGTCCTAAACTCACACACTGCTAATGTTCCATTTAAACTCCTCTTTCTGGAGCAAACATTTCACTTACAAAAGCAGGGAAAGTTCTTTTTAATCTCTTCCAACAAAACAGTCTGTCGTGAAGTAACTCAGAGCATACAAGTAATCTCATTTTACATGTCTTCAGAAGGATAGAAATATAAAAATGAAACAAAATGGAAAGCAAAGTGGTGCTGATGAAATCTGACAGTCTTTCATAAAGCATGCATATACAATTTAAGGATATCAAAGATGAAAGGTAGAAAGAGATGAGAAACATGAACTAATAATTATTGACTTTCCATGCTGCTACATCAATTTTTATTCACTTTATTTGGTTGTTAAGCCATACTGTTTCATAGAATTTCAGGAGTTCATTATTTAGTGATGTATCTTTTGATTTTAGTAAGTGTATCATAAAAGAAAAGTTGATAAAAACTTTTTTCTTAAAATCTCGAACACATGGCTTTTATCTTACAGTGCTTTAGACTGCAGGGTAGCAAGCGTTATGCCTCTTTTTCTTCCACATGTAAAAAGCTGAAGGATAGGAGGCCCAAGTGAGTTGTCCAATGACAAGGAATCAGGTGAACAATTCAAAGTGGTTTATAGAAGTGTATTCCTAAAAATCTAAACCTAAATCAGAAGAAAAAAAGTTTATCTCCCTGTTCTGACAAAGTAAGCCTCTTACTTGTTGAAGCATGCTGGTCTTCACAAGTCTCTTATTGGGAATTTTGGCTGTTGGTGGGAGACCGGTATCCTTCAGCCCTGCTGTTGCCCTTCACTTTGGCAAGGGACAGTTTGTCAGTCTTCGTGTTACTCTAATACCTTTCTCTCTTCTCACTCTCTCAAAGCACTTCCAATGATGACCAGGACCCTTTCTAGACCTAAGCCTGAAATCTCCATGGTTTTGTACTATTCCTCAGTTGTGCTGGTTTTCTTTTCACTGCTGTCCTTAATCTGCAGCTACCAGGTACAACCTACGGCCTAGAATACAGCTTTTTGTCATTCTTGCATTCTTGAATCCACCAGTACCACCTGCCCATAGCGACTGTCAGAGCCATGAATGCACCAATAGGCCTTGAATAGCCCTGACCAGCCTCACCTGGGACCCACACCATGCCCATGGGCTCAAGCCCCACCTGATTAGTGCTGTAGGCACAGCCTTATAACCAGCTCCAGCTCTTGGACGAATTCCTTATACATACACCACAGCTGGTCTGCAGCCCCCACTTTGGCCCTGGTTCCTAGGTGGGCTTGGAGCCATACTGGAGTCTTGTCACCAGACCTGGTCCCACCTCCTGACTGGGCTCTCTGGCTGGACCCTGGACCTGGTTCACCACTTTGCCATGTCTGAGGCCAGCTCTGCCTGCTGCATTCAAGCTCTGCATCCCAGCACAGCCTGACCTCAGCTCCCAGCTTGTCTGCCTGGAGGGAGCAGCCCCGCTCCTGCTGCTCCCTGACGGTGACCTCAGGTCCTTGGCTGTCGGATTACAGCAGGCTGATCGCTCAGCCTGGCTCCCTCTGGTGCCTTATTTCTGTTAGTCTGATACTACCTGACAGTCAAAGACATATCTCAAGTTCCAACACCTGTTTGATGCCTCTGGCCAGCTGTATTAGAAAAATAATGTGTTATTGACAGGCAGGTATTCCTTGTCCTCAGCTCTCCATTATTCTTTCAGTTATCCCAGATGCCACCTCTGCCTTTCCAAGACTTCACAGTACACACGGAAGACATATTTCATTGCGAAAGCAGTGTACCCGTTGTCCCTGTGCAGCATATTAGGTATGCCATCACCTGCAAAGCGAGCATCCACTTTCTTTAAAACTACATTTCCTGAGCACTTTCCAAATAGCCCAATTCCTAGACATTAGAATATTAATAACTGGCTTGTTCCTTTCTTTAAAAGTGAACAGTCATGTTTTGACATCCAGAAGGGCTGATTTAGATTTTCAGTAGGGGGCAAAATCACCTTCCGTTGTCAGTATATTATGATTTTCACAGTTGCGAAGTATTATCTACCTCATGACAACTGCTCTTAAATCTGATGGAAATACCACTGCCTCATTTTAAGGAAAATCACACCTGCAAATACAGCTAATATTCCCTTACATAGTACAAGTCTCCATAATCCTTTTCCCTAAAATTCTTTCTTTTCTATTTTCCGATTTATAAAACTTCCCCATTATTTTGTGGTTCAAGAGCAGACAGAAAATTTCTTTGAAAAACTCATTATTTCTTCTAGTAAAATTGAATTTCATGCCTTGTCTTATTAAATTCCATAAGCTTGACTTGATTTTTAATAGCAAAAAAATCAGCTACTTGCAAAAAATCCATATGTGATCTTATTTGTTAAAGATTAGCTGATTTATAAAAGCACTATGAAGCAACACCATGAAAAAAAAAGCCTAGGCAAGGCAAGATGTTCTTATGGAATAAGGAATCTTTTAGGTGTTCCAGAGATAAAGGTTCTCTTCCAAGCTCTGCTGCAAACTTTTTGCATCACCTTGGACAATTCAGGCAATCTGTGCCTTAGCTCTACACCCACAAAAAATGAAAAAACTTCTCTGTTTTCTTGGGCTTTTTGATGAGAAGAATCATTAGCCTCAGTACTACAAAGTTAATGCTGCAGGAGTCTTATGAACTTATTTTCACACCAGTGAATTGATAGTCAAGATTTCCCACAGGAACTGAGTTTTGGGAAACATTAGGATAGCTCTCAGAGTAACATCACTGAATGCAAGAAGGTCAAGAAGAAAACCTGAAAGATAAATCTCAATGGAAACAATACAATTTTTGAGATAGAACAACAGCATTTAAAACTGCCATTCAGGGAACACTCCATTTTAAAAGATCTCAACAGGCAGTCGTGAAAAGACTATTACACCTGTTAAGTCTGCCCTTGGGACTAAAGAAGGGCCTTTAATGTGCCAACAAAAAAAATCATGCTTTCTGCTCACGATCAGCCCTTCTGCACAGCAACATGATATTCTTCACAATTTCCCAAACCACTAGGTGCACAGTGGATGCTGTGATGTACCACTGAGCACCAGACATGCCTAAACATGCAGAGTGTGTTTTTCAAAAATGACAAATAGCTCCAGCTTGCACTGACTGCAAGTGCAATTAATTATCCAGATTTCCAATTTTATTTGTGGTCCTGGCATAGTAGTCCTTTCTATTGCACTATGGCAATGGATACACACACACAGACTCTCAGCACCTTCGTTTTTACTCTTAACTTTTGGCAGCAGGGGATTTTTTTTTTCGCAACATTATTTACATGCTCTTCTAAACCTGAAATATTATTTTATCATCCCCAAGAAACAGGGCAATCTTAATCAACTGACACACACACCCTTGTATGAAAAACATGTTTGTAATAAAAACTTATGTGAATAATTTCAAAATCTTTTCTATTACATTCCCAGGTGTACTCTCCACTTGGGGAGCACATTATCTTGATTTTGCAATAAAAACATTATTTTCCAGTTGTGTAATGGGGCCATGGTTATTGCAGTGAAAGCTGCCTATGCAATATATTTTAACGGAGGTTTCTAACTTTACAGAAAGGTGCCCAAAATACCTAAGGGACTTTAAAACAAAATTTTTCAACTAGTTTGTGCCATTTAATGTTTATGACTCTTAATTAGAAGCCAGGTAGGGCAAAACCACCAGCACCATCCTTTTGCATACCCCTATAATGTGCTCCTCAGTAGGTTCCCTCACTACCCACCGTATAGTTGGACATGTTTCCTAATTTCTAACTAAGAGTTACAGCCTCACCTCCATTCTATCATTTTTGGAAGGGTATTGCAAACCGCAAAATATGCTGGTCTCTACAGCAACATAAGATAAGATAGCATTCACATTCTCATTTTACAGAGGAAAAAAATGAGGCACAGAGATATTAAGGTGAAAATTATAAGTAATAATGAATACTAACTTCAACTGCCCAACCTAAGACACGTCGGTATGTGATTTTTCTTTTTTTCTGGAGAGTAAAGACTCTGATGTTATTTTACATGTTCAAAGAATAACTCCTGTTACCGTTACTTGTAGCTGCAAGAGCATGTTCCAATTGCAAATAAATCCCATGTATACAAATGAAGAGTCCAGTTAATTAGAAGTGTACAAAGAACAGTTGAGAAAATTTTGATTCCACTGCCTTGCCCAACATTACACATGGTCTCTGCAATAGTGACAGAGAAAGAATCTCATTCAATATTAAAACATCACGTTTTGTTTATTATGAGCTGATCTTTTTGTTTCTCCACTTTCCCTGCCTTATGCATTGCACTTTCCAATTGCTACAATCAGTAAGCCCTACAGGGCTCCCTAGAAATGACAGCTTTCCTCAGTATGGGCTCTAGTTCCCTGTAGACCAGTATTTATCCCACAGATGATGACGTAAGGTAAAAATAGAATATGATAACATAATCAAAAGATTGTAATTCATCATACAAGAAAAGCTGTTTGAGGTTGGAAAGGCAACTTTAACTGACTTGGAAATCTTACATTCTTCTAACTTGGGCTTTTATGCAACTTCGTGCATGTTCAAAGAAGAAAACAGCATCAATAGATCAAAAAGAACCATTAAAAGAACCATCCTGATTTGCTTACAGATCTTCATCAGTACAGATTGTCACTGGTACTAAGACAGCAACAGTAACAGACTTCTACCTTCTGTGTGAATATGCCAGTTTGGCCTGGGAGAGCAAAGGTAAAAAACAGGAAGGATATTTATCATCTGACCATTTTTCCTACAGATCAGAAGTGCAAAGGTCCTGGAGTCCCATATTAATTTCTGGTCTGTGAGTAGAAGTGTGTTCAAACACTTATAAATCATTCTGACTCTCCCTTCCTAATACATCTCATATCCTATTCTGCTCCTATCCATTCTGATTTCCACCCTAATCCCCTTCTCCATTTCTTCTTACTTAAAGTGAGCATCTTCCTATTTATCTTGTATGTTATATGCAAACAAGAGGAAGAATGAAATCAGTTCTCCTCTCAGTTTTAGCACCCAGCAGCAGTCAGAACAAATTTTAAGAGAAATTAATCTCACCTTTTGCAGTCTTCTGATAGGTGATGACTGGATGTGTTTGGTCCAGTCAGTGCAGTGTTCAGGGCAAGGAGAGCACACACACTGTAAACAGTACCTCCAATGAATTTAATTTCTGCTTTCTACTGAGCTTGTGCAAGAAGTTTTCATAAGGTTGACAATTTGATCATACCTCCAAAGATCAGATTTCAATGGAAATTATAAAAGCCTTGCCTTATGCTGTAAAACAAACACTTTTGTTGAATGTTAAGTTTCGATATTTGATCTGAAACCTAGAGGACTTAGATATGCAACCATTTATAAGGCTTTCTTAAACACAGGTGAACAGTTGCATACTCAGAAATGCTGGGACTGTTTGAAACAAAGCAGCAGCAGAAGAAGAAATAAAGCCCGAAATAGATGCCTGAGGTAAAAAAAATTATGGACCATTCCACTCAAATTTGCCAAAATTATCAAAAATTGTGAAGGTGTTATTATAAAGGAATGTGCTGGGAAATGTTAATGACTGATACCGCTGTCAATAATTAACACATTTATTAATATAATCATGCAAATATTCACACACCCAGACTCCTGAAGAAGAAATAATGTTACGTAAAAGGAACCCAAAGAAAATGGGAGCAATCTTTGCTGATAGAGAAACTTGCTTGGTTTAAACCTTCCCCAGAAAGGTTTACAGTCTGGAAAAGCTTCCAAAATCCCTGACTAAACACCATTGGTGGCAAAAAAGTGCTTTATTTTACCTGCATCTGGTGTACTATCAAAAGTGGCTCTGAGGAGCAAGACCATTTATGTGCTGTACTTCCCAGCTAGATTACTGGAATGCCATCTATGGAAGATGACACAGGCACGTCCCTGGAAAGCATAGCACGTCCCCCAGATAACACAGACTGAAATAAACATTATTCTACGGTGCTCAGAATTAGTATCTGGTTGCATTTCAAGGTATAGCAACAGATAAAGCACTGTATATCTGTGAAAACGACCATGAAAAGTGCTGCTAATTTTTTTTCCGAAATGAAGAGGAGGCAACATTCACTGTCTAATGCTATGAAAGAACTAGGCAGTATCAAATAAAATTGCCTTTAAAACAATCAAAAGGTGGTACTCTTCATACGATGCATAGATAAGCTGTAACGCTTTCCAGCAGGATACTACGGATGCTAAAATGTACATAGATCCATGAAACAAAGGGACACATTAATAGAATAAAAACCTATGGTGGGTCACAAATTACAGAAAAGTCCTTGAATCTCAAACAGATGGAAAATGCAGGAGTATTTTGGAAAAGTTTTGCCACATAGTCTTGCCCTGTTCTCCTATTCTTCTCTGGGCATCTGATTTTGGCAGCTTTTGGAGTCAGCATTACAAGATAGATGGACTTTTTGTCTGACTCAATACAGTCACAATAGCACAGCAGGACACAGAGGAATCCCTGTATTCTCTTGCCCGCAAATTTTCATCACCTGCTCCCTATACCCTATGTACCCTGCGGTACGATGTATGCATCCTGTAGCTGTCAATTCTAGAAAGTTTTGATACTAGGATCACGATCACAGAATTAGGAAAGTTGGCAACTCCTTCCCCCCCAGGAAACTGTCCATTTCTCTATTTCCTTACGATGCAAAACCCTGTGGGACAAAGAACTCAAAAGACCTTTCTCTTCCACTCAAGTAAAGTGGCCTAAAAAGGCCACATAGGAAACTCCAAGCTGGAAAAGAAACAGGCAAAGAACAGGAAGACAGGCAGAGATAAATGGTAGGGGAGGCAGAACGGGAGAATAAACAAAATCAAAGGACATAATAAAATATAATGCAGAGTCAACAGAAGTAAAGAACATGTGCTTGGGGGCAACAGTTTTCTTAACTGTGAATGTTCCCTCACATGAAACACTACCACAATCCTGAAAAACATTTTGTCTTCCTCAAAAATTATTCCACAATTGCTGTTTTTGCAGCTGGTCAGTATCAATGTCATTCATACACAGATCATCTCTCTCTTCACTGCATTAAGTGAATGCAAGAACACAAAAGAAAGATAGTGTCTTCCTGATTTTGAAAGCTTTTTCTCAAATAAATACTGTATTGGATGTGTATAATTAGCTTCACACTGCCAACAGAAAAATAAATACCTGGCTGTAACCAGATACTGCCTTTGAATCTCTGCTCAAAGGTATTCCTCAAAGACAAATTAATACCAGTGTGAAAACTCCTGAAAGATAAACTGAGCACCATGGAGTATCAGAACAATTTTTATTGGTGTTTTATTCTTGGAACAAAACAAAACAAGATCTGTATTAGTTAAGCATATTTGGTTAAGAACATTAGTAGTTTCCTTGTATATATTATATTAACTCTCTTGAGTATTTTCTTTATTGTTTGCACTACTGCAGCTTATGCAGGACAAGATAACATGTGATGACAGCCCCTAGAAGAAAGTTTGAACTGTTTGGCTGAGTTACTGCAAAATTCAAAGCTAAACTTGGGTAAAGGTAATGCTTTTATAAGAGACAAATACTGCTAAAGTCTATAGCTGTGGTGTTAATACATCTATTAATTATTTGATTTTACAGTATCTTAAAATGTTATACATTAACTGTTAATGACTATTGCTGATATTCTTAATGTGGTGCTCCAACTAAATGCTTCTTATCCAGCTTAAAACAGGCTAAGAGCTACTGTGGTGGGATCTTCAAACAGCTGAAAAAGCTCCCTCCAATTATACATGCATTTAACCCTATCATGCCCTTGAACATGGCAGGGCATTTATCGACATGTATAATAATTTATTTCTGTTTTGGCCAAGAAGGGAGATTATCCGGATTACCAGCAATGGCCTTCCTGTTCACCAAATACTGTAACTTTTCTAAGCAGAAAAAAATTAATTAAAAGACTGTATCCAACTGAAAAACTGCTGCAGTAGCCACTGAGTAAAAAGTTCACTGAGATTTATTTGTCTTACAGAACAGAAAAGTTCTTATAACTTAATTCTACTTACAATGTCATGTGTTACTTATACACATACTTACTTACTTTCATTTCTTTTCATGATTCCTTTTTTTTGTTCATTGCTTTTCAGAGATTTAAATTTTAACTACTAACAGGAAGACATATGCATTTGTAGTACATAGGAATTATTATAATACCCAGAAACCATTACAGCATGCACAGTCCCTTTCTCATATTGTTCAGAAAAAAACCAAAGAAAAGAGAAATAGTTTTTAAGAAACTAACATGAAAAAAAAAAAAGTAAGTTAATGTCTCCATTAAATCCGAGTCAGGACTAAAATCCGTAACATTCACTCCAATAGGAATGAAACCGTGATCACAGGAAGATTTGCAATAAAAGGTACCTGAAAAAAATGTACTTTCATACAGTTAACTTTCACTACTTGAAACATTGTAAAAAAATTCTGTGGAGAGACAAAATCTCCTAAGACAAAACTGTAAATTTGTTCTTGGAAAAAATGATATGAAAAATATTTTCATGATTTGGCACAACTGATAGCTATTTAAAAACAGTTTCTCACTGGAAAAAAGGTCTCATTGGTTTTTGTCATATACTTTTTTGTACTTCTAAGAACAAACAGTATAAATAACATGCAACATAACAATGCAACAGAATTCACATTCTGTATTTAAATTTTAATGTACTATGTCTTTTATATTTTTAACTTAAGTAGTATTATTTATTACAAATCTCATGGCTATGAAATGCAGTTCAGGCCTCTTGTGCATAATTTTTTAACGGCATTCATAATGCCGCTTTAGTAATAATACAAAAGTGAACATTGTCCAACAGTTCCATCCTGTCGCTTACACAGTTTTGCTGTATAAAGAGCAGAAGCATCATATTCACTGCTGCTTTTGAAAGCTTTTTACCATTCAAATTAACTGAAAAATAATTTCAGGGCTCTTGTGAGAGCTTAACATTAATGTAAGCCAGCTCATTGTGTTGCTTTACTTCTCATTTAAGCTACTGTGGGGTTTTTTTCCAGTTTTAACAGTATCATCTTTGTTGGCTGGTCAAAGCAAATAAAATAACAGAAAAACACAGTGACAGCTGAAAGAAAACAAACCACAATTTTTGAAAAGTTTACCTCTCAATCAGTTCTGGGCTCATTTTTACAGCAAGGAAAAAGGAGATACACTTGGAATTTGGCCTGTGTATCAGGTTCCTGCTCCAAATAACAATACTGTACTTACTACAGCTTAGCAAAGAAAAAATCATCAGAACATTTTTAAAGGGCATATTACTTTTCGCCTACCTGCTTTCCTTGAAACAGCTCAGAATTTTTGATGCAAAACAAAAAAGCCTCAAATCAATCCAAGTCTGAAAAAAATTCAGCCTAAACAATTAAAGCCCAGCAAAACTATAGCTAACTGACATCCAGACTTTATCACAGTAATGTGAAGGAACATAACAACAGAACCAGAAATAATAATTTCATCCCAGAGCTTTTCCTACACAATAAAAAATACATTATTAAATAGGAAGTCATGAACATAGTGTAACAGTTAAGAATGGAAACATACACTGCTTTCCTTTTTCTTGGTGTGGTGAGAAGCATACCCTTGTAGTGGTGTAATTTTCAGTTTCATTGTGGAATTGAGAGCACTTCAGGAATTCTGGCCAAGAAGCATTTACCATACCCAGCACTGGTTCACAGCCCTCTTTTGCTGCCTCACAAAATGTCCTGCAGGGCAAGAGACCTCGACTGGAGAAAAGAGAGAACAAAAATACAAAGGACTATTAGTCTAGTAGATTGTGAAAAAAATTTAAAAAGAGAAAAAAGTAATAATGAACACTTTTGAAGAATTTTACATTCTACAGAGCTAAACCAAAAAGGTGCCAAATCTTCATTATTCATTGAAGGTGTCATCAGCTCTGGCTTTTAGACTAAATTTAAGCCCAAATCAAGCTCAAGAACAGTTTCTCAGTTCAAGTCTGTGCAAGATGAAGCTGAGATTTCATCAACAGTTGAAACAATGTAATGGTGTAGTGACACTACACAGGAGAAAGATTGCTTCTTCATCCTCTCCTTCTTCCCCACAATTGTGCAGACCTACCCCTCTAAGACTTTAGCAAACACTTTCAGGAACTTATAAAGAAATCATTAACTTGGAAAAAAAGTTTTCATATTTTTGACTGGGTAAGTCTTCTGACAACTTAAGTGTGCTGAATCTGCTCATGGAGTGAACCAACAACCACCAGACATACCTTGTAGGAACCCACAGCAGAGAGGACTATATCACCCCCTTTTAGCATTTATGAGCTCTTACACTATTTTCCCTGAGCAGTCAAAACATACTGAGTGTCAGATCAAATGCAATAAATACCAACATGACTTGAATTGTATTTTTTTTTAAGAAAAGCACTGTAAATTAGCAATTTTAAAAGTATAACATTTAGATGCAGCATACTTGTCATTTTCTTATTCTGAGATATATACCTGCATATGTATTTCTTCTTTATTCATCTTCTACATGTACATAGGAAAACCAATTAAAACAGATAGCTATGAACTGTCTCCAGGTCTACATAATTAGAGTCAACAAAGTCAAGCAAAAAAACTAGAAAATCTATTAACATGTTTACTGTAGATCTAGGAAAGCATAAAAAAAGTAAAGTTATAAGATTACAGGTAACACAATGCTAGCCAAGTTAGTCAAGATTTGAAAAGACAAGAAATTTCAAAGAAGCCTCAGCCACGTTAGTTAGTATGTGGCAGCTGTAATTCAGGATAGGCAGTGTAATGCACACAAGGAAGGAACAACTAAACGTCCACACATACAGTTCTCTGCTTTACTGCCAGCTTCCACTAACCTTTTCTCTGAAAACCATTTCGGTGGAGCAGAGGAAAAGCTCTAGCACAGTCAACATTAGTCTTAGCTATAAAGAACTGTTCAATGCCTTTCCCAGCAAGGATCAGCACAATCTGTGAGAGCACTTCATTACCCGACAGAGCTGTCAAACAGACTGACATAAGCTATCACTGGAGCACAATGGAGCACAATGCTCTCAGTAAGCAAGTGCAATTGCATCTGAAGTCCACACACACAAGTAACACAGCCCAAATGAGACACACTGCCTTTACAAATACTTCTCTCATCCATATGACTGGTAAGACAAAAAGACACAGGTCTTCTTGCTGGAAAGCAGAAGCACTAACACAGCTAGATGGTGGCATCTGCTAACACCAACCTGTTCACACTGAATAAATATCAAAACTCCAACTTGACAGCATGATAGCCTTCCATAACCTCTAGAGCTAGAGCATGTGTCATAACCATCAAAAATTAGGAAGAGAGGCCTGGATATACAGTAGGAAAGACAAGATATCTGAGTAGCCTTTGCCAGAAGGCTATGTCAGCCTTCTGGATGAGGTAACAGAAAGAAGACATATAGACAGCAAAAAATATCTCTCATATAAGTACCTGATGCCCCATCACTACATTTTCTCAATGTGTGGATTCCTTCCTCAAATTTACTGTAGTGCTTATAGCATTTCTTAAAATACTATGAAAAATTACCAGCAGCAGACTGGGAAGCTAATATACATTCATAACTTATGAATCAACGACCAAAAAGCAGAAGTTGCATACACGTTCTAAGCAGGAAAGATCTCACTCACATTTAAAACAGTTCAAGTTTTCTTGGGCATAATTAAAATCAGGGCACTTATTCCTAAGTATATAATGAAAAAATGTAACTCTGACTCGGACTTGCAAGTAAAATGTTCTTTTTTTGAAAGCATTATTATGCATTGCTGGCTTTGCTTTGTTACAAAAACATGACATAAATCATAATTTTTTACTTAGTTTGAAATCAATGTTTTGTCATTCAGGAAAAAAGAATGACAAATTTCTAAAATATCCAATGTTTAAAATATGATTTGCATGTTAATTTACTGTGTATTTATTATATTCTTAATGATATCTCTGACTTTATAATATAATATTTTATTCTACACTATATATATATGTATTTTAAACAGTGAACACCAAGACTGGGAAGGCATGTCTTGTTTTTTATTCATTTTCTTATCTAATTTAGAAATACAGTTCTGAATGTCCACTGTCATTGTCTGTAACTTCAGGGTCATCTGCTGAGATTATCAACAGCACTGTAAATACAGATAATCAAAGAGTTACTTGTACCTAAACAATTATATCCTTTATCATAATCGTGAGCTGCCACCACCATTACCATACACTATTTTCTTATCATGACCATTAAATTCCAGAAAGATTCCATAAAGGAAGTGATGTAATTGAAGTGAATTTCAGCTAAACAAACATTACATTGACCTGGAAGGTGATTTAGTACAATATTTTGAAAGGAAATAAAACTGCTTAAAGTGGAAAATGTCAACCAACTCTCAATGAAAGGAACAACAAGTACAGAGACCTAGAAATACACGTAATTGTTAAGTATGGCTCTCTTACAGAAACAGCTAATACATTCAGAAATGCCTGAGAGAACTTCACCCATACAAGTCCATGTGACCCATGAGGCTGCATCTAACAGTACTGAGCAAAATGTCCTGTGCTCTTGCAAGGCCTATCTCTGTCAGCTCTGAAAAGTCATGGACATCAGGGGAGGTTGCTCACAACTAGAAAAAGGGAAATGTTGCACCCATCTTCAAAAAAAGGCCAAAAAGGTCAAGATGGTTAACTTCAAGCTGGTCAGCCTGATTTCATCCCAAGGAAAATCACATAGCGAGTCCACCTTGAACACATTTCTGGGCACAGGAAGATAATGATCAGGAACAGTCAGCACAGATTTATCAAGGGCAAATCATGGCTGACCAGCCTGCTTGCCCGTTACAACAAAATAACTACATATATAGTACTGGGACCTGTCCTGTTTGACATCTTTATCAAGGACCTGGCAAAGGTGACCAAGTGTGCTCCTGTCAAGTTTGCAGATGACACCAAACTGTGGGCGGCAATCAATGTACTTGACGGTAGAGCTGCCATTCAGAGGGATCTAGACAGGCTGGAAGAATGGGTCAAGAGGAACTTTATGAAATTTAACAAGAATTAGTGCTGCACTTTGGAAGAAAGAACCCACCATAATGATACAGGTTAGATACTGACTGATTGCAGAGCAGCTCTGCCGAAAACAACCTGGGGATCTTGGTAGACAGCAAGCTGGGCATAAGCCAGCAATGTGTCCTGGGAGCAAAGCAGGCCAACAGTATCCTGGCCTGTATCACATGAGCACGCAGTCAGTGTATAATGGGAAATGATTGTTCCCCTCTGCTCAGCACTTTCTAGACTGCATGTGAATACTGTGAAGACACTGAAACAGCAGCAAATCCAGGGGAGGGCCACTAAGCTGGCCAAAGGCCAGAAAACTCACCTTCGGGACAGGCTGAGGGAACTGGGCTCCTTCAGCTGGAGTAAGAGACAGCCTGCGAGTAACATCAACCACTACATGCTTCAGGACCCATGGGGAGGTTATAGAGTCTAGCTATTCACAGTGGTGTACGGGGGGAGGATGAGAGACAAGTGGCATAAGCTGAAACGAGAGATGTTCAGACAGGATATAAAGAACTTCTTCAGCATGAAATTAGTCAGGGAGTGAAACAGGTTATCCAGAGAGGTTGTGTGGTCTCCATCCTTGCACATTGCTGTGGTTTAACCCCAGCGGGCACCTAAGTACCATGCAGCCACTCACTCGCTCCTCCCAGTGGGATAGTGAGGAGAATTGGAAAAAAACAGTAGAACTTGTGGGTTGAGATAAAAATGGTTTAATAACTAACCTAAACTAAAATATAATAATAACAATAATAATAAAATATAATAATAATTGTAATGAATATAACAAAAAAGAGAGAAATAAAACCCAAGAAAAGACAAGTGATGCACAATGTAATTACTCACCACCCGCTGACCAATGCCCAAGCAGCGATCTGCCCCTCCCAGCCAACTCCCCCCAGTTTATATACTGAGTATGATGTTCTATGGTATAGAATATCCCTTTGGCTAGTTTGGGTCAGCTGTCCTGGCTATGCTCCCTCCCGGTTTCTTGTACACTTGCTTGCTGGCAGAGCATGGGAAACTGAAAAATCCTTAACTTAGGATAAGCACTACTTAGCAACAACTAAAACATCAGCGTGTGTCGTGGTTTAAGCCCAGCCGGCAACAAAGCACCATGAAGCTGCTTGCTCACTCCTGCACACAATGGGATGGGGAAGAGAAAATATAAAAAAAGGCTCATGGGTTGAGACAAGAACGGGGAGAGATCATTCACCAATTATACTCATGGACAAAAACCAGACTCAACTTGGGGAAAAAAACAAAATCAATTCAATTTACTACAAATCAAATCAAAGTAAGGATAATGGGAAGTAAAACCAAATCTTAAACACCTTCCCCCCACCCCTCCCTTCCTCCCAAGCTTAACTTTACTCCCGATTTTCTCTACCTTCTCCCCACCAGCAGTGCAGGGGGACAGGGAATGGGGGTTGGGGTCACTTCGTCACACGTTGTCTCTGCTGCACCTTCCTCCTCAGGGGGAGGACTCCTCACACTTTTCACCACCAGATTGTGATGTGTTGAAAGGCAGAAAATTTCAGCACCATAAACCAAGACAGGCTGTGTACAAAACCAAGAACAAATGATCCCTCCTGATGACAGGAAGCACTGCCACTTTACTAGTTCTGCACATTGTACTGGCAAATTAAAAGTCTACTATCTATCTGACCTGTGACGGCTCTTCAGATAAAGACGTTCTAAAAAACCCTTCTGTTTTTTACAGAACCTATTTGATATGGAGGCAAAGCAGGGGTACAGCAAGAGCTCTGCAGCAGCCATCACTGCCTCCTGACTGGAGCCCGACAAACTCCTTAAAGAGGATTTGACAAGGCAAGTGACTGTCTCCAGTGACTTCCTTTAAGGGTTTTGGACATTTTTTATCTTTTTATTTTTAACTAACCTACTACTTCTAAAAAGCTGTATTAGCAGAATCGCATGTGGGCAGAGGGATCCACATGAGCAGACCCATTGGTTTAACAGAGGTTCCTTAATACAGAAAATGCTAAAAGAAAAGCTGCTACTTACTATGGAAGGCACTTGAGTTCCAAGATATCTGTAAGAAATAAGATGCCACATAACTAAAATGGAGTACTGATTTGATCTATCTGTGGATGCTAGCCATTTAATTTATTCAGACTGATATGCTTAGAGTTAACTTCTTGTTTACTTTTTAGGAAAACACACAATACACTACAAAATTATATTACAGTGAAATGTAAGCAGTGATTCTACCTCATTAATTGTAAATGGTTCCCACTGGTCTAATGGAGCATACCTGATGATCACAAATAGTTATCTGAAGGCAGTATATTCTGCTGACTTTTTTTTCCAAAGAAGTGATAGCAGGGACATTACTTGAATTTAACAAGTCTGTGACTGAGATCTACTTGAGCTTACTGGAGCTAACCAAATTTATATTGCTCTTACACTTTATACAAATGTGACTGCTATTTGGAAAAAAAACACAAAGGGCTCTTGAGGACTCTCAGATGAAGTTTTATACAGGTGTGAAGTATTCAATATGATCTCTGTTCTCCTTGACCCACACCTAGATCAGTAACTTCCAAAGCACTACACTGCAGCTATAGCCTGACATACAGGTAACAGTAGTATGAGTATGCCAATTTCTTCAAATGTAACTACAGCAAAGTTAAATATATGGTTCATTGTTTCCAAAGGGCTTTTAACATACTGATCATTCATTTCAATGGAAATTTTACAATAATAGTAAAAAGTTGTATTAAAATTTAATTATGCAGAGTTATATTTAAACATAAGTTAAAATTTTCTGAAAATGTTAGATGAGTAATTTTTTTTCAGAAGATTCATCTGCATATTAAATTGTTTACACCTATATGAAAAAATCACAAATATTAAAAGTTTACCTCATTTCTTTAGCTTATGCGGTCCACCATTTGAATATTACAGTGCAGTATAAATATTTGGATATTGTATTGGGTTTGCGTGGTAAGGTTTTGGTAGCGGAGAGGGGCTACAGGAGTGGCTTCTGGTAGAAGCTGCTAGAAGCTTCCTGTGGTGGGTTGACCCTGGCTGGATGCCAGGTGCCCACCAAAGCTATTCTATCACTCCCCT
>JAVJGG010000054.1:19094414-19121457 GCA_035590195.1 Aviceda cuculoides | reverse complement strand
CCATCAATAAAGAAGTGTCTGCTTATCTACATCAAATTGGTGTTGATAAGTTCTTTATTCCGAGTTTTTCGGCAACAAAGGTAGCTCAAAGGTCTGGCTCTCAAATTCAGCAGCCATTGAGGGAATGGCTCTTGATATGTCTTTTCTGGAAGCAGCAGCAGCATATGCAGCTCTTGCTCCCAAATGTGTATACCTGTTTCTGTGCTGCCTTCAGTTTTGCAATAATAGCTGTTTGCAGGCTGTATAGTAAGCCAGTTCAAGTAACTGATTCAGCTGAAAAGTAATGTGACCAAAAAAAAAAAAAAAAATATTCTTTTTTCTCATCCGATAACGGAATTGGCCCCTCCAAAGAGATACAAGCAAAGCAGGAATAAGCTGTCAGGAGAGGGAGAGGTAGAAATTGCTAAAGCTGACAAAAGCATTAAATAAAATATACAACTAACCATCCTGCAGGGACTCTCCATGCAACCTGGTAAATTCTACAATATAGCTAGTGCTCATTATTTTCTGTGGCATTTCTTTGTGTCTTCACATTAGTATCTCCATCGGTGAAAGCACTGCCACAGCCATGATTCATTACTGCAATTTTACAGATGGAAACAACAGAGGGTAAATGACTTGCTAAAGGTTATAAACGAAGCTGGTATGCCAGAGCTGAAAATACAGCACGATCACTCTTAGAACGCACCACTGTTGACTGCACGTGTTCTGGCTAAAGGTAACATTTGCGGTTCAGTAGACAACCTGACTGAAGGCAGACTGATGAACATTTTTGGCTATTGATGGTCCTCATTACTGTTCCTTGCCCAACTCCATCCTTTCAGTTGTTCCAGGATAACTTTCTGTGGCCGTACATAAGCTGTATTCAGGTACTGAGCTGAGTTAATAACAACTGTAGGGTATTTTCCTAGATTATTTTATCAGCCAAATCTGTTTAAGGGAAAGTTTAAACTGGCATGATTAGCAGAGGAAATATTAATCATACTACAGCCTTGCTATAGAGCACTGAGGGGCAATCCACTGTATCATGCATAGGCACACAGGCTAAGAATGACAATAGATCTAAGGTCTGAGGCAGAATAAAGGAACAGGTAATACAATTGTGAGAGACTGTTGGGGTGGGAGGAGGCGGGGTGGCGACAAACTGAAAAACCCAAGAAACATACAAAAATTATGGGAAGAAGAAAACTGAGATTATCCTTTGTGTTTCTACAGTCCTGAAATCAAACAAGTTGAAGTGACAACGTGACACAGCGTCCATTGTTAGTACTAATCATCATTAATACATTTGGGGATTTTCTAACAATAAAGACTTCCACAGAATATAAATGTCACAGAAGAAAGTTTCTACAGTAAACACCCACACCCACCATTACAGTTTTTACAGTGATAGTTCTTCTGAAACCTTTCTCTTTACCCTCTCACAGTACTCCAACATGCAGAGCAGCATATTCAGAGTCACTGAATAGAGATGTACGAGGCAAGCTCATAAAAATCTCAGTATTACTTTCTGATTGGTGAATTTGTAAATAAGTGGCCTGTTTAAGGCTTCAGTTTCACATAATCAAGAAAACAATGTAATTTTGTCTTTCATTGTTCAGTTTTCGTCTTCATCTTGCAAGTTATTTGGAAAGATTGCAATCTCTTTTCTATTTTATCTCCAGAGATGGGTTTAAATCTGAAATTTGCTTCTTTACATGGTAATAAAATCTGAAAAGAAAGCAAGATTATTTTAGATTTTTGTGGCTATTTCACTTGACAAAATTACACTGAATCCAAATAGCAACATTTAGGGAAGATGTCTCAACTCCATGTAACATTTTGTAGTACTGAATGCAGAGATAGCTGCAGATATGTTTCTGGCTTCCCACCTTGTTTTTAGCTCAAACACCTGTACTGTTTTCTTGAAGGAGGTTCCTGTGTGGAAGTACAGACATGCATAATTAACCTGTAAAAGGACTAGATAGGACCCACGATTTGAGAAACACCTAACATCTTAAAGGAGAAAAAGGGCCTCAGAGGTGATCCTGGCAAAAGGCAGAAGCAGCTCAGTTCCCCCAAGGTGGGAGACTGAAGAATGGCTCCAGCTGTTTACACAAGATTAAGGCCTACTATCAATTTGCTGAATTGCTGGTAGATGCCCACTCATCTGCCCTGCAGGGACTGAGGACAAGGATTTATAGCTAGTGCAGAAAGCCAGTTCTCACTCACATACTGATGAACATTTGATCTGCTGTCACGAGGTTGGCAATTACACATGAGCCAGAAGAGGAATGCCCTTTCCAAGAGATTGAAAAAAGCCTGGTTTATACAATGAGAATGAAAAAGATAGATATACTGAATGGATTGCCTGCAGCATGGAAGAGTATGCAGTCTGTTTATAGGCTATGAGAACATGAAAGTCTCAGAACCAAGGAAGATGAACAAACAGGACTGGAATCTGTTCTGTGGGTCCAAAAGATGCCTTATATTTTTTCCTCTAAAAATTACAGGCCCAATTGACTGTTTCTTAATAGTTGCTATAGCTGGTGGCAACAGAAAAGAGACAGCTAAAGAATTACATTTGCAAAAGTCTTAGAACAAATCACTGATATCCAAGAGTATCATAATTAACAAAGAGCTCACACAGAACTCTGAAGGTTGTCCAGACAGAGGAAGGAAATATAAATTCCTGATTCCAATGAAAGTGGAACTGGGAACAAATCCAAAGATATCATTAGATTACAAAGACTCCTCTTATTCATCCAGAAATGAATAAAGGTGGCAGCAGATGCTGCTGAATTTCACATCTTCTACATCAGCTGCTGTTGAATTTAACATCGCTTTCAGGCCTAGTAACACTCTTTGGAAAATGTGGCCAGACTCAGCTGATATCCGTAAGGATGGACACAGAGAGCCTCTACAATGCAGGTTAGAATTTTTAGTCAGTGTAATCATTTATTTTGTAGACAAAACCCAGATAAATTATTTTGACCAAAATAAGGAGTCATTTCATCTGGAAACAGCAACAAACAGAAATTCAGAAATCCACTCTGACCCTTCAGTCACTTTCTGGTTATGACAGCACCGTATGTGAAAGCTGAGCTTATAATACCATAACAATCAAAACCACCTAATGTACACTCTGTACAGCAGAAGCACTTTCTCTGTTCTACCATACTTAGCAAAGTGCTACAAAAAATTTTGCCATATAGCATTGAAATTATTACCACGAAAAAGCTAGTTAAATGATTTAATGTGTCAGCTGCCCTGACTCAAGCAGCCAGCCCTTCCAGATTTCTCTTACTGATCCCATTGCTTGATTCAAACCGAACAGTGAAAATGGTAGAGATGTAGTAAATGAATTTATTAAAGCTACAGTTCAGCCAGAAATCAGTTAAATAAATATTAAGAATATTGCTACAATTATAAGCTATTTTTACAATCTTGTACCATCCACCAAAACTTCTCCTAAATTAAGTCAAATTTCTGAAAATTCTCACCTGATATTTATCACACAAATGCTGAACACACTGTTGATTTAGTTTACTCTACAGAAGTGTCTCTTGCAAAAAAGAAGCTCCTACTATGCCTGAGAATCCAGGTTACAAGATCTTTTGATGTTGGCAAACAAAATTCAGACTTGGCAAAGACAAACTGTCCAAGTGAAATGGAAGTCCTCTGAATCACACAATGCTATTTCAACCACAGCATTGCTACAGAAATTCTGGACTAACAGTGAGCAACTCATACAGTGCACAGCTGCTCTAACTATTTGTATGACCAGGATAATAAAGGCACGCAAAACGACATTGTGCCTAAAGGACAGCCTCCCATCTCCAGAGATCACTGTGATAGGTACCCTTAATTTCACGTAGCTTTCCGGAACTCATGCTTCCCTGTGCACTTCAGAGCACTGTTGAAAGGAAGACCTCAAGAATCAGCCTAAGTTAAAACTTTTTGAGCTGCATCTTGTCAGGAATCCTAAAGAATCACAGACACACCTATCAGTCATTTACACCCTAGACTTTTCTGTTGAGTAGAAATTCATTGTAATCCATTATTGTGCTGCTTCCTCGCATTAAAGTTGTTTCACAAACACTTCAAGCTGGCAGGAGCAGATATCATTAAAAGAAAGAAGCTGTCCTACCCCTCCTCAGCCTGGCTTCTGAACCTCCTCCCACCTCTCTTCCTTCCCTCTTTGTGCCAGCATGACAGTTCATGCTGTTACACAATGAACCAGATCAGTCATTCCCAATTTAATTCAGATCAGTTTCCTGATCCAATATGCCACGGAGCTGAGCAAATACTCCTGCCAGGACATGGAAAGGGCACTGTTGAGCTGCAGAATAACAAGCAGGGAAATAGGATAAGAGTGATTCTTTCACCAGAACATGTTCTCCAGAGAGGTTGTGGAACCTCTATCCTTACAGATACTCAAAACTTAATTGGAAATGGCCCTGAGCAATCTCATCCATCTTTAAAGTTGGCCCTGATCTAAGCAAGGGGGTGGACTACAAGAGCTCCAAAGGTCCCTTCCCACCTGCGTGATCCTGTGACTCTAATCTGCCTGTCCTGCTCAGCCTGTGAGTCGTAACCCTGGTGATAACCACTACGGTCTCCAGCAGGGTGACAATAACTCCTCACAGGAGAGACAAACTTATGAAAGGTCAGTATGCCTCACTAACTGAACTCTCATTAACTGCAGATGGTTTAAAAGTTATTTGTTAATAAGCTGGGCACTAAAAGAGGCTAAACATGAGCTGAAAAGCGTATGAATTCTTGGAGGATCCTTTAACCACTGTTCAATCCAAAACACTTTTGTTTATTAACTTAGACACGAGATGGTGTAGTCATATCTACTAGAGGAGTTTTGCTGTTAAGACAAAATGTTCCCTCATTGATATGTTTCTGGTTTTGAGGCCAGGTGCACAAGTCTGATAGGAAACTATCAGTGTTAATACTCCTGCAATGTTTGTGAAAATGCAAGGTTTTACTGAAAGCTCCTGTCCTACAATTATTGCAAATTATTAAATGAAATAAATCTCATATTGTAAAAACAAAGTATGTTTTTCTAGCAGATATATTAAATTGCCGAACAAACATTAACAAAAAGCCATGTTCATTTTATGATTTACTGTAAACAATTGTTTCAGCTACTTAAAATGATCAGTATTTATTTATAAGTAATAATATATGGCATGTGTAGGAGAATGACCTGTGATCCCTAGTTAACATACCAACTTAGAAACCAGAAACCACAGCTTACAATAGATAATGAACACAACAAATCATTACGACAACAGGGCTGGAGGCAATCAATCAGTAAAATATGTGTTCATAAAATAACCAGTCCTCCTGATTTTCTTTTCTGCCTCCTTCCCTTCTCTTAATTCCTCTGAGCAGCATTGTGAAATATGTTTTCAAAGGGACATTCCCATGCCCAGATTGTTCTCAAAAATGTTTCTCTGCTTGATAACCTTTTAGCTCTGGTCTATCCATAATTCCCCCCCAACACACACACTTTGAAAGAAGATTCTTTTATGCTTTGGAAAAGTTTTTGTGGTCAGTACATCAGATCAGTGGAGAGGGTGAAATACTGAGTGAAGTTTGATGCTGCCTGCTGTGGCCAACACTGGCTTCATACCCACTGGACCACAGATATCATTCTGGCCAATGTAGGATGCCATTGCCTCTATCTCTGTTACTTTTCTAGCTTTTAATTTTTTAATTAATTTCTTAAGCAATCCCGTCCTTCTGTACATTGACTTCTTTACAAATTATACATACCAATAATTACAAACATTTGTGGGCAGGGAAAGGATAGTTCTCTGAATGGGGCAAAAACATTCTCTCCAGCATCTAATTTCTTTGTCCTGCTTTCCCTATATTTTTTCCCTGGTTTGTCCTTCCCCTACACTGCATCTGCCATCTACTGGCACATTACTGTAAAAGAGTTTGTCATCAGAGACTTAATTTCAGGCCCTTTTATGTAAGGACCTGTACCTAGCTCCAGTGCCAGCCCTAGCTATTGGTAGGGTCAGTGATGTGGACAGTCTTTCTTAGGCCCACCCTCACTAGCTGAGCCATAACATTGATAGAGAAGCTTTCAGAGACTCTGATTTTTCAGAGATGTGCAAGCCAAACTTTGGGGATTGACTTCTGTAAGGTATATCCATAGGTACAGAAACTGTATAAACAGAAGTTCCCCTAAAGTGACCACATTTTCCCTACTACTTCCCTTACCTTCCTAGCTTCCAACAGCCATGACAAAGACCTTACCACTTACTAAAGCAACCCTCCCTGCCAGATTTCAAGTTCCATTGCTCAAATATTTGGAGATACTAGGAACACTCAGTGATTACAGGAATGCTTTTTCTTAAGCAACCCATTTTTTCTTTCTGTTTTTGCCCAGGACAGATACTAGGCATAAAAAATGTTAAATGGTGATTTTTTTTTTTTCCCTCACCAAAATTATACACATTTGGAGAAAGGGTCCTCTGAGAAAACACATTAATCAGCTTTAAACATAGGCATTTTGGTCAATGCCACATCATTACCTATACTTTCCCTAGCACTCCTTGCAAAAACAAACTTTGTATTTGTCACCTTTATACTGTCTCAGCTTGGGACCAAGTAGTAAAGGCTCCTAAGGTGATGAGTGTATGTTGACTTCAAGGTCTGAGTTCTGAGGGACAATGCAAAGTGTAATCTTCTCATTAGCACATTTTTTTCTGCCTTAGAAGTAACAGTTACACCATACTAATAAAATAAGTCATGAAGTATGAAATTATTCATGAGTAAGACAGGCTGCATTGAGAACAAAGATATATCTTCAGAAATGCTTCTTCCTGAATGCCGTTTCAAGTTTCTTCATTTGTTCTTGGCAAGATAGTCAATGCCAATCTTTCAGAAATATGTAAGCACTCCTTTCTTTGAAGTCAGATGCAAACCAGCTGTTTCTTAACTCAACATCTCATTTATATCTCATGAAGAACACATTCTAGTCATAGGACAGCAGAAATAAAATCTTGTTTCTTGAACAATTATCTATCCTCAGAGCAGGAGTTGGGGTTTGAGGATTTGTTTTCTAATTCCTTTCTCCATGCATATACTCCATCACTTTCTGAATCTGCATATTGTAGATTTTCTTTGTTCATTTGTATCCATTTATATCCATTTATTACTTATTCCATTTTCTGTTTGAACTATTTCTGATTTGATTCACTGTCCTTTTATTTAGGAAAAGAATTCAGGTATGTTCAGCACATTCACTGCAACATGGTTTCAATCATGACGTTGCATATGACATCTGTTATTGTACATAAACTTTTCCAAAAATACACAGGAACTGTGTAGTGCTGTTTCACAGATACCATAAGCTGACATTTTTGCTACTTTGAATCTCTACCCTGTGTATTACACCTGCCAACCATTTCACTTTGTTGCTGTAAATCAGTTCTATTTCACCTTGATTTAGTTCATTACCAATTTGAGGGTAGACTGGAGCTGAAATTGAGTATTTACATTGTGCATGAAACACTTTACTAAATGTTTCTCATGGCGTGTTGACTATCTGCCATTAGCAACTCTATCCTCAACATTTTACTTCTGAAAGAATTAGACCATGCAATTACTACTATTATAGCTGTTGGTGAAATTACAGCTATTGGAAGGCATGTTGATTGGTACAAAGGGCACAATGAAAGGAAAAAAGCATTCATTTGTTCTGCTGGTCTGGGCTTTCTCAAGCAACAGACATCCTGCATGTTCCTCAGTTTTTCTGCTAAACAGTTAACACTTATATTAATTTCCTTTTTGAATGCTTTAAATCAACAGTGGCAGACAGAAAAATGACTAACAACAGCAGATCGAGCAGACTATTCATGTGGGCAAGGATTCACAACTTCATCACACTGTCTTCTTCTCTAATTTTTGTGTCCACTTTTGAAAGGATTTGACTATACATGTTTTTCATTAGCTGAATCTCCAAGGTTGTGTGGTTCAAGTCACAATTGTGCTTACACGAACCACAACTAGATTTAAAAACTGAGGGCTGGATTATGACTTGGTTATGTATTCAAAGGCAGATTTTGCAAGTGTACATAATCAGTCTGTTGGATTCCCAAGGGCTCAAAGCCAAACAAAACACATGTAATTTCAAGCATTCTAGATATAAAGCACTTCAGCCACTGAACATCACCTCTGCTTTATTAATGATTAAAAAGTTCAAGTTTATAATCTTCTGTTTCAAGACTGATGAATGGAATAGATGGATCTCCTTGATAAGACAACCATTGCCAAAACTCCAGCTGGAATAGCCTCTTTAAGTCATGTTAACTCTAAAGAGGCACCATCAAAAAGAAAGCATATTAAAAGGATGAAGCAACTCCCAGAGGGTGTGAAAAGCCAGACTGCAAACTCAGGAAACAACTGGTAGCCACTTTATAAGCATTTGAAAGCAGCCTCCACCCCATGTGCTTGGGTCATGGCAAGAAATACACTGGATGGAGTCATGAGAAGAACATAAAAAGACAAGGCAGTGGGGAGGTAGGAGAAAATCGTCCCACCTTCTTCCTCAGACGACTGGTGATTGTCACCAATGATGTAGCTTAACTTTTTAAATTGGATAGCACCAATTCTAATAAAAACATTGCAGATAGGATTATGACAGAGCATTATAAATGCCCTTCCAGGAGGGTTTCTCAATACAGTTACTTGAAAAATGACTCTGAAAGTGTAACTTCATGAGTGTGTAATATTTAAACATTTCTTAGCAGCTGCAGAATGGCAAAGTTGTCTGTGCAACTATAATTTGACATCTCCACACAGATGCATTATAAAAAGATTGCATAGCAGCCATGTCATAGACTACCTATCAGACTGCTCACCCAGAGTTCCTAGCAGGTGCTATTTTGTCTTGGCATTTTTACCTACTTTTGTTAGCAAAATTAAGTAGATTAAAACAAGACTGAAACATGCCAGTGGAGGATTGCTTACCCAAACTCATACATATTCACACAACATTCATACACAATTAAACCCATTATGGACTTTGCATTATAGATATTGACTTAAATGTATGCTGATAGCTTCCTGTTCAAAGTCTCAAAATAAAAATTGTCGTTAGCTATGTAAACAAGATCTATGTGACTCAGTAAACTTGTTCTCCCAAACACTTCAAAAGCCTCACTTAACTCTAAAAATAGTTTTTATACGATGTCTTGTTATTTTTAAAGGTCTAAATGTACACTGTTATAAAATAAAATCAAATAAAAATTAATTTCAGTGCAAGCAGGAGAAACAAACAACATGGATAACATGGAACCTCTTCCCTATTAACCTGATTTTCACTAGTTAATATGCCAGACTCCCATGCTCCCAGTGTAGCCCTGTTCTGATCTCGTTGGCTCTCTACAAGTCTTTACCTGACTACTGTTGTGTGTAGCACAGATATTACAGCACAACAAAAGTATTTGTTTGTTACATATAGACGTTAACATGACAAACTGCTTTGTAAGAAAGAGCCTGAAAAGCAAAGAAAGCATTTTCCCTTCATTATATTATTTTCTCCTTCAGAATGAACCTGAGTTAAAAAAAAAAAAAAATCAAAAAAGCAAGAAGTCAAATTATGCAGAGTGTTTTCCTCTTACATTCAGTAGGTATTAGACCACAACTAAAGTAAATAAATGATAAGGAGTGAAATGAATTTGCAGACTTTAATCAAGAGGAAAAATAACGTTGTACCTAAAGACACAGGATATAAGTGTTACAGGTTCAGTTCTCTGCTCTACTGCAAATTTCTTGCTCAGTCTTGGCTTCCCTAGCTATTAATGTGACAGTATTACTTTCTCTTCCTATCCTTTACTTGTTTTGCTCAGCCGGGCTATAAACTTTCAGAGGCAGGAGGCTGCCCCTCAGTGCATGTTTGTACAGCACCCAGCATAAAAAGCCATCATCTCAGATGGACCCTTTGAGCCCTAACTGAAGACAAACCACTTCACAGCTTTATTTTCAAAGATGTCTGACATGAAAAAAAACATTGTGAGTAAACAGATACAGAAATGCAGGTGCATTAGAATTTTACCTTTAGAGCACATTATACTTTTTAATTTTCATTCCCCTAATACTATTTTCTAGGCAGAGCTTAAATTAAGTTTGATCTCCAAAGATTTGAGACTCTGGGGATCTATCAATGGAAGGCATTTCTTCAGCTTTCTGGAATACACTTCTACACAGAGGATTAGTGGAAGTACTCAAGCTATTAGTTTCTGCTTTAGAAGACAGCATGACAGCTAAGAGGTATTATGAGAATCCATAACCTTCAAATTTGTTCCCAGCATAAGTCTGAAATAAGGCATGTACATAGGCCTTCAGGATCTTTTATATCTTGTCTATTTTACCAAGTCTTTTGATGAAACATGAGTATTCAGAGTGCAAGAAATATTAGAAAGCATCATTCAATGAGTCTGCTTGCATTATATAGTAACAGGCTGACCCACTATGAACTTCTCTATTGATTTTGAATCTTTAAATTTTACATTAATTTTGGCTTTAAAATACACCTTTTTTTCTTTCAAAAATCTGAAAACACTGTACACTAACTTTGTAAAGATTTTTTTTTCTTGGTCTTCTTGAATGCAATAGCTGAAGTCTGTAGGACTTGCAGAATCCAATGCAAGTGAGTTGCTATAAATAAACATCCACTATGTTGTAATAACTGACCTTTGGCCCACTCTTAGTGTCTCCCAATGGTAAAGTAGTATTCACTAGCTTAAACCATTAATCAGGACCAACAACTCTGAGGACAGATCTTTCTTCCAACAAATAAAGTACTAGTGTTGCATTTGGTGGTAAAAGATTGCAGACTAATACTTCCCAAAAGGACAAAAGTTACTACCTTGAATGTTTCAGAAGTCATTATTTAAGCACATCAACTAGTTTAAGATGTTCTTGCATCACTGGTGGTCCTTATCAGGATTGAGTCATGTTCTCTTAGCAGTGCTGTTGGACTGTGTTAAGACAGGTTTTTTAAGTCTGATTTTGAAGTCATATAGGAAAGATCTTATCCACTCACCCAAGGAGGAAGAAGTTTCATAATGCCTTTAAATAAACAGTCTCTTACTACCCAAGTTATGAGGGAGTAATAAGCAAACGAAAAGTCTCATTGCACTTCAACTTTCCACGTTCCATTCTCACACAGGTTTTAGTTGTACTTTCAAACTTTACCTTCACTGGAAAGTAGTATTTTAAAGGTACTGTTATGTATTTTCTTAAAAGAGCAGGGCTAGCTGATTTTACGTCCAGTTGCTGTAATCAAATACAGCTTTCTAAATCAATATATTTTTACTACCACACATTATTTTCATTGCAGTAAGATACAGAAGAACAACTTTTAAGAGCAACAGTATTGTAGTAGTATTCAGAAATCCTAGTACCTAACTACACTGTGTGTTATACAAACACTGAAGATGCTCTCTGCCTAGAAACTTCATCTCCTTCAAGTGTTAATGAATACAATCTTTATGAACACATGAAAGATAAATGTGAAACAGACATAAGTTTAAATATCAGAGCAAAGCTATGTAATGACAGCACACTGGATGCCAAAGATTAGCGTTTGTAACTTTCCTTCTTGTTGCTTCTTGTAACACAGTTATAAATTATTGCTCCTATGACTGCAGCTGCCAACATAGACTCTCGACAATACCTAAGAATAGACATCTGAGCATCACATGAGTTTCATTTCTTCTCTACTGTGTAAGCAGCATTTGTCAAATTATGCTTTGCATAAATTTGAAACAAATGCTCTATAAAACAAAGTATCAGTAAATGAAAAATTATGATCAGAGATGCACTGGCAATTAGAATGAAACAGCTGTAATTGACTGAAGAAACTAGTGACAATGTCAGTAACAATTTTCTCCATACTAGTGTATGTTTTGTGATACTGTATGTTAAAAACAATCATAGTCCCAAAAAAGGGCTACAGCATACGGACATATCCCCATTCGTCATCAGAGTCCTTCCACAGTGGCTCTTCTGCTTCTCCTTCAGTATGTTTCTATTTCACAGATTCCCCTATTCAATAGACCTAAACCAGGCCTGTCTCTTACGTTTTCATATCTACACTCAACACATACAAAGTAACTTCCCCCTATTATATCAAGAGCTTTTCATACCAACAAAGAGCTTTCTCCAGATCTCACTGAGAGGAATTACTGGGAGAGTGGGAGGGTGGTAAGACAGGAAGGGAAGGTGTTAAGTAACTACTTTATCCAGATATGATGCTTCTTAAAATCATTATTCTTGGCTGTGAAATACATCTGTTTGCCTGCAATAATTGGGTGCTACAAGAAAAACAGTAATAACGAAAATCACTCAGTTGCCTACAGAAAAAAGTATTCTCTTTAAAGAAGAAAGCAGATGTTAAACTAGAACAACTCAGGTTTAGCAAAGTAGATTTAACAAATCAGCACTTTGTCAATACACCGTTATGGTTCTTCCTGTGGTTGCCACTCAGCCTACATTTTCAGTGTCACCCATGACACACACTGGAGACATAAGATTACTTAAAGTGAAGTCAGATTCTAACATAATCCTGCACCATTTACAGTCTCACATTGGACTTTCTTCTTCTTCTGCAGCGGCCAGAACAGTTTCCACAAAAAAAGATTTTTAAATAAAAATAGAGGGAGGCATGTGACCTCCAGAACATAAACCAGGACATGGTAATCCAGATCTAGCTTTGACATTAAAAAATAATGGGAGAAGGTTGCTGCTGTGAAAAAAAAAAACCTCACACACACAAAGAAAAACCCTGGCTCTTGAATCTCAAACTACCTCGGTTGCCACCCAAAACCAGAGCAAAAACCTGCATGTTCCAATCATTAGTTTAACTTCTATTGATTTTAAATTAGCAAGGCAGCTGTCATAATATAAGCCCTGCAAGAAAGATGTCTTCAGGAAGAAATGGAAAAGAAAAGGTAAAAATGTTATCCTTTCACAATTCTGATTGATTTATGAGCTTTGCACTTTTGACGTTCACTGCTCACTCTCAAAAGGTTTGTGAAAGTCAAACTCCAAACAAGGCAGAATAAATTAAGCAAAAGAGAAATGGCCTTTTCTGTTGTTTAATATTTAAATGCATCAATTTATTACCTGAACCCACTGTTCTTATTTTGTTCTATGATTTCTAGAGACAGCAGGTAGCTTAAGGCTGTACATTATCAGATTCTTTAACTGGAACAATTGTAATACTGAACTGGAGTCAGCGGGGGCTACAATTAATCATGCACTGAATTAAAAAGGGTTAAATGAAAAAAGTTTTTGGTAGTATAACAGAGACATGCACACAGGTGTATTTGGATTAAACAGCTCAATCAGTCTAATGGTCAGTCTTGTTTCACCATTACCCATGCTGCCTTACCTCCACCCTAATCCTGTCCATATAACCATCTATACACTTTTCTTCTGGGTTAATTTTCTGTCAGTTTAGTGAGCTTAATTGACCAATCCAGGAACCACTCTGGTGCAACGGAAATGGCAGGCATATATTGCCTGGAGTGGGACTGTACCTTTCATTGGCAACTATATTTTAGACCAGCCTGCCACATCTCATAGAACTTTTTTCATAAGCATCCTATCCCTTCTAAACTGCACAGCTTTTGGCTTCTTGGTTGTTATTGTGTTAACCGAATCACTTATTCAATTGCCATATTCTCTTCCACTGAGTTTCAGAGTGAAGGAATGGAAATAAGGAGAAACGAAAATAAGGAGAAAGAAATGTCTCTTTCCCCCTCCAGAAACATCACAGATTGTGTAAATATTAAAAAAAAAATTCTCTTTTTTTCCTTTTTGTGCTGCATTTTGATTTTAGCACTGTTAAACTCACTGATCTTTTTTCAAATCAAACTCAATGAAAAAAGTGCATGCACATGATACTAATGCTGCGTAATTATGAAAATGCAGAAAACAAGACATGCTTCTGAAGCTTCCAAAACAGTTTATGTCACTCTGAATACACCCTGCTAATCTAATACCATAAAATATATTTAAAATATTAACTTTTCTGCAGAAAAAGACTAAAAAAATTTGAAGTTTAATTTCACTAACAGCCATCACACTTTATGCCAACACTATAAATTTATGTTTTTACAAAGCATTCCATTTCAGCGCATCCAGACTGGAGAAATGAAGTACAAGAATTTTGGGGAGCCTTTTTTAAGAAAATAAGCCTGACTGCCCTAATATCACAGTTTTATTCCATACAGTGGCAATACTTTTTCTAAGAGAACTCTATTGCAGTTGGCTTATCATGGCAGAAGTGTTGTGAATAGCTTTGACAGACAGGAGTTTTGCAATGAGATCGTCATAGGCTTAGTTTGGATCTTCCCTTGTCTGATTAGACAGAGAGTATTTTACCACAATTGGCTCTAGTCACTGACTGATTTTCATTCCCAAATACCTGTCATCACCGTCACTGATGCATTCAGGAAGAGCAAGACTACAGCCAAACAGCATGATGTGTTGATAGCAGCTGAGACGATTGAGATAACTGAAGAACTTCAGGAACTTTTCCATTTCAATACTTTTGACAATAGAAATAATTGAAGTTATAGTGGTGTAGTTATATGGCAGCATTTGGCACTGGCTGTTGGTGATATTTATGCAGGCACCTGTGAAATCAAAACAATATATTTAGAACAAAAGTACTATCATTTAACAGTTGGTTCAAAGCATACATTGAATTGACTGGTCAGTACATATAATATATAAGCAATGCCTGAACCTCACAGATAAGATGACATTCCATAATGCTATCATAATACTGTCAAAAAATAAGTATCCAAGAAAAAAAGGAATCTGGAGAAGCTTGGTAGATTAGTTTAGAAAACCAAATAAACTCTTAGATATTTTCACAGTCCTCTGACTCTCTACAAAACTGGACTAGAAATAACACAAAACAGATTTCTTTCTGACACAGCCTGGATGAACACACCATAAGAATAGCCTGGATACACCCAACTTTGGCTGAAACTAAGAATGGAAGTCAAACAAAACAATTAAGGATGACTGGGTTCTGAAGCTGCTCTGGTTTTAGTGTTTCCATGAAGTTTCTCTTTTTGCTACCATTCTACTTTGCAGCTGGACTTTCCTATTTATTGTCAACTTGCTTACCTATTTTCCCCAAGGTGATAGTTTTACCTCCACAGTCTTTCTTCTCTATCCTATCAACATAGAATTACCTGATTTTACAGGTTGAACGCCTACTCTGTCATAAACTGTTGTCTCACTCCTGACCTACCAGAGCAACCTCTCTCTTCTTCATCAAGAACTATTAAAATCTAGTACTTATGACAGCTCCCTACTTTGATGAAGGCCTTTCTAGGCCACCTAGTCAGGCCTCAACAGCATTTTTTTCACACTTGGAGCATATCCACATTGTACAATGAGCGGGGACCTCAGCCTATTCTTAAGACCAGACTCTGCCACTAATCATGCTGTAAACAAATCAAACTCATGCTAAATGACTGTTCCAACTCCAGCCTTCCGAAGGGGAAAAATGCCTGAGCACATTCAAGCCTCAGCACTCCTGTTCTCATTATCTGAGCAAACTGGATACAGGTAACACCAAATGGGGTAGATCCCTCCCATCAGGCCTTTTGGGACTGGCTTCTTCCAAAGGTCGTTCACACCTGAACTCCAGACTTGATAAAAGCTGGGGCTGTAAAGTACATAGGATGCAGCATTAAGAGTTCAGCAAGTCTGTCTCTTCCTCACCTGTCAGTCTAGATGCAGTCTTCACTGTCTAAATCCACTAGTGGCAAATTCCAGTATCAACAGACTAATACAACCTCACTAAAAGTAGGGAAAGCAAAGCATAATGAAGAAAGATTTCATTAGAGCTTTTTCAAGTTGCAATGTCTTTGAAGGGATGGACAAAAAAAGGTGGGTTTCAAATTTTATCTAAACTTGGTAAAAAACAATCCCTATTTTTTCAGTGCCTGATGAGTACGCTCAAAAGTTCCCCTCTTTGTCTTCTCTCTCTCCAGAAATCTCAACAAAAACTAAGGAATTGAATCTTGCCCCACTGAAATAACAGCAAGTTTCTCCCCTCATTCTAATCAAGCTAAATCTATGTCCACAAGTCCCCATGTTAAGATTTCCCCCTCTCCCAATACCGCCAACAAGAAATCTTAGCACCAGTGTACACCCATTTTCTGCTATAATCTCTTCTCATTCCCACAGTACAGTGACTAATAGATCTGTTCATCTGGGAATCACATTTTTCCATACAATTCAGGGACAGATTCTCCATTCAGAATTAAAAGTAAATTCTGGGAGATGAGCAAAAATAGTGGTGAGCCTCCAAATTAAGAGCACTTTCAAAACTGCAGAGTGCAGTTTTCAAAAGTGACTATATGAGTTAGTACCACATGCCAATGATTTTCAGTGCAACTTCTGCTCTGAAGTTGTACAGTTCTTTTTGAAAAATACCACCAGGATTATCATCAAATCTACCTGTTAGGCTGTGAGACCAAAATCTGGTGATACTAAAACAGCTTTCCAGGGGAAAGGGAAAAAAGGTAGAAGGAAGGGAAGGAAATTCACCTCAGAATCACAAAGGTTTTTTTTAAAAGCTGCCATCTCTCTAATGACTACTCACTTTGTGACTTTTGCACTGTATCTTAACCACTATAAAAATGTAAAATCTCCCTCCATTTTTTGCATTACATTTGGTACTTGAACAAACTCATTGCCATTTATTTGTAGTGCAAAGATTATTATTTTTTTTTATAACATATTTATTGCTTGGGAAACTTTAACAAGAAAACACAGAAGTTCTGATTTGAAGATTAAAAATATTGAAGCTTTACAGCAGATATTTTTTAAACTGCTAACTTCCTCACAGTTATCTCTTGCCTACATTCTTTTGCTGATGCTGGGACTACATTTTCAGTAACTGTTCTGGTAAGAGGATAACATACCCACGCAAAATTCTGGGTCTCCTCCACTGGCAAAAATTTCACACTAAAGTTATTTAAATAAATCAAATTATCCTAAATGGGGGTGGGGGGACACATAGGGCTTACACAAGTGGAACTTCAACAAAATGATTCACGAAATCATCATGTGCCTCCTGAATCCCAATTGCAAAATAGTCCCTGCCATGGCATGGGCCAAGAAGCAGTGACATTTTGGCTGAGATAATGTGCATGGGCTGCTTTAGACCTTTTAAAATGCACACAATCCTGACAGAGAATAGTAATGGTTCCTTGGAGCTATCTGATCTTTTAGGAGTAGTCAGTGGCTGGAAAACACAGCACTGAATTCAACATTCATGACTGATGGAATTTTATAGCAATTATACAAGAATTTTTAAAACAAAAAGAGATGGAAGGAGGGAGTGAACCTACGACCTATCCGTGCAACAGAATCATGATCCATCATCAGTTCCATGGATCTTGCATTCCTGTAAAAGGACATCAGTTCAGTATTATCCCAGGTATAGCCATAACCTGGAACACTCTTCTGGAAAGCAGGTGCCCTGGTTAGAACCTTGCGTTTTTAACATGGGTCCTCAATCCACCTCTTCTATTTTTTGTTCCATCATTCACCCAGCAAGTAAATTACAGGTGAGTGTCTCATACCATCCACACCTCTGAGTCAAAAACCATAATTTCAGGGTAATAGCAATTGTTGTATCACAGTGTTATATACATCCCAGATTGTCACTGCAGTACTAACAAGTCCTACAGTCTCAAAAACCTTCTCCAGTAAATTAAGGAAAGCTACCTTGTGTTCATACACATTTAGTTCTGCACAGGACTAATGAGCTGAAGAACAGCATCAGCCCTCTCCAAGCTAGCCCACAGACCTCTAACCCAGCAACAGGCAGACGTATCCTTACTGCTTTGCAGGGGACCTCTCAAATTCCACACAGATGCCTAAGTTGGTCATACTTTGAGTAACACATTATTTCAGAGCAAGGTTGTTTCACCTGAACTGAGACCAGAAGAGAACTGAAAGTTTCTCTATCCTGATCATTTGCACAAAACAAGTCCCTCCATTAATTCTTGCATCAAGCCCAATATCTTGTGGTAGACAGAACATAATCTTTCAGACAGGCAAGTCTGCTCAGAGCCAAATTACTCTGTATGTAGGCAAACAGTGATAGAGACACAGTATTCTACAGAGCAAGCAATAATTTATTTTAAAGGGCATTAGAAGTAGGAGAAAAGCTATTTAAAATACAAGCAAAAGGGACTGTTTATTTAATTAAGAGTTGGTATTTAAATAAAAATAATAAACAGATAAGGTAAAAATATATTTTAAGAAGAATAGCAGTATTATTTTTTTTAAACAAACAGAAAATCTGAATAATTACACTGGCAAACAGCCACAAATATAAGAAAAGAATGCAGTAAGCCTCAAAATGCATAACTGTTCTACCAAATTGCTAAATTCTGCTCCATATGTACAGGCTAAGTGCATTTTATAAACTATGTGGCCCTGCAGCGCCAGAATACTAATCTGACTGATGGTATAACATACTAGTACTAAACACGTTACAAACCAAGCAGGAAACAGACCAGAGAAGAAGACAAAAAACAAATACAAAGAAAAGCCTCAATCTATTTCCTTCTTTTCTCCAGTAAAGATTCATTAATTATAGCGAATACAAGGCACATAAATGCACTTCAGCAATACCGGGGGGGGGGGGGGGGGGGGGGGGGCGCGCCAAACGCCCCCCCCCCCCCCCCCCCCCCCCCCCCCCCCCCCCCCCCCCCCCCCCCCCCCCCCCCCCCCCCGCCCCGGCAAAAGCAGTGAATGGGAATAACAATGTGAAAAAGCTGTTGATCAGAACAGCGTGGTTCCTAATTATATGTGTCATTTCTGACATTAATCTAAATTAAGAGTTTTCTGTTTATCGTTGGCTATTGCCAGATGGACTGACTTGGTAAAAAAGGGCTTCCTTCTATTCCAACAACTGCAATGCAAGTCAACAGTTTCATATTCAGTGCTGCTGAAACTAATCTAAACAACACATTTTCCCTTTCCCTCTCTCCTCTTCAGATTGTTCCCAGATTGCACTACCTATGGGCTGCATCTGCACAAAGTGAACTGGACTAGAAGACTGAGCTGACTGAAAGTAACTACTACATTCTTTCCCAAAAGGCAATGTTTATGGCAGCCCCAAAGAAATGCAACTAGAACTGCAGCTTAAGCTTAATTAATCATTTTAGTTTTAAAATGCTCAACCATCCCCGTAACAATAAGGTCACAATTCCTCACGCAACAGTGGTTGTCACTTCTGGGTGTTTTTGAGGCCATGCAATGAACTAGCTCTGGGTGTTAGCCTATCTGAAAAAAACAGCCTTTCCTCTCCTTTCCTACCCCACTTTTTAATCTTTTGGTGGGCACAGGGTGGAGGAGAGAAAGAGAGAAAAACCCAACTATTTCACTTGCATCAGATGATCAGGTTGAATAGCTTTTTGGCAGCAAAAACATTTGTTCTAGGACAAGTGAAGGGGCAGTGCAGTGGCAGGAACCAGCAGGTTAAGACCAGAGCCTGCCCACAGCAGCTGAAGCAGTGCTTTTGCAGAACGTGTCATCGCTGGCCAGCACCATAAAGCATTTTAAAAGGGTTAGGAACATTTGAATTGCACCATCAGACTCAACTGCTGTCTGACGAGAAATGAAAGAACATCTTTACTTTAAAAATGGATTAATAAATCTGGTGCAGCTTTGCATTCTGAATGCATCTGCTTTGTAACTTGCACTATAAAAACAGATCTGAGACCTTTCCTCCTCGCATTAGCCATTTTAAATGTAATGCAGTTAAATGATGCCTTCAGTTAAAGTTAATGTGAACTGGCCTAGATCCTGGCTAGGGTGTATTTTTACTAGGATTGTCATAGCAGATCTGCAAAACAAGCCTCTGTCTCAAGTATGCAAAGCATAACATGGTATATGAGAGCGCTTGAACAGGAAAGTATACAGCCAGATTTTCATATCTCAGGTCGAGTTTACTGAAATATAAAATAATCTTTTTAATCAGAGCAAATTTTCCATAAGCTACTTAAAGATGTTCTGTAAAATGCAACAGTGTTCAATTTGCAGCAGTAATCACCACCTACTTCGTTACAGAACTTAGCTTAGTACACTCTCAGTACTAAGTTGCACAGTTACAGTCCGTAAGTTCACTGGTAAAGCCTCAGTAAACCCAAGGAAACATGGCAACATTCACCAGGCTCTTTCATAGCAAAAGCTCTACCAACATGGAATGAAATCTCATCTTTAATCCCAAAATGTCTTGAAAATTTCTAGGAATCCCATTAAAAAGAGCAAAACCAAACCAAACTTATCCATTCTAACTTAGAAATCTGTCTAACTTGCCTACAGTAGTAATTTGCAGACTTCTTGATTTGGGAATGACCTTTAGCAAATAAATTTTTTTACAATCCCAAGTTGCCGTGTTCTCCTGACCTTAAAAGGATCTTGTGACTCTGCTTGATTTCACAATCTTATATGTGAGACGTATGGAGCTATAGAATGCCTTTTTCACCTTCTCTGTCCTGTTGCTATTGAATATCCGGATTGTCATGGACTTCTGCTCCAGATCAAAGGAGCATGGCATTCCACTTAGAATCTGATCTTTCCAGCAAAACTTTTTTCCAAAACTCATTACTGGCTTCAAAAATTTTAATACCTCTTTTAATTTACTATGACATCTTGGTACATTTTTCCTTTCAATTAAAACAGAAGATGCACAGATTTTCTTGGCCTCCCTCCAGTTATGAACTTCTCATGTACAGTCCACTTGGGACCAAATATCTGATACTGCATTTCAGATGTTTTCTCCGTAGCTCAGGAAAAGCACCCAATAAGTGATTTTCTTCTGACACACTTCAATAGATGCTAGGATCTATCCTTTAGAATCTGCCCAGCAGGGAAATCTACAAACCTCCTTAGTTCAAGTTTCAGGAGTTAAAATCAACTATTTCACGAAAAAAGCATAGTCTCCACAATTTTTTCACATGAAAGCTAGCTTGAAAACACGATTTCCACAACTCATGGCAGCCTCTGTTTCCTGATACAAGGGACAGCTTGGCTGCCAAGTGTGTACGCTGGGTGGCTGTTCCCTTCTAAACACATTCTCAGGCCCTTCCTTGCATTTTTTCCACACTCCAAGAAAAGCTGCATATTTGTTCTCTTCCAGGACACATTATACCATAACAGAAAACACCAACAAATCCTTAAAGAACAGCACAGAGTCATATAACACTACTGAAGAAAATAAAAAGGATACATACACATTTTGGAGGAAAAATGCCAACATTTCTACAACTAGGAAGAGCACTAGTTGGGTGCTCTCTTAACCCCTTGGAAAAGTAAAGTTAAATCATAGAATCATAGAATCATTTAGGTTGGAAAGGACCTAAAAGATCATCGAGTCCAACCGTCATCCATGCCCACAATGCAGGACAATAGATCTTAAGAAATTTAAGAAACTAATCATATGATAAAAGATTAATAAAATCAAATTAGTAGTGGTGTCATACTCATAAGCTTTAACACTACAAGAAAAGTAAGGTCTGAAGGAAAAGATATTATTTAATTGCAACACCTGACACAGAATAAAGTATTACTAGCATTTCTATCAAAGGAAAATTCAGCTGATAGATTATGATGGTTTATGAGTCTTCTGGTCTTGACAGTTCCACCAATGGCTAAAACAGATCACACCACCCTCCAGCCAAAAGCCTTCTCTGTATTAACTACTGTTTTGTCTCCCATGGATATAATTTATTTCTCACAATTAAAATAAAATTTAGATATGATTTCTCTCACTTTATTTCCCTGGGCTTTGCTTCGTCATACATGATTTAGTGAGAGGATTATGCCCAACAAAACTTGCCTGGTTTTCCCAGCTTTCTCAGTATCGGGTGTAGGTGACAAGGGGGGTGTGCAGGGTGCACTCTGTGAGGAGAGGCCAGGGCTGCCCCATGCCAGACAGGGCCAGTTCCAGCCAGTCCCAATGGACCCACTGCAGAGCACAGCTGAGCCCCTCAGCCATGATGGCAGCCCCTCAGGGAAAATATGTTTAAAAAAGGGCAAAATGCTGCAAAGGGGAGTGGGAGTGAGCAAAAAAAGAAGAGTGAGAAATAATCCTGTGAACACTGAGGTGAGAGAAGGAGGGGAGGAGGTGCTCCAGGTGCCGGAGCAGAGATTCCCCTGCAACCCATGGAAGAGACCCTAGTGGAGCAGGTATCCACTCAGCAGCCTGTGGAGGACTCCATGCCACAGCAGGTGGAGATGTCCTCAAGGAACTGCAGCCTGTGCAGGACCCATGCTGGAGCAGGCTTATCCTGAGGGACCACAGCCCACAGAGAGGACCCACATGGGAGCTGTTCTGGAAGGACTGCAGCCAGTGAGAGGGACCCCACACCGGGGCAGGGAAGAGGTGTGAGGAGGAAGAAGCGGCAGAGAGGAACTGTTATGGACTGACCACAACTCCCAGTCCCCATCCCTGCTGTGCCACTCACAGCAGGGAGGAGGTAGAGGAGTTGGGAACAGAGTGAAGTTAAGCCTGGGAAGAAGCGCGGGGTGGGGGGACGGTATTTGAGTTCTTGCCTTTCTTTCTCACCATCCAACTCTATTTTTCATTGGCAATACATTCAATTAATTTCCCTCAAGTCGAGTCTGTTTTGCCCGTGATGGTAATTGGGAAGTGATCTCCCTGTCTTTCACACATCCCAAGAGATTCTTCATCTTGTTTCTCCCTCCATCGTCCTGTTCAGGGGAGGGAGTAAGAAAGCAGCTGGGCGGATATCTGGCAGCCTGCCAGGGGCGACCCACCATAGTCTAATAAAAACATTCTTTCTTTTCAAATTCAAGTAACATAAAAAATAATTGAAAACACTAAAACAAATTCTACAAAGGTGATTAGTTTCAACTCATGCATTGCTGTAGTGTCTTTTTAAATCTTTAGTAAAGTTAGCCCAGATCCCACTTAGCCACATCAGATTTGGGTAATTTTTATGTGCTTCTCACTGCATGAAGTTGCCCATGACAGAGAAGATAAAGCCCATGCCAATCAAGCAGACCTTAAACAGAGACATTGGACTCAGAGTCATGTGGAAACATTTCAGTGAAGTTTGAAGAGGAAGCCCAAGAGAAGGAGAAATTGTAGGTCATCTTTCTGTATGGAAGGCTAGACAGAAGCAAGGAAGAGACAGGGACACATCAAAGATGCAGTAATGGAATTAGGTACTTTGCATAGTTCCTACTACAGAATAAAATCCTGGTAAGTCTCTGTCAAGGTACATTGATTATAAGAGTATAAATTGGATGAAGACATAACATGGACAGAAAACCAAAATCAAGCTGTGGAAGGAAATAGCTTTAAAAAAATCTCAAGTCTTCAATTCTTTTCAAGTCTGATCAACATCTCTGTATCATTTGTACTATTTTCTTCAGTATAAAATTCTCAATTCTTCCAAAAACTACTCTGTTGGCTATTCTGCAGCTGTTTGTGTCAGGACATATTTTGAATCACAGTCTGAAATCAATAAAGAAACTTCACAGACAGTTTGGCTATACTACTCAAAATATACCAGTTAAACTAAGTCACAATTTTCTTCATATTTTCAGGTTGGATCCAGTTCACTTGGCTTTGTTTTTGAATCAGCCAGTTAAAGATATTGTTGTTGTTGTTTTTATTTCTTCTGCTGCTTTTCCTTAATATTTCCCCTTTAAGACTCCTGAAAATGCTTGTCTTTCAGACATCTGTCCTAAATTTGCCATTGTAAATAGTGAGACAAAGAATGCATTTCATTTCTTCAACAATTTCAAGCTCTTCGGTGTCTGAATGATTCTTGCTATCTGTTGGGAGACCCCTGCTGTCTTCTCCCCAGAACATCTCTTATTCTGGATGCAGTGGAAATTACTCTTTATATGACTTAACCTCCCATGTAATTACACTTCCTTTCATTTTCCATCTTTACCTTCCCTTCACTTTCTGTATCACAATGTCAGCTTCATTCTCTAATTTCTACAATCCTGTATTCTCAATACAGCTCTTACTTTCAGATAGTTAGTATGTTCCTATTTATATACTTTCTCCCCTACCCAAGACATAACAATCATTACTTATGAGTGTGTATACTTTTCAATAATGAGTGCAATTACAATGACTGCAATTTACCTTTCAACACATCCCACCTTGCTTGTGTTTGTTATTTTCTTCTACTTAGATTTCATCCAACTTTTCTGCACTTAAAGGCTTATGGTTTAGATAAGATTTTTAAAAATTGTTTACACAATAATTTTAAAAATATTTATGAGGGTGTAAGCTATTCAGATACAAAAATGTATAGTAACCAGGTGTTTGGGGTTTTTTTTACATTGTTATTTTAAGTCTAAAGAACCATTATATTTTTATGTCACTTACCACTCAGTTCCATTTCTTCCCCTCATGGAATGCTGAAACACTTAGAATACAAATACTGCACATGCATTTTTATCTACAGTTGTTGTTAACCAGAGTACCTAGTCATCCCTCCAAAATTAAATCTATTTGAGAGGATACCATTTGCTTTACAAGCAGCTCAAAATTATATATGTTAATGAAAACATTAGAAATAAAAAGAGTGTTCTTAACTTTATTTGCCTACATATTTCAAAGCACTAAACTGAATATTTTAGACTGCCATAGATTTAACCTCTTTCATTGGATATCCAAAATGAGACATCCGGTTCTGAAAAGTATTGAACATTCACAATGCACAAAGTCTTAAATTAAAGCTTCATCTAATTAGAGGTGCACTACTCTAATAAGCACTAGTTGGATGCCTCGAATCAGAGGTCACGGGTTTGGGAAAAGTTGCAGAGTCTCTCTAGCAGACCATGGGTAATTAAAGAAATTCCTAAGTTTAGCGCTGTGCTCAAGATCCTGTTGAGAAACTGCTTAAAACTCTTCATATCCCTACATGTGGGGACGATAAGGTAGCCACGGAATAAATAGAAAATTTTTTTTCAGAACCACTAAGCACCAGCAGACTCCATTCAAATCAACGGGGGAGGTAGACACCAACTACTTTTTTAAAAGCACTGACTTTTGCATATTTGGAATTTCAATCTTGAAGCTAGACAGCTTCTCTACTGAGAGCATCTTTTAAGCCTGGGCTGAAGTGCTTTCCAAATACGGATGAATTTAGCATATGCACAAGTGGTGTTGTAAATAGTCGCCTTCCCTTTTAAAATCTGTCACTCTCTTGACCTCTGTAGCACCTTAAGATTTAATGTGAGCCAAGGCACATTGTCACCATAATACTGGAAAAATAAAAAGCTTGCTAAAGAGACATCTGTAAATGAAGAAGGTTCCAAATTCTTCATGACAAGGGAAGTGGCATGAAAGAAACTGAAGTACCACAATGAATGAAGAACAGCTGAACGGCATTTACTCATCTCTGGTTCCTGCTAGGATTCTCTTCAATTATATGTATTCATTTTGTTTCTATTGAGGTACATTTGCACAAAATCAAAACAATATTTCAAACTTCCACTCAAACTGACACTTAAAAGGAACATCATGTACATAATACATGTCATCTGCCTTTGATTAGCTCAAAACTTCTGTTAGGAAGAGAAACACAATTCACTTCTGCAACTGTATTAAATAAGTAAAGTATTTTAGGAGTAATTTTAAGAGCTATGCCATGCAAAAAAAAAGAAGTTGTAGTCAATAAGGAGCTTATTTAATAAGAATCTCACGGTTCAAAAGCATTTATTTCTTAAGCTTCAGGCTTTAGAAGTTTTATTAACAGCTCCTGTGTAATCAATGCATTTGGTGCTTCCATCCTGATGTATAGCAACCCAAGTACGTAAATAATAGGACAAATAATACAAATACAGTTAAGAAACGCTTTCTTAGAACAGTTGTTCTCAAGCATTTTCATAATTGAGGCCACATCTTTATGGATTATCACACACACCTCCTTTCCCCCAGCTGTTATTTCTTATACCATATCGCAATTTCTTAACATCCCTAAGGCAGTTACAGCAGTTGCTTTTTTCCTGCTAAAACAATGTACTTGGGGATTATGTCACTGTGGTGGTTTACTTTTACAATCTGACCCCACCTATTTACCAAATAGCCCAAAGGTTTCTTCATTGATGTACACCAGGCGACATTTTCCATTGTCTTACAACTAAAACCAAGGTCCTCTTACACGACTAAAGCATTCCTTTATTATATATTCACTTCCTGAAGAAAGCATAAGAAGCTGTAGTTTCAAGATTAAAATTTATCTCCAATTTTTAAAGATGGAGGCTTACTGAGGAGTAAATTATTCTACAGCTATCTTTCTCTAACCTGATGCCAACTACTACCACACAGGTTATTTGCCAAAAGAAGTCACAAGATCAGTGTTCAGTTTGTTGCTGTCTCCCACTGATATCTGCTCTCCATTAAAGACACACTAAAACTACAGGGGGTTGCTCTATCACAATCAAATAAGACGGACAGATTCTCCCCATCTTAGGTTGTTATGGTGATTATATTGGTCATTGTAATAAGCAAGTGAATAGAAATGTCTGTGGGTGGAGAAAATATTTTAGAGCCATACAAGATAGCTTAGAACCTTAATCATGCTTCATGACCCATCCATTTTGACTCTCTATTCACTAGATCACTGAAACTCAAATATCCACAAACTTATTCCCACACTGCATACATTCCACAGTCTGATATAGCTATATTGCAAAAGTGTCCCTTTTACACCATAGCAAAATGGTAAGGTAATTTATCATCTAAAATGTGAAGATTTGTAAAAAGATTTCACAAATTTAATTTTAGCAAACTGTTTTTGCTATAAAATATGTTAGACATCACGAAAAAGAGAGTACTCTTTCAGTACTTTGAAACAAGGTCTTGTCCGTGAGGACTCAGGCTGGAGCAGGCTTACCCTGAGGGACTGCAGCCCACAGAGAGGACCCACATGGGAGCTGTTCTGGAAGGACTGCAGCCAGTGAGAGGGACCCCACACCGGGGCAG
>JAVJGG010000054.1:19063456-19083090 GCA_035590195.1 Aviceda cuculoides | reverse complement strand
CTGAGCATGGGCCCCCTGTAAGGCACTCGCCCGGGGGGGATCTGCCAGGAGCCTGCAGGCATGGGGCACCCCAGGTCCCGCGCAGCAACAGCCGCGCTCAGCGGGACACCTACACGACCCCCCAGAAGCAGGCGCGGCGGCCACCGGCCGCGGCACCCGAGGCGGGGAACCGGAGGGCCCCGCGGCGGCGGCTAGGGCTGTGCTGAGGAACGGGTCTTGCTCTCTCAGCTCCTCACAGCGTTGGACGTGCTGGGGGGGCGGCGGGGTGATGCCAAGCACAGAAAGGTACGGCAGAAGATCAAGCTTGGTCGTGTGACTTTTCACGTTAGGAGCTGAACGCTGCCACAGATCTCCACTGAAACTTTTCTTGTGAAATGGCAGAGGGGTGACTAGGCTGTCTGCTAGGACAGAAGTACGAGAGACTTGGCACGGAAAAAAAGGGATACTAAATACACGTATGCATAAACACCAGTGAGTGGAAGAAACAAAATCGGATACTAATACCTCTTGTCCCAGTGCGTATTCCCTTAGTTTACAGGATGTTTTTCTAGGAAGAATGTCAACCCTCGCTCATTCTCCTTCTTCCTGTCTCCCCTAATCAGCAGTATTACAAAAGAGGGAGTCTGCTTCATTTGAAACAAAAACATCCCACTCAATCTCATACACTTGAGATCTCTCCTGGTCAGTCCCCCACTTTACTGCCTAACTGCAGCCTACTTTTGTTTCAAAGAGAAAAAAGCACCAATAAAATTGTACTGATATTTATCTTGGAAAAGCATCCTTTATTCTTTAAGATAATTACTATTTAGTATATGGTTCTTTTTCTGTTAAGCATTGATTGACAGACAAACAGAATATTACTGCATATACTTCTAAATTCCATGAATGTACACTACTGAACCTATTTGTTCACCTAATACTCCCTTCCTGACGTTACCGCTATCAGCAAACTCTCCAGTGAACCATCCTAGTGACTTAGGACCATGGCCCATGCCTTCAGAAAACATTTAAACATGAACTCACACAAACTCAAATCCCTCCACAGGAAAAACATATTCTTTACTTGCTTTCCAGCAGAGAGGTAACAGGACACATTTAACTCAGAAGCTGGCCTTTGGTAGGTGCCACCATTATATGTTCAAGAAAAATTCTAAGAATTTACAGCAAATATAAATAACAACCACCTAGGAGTATAATAACTTCTAGCAACCTAAAATTTTGAGCCTTCACAAGTCAGAGGTTGCAACTAGACTATTGTATTTAAAAGCCCCCTACAGACCAAACCCTCGTGAAGTTTTCCAAGCATTTTCACACTTTCTGGTTTTCTCATCATCCTGTGGCAATGAGTTCCATGAATGCATCCTTTTTTTTAACTTACTGTCTGATAACAAAAACAACAAAAACCCCCAAACAAACAAACAACAAAAAAGGCCCCTACCAATATAATGAAAACCAGTGAGTAACTGTTCCCTGTTCTATTTCTCCAGGACACTCAAAATGGTATGGATATTTACCACAACCACTTAGTCCTCAGCCGGCTGTTTTCCATCAGGAAAACAGTGTCTTCCTCCTACTTAGTGCCTCCTCACAGCTAAGCCACTCCAAGTTTCTACTGGTCTGCTCACCTGCTCTTTGCCTTTTCCAATTCTACCATTGTCTTTCTGAACTTAAGACACTGATGTAATGAGATTTTCTGTTTTTTTCTTGGCAGACTTCATGATGATACCTAACACCCTGTTTGCCACCTTGACAGTCATGGAGCCAGAATGCTGTCTGCAGCAAATAGTCAGGTCTCTTTTTTGGTGGCAAAGCTAGCTGAAAGTCCAGCGTTGTATCACATGGAGTTAGGGTTGTTCCCCACTCTCCAGCATTCTTTTGCACCTATTGGCACAAAGTCATCTGAACCTTTTATCAGTCACTCTCTCCACTATGACACCTTTATGCGATTCCCAGCTATTTATTTTAGACAGATAATTTTGTATTAGCAGAAATGTTGTTACTTGACTATTCACTGCTTTCCCCAATTGAAAAACCTTGTAAGACTCCACCAGTCATCTTCACTGTGGAGCCCAACCATTCATTCTTATTTTTCTTTTGTCTTTTTACTACCAACTAGTCTGTGAGAAGAGTCTGTTTAAGACTTCTCAGTGAAGTCTCTTGTTAACAGCATTTTGAAAAACCCAGTATGTTGTATTAACCAGCATTTTCACTGACTCCTTCGAAGAAGTTTCCAACAGACTTGTGAGGCATTGCTTCCCCTTGTAAAATGAAAATAAACTTTTCCCACCTCTTCCTTATTGTCTCATGCATTTCCATTTAGCCACTAATCTATTCTTTACTAGAACTTCTGCCAAATAACTTCCCTCTGCTTCAAGGACTTCTTAAATAATTGATGTCATATGTGCCAAATTTCATTCCTCTCCAGTTAGTAACTCAGCAATGTCTTACTTGTGTTATTTTAAAGTCTTAAGTGAATACCATATGCTCGCAATGTTTATCATTTCTCTTATTAATGTGTTCTAATGTCTTTTATTGAAGCTGTGGTTCACCAGTAAAGCAAATCCAGTGCTAGTGATACTAACACCAGACCAAAAACATTACAGCCGCATGAATGCCAGTTCAAACATCTTCAGAGAACTTTGTCTGGTTGGTTTTGCACTGGCAGTCTCTATGTTGTGTGACATATCATTTGCCTTTCAACACCCTGCATAAAACCAGCATAAAGTCCAAGTTATGCATGCTTACTAAATGAACAGAAATGCATTCACCTGCCCACATCTGAACCAGATGAAACTTGTACTGATGGATGATCTGCTAGTGATCTGCCTGCTTCCATAATGATGGAACATCAGCCTCACACTTAATTTGGAGATTATTTGCTTTATAAGATAGGCCTAAAAAGCTCAAAGCTCAATTTTACATGGGTTCAAAACTGATTACATAAATTCATGGGAGAACGCCCACTAGGACTCATTGCAGATTACTGGAATCTGCTACCATATAATGTTGAAGCATATCTGTATGCTAGCCCTAGTTTATTCTTCTTTAGGCATGTGCTAATGGTCACACTTGGATCCAGACACTAAGCGAGAGAGACTGAATTTGATCTACTACCACCATTCCCATGTGGTCATTAAGTTTTACTTGTCCAAAAAATCCTTTTTGCTCCAAAAGGCTATTCCAGTCTCACTATTCAAAACTTATTTATATCTTATCTCCCAGTTATTCCCCATCTCCCTCCACATCAGAATATGCAGAATTCCTGTGGACATCAGACCATGTTCTCTGTTACCTCAGAGTTCTCTCCAAGAAACAAAGCTTAATGGGAAAGGCGAGATCAAAAAGGCCGAGGACAAGTGTAAGGAGTTAATTTGCAAACCAGGACAAGCGAGGTAGTGAGGAGCACTGTGTACTCGTCAAAATCCCCCGCTTTCTAGTTCTCCATGCCTTGGACAGCCACAGGAACACATAGTTATTCTGAGACCAAATTCTTCTGGATCCCCAAAACGTAGATATATTTTTAATGTATCTACAGCCAAAATTAAGGCCACATCCACATGAATACAGATAAGCAAAACACCTGAAAGTGGAATTCAAGACTGAGAGGTTATTCATTAGTAACATACTAGCTCCTGATGTATCTAATAGGGGGAGAAAAACCTAACTTGAAGTATCTCAGTTTGGGGTGGGGTTTTGGGGTGGGTTTTTTAAAGAAACCTGTGGTATTCCACATCTGTCTGAAAATCTTTTGTCCTTCTTTCTTTACACAGAAGAAGCTACCTCAAAGTAGAATCCCAAGTAGTCATGCCTACTGAATATACATGCAGTCATGCTGCTGTTGGAATAAACTGCACTTACCAGAATAGAGCACGTACTTACAAATTCCTTCATAGGCTACAAGTGCCTTTCTATATAATACCAAACCCCAAATATTTGAAACTTTAGAAATCCAGACCTAAGCTTGTCCTGAGCCACTGTAGCACTGTCCCTGCGTCAACATCCTAGGAGGACAAGATAATCACCTCCCATACACACACACACGCATGCATGTTATAATCTATCTCGAAAGAGCTCACGCCAACATAAGAAAAGGGAAAAAAGTTTTACACTGTTTCATCTATATTTGCTGGAATTCCAGGTATCTCAAATACCATGACTAGGCAGATGAATACAAATACAAACACAGAATCTTACACAATATATCTATACTGTATCTACCCAGTTACTAAGACTGCAATGCAAAGACAGCACCTTCTAGAATAGTAACAGTTAGACCCCACAACACATCAAAGACCTATTTAACAAAATCAGGCAGTATATTGCCCTACAGTTTTGCTCAATATTAATCATCAGACCACTAACTTTGAGGTGTCCTTTGCTACAGTATTTATTGAAAATCCTGTGGCTTGGAAGTATCTGTAGCGTAGCACACTATGCTTTTATGCTGTTCCTTGGTGTGGTGATAATTAACCAAGTTACCAAAAGAGGTAAATGAATAAATGAATAAATCACTAATAGGATACAAGTGTGCATTTATATACATTTGTTCTGAATTTGGGGTGCAGGGGCAGAAAATAAGAGATAAATCTGTTTAAGAAAAATCATTCAGCAAACAGAACCTACAGAAATCCTGTGGAGTCAACTACAGTCTACGGGACAGAACACAATACTGACAAATCACTGATTCACAGCAAGTTATTATTTTCAAAAGCTACGAGTGAGAAAATAAGTTATCGCTGAAATGCCCTCAGAAGGAATCTCTTCTGTGTGCCAGGTTTTAAAAAAAGTCTTATTCAAAGGTTTTCCCTACTTTTACTTCACTCCAGAAAGAACAAGAAAAAGATGTAACTGCTGTTTCCCAACTTTTATCTGCCTTGGGGGCAGATTTTTGGGGGGCTGGGGGCTGGGGAAAGTGGGGTGGGGAGCGGCAGGGACAAACTCCTGAAGCGAGAATGCTTAAAAAGGAACAGCAGAACAGAAACTTTCAGGTAACTAATATCAGGTCTTAAAAATTAACTGAGCACAGAACCCAATAGAGGACTGACACACAGGCCTGCTCCTCAAAGTAATTTATAATTCAGCAGCCTTTCAGAAGTGATCACCACTGTCAGACACCATCTCTTCATTTTCATTTTATAGACATTTCAAAAATACATTTAATAGAGTGTGCCACTTTTAGGTCACTGACTCTCTCCTTTCATCTCTTTCAGATCTCTCTATGACCTGAAATAAGTTCTGCTTTGTGCTCTGGTGGGATCAACAGCAAAGGAATGATAAGCAGCTCAAAAGAAACAAAATAATTTTAATATGATACCCTAGTGTTTCAGCTGTTAACAAAACAGTATCAGGGAACCTTTCAGTACCACTGACATGATGAATCAATAAAATTACCATGGCACTAATGAAACGCACCTGCTTTCATAGTCAAACCAAAAAAAACCCCAAACTTATCACAGTTAACTGTTATTACTCTCTCTAGACATTTTGATTATAGTCCCCAGAAACGTCACTGGAATTTTACTGCTACATAGAGAAACCGCTTCAAATTAGAGAAGAATTTATCCATTAACATAGAAAAAGTTGTAACTGTAATTACATCCCCAGTTCAGGAAGGTACTTGCCACATATATAATCTTAATGAAACATAGAAAATTCAATCTACAAACTGAACACAGTCTGCAATAACTCATTTTCAGCCTTGGTAAGCATGCATGATTATCACCAGTTGAAGAATGTATTGTAAGTATTCATACCTGAAAGAATTTATTGCATCTTCCTCAACAGGGTCGATCAAATGTTCTGATAAGAAACCAATTGCTTGCAACATGGAATGTGCATGACAAAATAAATTATCAAAAGGGACATATTCCTTGGAACTCATGGGAACACACTGGGAAGCATACCAACAGTATGTTCTGTGCTTTTTGAGTCAGAATTATGGAGCCAAATAAAATGTAAACTTACTTTTTTTCTGATCCATTTTTTGTGACACAGATGGACGGGTAGGACTTAATACTGGCAGAGTGGTCATCCTCTCTGTGTTGTTAAAGGATGCATCTGCAGACCACAAAGTCGCCTCCTTTGCAGTGGCAAACAGCTGGGTGCTGTCTTCAGAGCTTTCTGCCAAAGCAGCATCATACGTAGGGTGAGGATTGCGTACTGTGGCTTGAGTTGTGAGAGCAAATGAATTTTCCTGGAAAGTCTCTCTAAATATATTTGAGTTCTTGTTTATTTGGTCAACGTGAGATAAAGGCGCAGTGGTCCAAGAAGGGGGCTGTGTGCCGAGATCCATTGTGGGATCAATCTTGGAACTGTTTTCAACCATGTTTGGCAAAAGAACATCAGGTGTTTCAATGTCACCATTAACTGTGAGGACCTCACTTCCATTTGAATGAAAGCATGTTTTTTCTAACACCCCTGAAAGAAAGGAAAAGCACCAAAATTAACATCACCTGGAAGGAGAAGTGTTACCAATTTGGTTTGGAAGGTTAATAATAAATATAATGACACAGATTAAAAAAGTAATATTTATTTCAGAGTTTAAATTTAAGAGAACTAAAGTCAAGAATTTCATGTTATACATTCAACAAAACAACGGTAGCACATCAAAACAAAAGCTATGACTACTCTAGGAAAAATAGAGAAACATATAGACACTTCCATGAACTAAAAATGTCTTAATCTTACTTGTAGTAGGCCACTGAACTCTTACATGTTTATAACTACAGAGTGTAATTCTGGGGAGCTCCAACATGCATTCGTTCTATCATAGTGTTAACAAGATTGGCAATACTTTTTTTTTTTTTTCCCCTCTTTTTAAATTGCATCATCTCTTGTTTTCACAGTACCACCATCTTCAGAAAGCTAATTCTGAAGTTTCAAAGGGAACCTATACATTTTTAATATCTTTTACATTCACTAACTTTAAAAAATGGAAAGAGGTATTGTTTTCTCTATATAGGATTACATAATTTAACTACCACTGCTAAATATAGGTTCACGAGTTCTTTGTCATTCTTCTCTGATACTGAATTTTAAATACATAGTTGTATCCAAAATTTTAGGCACTTCCTGGGTTTTTGTTGTTGTTATTGTTCATTTATTATATCATAGACAAACACAGACTTTGCTTAATGTGTGAACAGTTGCAAGTAATTATAGTTCACAAATCAAAATAGCTGCATAGAACTAAAGAGATACATCCCATAAGCATCAGCAAATTCAAACTAAATAGTAAGAGAATCTATTTTTAACCTGTGACTATTAGTGAAATATTTAATTAATCCAAATAATAAAGAAGGCATCTCAAACCTATATAGGACGTATAACTTAGTTATCTATAATAAAAGTTACAAATACTAACCAAATGTACTAGAGTCATATTTAATGCTAGAAGAGAAGCACCATTCTGTATCACAATGTAAGAAATTTTTGGTAAATAGCAAAAGGAATTTTTGCCACTAGCAAGTCACATAAAAGAGTTTAACAATCATAATAAACACAGTTCAGCCAGACTTGATTACAAATAATTAAAAGGAATCCCCCAAAACATAAAATCTTCCAACAGCTTTTAAATACGCTGGCAACAATTGATAATTTTAATAGCTTTTCTTGTTGTCTACTCCTAACAGCAGTATTTAATCACTCCTCTCATATTGTTTCAAGACAATAAAGTAAAAAACAAGGGAAGGAAGAACATTTGTCCTTTCAACGATGGGACACAAACGCAACAGCATTTCCTTAGCCAAAATCCAAAGAGAAGGCCTAAAACGTGGGTTTTAGCTGGGGTCCATGTGGAAAGAATAGAGTTTTCTAGTTAGCCCTTCAGCTCCTTTTCTTCTCTCTCACCCTTACTGCTAGCTACAGGCCCTCAAGACAAAGATCATCACACCTGAAGCGCATTAGCAGGAATTCACCTCCTGTTCTCTACAATTCTGCTCTGATGTGCAAAACATTTTTTCCTCAGGTTTCATACTAATTTGAGCCTGCATTAGTGGCTTGGTACAGATGACTCTGAGTCCACGCAACACCCACCACCATCTCCCCTGAACTTCATTTTCAGTTTGGTTACTGCTTTTACCAAGATGGCTATTCACATGATCACCCCTCAGCCAGGCATCGTTCACTTGCCACCACTCCGGCCTCTCTTCCCAGCCAAACCCACCACTCCAGGCACCACACACAGCCCATACCCACTGAGCCCCTTCCCACTGCTGTTACCGAATTCCTCTTCTCACCCCTTCATGCACTCTGCAGCTAGACTAAACCAGTTGACTGGTCTGAAATTCAAGGACTGGCCAGGAGGAAATCTTTTTTAATCACAGCTACAAGTAACTAACAATGCCAGAAGAACCCAACTTTTAGTTACAGTCTGAAGTAACTTAGGGTTGGAAAGCTTTATAGGTAAGAAGAAAAGAGAACTAGAATAGCTAAGAAGGGGCAATCTTAGTATTTCCTCTTTCACTGAGTAACTTTTAACTGTAGCAACTGGAACCAGCAAGAAAAACTTGTAAGATTCCTTAAATATAAAGTGGTTCAATGAAACAGTTACCATTTGAGATTTACCATATCCTCGGTTATCCAGCTTAGGTTGTTTTGGCTCCAGTGTCACTAACTGTGAGTAAATCTTTGTGTCTGACTTCTGCTGGAAGAACCCAGGGGAACTTTATATACATACCAGCAAATGTTCATAATTCATTGGGATTTGGAGGAATTTACTGAGTGTATTTTACAGAAGCAACTAAAAATCTCCCACCTGCAAATTATTTCAGCAGCTTTTTTTTTTTTTTTTTTTTTGCTATAGTCCTCTGGTCAGGCCAAACGGGAAAAATGAATGTGCTCTGGCTTCACAAATAGGGACCAGTACTAATATGATTTGCTAAAATCTAAGACTTCGTGACAGATCATGCTCAGAAACTGTGCTCACTCATATGTATGTTGGATGCTTTGATTCCAAATAAAGTTTTGAACCTCTATGATTCAGAAGCCTACTTTGTTTCAAGTTGCAAACTTCAGTAGTTTTCTTCTGTAGTTTGCAAAAAGTTAAAATGAACTTTTTTCCTCCTTTGGAGTAATTTTTTTCCATAACCCAAGAATAGCTGAGGGGATTTTTTTCACATTCTCCCTCCTCCTCCCTAGGCTCGTCTCTTCTCCTCCACTCAACACAATAGAAAAAGCCTGGAAAACGTTGATCTCAAAGAGCTATGAATAATGATTTGAAGTCAAAGTAAAAATTATTAGCTATTTATATATCACTCAGCAGAATAGCAGGCAATACATTACAAGACAGGTAAACTCTTGAAATTTAAAAAAAACACCTTTTGGCTTAATATAGTGGACCAATAAATACTGTTAATGAAAAATACTGAAGTTACCCACTGGATTCTATCCTCTCCACACTGAGCCTTATTTCATGCTTTTTCTGGAACTACAAGTAACAGCTATGTCTTTCACTACCCATAAGGTGAATTACTTCTTTCACTGAGATCCCCAAATGCTTGTTTGCTTCTTCAACCCATCTTTCCAACAATAACATTTTTTGTTCTATTTTCACAGTTTCCTAGTGGTAACTCCCCTTCTCTTCTTGACAGGTGCACCACACAGTGAACCTCTTCTACACAAAAGTCCTTCCCAATTGTATCATCTCAGCTGACAATGTATTAGAATTCTTTTCAACAGTTTTTTTTTCCCCCACAAAATAACATGACCCTAGGCTCTGGTGCATATGCCCTTGAGAGAGGTAGGTGTAGACCTCTGTTTGGCATTCCCCGCTGGCTCGCTCTAGATGACAACTCTGTTTCTACTTAGTATGTGAGGGTTTTGGATCACCTTCCTGAGTCACCTTGTTCTCCCCGCACGTTTTCCTCCTATCCTCACATCTTCCCAAAGCACAGTAGGGAATTCAAGCACTTAATTCCAGGCCATAGAGTCCACTCTCTGAGTTAGGCTCCCATTTGCTTTGATTCTTGCACTTTCCCCCCCTAAAAATACTACTGTATATCTTCAATCTTAAATTAAGCTTACTGGAGATTTTTTATAGCAACAAAAGCCCTGAAGGAACAATTTAAATTTTAAGATAGCTAAGAAAACAGTGTGATACTTTAAAACAATCAATTCTCTTTTAATATATTCAGTAATGAGAACTGAATTACTCTACCAGTGTCTGCTAACAGCCATACAACACATACAGAACGTGCATTTTATTCATGTATACATTCGCAGCTATTCTTCCGCTGCGAGTTCATATAGAGCTGTAGACAGTAAATCATAAGTCAGATAGTTAATTGGTTGAGAAACAGCTGTAACCATTTTGGATCTGTGTCTCTAGCTAGAGCTGGACATGTCCAGATGACAGAAATATACAGCATGCTGGCCTTCATTGTATCTGGTATAAAAACGAGGAACTGGCGCCAGGTCATTCAGTTCAAAGCAATGCTTTGCCAAGTTTTACTGATAATTTTCCAGTTGGTGTTCACTATTGGGGAATTAATGTTTTATTGAAAGATCTGAAATGGACAATTATGAGAGCTAAGAAATAGTCACACTGTTCAAGCTATTAAATTGAGATTTTGGCAGTGTATACTGTGTGATTTCTAGCAGTTCACAGCAGGAAATTTCAAAAAGAACAAGTTTGTTTAAGAAGCTAATGAAACAGAGCAAAGCAGCCTACCAAAGTATGTGTAATGGATGAGGCAATTACAAAGGGAATAAACCGCTGGTTCACTTCTGTAACTAGTCAGCACATACCCACTGAGATTTCTTCTGCAGGGTCTCTCCCTGTGACTCTGCACTCTGAAGAAACAGGAACATCACTGGTAATATGGAGGTCCTACAGTATACCAAACCACTGCATGTCAGTTGAGCTGCAGTAATAAGACTTTATCCTGCTCCTCCCATCAAGTAAAGACATTACCTTAAATTGCTTACTAGCTGCCCAAGGGCCCAAAGAGGAAGTCAGTTCTAATTTTTTTTTTTTTTTTTCAACTTAACAGGTCACTTGTGCAAATAATGTATTAGTTCCCAGATAAGATGGAACTCAAAGTAGACTTTGTGGAAGGCATCTTTTAAAGAAGCTGCAGAACAAAGACAGGCTCCTAAGGTCCTATGCAGAAAGGAGAGATTTTCCCTTTCATCAACTCCTGGCTTTCGGACAACAAAGTCTCAGCAAAAATATCAGGATCGTACTAAAGGGCTGGAGGGGAAGAGAGTAGCTACCTTTCATATTAACAGCTATTGTTGCCTGAAAGTTCCCAGTTACAGTCATAACTCTGTGGTCTAAGAAAAAAAATCTTACCTGGTATCTTTTTTCCTTGTCCCTTGAGCATGATGTGTCATGTAACTAGAAAATTTTATTTATAAAGCTTTTCTTAACTAAGAAATGAAGTGTAACATACACATAATGGCTCTATCGCAATTCAGAAACCAGTCCTGAACTCTGTGCCTCTGTTAAATACTTTGCACTGGCTACTGAATAAAGCTCCATGGGCTCCTTGGGAATCAGTTATGCCACACCAGAATCCATGCTTCAGTCATTGTGACCTTCTGTCCATCTGTGCTGGATGGACTGACAGACTTTCATTATTATTCTCTAGATCAAAAAAACAATTCCCCACTGACCTCAGTGATGTCTCACAGCATGCATTCTGACCTGGAGCTGTATTCACAGCATCTGGGTTTTTTTAAACCCAACATTCCAGGTGTATCAATAAAGAAGGCTTGCTAGACTAAATTAGTTCTTACCAATGGGTGAAACACAGGCTGCTCTGGGATACACTCCTTTGGACATTCCCCATAATATAGCTGGGTTGGCAAGATCAAATTAAAAAAACAGCAGATCATTCAGCTCATGATTACCATCTTCCACCAGAAAAACTCACAGGACCAAATGGTTTATTTATATGTTAAACTCCTAAATTGAGACACCTGTCTTACAGCAAATATTGCCATTGATTGACAATGGAATTGTTTATATTTCATATTGCTTTCACAATCATAACTTTCAGATCTCCATGCTGCTGCTAGTCACTTCAGATTTTGAGGACGTGTCATATGCCTTAAGGCTCAACATCACTTGGAGAACTAACAGCATCTCCAAATGATTCAGGGATCAAGATCCTTTAGAGCATAATTGTAACTCCCTGCAACTTCAACTTCCTCTGTGTGGCAAAAAGTTCCTTATGGGCCAGTACAGTTGGGTTCCCAAATTGATACAGGAGTCTTGACTTATGTGTGTTACCTTATGAATGTGGAAGATCCAACTGCCACAAAGCTAAGCCTAGCAGTTTTACTATAATGTACTTTTCCTGATGTTTATCCTGTGAAGGAGATGCAGCTCCTTCTGTGTTCTCAGCAGGGGAAGGAAAAGGAGAATACAGGTCTCACAGATGATATAATAGTAATGATCATTGTTCAACCAGTGACATGCAAGAACATTGACAGCATCTCTCAGGTGGACAGAATCTTGCTACAGATTTCCCAAACAACAGAATGATTTGAGAACTGCCCATGCTGATTCATACTTACACAAGGATAATAAAAATGCAGCTATTAGAGTCAGCTTTGTTTTTAAGGAGAGTTAACATGAAAATGCTAAATACAACCCATCACACATAACACTTGTAATAATTCTCACCAAGAACCAAAATTAATCTCAAAATACATGTCAGAGCCAAAATATAAACACTACTTGCTGATAATGTAAGGATGGTGAGAGAACCAAAACCTCAATTATTTGCATATCCATAGTCAACAGTGCATCTTAGAAACTTTAATGGTAATCCTCATTCCTACCAGTGTTGATGGACTAACAGATTTTTAAAATATTGTTTTGCAAAATGCATGAATGCCTAACATTGTGCATAGATAAGACAGTATGCTGCTTGCCTGAAAGGCAAGCTTCTTTGATGTGGTCCTGTAGTGTGATCACATGCCCAAAAATTACATCTGAACTGTAGAAGTCTGACATGCATGAAACCATTCTTTATGTGTGTCACAAGACTTGTCCTGAATTCTACCAAAAACAATAGACAAGGCATTAGTTGTGGATGGCTGTTAACAGGAGGTGGTAGAATATCACGTAAGTATGAGTTGAGGATACTGATGTGAAGGAATGGGAGGAATGGGACATCAACCACAGAATGCATTCGTCACTATAAAGTAAATATAATTGATTTTCCTTTATGGAACTGTAAGTTTAAAGCATTTTGTTTTCCCAGAGAAATAACTACAGTGGTAAGCAATTATGGTACAATCAAAATTAGGTATAATGCCCACCAGCCATGAAGGACTTTTTAACTATGTTTCAAGTGGTTTAGAACACTTCGTCTCTGGAAGGAAAAAAAAATGAAAATGCCAGAGGTTTTTCATCCTTGCTAGCATGCTAATTTTCACCTTTGTAACATTTGCATACTATTCATTATTTAAGGTATCTTTTTCAGTGTAAGCAAAATGGGACATAGACTACAGATTCTAACACAAGTTGAAGGTGGTATCTTACATCTCTCCATTTTAAAGGAAAATTTAGCTATTCAAACCATGGATTCAGTTACTGTTTGTTTTTCTGGAAAGTAATGAAAATTTACTATACTACACTATTATCCCCAGAAAAAAATTATGGGCCAGTCTTATTAGAAGGCTCTTGATGTCTACAGAGGTCAGATGAAATTTTAAGATACCGGCAATTTTAGTGATGTATAATCTAGCCTTTTCTCCCCCCTTCAAATTTATAATGCTGAGTTAGGTCTTCATGGTCAAGGTCTTGCACATTAGGTCTTCAACAGTCCAAAGCAAGCACCATTCCTAATCCCTCCCGTACTCCAACGTAACACAGGCAATCAACAAATTATTATGGCCATGGTCTAAAGGCTAGACTTCCTTCATAGCAACTGGTACTGCTTCTACTTCAATGAGTGAAACAACGTTCATTCACTACAAAGTTCTCTTCTACGAATTGACAAGCATGCTATACTCCTGGTGAGAGACAGAAGAGTATGCAGAGCCAGAGTGTAAGTACGTAAGAGAAATCAAAGCTAAACAACTCAGCTTGATATATTCTTCTATGTGCCATAAAAGCCTCTTCTATCTTTAGTCAAAATAATATGTATCTTCACTGGTAATTTGCTTTGTCCTTTCTTTGTACACAGTTCTAACAAAATAACTTTTTCAGGGGCTTTGCATCTTGAATACTTTGATGGTAAATAATTTTTGAATGGTTGATTAATGACATATTCTGAATACAGAATGACACACCTCAAGTAGGTACTGCTTGACCTGTCTCCTTCCACCCATACCAACTTTTGAGTTTCTTCAACATCAGAGCTTGCAATGATGTGCAGGCAACAAAACAGATGTAAGGAAAGCAAATAGGAAAGTTCTAAGGTGCATGCACACTTTCTCACGTGTATATGCCTCATTTAATTAAAAGATATTATAGAAGGAGAAGAATAATTACTTACAAATTTACCACAGGAAACAAAATACTCTCTTGCAAAATATAAAAGGCCTAGTTTTCTGATGAGTTCATTACCAAAGTCAAATCAAAGAAGTTCCTAAGGTTCTAAACAATATATTGGAGCTCTCCATTTATGTTTTAAGCACCAGTGAATGATATCAGAATGACAACCACAGAATTTAACTCCTCCATTTTGTGAAAAAATAAAAAAAGAATTCCCTATATATCAAATAATTTGTGTTAGCCAGTCAGAAGTATCAACTCATTTCTTACATTTTAAGTCATTGTACCAGTATTACACTGTAACAGAATTCAGTTATTATTGATCTGAAAAGAATATGAACTACAATTCTGGATATAGTGTATTCTCAGTAAATAGAAAAGACTACATTACACACACTTTAAAGAAGCCCACAGAATTTGTTCATTTAATTGCAGTCATCAGATATATTTGTTATAGGCTATCAATGAACATAAAATGAAAGCTGCTAACTGAGGGAGAAGAATACTAAATTATAATCATACTAATTCAAAACATGCTGATGAGAGTTTTGCCAGTTTTATACTCCGGTAGTAACACCAAGCCTTATTCTTACCGTACAGTAATTACACTGACTTAAGAGGACATAGTCCTGATTTTTGCTACCTAAGTAGGATTAGAACAGGTCCCATTTCCCCAGAGGATTTCATACATTTTAATGAGTGTTATGTCAATACATGCCTCAGAGGAGGAGATTGAGTTGGGCTGACGTAAATACACCTGCTTTTTTATCTCCTTTCTCACCAAAGAATGAAAATCTAGGGCAGAGGATATGAAGGATACAAATGGAATGCTAAACATAAGGAAAGTAAATTGAATGGCATCATATTTCCTAATTGCCAGACTTACTTGATCTTAATCCACTTCAGACTGTTCTTAGTTTAAAGATACATCCCAAGACTTACTTGTCAATCATAACATTCACTAGCTTTGTTTTTTTTTTTACTTCCCTAACTTAAGCTAAATGAAAAGAACAGGCCTACAACATCTTGTTGCAAATCCTTTACAGACTGAATTGAGAAAATAGATTTAAGTTGTCTTGATTTTGACAGTGCTGAAGGTGCTGTTGAGACATGTTTAGTTTCTTCCTGTGCTTGCTAACTGTTTGATTCTATGAAGTGGATTGAAATTGGGCGTTTGAAATAGGAAAATAGATTTATAACTATACACCTCACACATTACCCCACTTGTTACAGATGTGCTTGTGAAGTACTTAAGAAAGCTCAACTAGAAAATATTCTCATTAACAAAAAAAGAAGTAAAAATCCCAGAAACCCTCAGCCCTGAAAGCAGATGATTTTTTAACCTTTTTTTCCTGAAAAAGTAGTGCTTTAACATAGCATTACTGTCTTTCTCATATTGTAGTTGAATCAATTTAATGATATGTCAGCTTCTCTAAAGGTAACAAATGGAAGGCTTTTTAAAAAATTTTTTGTAATAAATTATTACCTTTTCATTCTGTAACAGACACAGAGTTAGTTAACAGACTAAGCCATTATGAAATCTAAAATACTTGGAACAAGTTTCCACAAAACATACTTGGGGTTCTGCATTGATACATATTTCATATTTTTCCTTAGTTAAACTGTATTATCTTGCAGGCTATTCAGACAGATTTGTGGCTATTTATAAGCTAACTTTCACCTGAAAATAAAAATAAGACTTGCACATCAATGTGTGACAAAGGGATAAATATCCCATTCAACTGACAGTGATCTAAAGTTCTAACATAAATATCTTTTTTGTACTTGTAAAATGACTGCTGAAAACCATCTACATACTACACGCTCAAGAGAGCGTGCTCCTCAAAAATATACTTTGAGTAATTCAGAAAAGGTTTCCTCTTTGGTAACTTAAATAGGTTTTAAATATATAAACCTAAATAGCATATTTATTTCTCTGCAACAAACATTATTAAGTCACTAGGTAGATTAGTTTGTAAGGCAGATGTGCTCAGATGTATCTTTAATGTCCACAGTTATATTAGCACTTAAGAATGCAGTCTCAGTTCTAGTCTCCTTAATTACAAATGTGTCAATTTACTCTGTTAGCACTCACCTACAAAGGTAAGCAGAATCACCAACAAAAGGATAAGGGCACAGATGCACGGAATCAGTATTAGCAGCAAAAGTCGAAGGAACTTGGCAGAAGCCAGTTTCTGAGAGCAACCATCCCCCATATTATCCTCATCTGTTCCTAAGACCTGAAAAACAAAAGAGCACAGTTTTATCATTCTGGTGTCAATTAGTAACTAACAATGCCTATGTTTTCAATAGCAGTCCTCCCCACTACACCACACAGCTATGTGATTTAAATATATGCTATAAATGGCTTTTAGATTCTTAATTAAAAGCTGTATGTAAACTTTCTTTTTGGTGGACAGCCTAGTGTAATCCATATAACAGCTTAGTTCAGCCAATATCCACAGACTTACAGCTTAATTGAAATTTCTAAACATTTCTGATGAACTAGAAGTTGGATAGGCATTTCATTTCAAAAAATGTAAAATACATAATAAATTTAAGCAGTTAGGCTAAATACCACTTATCTTTTAATTATAAATAATCCATTAGTAATTCTTCAAGAGCTCCATGTTCTTAAGTTTCTTTTATTAAGGAATCAAGCAACTATTATAATCTTTGTTTTATGTGACAACAGAAGTGATAACAACTGTTCCACTTATTATGCACAATAATGCTGTCTCATTTTTTAAGTACTTTACAAAATTATCATTTATCACAGTATTATGTAAAGTTTGCAACTAATATTTTCTGTTCTATAAATGGAATATAGAAGAATAGAGAAAAATTATTTTCTTAATTCAGCTGAGCTGCACAAAGTACAAAAATTCAAACCTTTGCAAAAGCCTAAACATGCATTTAATAGATACACATTTAAACATAACTCCATTAAGACTATGATCTCATACACTGGAAAAAGTCATACTTTTTAAACAGAAACAAAACCAAAATTCCATATGAATATTTAATATCAAGACTGAAACTGTTGTTTTTAATAAAGATGTATTAACTTCATAATTGACTAAAAAAAAAAATACGATTTTCCCTATGATAAGGTGAAATTGGATGATCGGATTATTAATTCCAGACAATGTCTTCCCAAAGGATAACTAATAGCTTATCCTCTTTGTCAGGAAGATCAATCACATTGAAGTTGTTCGTGACAGGACTTGAGTGTAAATGCAGCCATTACCCTGACAGCCTCTCCCCAAAGAACCTCAAGAGACTGAGGTCTACAACATATATATTATTAGTCATGTAAATGCCAGTCTCTGTGGGTTATCCCTTTGGCTGGCTGTGCTGTAAGTGCCCTCCTGTGAAGAACAGGTTACCAGACTGACTGGCATAAATGGAAGTTGAACTATTTCTTAGGGAATTGCTGCACAGAGACGAGATTTATACCCCCTCAACCTCACTGCCCATTTTACTGCTTGACTGAGAAGACTGCAGGCATAAGTGGGATTTACAGCATAATTTTCCATCATTCCGCAATGTCTCTTGTTCAGGCATGGCACAAAGACTATTTGTAAGGAAACCTTCCATGCTGATCATATTAGAATATCATCTATTTCTGGTACCCCTGGTTACTAGACACTGCAGACACTGTACAGACAGCAGAAATGTGCTGTTGTATGCACCTCTTCTGACACTGCTAAGCATCACACATTATCTGACCTCCTTGAGACCCATCCAGTGTAGTGTGCCGTACGACCTTTTTTGCTACTTCCACTGTTGAAAGACCAGGTAACATTAAAAATGCATATGGTGCTAGTAGGGTGTGAGGTACTAGCAGTATCTCACTTGATAACCTTCTTCCTATTCCAGTGATTCAGTCTCAGCACCATCCTACTACTGGGCTTACCTAGCAAGCAGGATGTAAGTTGAGGGTCAACTTAAAGATGGTGGAGTTATCTGAACATCTGAAACAGCCAGCTCAGGGTGAGAATAATAAGAGTGGTAGCTCTGTCTATTGAAAAGGTACAGCCTGGCTGAGTTGACAAGGTCTGTAATCTGTTCATCACCATTTCTCACAAGAGAAATATCAAGAACGTTGGAGAGAGTTAATTTGTTGTCAGAAGTGTTTTTTTGTTAATCAACAGCTTATTCAGAAGTTGCAAATGTTGCAATCCAAGATTTTGGGACATCTCAGCTAAATTACTGCCCTTACCCGCAAGTAACACCTCAAACAGCCAGGCATAGATAAGGATTTAGGTGACTTTTAGGAACCTATATCCAAGTGACATTTAGACAATCCCTGCTTGACCATGTAACTTCCTACAGTCCACGTTTGCCTACGTTTTCGTATTAAAGTCTTCAAAACCTGCCTCTAAGTTTTGCTTCTGGTCATGCTGGAATATAGCAGTTTACCAGTTACTCATGGCAGGCTCCCCTGAATTCCATAACCTTGGCTTGCACAGCCTGTATTAGGCCCCCTTGGGACATCTGAGAGCAGGTAACAGAGGAATAACACAGTTCTGTTAAGAAGACAGATCTCCCAAAACACAGCTGCCATAACTGCTTTTGAAAGCACAGCCAGAGAGAGAGAGAGAGAGAGAGAGAGAGAGAGAGAGAGACATAACTGGTTTTGAAAGCAGAGCGAGAGAGAGAGAGAGAGAGAGAGACATAACTGCTTTTGAAAGCACAGCGAGAGAGAGAGAGAGAGAGAGAGAGAGAAATGGCATAAAATAAACCTGTCTAACTGTGCAGTGGTGTAAGCCCAGCACCACGAAGCCGCTCCTTCCCCCTCTCCATCCCAGTGTGACAAGGAGAAATTATTAAGAAAGGCTCGTGGATCAAGACAAGGACAAGGAGGGATCACTCACCAATTACAGTCACAGGCAAAAGACAGGCACAACTTGGGGCAGAAACAAAATCAATTTAATTTACTACCAAATCAAATCAAAGCAAGGATAATGGGAAGTAAAACCAAATCTTAAACACCTTCCCCTCACCCCTCTCTTCTTCCCAAGCTTAACTTTACTCCCGATTTTCTCTACCTCCTCCCCCCCGGCAGCGCAGGGGGACAGGGAATGGGGGTTGGGGTCAGCTCATCACACGTTGTCTCTGCTGCTCCTTCCTCCTCAGGGGCCGGACTCCTCACACTCTTCCCCTGCTCCAGCATGGG
>JAVJGG010000054.1:19051480-19063198 GCA_035590195.1 Aviceda cuculoides | reverse complement strand
CCACTCACCTCCCCATCTCCTCCCCTGCTGCAGGTTTCCCGTCTCAAATCTGTTCTCCCAGAGGCGCTACCACTGTCACTGATGGGCTCGGCCTGGGCCTGAGGCGGGTCCGGCTTGGAGACGGGGCAGCTTCAAGCAGCTTCTCAAAGGAGCCACCCCTGCAGCCCCTCTGCCACTACCAAAATCCCACCATACAAACCCAAAACAAGTGGTTACAGTGCTTCCGCAGAAAATGGGGCTGTTGAGTTCAATTCCCTCTACGGCCTGAAGCAGCTAAAAATTAGATCTACAACTCAGTAGAGTATCACAACCGCCTGAACATAGACTCCTCCTGAACCAGAGCACACTATCCCTTGAAGTTGCAATGTTTTGTAAAAGAGAACACACTTCTGCTGTGCCAGATAATAGGGAGCAGGACCATCACTACACAGCCCAGTGATTAGGGCACTCAAGAGCTGACTCTTAGTTTCTTCAAGACAAACAAACATAAGATCCAGCTTGTTATCCTAAAGGAATGACTCCCGATCAAGATGCGCTTCTTGCAAATCCCTGGCAAAAGTGCCCAACTCTACCCAGTAAGGTAATGTAAATGATGACCCATGACTCCAAAGAGTTTGTCTTAGGAGTAAAAAACTTATGTTATCAATAAACGACAAAATTGTTTTCTCAAAGAATTGAGAAACCACACAGAAGTAGTAGTCATCATCAAATTTTTTGACTACTCTTGTCAGATGGAGGTGATATTGAGTATTTTGGAGGTACATAAGGTCTTAATCATCCCAAGCATAAGCATGTAATGGATAGCAGTTACCACCACTGTTGCACAGATGCCTCAGAGTTAACCTAGGCGAAACATTAAATGTGTGCCAATGAAAACAGTGAGCTTCTTATGTTCCTCTGTTTCTGTGAGAAATTTTTTCTAAAGTCTACTGGCATTGTGGGTACTAGCTACTTTAGGCAAATGTTCATGCTAAATGAGAACCTCAAACATTTTCTTTCTTTTCAACTCCTGAAGACAACAATAAACTTCAGTCTTTGCACTGACAACTACCACAGAATTTAAAAGGGACTGTTGTATCCAAATTTGCCTTCAGTGACTGCTCCAGAAAAGACTGTTGGATTGTGAAAGACATGCTTTTCTAAACACTACAACTTGCTAGTTTTGTGTAATAGCGAAGTAAATATTTGTAGGAAACTAAACAGCATGTTGTATTTTTCCCTTCTACAGGAAAGACTTCATGAAAAACACTAAACCTATTTAAAATCATTATCAGTGACTCAGCAAGCAAAAACTTAATTTTGCCAGTTTTCCATCACTTGAACATCTACCTGAGCTTTTTCCATCAATTTCTGTGCTGAATAGGAAATAAAACTAGAGATAGTGCTAATGGTTCCTATATCGTCAATGAAGATTTAATAAAGTGTCCTATAGATAAGCATAAATGCATTATACCTACTCATTATATATTCCCTAATACTGTTCCTTGTTCCCTTGCCACCAAATATTGCAATATACAAAGAACACATGCACCAGTTTTAAGTGCACTACTATGCCAACGGTATCAGCATAAACTTCAGACATGCTCTGTCCTCTCAATTCTGATAAATAATGGAATAGAGGCATAAATAATGGACTAAAGGCATAAATAATGGAATCTTCAGAGAAATATGGGCCTGTAGAAGGAAACAGGGGTGCTACGTGCTTATTCACTTGGCTCACTCCAAGCTTCCAGGTTAGTGGCCAAGATAAGAAACCAGTCTCCCTCAACTCTCTGTGTAGTCAATAGTTTCTCTGAATCATTCTCCAAGTAAGACTGAGGTACCTTGTAGATACACATTTATTCCCTTTCCAAGGGAAGGACAAGACTTAGAAGCAGAATCCTTCAGGGCACACTGAAAGAAACCAGCCCTAAATGCTGGAGATTTTGGCATAAAATAGATTTAGCACAGCACTGGACTAAAATGTATTCTCAATACTTGAACACTGGTGCAAGTTCCCTTCCTACCACTGTTGTTAGAAAACTTGATTCAAGAAAGACTTTTTTGAATTAAATACTGTGTGCACCATAGTTAGGAAATGTCAGTGTTTGGTTTTTAAGGCAACAAGTCATTTGCTTTTAATACAATCAGGTTTTGTATTAAACAAGAATATAGTCAGAATACAGGATGCTTAAAAACATCAGATAATTTCTTCTGACAGCTAAAAAAAATCTGTCCCTAATGAAATGCCATTAACCATTGCTTATCTGAGTGCCATTCTTTCAGTAATTACTGCAATAAAGGAAACACACCATGAAGTAACTCTGAGCTAATTTCAGTGCAGACTTTTAAAAAATCCTAGGCTTATCTGGGACTGCTGGATCAGACTGCTCACAGTTGATTTTCTGAAACCACAGAGGCAGCAAAAAGTAAGGTGGAAAAAAAATACAGTCCCATCTGACTACAGAAAGACTAAAAATTCATTGGACCAAAATTTACAGCTTATCTTCTGCAAGATGTGAGGAGAATTTGATCTCATGGGTGTCATTTCAATAACATGCCTCTCATATTAAAGCACAGAAATGACAGATTACATTAAGATTTATGGGTGAAAAGCCTATGATATCACGCAATTTTCCTTTTAGACACAAAATGTATCTAAGTTACTAGTCTATAAAACAGCCTGAATCATGGTATAAGCACTTGACAAAAATATCTTCTGCTGTTGTCATCACAAACCTAACAGATGCTCTCCCAATGAAGAAATATCATTAGGGCTAACAGCCTACCGTCAGTATCTTCTATGCATGATGGGTCTCTACAAAGAAATGTAGAAGACAACTGTTGGATCAGAAGCATCAAAATATCTTGAGCAAGCCATACACCAAAGTACTATGTAGTGTTTATGCTGGAAAGAAGTGGAATGAAGACAAGTACTACCATGAAACGCAGAAAGAATGTCATTAGGGGGCAGTAAACAGGTGGCCTTATAAAAGTCTTCATAACACCACTGAGGAATCTGCTACCCAGCCAAGCAATGGTTCATGTATGGAAAATATGTTAGATTATGAAAATTATCTGCAGTTTGTTCCATATCCCTGATATTGTTCCTCTTCTAATGTTGAATCAGTGCTCTGCTGTCAGCTCCCGTGATTTTATCAACTCTAGTCCAATTTAGGGAAAAAAAACCTTTTCATACAGCAATGAAGCAAAAAACCAAAACTAAACAAAACAAATAAACAAACAAACAAACAAAACCCAAACACCAAAATCCCACCAAACCTTTTCATACAGCAAGGCAGCAAACATGAGAAGCATGTTATTATCACAAGAATTGTTATTTGCACTATGAAATGCACTAGTTTTCCTGATAGTTCAAGTTCACTGTAATCCTGTAACTTTTCCCAGGAAATTCCATATCCTCAGACAAATTACAAATTGCTGACATAATTCATTCAACATTCATTTTGATGACCAGACCTCCTTTCCCATCCATGAAATAAAATATTCTGATTTACCCCTATTTTAACCACAGAAATATACACATATTGAGTCATCGTACACGGTATCTCAGTAAGGGAGATGTCATATAAAGATGGGCATCTCTTTCCAACAGAATTATTTCATTGGTGCTAGATGCCATGTCCAGCCAGATTCTTTTGGCTGAAGCAGAAACCTGAAAGACCTTCCTGACTTACATTTTCACTTAAAGTAAGTAGAGGTAACAGTGTCGGTGATGTTTCTGCTCTGTACAGAAGACATAACGTATGAAGTAAGGTGGGGTTTTGCCTTTCAGACCACCATAGAGACCCATTGACCACTCCTGTTCAGCTGACCTTTCAAGCTGTTATTGGTCCAGCAGGAGATACAGTGTAGTAAAAATCCAAACCGGGCATGAGCAGAAGTCACCAATTCAGACTAATGAATGTTGATGTGGTATTCTTTCCTTCATTTCTGTTACACAAATCTGGGGTTCTTCACTCATGACAAATTATTTCAGCAGTTTTGTGAGGCATTGAGACAACTTTGGAACTGAGAAATTGTGGAGATACGCATGAGAAGCTCAGAAGACACAAGGTGACATTGAGGTTATGTCTCACCCAGCTCTGTGACAACACAGTTCTGATCTGCTCCAGCTTCAGTCTGAGACAAAGCCAGCAATAAGGCTGCTGAGACAAAATCCAAACACAGCTATGGTGTTCCAGTTATCCGTGTGTTTGAGACCCGGCACTACTGCCTGCCAAGCTAGAACTCCCTTGGAGTATGCCTACAGTACTGTCCAAACAGCATGACTGCAGACCCCTCAACGTAACCCGCTCTCACTTTGAACTTTCCAGCTGAGGTATGACCAGCTATCAGAGACACCGACGCACTGAGTTCCAAGTCTGTTTTTATCCGGGATGACAGGTGAATGCTGTGGTGCCAGTGGTGTTACCAGTGTCCAAGTTACTACCTTACAACATACGCTAGTTTAAGAGAGCTAGTTCTTGGTGCAACATCTCTTTCATAATTCATTCTTCACTTTCTGAAGGCTTCAAGAGAGGTGGAAATAAGTTGGTCACTCAGACATAAGCACTACCGCCAGGAGATTTGGAGCTCTGAGAAGCTTATTCTCATTTCATCTAGTTCTTTTGGGAAAGGCTCCAGTGTTTTATCTTGGCAATGTAGTGGATTATAAAGGCACTCTGAAAAGCATCTATCTGATACTGAAATAAATTTAAATAAATAACGTAATAATTGGTCTCCTTGAGAACATTTATTTAGAAATCAGAGAGTTATTCACATGCAAACTATTGACCTTGGTTCTCCATTACAGGTGTTCTATGCTTAACATCTCATGGAAAGGGGCAGAAATGGAAAAGATCTGGTGTGATACCAATAACTGCTCTCCACCTCATTTAAAATGAGAATTAGACACACCATTTAGCCATCATATAGGGTCAGTACCGATCACTCTTCAAAATTTTAATCAGAAGAGAGGAAAAAAAGGATATTTATCACTACTAGAGAACAGTAGTATCACCTCTTCAATAGCAGTATGTTCGAATCTCTTTTTCAAAAGAAGTGCTGCTGAATAATGATTCCACTTTGGCATAAATGTTGTTTACATACTTACTTATATATTGTACATATTTACAATTATTTGTAATTTCACTGATGTAAACTTGCAGCTACAACAATGGATGCTTCCCATATTTACAATGGAACTTTGCTGAATTTTCAAGAACATTCAGATTAAGAAAACAGTTGAGTTGATGGCAAACTTATTACAATTCTAAACTCTTACTTCTTTATTACTAACAGCTGGTGGCAAAGATGTGTGATGTTGCCATGCATCATAAGCTGAGTAAGATTTAGTAAACATGTGGAAGATATCAAAGATTTTTCAAAAACTGAAGTGTCTATGGAAGACGTTAATTCTAAGAACTAGACTATGGTTAGCATTATCTGATATTTCTCAACACCAGAACACGAACATCCATTCAGCCTACCTCAGCAGGCAGTGGGAAAGTGTTTGGGGGAAATTAATCTTTAGTTGATGCAGAATTTATGCTTTGGGGTTACTAGTTTTCTTTAAGTTTCTAGAGCTTGCAAAAATTGCTCACGAAAGTTTCAGCTGTGCCATGCTGTTTTTCTGAACACACCCAGAGACCACTCTAAAGCCTTCCTGACTACCCAGATGTTCACTGCATTGAGGTTTGCTAAGCAAGTAGAGCAGTGATGGCAAGCCTCTGGCTATACGTTGTTGAGACTCACAGTTCAACAGGCAGGGGAGTAACACAGTACTCCCTTCAGGTTTCTGCTTTGCTGGGAATTCAATAAGCACATGCCTGCACAAGAGCCGTTAGCACCTGAAAGCAAAACTGGAAACCACAAAAAAAAACCTTAAAACCAAAAAATCTTAGTGGCCTAATTTGTCACAATAAAAAGATTTTGAAAAAAAAACATTTTGAGGTCGTAGGGGGACACAGTTTGAGGAAAACCTCCTCTTAAAAGCAGCTTTCAAGCCTGGAAAACTAGAATGGACAAAAAGAAATCCTGCCTGCCCTGTGGCTCCCATTCAGTGTCTCAATCACCGCCTGTGTAGAAATCCCACCAGAAGCCCCATCCCGCAGAAGGCAACTAGACCTCATAATTGGCTAAACCTTTTTTTTTTTTCCCCTATTAATGCCTGATCAGTAGGCTTAGCCACCTGAACTTGAAGGTGACCAGTACATCATATATGTGCCATGTGCATTGCTGATTATACAATTACTTAACCTATTCAAAATCAGAAGCTTTCAATGACATGAATTGGATGCTAACTGGAATGCAGGCTAAACAAATGGCAGGAATCTTCTTAGAAGCATTTGTCTCCTTACGTTTCATGCATTTCTTATTCTTTTTTTCTCTAAAATATATAGATTATTCTTACACTATAAATGTCTGCCTAGAAGAAATTAAAATTTTGGATTTGAATGCGTAATGTTAACTTTACACTACTGACTTTTTTTCTGAAATGTGAGTAAAAAGATACTAACCCTTGGACCAAGGATAAGAGCAGCAGCAATATTGATCAAAGGAAAGGACATGGCTTAGAGTCAAAGCAAAGCATCTGTTCAGCATAGCTGGATATTTATTTGTCCTCTTCCCAAAGATGAAAATGGATTTACACAATGTCTCACAGGTGGATAACCTACTACCTATAAAATTTAGAGGTGACTCATTTTTCAATAGGATACCACTTTGTTAAGAAACATGTAATCTTTGAACATTTTGCTTCAGTAGCAGAAAACAAAGAAAGGATATTTTTTTAAACTACCAGGACACCTTGACAGAAATAACTGAAGAGGTGACTAGAGATTAAAACTATTCATTATTGTCAAAGTTGTGAAACAATGAGCTGATACGGAAAACTCAAGATTAAGTGGCTTAACAAGGCACTTACATGGGTGTATGTGTTTGACTATAACTTTGATATAGTATCAAAGGTTTATGGATCACGTAAGGATTTGTACGATAAAAACTTCCACCTAAGTCACTGAACCAGTAACAATCTGATGAATTATTCTGTCAAAGAAGAAAAATCCTACTGTATTTATGCCTAGGACTATTCAATTCAATTGTCATCCCTAGAACAGAAGCCAGCCTTCCTCCCATTCATATTTTCTTTGGAAATCTCCAAAAGTCACATAATAATCCTATGTACGATGAGGAAGAAGCAAATGGAAACCACCTGGGTTCTTAGCCCTTCCAGACCACTGTCAACACTATTCCATATCCTCTGACTTTATAGGGGAAAGGAGAATTGGTAATAATTCCGAACACGTTCAATTGTCATTTCAGACCTCCTTTCCAGCCTTGTCTATGCGCACTACAAATTATTTAAACTTACACCTTTAAAATGGCTGAGCAGGGACAAACTGAAGCTTAAAAAAGGCATTTACTACTTAATTCTTTTGTTATATGGTTGTTACAAATCAAACAGCAAGGGAACAAAAAAAAAAAGATAGTTACTCACTTCACAGTTCCTGATACTCTTTCGAATATATTATCCATTCAGACAATATTTGCATGTGCACAGAACTAGCATCTTTCAAACAATAAGCCGTCTCTCAGCAACGTCTGTCCCTCAACACTGTCTGATCGCAAAAACTCACAGGCTGTTAAGGCAAGGTGGGCTCAGCTATCTGCATCTCCTCCCAAAGATGCGAAAATGCAGGAGGTTGGGGAGAGCCTGACAACCGTAGGATGTTCTGTTTCTATAATCTCCAGGTCCCACTGGTTCTGGGACAACTTTAACATAGCCAAAATAATGCACTCAGCAAAAGATTTGACAATGGAAGCACGAGCAATGGATTAAATCTCTGCGTCGCATCACTGTCCCATGGAAGTTCAGAGTGGACATAACTGTATATTACGGATATATGCTGTACTATTACATGAATGCAGAGCTGCAGGTCTGAGAGACCTGGGATGGAAAGCTTCTCAATGTTATCAGTGGTTTTATTTCCAAGAGAATGCCCTGATTGCTTTCTGAAACCTAATGAGATGAACAATGCAAGGAGCACGTGACTGATTTCTTACTGCTTCATTCAGAAGCAGCAAGGGGAAAAAATGAGAGTCTCTTTTCCTAGGAAATGCTTCCTGAATCTGAGACACTCTCAAGTAACTTTCAGTAATACTGCAGTGACAGTGTAGGCTACTTTGAAACTAGGAGCTCTCTGAGGTGACGAGCAATGGCAATTGCTCTGGGCAACTACTATTACTGTTAAATCACTTCTAAGTTAAATCTCTCTGGTATCAAACAGATCAGACATGGAAGATTCTAGTACATTAGTTTTTAAAACACTAGGTTCTGTATATGGCAGAACTGAGTGTTACAGGTTTGAGGAAGAGAAGAATGGAAAGACAGATTGACAATCACTGACCAGCTGGTCCCAAAGCACAAGCACCATCCACTGAGCGCTGATCTTGAACTCTGAACTACAGCACATGAATTGGAATAGATGCAGCCCGATGCAGTCCCAAGAAGGAAACTCATGACTACCTTCACCTCCTTTCCCCTAAGGACTGGGTGAAGATGAATTAAGTGTTCAGTATAGAAAACACTCCTTTTGCAAGAAAAAGTGAGCCTTGGAATTCAAGAAGAGCAGCAGCTTACAGGAGCATCTGTAATAATGCAACCTGACAGTCTTCTTTCCCACAGGTTTACAGGAACTGTCCCCCATGGATTATTCTACAAGGAAAAGTTTTTAAAACTGCCTCAATTTCTGTGTACTCTCTGAAAAGAAAGCAGTATGTATTGATTTAGCATATATGCAAAGGCTGGGGTCCCACAGAATGCATACTGTAGCAGGAAACATGCCTTGCAACAAAGGGTAGGGCTTGAATCATCAAAGCATAAACTCCACCATTCCAAAGCAGCTCTAGCAGTATCTGATTTTCAGCCTCTTTTCACCTTCTACAGGGCAACGCACTAAAAACTACCTTATGCTGGCAACAAGGCTAACAAAAACAGAGAATTATAAACTGTGTGGCATCCAAAGCAGCAGATGCTGCACAAGTTTCACTCTAATGAGAGAGATGGTGAAAAGGAACTGAAGGATGGCCAGATTAATTTCATTCCTTCATGATTTGGGGATCAGGGAAGAGGGACAGGAAAGCAGACAACCACGGAGGTAAAACTGTCACTTTGGTCAGCTGTGAGCAATCATACTTTCCCAAGCTGATGCTATGATGAGGTGGCCACCGCTTCTAGATAATTCTGCCCCTGATGACATGGACGTCTGTACTGGGTATAGGTGGCAAGCTGCTGGCAGTGGGGGGACTGCAGGGGTGGCCTCCATGAGAAGAGGCTAGGGGCTGTCCCATGCTGGACATGGCCAGTTCCAGCTGGCTCTGCACCACAGGATACAGCTGAGCCCATCAGCCAAGCTGGTGCTGCCCCTGTGAAAACATATTTAAGAAAGGGCAAAAAACACCGCACGGGCAGAGAAGTGGAAAAAGAGTGAGAAAGCAGTGCAAACACCAAGGTCAGAGAAGTAGATGCTCCATGGCAGAGCAGATATTCCCAAAAGGACTGTAGCCCATGGAGGACCCACACCAGAGCAGAGGAAGAGTGAGAAGGAAGGATCAGCAGAGAAGAACCACAGTCCTCCCCTGTGCCGCCCCTTGCCTCACTGAGTGCCACCTGCGGCGACAACAAGGCGGGACGAGAGGAGTCTGGAGGGAAGCTGAGCCTGGGAATGGGGGAGGAGAGGTGTTCTCCCCAAGTGTTTTAATGTGTTTTAATGTTTGCTTCCTTTTTTTTTTTGTTTCACAATACCTGAATCAGTAATTAAATATTTATATTAATCAGTAATAAACTCGTTTCCTCCAGTTGGGTCTGTTTTGCCAACACCAGTAATCAGTAAGCGATCCCCCAGCCTTTACCTTGACCCATGAGCTTTCTCACTCTCGTTCCTATTTTCTCCCCGTCCTGCAGGACAGGGAAGAGGGAGGGAGTGAGCGGCTGTGCGGGTGCTTGGCTGTGAGCTGAGGCCAGCCCACCACCACACCGAGAGCAGGCTGTGCTCCAGTGGGCACTGCAAGCCAGGAACTGCAACATGGATGCACCAGAAGAAGGCATAGCAGCAACCAGACAACACTTTCTGGTCTATGTTGCTGGCTTTAACCTCTAGATACTCAGATTTCACAGGTAAAACAATCAGAAAAATCAGCATATGCATAAGTAAATAATTACGAGCATTACTTTAAGTTTTAGTGGCTTGAACCACAGCTGAGGAGAGTCTGTCCCTTCAGGGGAGCAGTCTTCTGCACAAGGTAGGCATGGGAAGAAATCTAATTTGAACTTCAGAGGTAGCAGGATTCTCATCTCTTTTTGAAATGGCAAGCTCTTGCTTGATCATTGTCTCATTATTATTTTTACATTTAGGATACTAAACCATTATCCCTATTTCTTTCATGTTTGCTGATTAGAAAGACAAGCTGAAATTAAAAACACTACTTGGAAGAGAACTATATGTTCCACAGCAGAACAGCAGCAATGAATTATGCTTCCATCTGACAGTTAAAAAAGTAGAAAAGAATTTACCATTAGGGTATTAAAGTCTGGATGCAGGGGGGAAGCTATCAATGCCGTACAGGCCTGGGCCACGGCGCTAGGACCTGCCGGAGGGGCTACCCAGCTGCTCTATTTTTACTACGGTATTTTTTGCATTCAGACTTTCCACTGCAGGCAGCTCGGGTCAGGGGATCCGCTCCGCTGGGGGAATCTGACAGGTCAGCCCAGCAAGTTATTTATAGAGGGGCGGGGGACAGAGGGAAGGGATGCGATCGGCATCATATTCTTCTGTTGCGGGGCTGCAGGCTGGGAGATTCCCCCACGAACGAGGCCCCTCCGCCATCCCTCACCACCACCAGGCAAGGCGGCTGTGGCAGGGAAGCCCCAAGCAGAAAAAATCAAGAGGCAATGAAGGGTAGTCAAGCTGCAGCCTGTCTGGCCACTCTCTTCAGAGGTTGTTCTGTCTGTGAAGACCTTTTCAAGGAGGATTTAAGCTTTCCTTGTCCTACTGTGACAACCTGTCACTTCGCAAGAGGTTATCTTCCAACCTTCTCCCCTGGCACTGGAGAATTGTACTTACCCAGCCTGCCATTTATGAGGGCCATGAGAAGGCAGAACAGGCGAGGGAATGTTGGTATGGTTACACCTGGCGAAGAAACCCTGCGGCTCCTGCTCTCACCACTACTCAACTGCTCTAACCAACAAATGCTGAACTCTAAACAAGCCCTTTGTACACAAGCGGGAAGACAGTGCTTCCATCGGTGTGGCCAAGTGGCTGTTTGGGCTCACCAAGTCTTTGCCACGCTGAGGGCCAGCAGATTCAAGCCACCCCAATACAGCAGGCACAATATAAGAACTGCAGGCACTTCCTTAAGAGGTGGGAGCTGTGGCTTTGACCCCAGCTGGACCAGTGGATACCAGGTCATCTGCTTTCAGGCTGACAGCACACGCTGTCAGGCAGTTACACACAATGGCACGATTTCCTGGTGTGGTAGGACTGCTCCCCTTCTGGTAAATGAGATTTCTGTCTGGGTGCTTATCCACCTCAGCCTCTGCATGCACCCCTCTCTTGGCCATGCAAGTAATAACAAGAAATTATGTGTCTGGCAATACATGGACTTAGTATAACGGCAAGACAGTAATGTTCCTCGAGGGAGCAGAGTGCTAAGACCTAAACATGTATATCAGCTTAG
>JAVJGG010000054.1:19028970-19047603 GCA_035590195.1 Aviceda cuculoides | reverse complement strand
GGGGGGGGGGGGGGGGGGGGGGGGGTGTTGCAAATCTCTTGAAGCAAAGCTCTCACGCCAAGAGACAAGTGCCGCCTGAAGCTGCACATGACAGAGCAAATGCCCCACCCCCATGAGACATCGGCTTTTAGGACTCGCATTTCGATGCACTTGTCCCCTCTTCCCTGCATCCGCATCCGAAGATGTCAAGCCTGCCGGCAGCCCGGGTCTGGGTACCGAACAGAGCCCGCAAGCGCTAGCCAGGAATGATAAAGCCGACGGGACAAAAAGCGTGGTGGATGGGCAGAAGTGGGCGCTACCAGAACAGCAGCAGTTCAGGACCCTTCCAGGAGCCCCAGAGAGCTGGCACTGGCACCACGACTGGGTCCTGAAATGACGGTTGTAAAACAGAAAGGCTTCCCCTTTTTACTGTGCATGTTTTAGTGCTTCTGAAATGCTGTCATTCAAAATGCGAGTTAGAAAACACCCCAAAAAGGTACACAGCCACCTCGACATGAAGATGGCTTCTAGCCCTGGTCCCCACTCCTGGCTGTCAGCAAGGATGATACCCCTCCTGTATAGAGTTTGTTTATAGATGTCTAAGATGACCACTTCTTCCTAGCTTTTTTTCCAAGCTTCTTTTCCAGATATCTTTATTCCCATACCTTCAGATTTAGGCGCTGACACTTTCTGTTTGTGTGCAAACTTTATGGGGCAGAAACTGGGCGCTCTGTGCTGCTTCTGGAATGCCACTGTACATAAGTAACTCCAGCTCATGGTAATTCAGCCCTGCATTTTTTTACCCCACCAGGTAAAAAAAATTGGAGGAAAGCATTGCTTCTGTTTCTAAAACAATTGCACAAATAATAGGAAAAGCATGGCAGGAAACAGAAGCAAGGGCATTTATGCAAAATCTTCAAATTGCTTAATGTAAACCAACAAATAATCCATATTGTAATGCTGATAAAAAGAGGAATCCAACTATAATTCATTACTTATTACGGTATTTCACAGAGGCCATGTCAAAAATTAGAATAAGAACAACTGAAAACTGAAATTTAAGAGGTGCAGTACATGGCTTAGACGGCAAAGCCAGCTTGGCCTTGGACGGAGGATGTCATACTCAACAGTAAAACCGTGAATTCCAGACCCCAAATCAGTCTTGACTCCTAATCTCACACTAATTTCCTCAAGTGAGGAAGCTGTTCAAATTGCAGTTTCACAACTACAAGGTTCAGCCGTAGTAGACAGCAGAGAAAGCCTAAGCCGAGTTCTGGGTTTGCTGGCAATTTTATGGAAATCACTGCATGAGAAACAATTCTTTAGATTAAATAATACTTGGTTGAATTAAGCCACAGTTCCCTCAGAGTATGACTTATTTCTGGACAGCTGCCATTTAGCCTACCTTATGACTGACTTTAATATATCACAGAGCTCCTACTGATGCACTGTCCATACCAGAAACTTGTTCTCTGGTAGCGTGGCATATAAACATTTTAATGCCGAGTCCAAATAATTTATTAACATGTAACCATTAGTGGAAAGAAGCAAGCACATCTCATTATCTTATAACTAATCTTGACTTCATTTGATTTTTCTCTAACTTCTACCTTGCATTTCCCTTCCTAGTAAATACAGTCCACTACAGTATCTTCATTTTATAATCTTTAGAGCGATCGATTGATCTAATTGAGCGATAAGGGCAGACACAAATACAAATTTACATTCATGAAGCAAGAAAAGGGAGCAACTTAAATGCCCATAGATAACAGCTGGTAATGGGATGAAATCGAAGCAGAAGAGGGATATCTGAACTAAGCGAAACTGAGGACAGGGTTGCCCACAGACTGTGCACCAGAATACTCCAACCCGAAGCTGCCACACGCACATCGAGCTTCTGCTGCCTCACGCAGGACGCCCTTCGGACCAAGCATCCCTGTGCTCTAACCCCACAACACGCAGGCACATCGCTCTCAGAAAAGCTGCCATATAGCAGATACCCTTTGGAGCCAGAACTACTGAGATTATAAACTCAGAGTTCAGTGCTTTAAAGCCACAATCAAGCATCGAAGCTGCTATGAACAAATTTTGGAGCTATCTGCATAGTAACATTTCCTTCTCTAGTAGTTAAGGTCAGGACAAATGTCTAATAAATCAGCTGCATTTCCCCACATGAGGCCAAAAAAAAAAAAATCATCTACTAAGTCCATTCCCATTTGTTTCATCTTAATCTACTTCCCCAACCTATTCTTGCAATTCTGTCAGAGCAGTAGCATGAAGGAACATGATTACGTAATTCCAGTATTAATCCGAGCAGTAAGAACTATCACTGCAGAGAGGGGAACAAAAAGCATGCCTAAAATTTCGGCTGCACTACGTCAGTCATCATTGCCCAGGAGAAGTTCGCTGCTTTGCTACACCAGTCCTTGAGAACAAACACATTTTCAAGTTGGTTTTGATGCATTTATTGTCTGACTTGGTTTTTACATGAAATTAACACACACACTGGCTTTGTCGTTGTTAGAGGGAACAAACTTGCCCAAGGAGTTTCCAATCCAAAACACATTGATCACTCATAAGCACCTTGGTCCAGCAGACACGTGAACGCTCACCGCAATGCATTCAGAATCAGGAAAAGCCCCCCCCAGTTTTATTTTACACATAGCTAAATAGTCTGCATGCTAAGTATCCTCATGATCAGGCTTCTCTCTATATAAGCAGGTCAGATTATATCATTTGTTTTAATGTATACTTACCAATATGCATTTTTTTGGTAAAGTGTTAACATTAAAAATGTTTGCTCATTACATTATGTAACAATACACTACATTTTACCTTTAGTTCAATAGTTCCTCTCTAGAATTACCATCTTTCATGTATACTGAGTAACAGGTGATTTTATCTGTACCTTTTACTTCAAAGGTTGTTATGCTTGCAACATGCCACTCCAAACAGAGAGGCAAAAAATTAACTGTAAAAATAATTAAAAAAAACCCCCAACAAATAGAAACCCATGACTTATTAAACTGCAGATTGCTCAAACCCCCACACTTTTTTAATGCCAAAAACCAAATATCTGGTTCAGCAGGCAAACCAACAGAGTGGAAATGACTCAGATAGTTCTGTGTATCTTATCCAACCATTTTAAATAAAATTTCAAAAATAGGTACATCTCACATATGTGAGATTCAGGAGCGATACAAATCCTTTAAGAAAGGGAATATGCCTACTCACAGACACATTTGTATGAATGGAATGAATTTTTAAAGATTGGTGTGCTTTCTTATTATAATAAAGATGATCAATGAGAAGCAAGTCTTTTCCTCTCCAACATTTCAGACAAATACTGCAAAATATGCAGAAAAACCACTAAGAACTACATCAAACACATAACTCAAGTGCAGTTCATTTTTATAGCTCTGCAGAGAGATTTCTTCTCTTCACTGTAGTGGTAAGGAAAAACTACATTGTACTTGTTTTAAAGAAAAAGCTAGCAGTAAATAGAAAAATTAGTTATGATCATGTAAAATAAAAGCTGCTTCCACAATGGTCTTGTTCATGTTGATCTGCGTATTTCAGCTATAAAGGCATCTTTTTGTATTTTTGGACAATACATTGTGTTTTACTTCAGCTGAACAAAAATCTCTCTTCTTTTTCTCTCAGTAACGGGAGAGTTACTGGCATAAGCAGTCACATAATAGCATCACCTCACTTGGTTAAAGAAACAACCCTTATATATGGAATTATCTTGCAGGCATTTATATTATAGAAAAGAGTTAAAGTAACAATATAGAAAATGGTTTATTCCTTACACTAGAAAATAAGAGAATGCAACAGAGATGCAACTATGATTGCCTAGTGTAATTTCAATTAATCTACAACTTTACATACTAATGGCTGGACACATCATGACAGAAGCAGTATGCATTTGTAAAAATCAGTTAAACACTCCCTCCCTAAAATACTATCAATCCATGATTAGCACCAATCCATGCTAAATATTGCCAAGTTTTCCTTACCTTTCTTCTCTTTCACCAAACTTACGTGAAAAATTGAAAAGACAGTGATTTTTCTCCTCATTTTGTCAATCTATGCAATCTAAAAGCTACTGCTTTTTGCAGCTTTTCTATTTTTTCTGCTGCTGAACCATAATTACAATTGGATATCAGCTCAAATTAATACTGGGTCCCTTTACAAGTGGGCCAAAATCAACTGAAAGACCTTTCAAACCAACTGCAATCTTCTCTACTAATTCACACAAATGGTCCCACTGCTTTTGCAGGATTTGCAATGAAACTATGTGCCTGAATTACAAGGGCAACCTAATGCCCTTTGGCTTCATACCTCATCTTTCACAAGATCTTGTAAGCACATCTCTGTTACCCACAATGCTCAAGTACCAGCATAACATTTCCAGCACAGGTTTAAAAATTCAGTTTTCTGATTTCCCCCACCCCCAAATTTAACTTGCAGTCCCTCAGCTGAGACAATACAGCTTCTCTAATAATCTTGAAGCTGTGTAAACCTTTCAGTTCTAGGAACCAACGCTGATAGCCCAAAAGCAAGGTATTCTAAACTGTCAGCAAGAAAATATATAAACATTTAAAAGATTAGCTAGACAGTTTATACATGATTAGCAAGCACCATCCAGATGGCTTCAGAACAACATATAATTGTATTGTTACACTATTAAATTATGTTTTTGCACACCTATGCAAATATTCAAATGTGACATTTATCTACACAAATAGTCAAGTGGTGCCCAAAGTTCAATTTCAAATTGTTTTTCTGCTGTTGGCGATGGGAGCAATGATGAGAACACATCCCTATATCCTGAAACTACTTCACATCCATGTTCAGCGTATGCATCTGTCCAGTAAAGGAGGTTTTCAATTGGTTTGATTTTGAGGAAACAAGGGTGGTGGGGCGGAGGCGGGGCAAGGAAGCAACCAAAAACCAAACCCCACAGTCTGTAAGGGGGTCCTTTTTATTGTTTGTGATACAGTCAACTTGAAAGACAAGTTCACATTTCCTTTCTCTGAACAGAGTTTTGACATGAAGCCCCAGAATATTCAAGTCTAAGTGATCTGAAATTCCCTGTTCATTGTCATAATTAAAACTGACATGAAGCACAGAAATTATTGTGAGATACAACATAAAGACTAGCATAAGAATACTAATCTTCAATAAACGAATAAGTTGATTTTACAGGAAACAAATATTCAATAAAGCATTTTATACTAAGCTATTTTTAATATTATGAAATGGAGACAAGGAAAAGTAACACAATATATTAATAGAAGAGATGTTAACGGACCTCAGTCAGACAAATTACATCAGCATTTCAGCATAGACTAAAATCTACTATTACTTTCAGTGTCTGAATTCAGTTTTGTGCTGTGAATGTAATAAACGGAGAAGGTGACATTTCTTCTCTCCTCTGCACTTTTCTTGGCAAATAGTATACATGCATAATCTATGCATATTAAGTTGTTACACACAGACTAACATTCTAGGAATAATAGCTACCTAAAGCCTGACTGAGGTATATTAAATATTGAGCTGTTTCAGTCATTGTAGACCATGAGCCATGCAACCATCACAACAGCAACTCCGAACATTGGCAGCATAATGAGGTTCTTGTATTTTTGCCATGACGATTGTTCAACTTCTACTTCATCCTTTCTTCTCTTCTTTCTTCGCCCCTTTAATCTGTTTTCAAAAGCTTCCAGTTCAGCCTAGATGAAGAAAACCAGAAGTAGTTGACATTTGTGTCAGAATTAAAAACAAGGAAATGTGCAGTTTTAAATAATTCCCAAAACATTCCCAAAAACCACTTTATAAAAATAAGCGGCAGCCAATGAAAGTTATAAATCTCTTACAGCTGAGATGATAGCACTATATCCCATGGTTACAATGCACTTTACTTTCAAGTACTAAACCATTGTTTAGTTTCCTATAAAAAACATTGCCAAAAATGCAACCAACTGAAATTTTACATTAGATTTTTAACTCAGGTTGAATATGTTAAGCCAAAATGAGATTGTTACTTCCATGAAATATGTTAAAAATACATTATTTTTACTATTAAAGAAAAGCACTCATAAGTATTTAAGCTATTACAGTAACATATGCAAGAGCATAGGTTGAAGTCTTTAAAGACTTCCCCCCATAAGAAGGATATGCTCTTTGCTAAAAATAAATTAATAAAAATATAAATAATCTATCATCTTTCCTCCAATTCTTTATATTTTGCATGCTCAGCTAAATTTTAGATTAATAGCTGTAATGTTAGACATGTACAAAACCTTCCCATTTGTTAAGTGTTATAACTTAACGCTTAGTCATATATGACTGAAGTAGGTACATAGCATCCTTCAAAAGAAAGCACATGTCCTTAGGCCCCACAATGAAGCAGAGCAACTGGAAAAATAAAAGAAATGCCAAGTTCCACCCAGAACAGCAGTTTCAGGGTGACACTTGGAATGAACAGTAGGATCCTCTGATCCCTGTTTCTCATCCCCCTCCACATCCTTTTAAAAGGGTATCAAGAGAATACAGACGAAACTCATTTTAGGGTACAAACCTGAAATAAAACTGGAATTAGGCAGCCTGGAACAGAGTGTAAGACTGAGATGAGACTCCAAGGAGGAGCCATCTAATTGCTAGGAAAATCAGAAAAGATGCTCTAAAGGAGAGCTGAGACAGACTAAAACCAGAAAAGGTCCGACGATTATCTGGATTTTTGGGTAGAGTTGTCAGCTACTAGAGAAAGCACGGGACAAGGAGCTAGGGAGCAGAAAGGCTAGATGAACTGAAAGAGACAAGAGTGATGGGAGCAGCAGAGAGCAGCAAGCCAGGACTGGCTGGGCAAAAGGCGCAAGGCTGAGCCAAAGCAGAGGAAACATGGACAGTGAACAGAGACAAAGCCTGGCTATGAGAGGAAATAAATCTACATGACTACTACTGCAGTGCTGCCAGGAAGAGACAAACTAAGACAATAAGGTACATGCATTAAGGAAACAGGAATAAGACTTTTGGGAAATGGGCAGAGAAGTAGTCCAGTAAACATAATTTTGCTTTGGAACTCAAGATTGCCTGATGTCTGGTCTTCCTCTACTGACAGCAAATATTTGTCAGACTTTCACAAAGCGAATCTTACTTCCCTTCTTGTGCCAGATACCACTGTTAGCAGGAGAAAGGGACCCATTTTGATGTCTATTCCTTTGTACCTAATAAAGGCAGAAATTGTTGGCACTTCTCTGATGATATGGGAGAAAAGTTAAAAGTTCTACAGCCTGCTATTTGAAACACGATTACTTTCAACTAGCTAATCCTCCTTCAGAAAAGCAAAGTATTTTAATGAAACAGTTTTTCAAAATCCAAAGTCTGGGGGCAAGTGCAGAGTTCTTAAGGTTTTATAGATAGTGTGGCAGTATTTCATTTTACACAGACACTAAATAAAATTTGGGGCTTCTATACTTATTATATACTTGTGATCTGTAGGTTTTAAAAGCAGAATGCTTCATGAATTGCAGTAATCTGAATTAAAATATAAGGCTCGAACAATTATATAACAGGTACTGAATTGCTTTCCTAGTGATCTTTATAAAAACCCAGCTAAAAATAAATACCTCATAAAAAAAAAAAACCCACAGAATGAAAAAAGGTTCGTGGGCACAGAATACAAGAAAGAAGCCATCACTGTCCTTGAAAAGCTACCTACAGATTTTATATAACTGTCATCATTCCCAAAGTGTCACCTCAATGATCTCTGAACAATAAAGTAATGGTTGTGCCCAGCGTTCAAACTACCCTAATTTTTCAAGCTAAACAAGCTCAAGCTTTTTGTTGAGAGTAAGAACCTAACTTCTTTGTGTATAGACATATTAAAAATAAAGTGAAATGCATTTATTTGAACTGTATACTCAAAACAATTTTACGTCAGATAATGCCTAGTTTAGTGTTTCTCAGGTACTGGATTTTGCTCCTTCATGTGTTATTCTCTATATTCTTCCTGCACTGGAACGAGTAGCAGCCCCATAGGGAAATGTAACTAAATGAATGCAAGTAACAGTGACTATACAGACACAAAGCATATATCCTGAAATTGCACGTCTTGTATTTTACAGGGGCAGAAACATGCTTGACTTCTGTAACTTCTAAGGAGCTGTTAAAACATTTTTCCTTCTAAGAAAAAAGGAAACAAAATATTTCATACATCTCATTAAATTAGAATTCAGGTTTGAGACTTGGCTTTCAGTGTTGAAACTTTTGACTACTACCACTTAGCTCAAAAATTTAACCAAATCTTTTACACTAGAGTGGGACAGAGGGAGCGACAGCTTGGTCTGAATTGCTAAATAATCAAAGCACTGACCTTTTATCCACCTAGCAATTGTGAAAACCCTGGCCTCACATGGTGAAGCAGAGAGAAAGTTTGATGAAAGGCCTAACCAAGCTGTCTCCCTTCCACTAAGAAACAAGTGATTCCATCTGTAAAGGTATTAGCAGAAGCTGCTGTCAAATATAGCAAATACCAAAATATAAACATGCAGACTTACCAGAGCACTAACTAGTTTGTATATAAAGGATTTAATGAAGTATTAATCAAAACAGGTCTTAAGAAGTTGTGACTAACAGATGAACAGTCTATATAAAAAATGTGCTAATGAGATCAGGAAGGTGGTACAAGACACGAACTACTGTCAGCAGGGAGTATACTCAATAAATATATACTCTTAATGTGACCCAACACCCTATGACAGTGATGTCCTTCAATTTGCATCACCGGATAGCAGATTATGAGATCAAATTGGAAGGGAATCAATTTTAGATAAAAGGCTGAAGTAGCTGAGGTTAGTACTTGCGTGCAATTCTACAGCCTATTTATTAGTTACTGTTATCCTATTTTTTTACTGGTTTTGTCCATTTTTTTTACTGTTGTCCTACTGTTTGCTATTGTGCTATGTAACTGGCCACTCTTAATTAACCTTTTAATAGGCTTGATTATGTATAGGTGAAGTCTTCTATCCCTGAAGCTGCATCCATCACAAAACATGTACGCAGAAGCAGTTGCCATATGTTGCCCAGGGTACTGCTGGACTGTAACTGTGAGACTTCAGTGAATGCACAAGTAGAAAGCAATGGTGGTGTGACTGCAGAGAGAAACAATCACTGCTGAAGGATCGAGACAAAAATAAATGTTGCACACTATGCTGGTGGAGTGAACTGCCACAGTTTCAGAGGACCCTCGTTACTGAGACTTTATTTGAGGAACTATAAATTAAGTGATTTTGAGGCAGAAATCATTAGTAACTGGGATGCCTTCTGGAATGCATGAAAACACGGTCAGTGCAATACAAACACCAGCAACTTTGAATTTCTACCTCTAGAATTGTAAGCATGTTCTTTACATATGTAAACATCCATTAGTACACTTCAGTACTTAGCTTGCAGAACCATCAGTTATAGATTACCTCTGCCTAACAAAATGTTTCAGACATCTGTATGCAAGATACACTTCCTGACCTATGTCCCAGAACTAACATTTCCAAAGTCAACTTAGAGAACAAGAATTAGATGAACTGTCTACGCGTTTTAAGAGGGAATATGTGATCAATATTGTAGACAGTTGAGGCATGAATGTAACAATAAATATTACCAGATGATCACAAAACAGTGCCTGGACCCCTGGACAACAGGTACATAACTGTACGCTTTTCCTGCACGATCAGTAGACACACTCCCCGTTGAAAAACAAAAGCAGGCCTTGCTAGAGCATTAGTTGGTAGACATAATGCTTTAATAAATAAAGTCTCTAGGCAATTAATCAAAGTATGCATAACAGGAGCTGTGACCCACAAACTGACTATCCTAATGAGATTGGGGGAACGGTACAAGAGGATCAGGTCTGTCCTGCATCCCCTTTCAAGCAGGGAGTGAGCCAGTGCTCTGCGATAATAATGGAGTGTGACATGCAGGTGAAAACACGAGTATAACCTAATACATAACTGTTGTGATAATTGAGTAAAAGAAGGGTCAGAAAGCACACACTGTACTTAGAATATGACTTGGTGTCAAATGCTCAGGCACAAGCATACGCATATGAACTGGCTGGAAGGAGTGCATTAAGGCTGTAGCCTCCAGATGACAAACCTGACCTAGCCATCACCACCAACCAAGCTTATGGTTTTTGCCTGAAATACAGTTAGCATTAGTGTCTCCGGGCAGCTGGCACAGAAGCTCCTTGGATTACAATGCTGACAACATACGCTCACCAACAACAGCAATTACAGTAAATACATGTTTTTTCCTCCCCTCAGAGACCTCGAAGGAAAAAGATTAATTTAGGCTTCATCATTGTTTCATAACGGGAGGGAGGAGGGAAGCTTCACCCAATATTTAAACCTCTATGGAGGCTAATCAGCAATTCTGTGGGGTTTATACATTATAAAGACTCTTGATATAAAATCAAGAGTCCTTAGTATTTTAAAAATAAACTATACTATACACAGTTATAGTAATGCAAGATTAAACTGATTAATTATCATTTTGCATAAACTTATCAAAATTGGGAAAACATGTGGGCTCTTAACCATTGTAAATCACTCACAGTACACATCTTGGAGTAAGATAACAGCTGACAGTAATGACTGTGCGTATCACATTACAAACTATACAACTTTAGTTGCATGTAAACTGAATTATTTACTAACAAGAACAATGGGGGGGAAGAAGCAGGTGAGTAAGAAAGGTTGATACCTGTTGTCTTCGTTTCTCTTCTTCAATAGCAGCTTTGGCTTCTGCCTCTTTTATCTGTCCAGACATACAAAGCGATAAGAAACTGTTGTAAACAGCAGCTAAACCTATTTTCTTATAGAGTCATAATTACTCCTGTAGAATGGTTCTTGGCAAAAGTGAGCAAAACCTCCATCAAGTGAGCTCTCAACTTATTCAGATCACAAAATAGTCTCAGAAAAAGCTGCATCATCTCACATTTGGAAAACATGGAACATATAATGGATGCTACAAGATTATAAATTGAACTTCTGACTTCAACTTGACAAGCTCAATCAACAAATATAAAACCTAAAAAGAATAGGTTTTTTGCTAACAACCAGGAAAATTCCTAAAGACAGTTATTTTTTCAGCAACTTTATCCTCAATTCAGTACACTTTACACATACAGATATTTCCAATATATGTATATAGTTTACACACACATATTTCATTCCAAGTACTTTAAATATTCCTTGACTGCTACAGCAAAAGGAAACCTCTGTATTTGTATCGAATATGACATATATCAGATAATGCATAACCAAACTGCTTTAAAGTCAAGTTCTTGGTGCAATGCAAACCAGATGTAATTAAAAATGCTCCACTATCAGAAAGTCCTATGAAAAGAAGTCATGGGAGTTACAACTGATAATTTTATAGAAGTGTTTTGTAGTGTTCAAGAAAGCAAATTAAATGCTAGAAATTATTAAGAAAAGAATGGTACAGAAAAAATGTCAATGCGTAAACACATGATACACTTGAATCTTAGCTCCTGCATTCAGTTTTGGTCCTGCAATAACAAAAGAATGTAAAGCCTGAACATATACAAAAGACACCAGGATGGAGCGGCTTTCATTTAAAGAGATGCATAACTAGGATTCATCAGGTGACTAACAGGGTACAAAATCATGAAGAGTATGAAGATGCCAAATAGGGATAAACCATCAATAATTATTTTTCATAATACAAAAGCAAAGGAATAAAATGAAATTACCAGGAGGCCGGTTCATAACAGACGGAAGTATTCTACTCCCACATAGTATTTGGCTAAATCTAGGAATTCAGTGCTACAGGATGTTTATAGATGCCCAGAGTTTATGTCTACTGAAAAACAATTAGGCATGCTATGAAGAGATAAATCCAACAAAGACCATTAAACAGAAAGACACCAGCCCAACCTTTAAAATTCCCATAGTCAGAGATCACTACAGTAATAGTAGTAACAGGAAGAGTATACTGGGCAAGTGTATGTATCTGCCTTCTTATATAGTGTATGTATCTGCCTTCTTTAGCATTGTGACCACTGAATCATTGCCCTAGAAAAGTTAGATGTAAAAATCTGATTAATAGCTTGAAATGATAAACAGTCTTGATCCTAATAACTGGATGATTCACATACTAATAGTCACAATAATTTACTAAACATGGTTTGCGCAGGTGGAATTTGTTCCAAACAATTTGCGATTCAAGAGCTCTTGACAGCTAAGGAGAAAGCACACCACCCCATGCTTTAGCATGCTGTAGCTGAAAGTGTACACTGAGGACAGGGTCAATAGAACAGTCTATTTGCAGGTTTTCAGACAATTTTTTAAATTGCTAAACCGTACATCAAATAAAAGCATTAGTGAGAATTTCATTAATCTAGACACAATGGCAGAGTCTCTCTTTAGAAAAGTATACAAAAGACCTTTTCAGCCATGCACATCTGAAACCACAGTCTGGTGTGGAAAAAACTGCACAACTAGCCTCCTGGTATTTCACTGCCATCTAACGGCAGAACTTCAGCTCCAAAAGAAAAAGTGACCCACAAATGTTGAAAAAAGCAACAGAAGAGCTTCTTTTTACACTGGTGTGGTCATGTTTACATAAGATACATAGGTACAACATACATAGGTAAAGGGAAGCTTAACCATTATAATCACAGTATGGAAAAACATTTCTAGAATTAATATCTTTAATAAAATGTACAGTAAAAGATGCATTCAGTTCCTCAGAAGTGCATCCTCACTAGGTGCTATACGTGAAGAGTTTTATGAAGAGTTAATACACTTTGGTTTTGGAAATTGATGGTTGTTTTACTACTGTGCAAGCTAAATTATCTTTGTAAATGTCTGCAGTTTTTAAACCGACTTTTTCCAGTCTTGACCCATTAAACAGTAATTGACATAAAAAACCTGCTTTTATCAAGTGCATGTTAATAGGATATGATTCTAGTATGTTATTTACAAGTCCACACAGGCTACAGAAAGGTGCCTAGTAAAAATTTAAACAGAACTTCACATAAAAAATCCAAAACAAATAAATCCATGTGCTTCTGTGAGGAAGGTACACACAGCTAGGTTATGCCACACAGTATGTCTGTGGCACTGCTTATAGTAGAAACTTGTAGTCATTGCATTAGACCATCCCTCCCCATGGGTTACAATGTCAGGGGCAAGAAACAGGGACTAGCATTGGCTGAAGTAAAACAGCAGCTGGCACTGCACTGCACCACACAGCTCTGTCCCAGCTCATGCACTCTCTTGTGAATTCACCTTGCTTTAGTGCACTCCATGTCCTATGAAATTATCTTCACACTCTTACTGGAACTGTTTGTTACGGTTGGGATTTTCTAAAGGCATATCCCAAGAGTCTTAGTATTTGACCTACTTGGAGAGTTGCAGGATTTGGTCTTGTTAGAACTTGCCAATCCATCCTGAAAATCTGAGCAGAAGCTGACAAGAGTCAGCTCTACCCATTGAGTTTTTGGGTTGTACATTTATTACATCTAACAATCACCTGATAAAAACCAAGCAAGCTATGCACGAATTCTTTTTGTTTATGCTCTTACAAAGGCTTGTAAGAGCAAGGTTGATATTCTGTCTCTCTGGGTGACAGCATGCAGCAATTTCTATACTTCATAAAACAGCAGAACTAGGGAGAAGTCACATTTACTGCAGGCTAAAAAGTATACTGCAGTTACTGAAAACTCTCCATTTTTTGGGTACAGGGTAATGAATACAGTGTGACAGGACTACACTCTTCATGCTGGACAAGTTGAGCATTCAATGGCTGCAAAACTTTCACAGGAAAGAGCAGATCTAACAATGCCCTGTGAAGTGGCCTGGCCCCAATCCTACAGCACGAATCATTAGCAATAATGATTTTATCATCACTGATCATTACTTGTTCTCAGCAGAAGACGAAAGAACCAGTTCTAACAAATGGAAAAAAAAAAAAAGAAAGAAAAATAACAGAATGTTGTTTTAATATAGTATTTCACCGAGTTAATTAACGCTGTCTACAAACACTGTAATTCTCCCCACTAAGCCAAATACAAGTCTGAAAAAGTAGCTGCTATTAAACAGCACAACTACTTATGTTGTATTTTTTGCTAGTGGTGTCTTGAAAAATAATTCTGTGTTCATTTTTTTCCTACTTTTTTTGGAAGCACTGAGAAGAAATTATAGCTACAACGGATACATTACCTCAGATGCTTTCCGTTTCATTTCCTTGCATAATGCATCGCATTCCAGTGAAACTTGGCCTTCTTGTATCTTGCTGCACTGTATTTCCTGTTAAGTATAAATTGAGTCTTTTAAAATAATTTCCCTATATAAAATTTGTTATAATGCCCATTTCTTTATGAAAATAATTATAAAACATTCTTATTTAGTAAAACATTGGTTACACAGAAAATAAAGCTAATGATTAAACGTTATTTGAACCTATAATTCTGTATTAAATTGCCCTTTTCTCTTTTCCTTCTTTCTGATAAACTGAGCAGAAAGCAAGAATAAATCAAATAGTCCAGTTTAGTGTCTCCTCTCTTTTCTCACTTTTTTTGCCTAAGACAAAGTAAGATAACCTTCTGAACTATAGCATTCAGAGTCTCAGTAATTTCATACACATTCTCTTAAGTGGCTCAGATTACAGGGCAAGGTCTGTTCATGGGGTAAAAAAATAATTCTCTCACACGTCCTCCTCTCCCCCTAATACTGAAGGGAAAAAAAAAAAAAAAAAAAGGTGGTTATCTGTAAGCAGAGACTGTTCAATTTGAAGCACTTTTTCTGTACAGGTCATCCTTCCTCCTGCTGAACACCCCACCTGCAAGAATTCTGGTTGTACAAGACGTGTCTTGGAGAAGCTGAGAACTCTGGGGGACTTGCAGCCTGTTTGGAAGGCTCAGAAGTTAACTGGGTCCAGAAAAATAATTTAAGCACCTTCTAATTAAGCCAGATAACGATTTTTTCATTAAGTCATTATTTGCCAAGACTTCACATCAGTTTCTGTACTTCTCTTCATAATACTATATAGCTATAATAAACTTGTTACATTACTTTGTCCCTAATCTTTGTTAGAAGCTAAGGATGCTGATACCTGTACTTGCTTTCAGGTTTGCAGAGAACCGTAACTGATTACATTAGTTAGGGATTCACAACATCTGTGCTTGTTCCAACTTACATAATTATAAACTTTCCCAATATTGTCAGAAAAATGTATTTTTTTTCCCTCAAATCACTCCAGGTCATCTGACTATTCTCCCAATGGAGCTACAAAAATTCAAGTGTGCTTGAAGATAAAGCTATTGTAAGTCAGGCAGCTAACATATTTTAGAAGTAACAAGATTTTATATTCTCCAGTGAATCTTTTGATATTGCAGCCCAGATCGTCAGCTGACTTTAATTGTTATAGCTCTGCTAGAGTAACTGGACCCGTTCTAATCCGCACCAGAGACAATCCATCCAAACAAGCCTAGCAACGTGCAAAAAAAATAGATCATTCTCAAAATTGTAACTTAGAAATTTACCTTTTTCAGTCTCTTACAGACACATCGGAGTTTAACCTTCTGGCTGCAGTTCAGAGGACAGCTACCTGAATGGCAAATCTCTTTACATCGGTGACCACAGGGCAACTATAAAGAACAAAAAAAACCCACAAAACACCCACACTAATAAATGATTGTAAAATTACAAAGAATCTATGAATTGTTTTTATTGCAGACATAGCAGCTTAACCAAAAACTCATTCAGCTTATCAGTTTTCCCCCTTGTGAAATAGTTGATTTTTTTTTTTTCCTGTTGGCAAATGTTTGCTTGTTATTTACTGTATTTCAGTTCCTGTAGAACAATTTATGTTTCATCGGCACAGCTTGATTAAAAACCAATTTCTCCCTTCAAATGTTTCAAGAATAGTCATCTCCACAGTAATTTATACAATTACTCTAGCTATCTGTGTGTTAGGGGAATAAAAGTACATAAAGTAAAAAGAAACCGAAAACTGAAATTGTGTACTATGTAACAACTTGTCAGAAACCTGACAGTCAAGAAAAGAAAGAGGGAAGAATCAGAAGCAAAAATACCACAAAAGAAAATCTTGCATGCAAGAATCTTCTGAACTATGCAAAAGTCAAATACAATATTCTTATCATGTCTGAAATAATTTAACAAAATCCTAAAGTTCTGCATTTGGCAGATTATCCCATTTCTGACATCTGAGATAGAGACTTTGTTTACTGCCAGTGCATTTTTTAACATTTATAATGAAAAGATTATTATTCAACTACTGTGTTATGAACTAAGATACTAATATAAATATGCTGACTGTTAGGAATATAGCAGTGCTCTCAGCACTATATTACACAAAAAATGACAAGAAAACAGTAAGTGAAAAAAATTCTTTACTAAGAACTTGACTGAAGATATACCTTGCTCATAGACATGCCCATAGGAAATCTTCACAATAATGACTTTTAATTTTCAATTACATAACCCTATACTGTCAATAACTGAAGGTGGACTCTCACATAAGCCATCTAATCAATTTATATATAGAGGTAGCTTTAAATCCCCAATCTATTTAAAATGGCATTGGATAGTGTTCTTTATTAAAAACAAAATTTCACCTCTTCACTGTCATCAAGGGATTAACACAACTTGGAAAATGCTGTAAGACATACAATTAAGATACATTTTTTCACATTTATTAAAATTTGAAAATGTATACACACTACATCACTTCATCCACAAGAATGAGAATGCTACATAGGATTATTATAAACCCCAGGTGTATACAGTTCTTGTTGATTAGTAAATTTGGATTCTTAGAAGTCCATTGGAACTGGCTCAACACCTGAGCTAGTATCATGAGACACATATCTTCCAAATAAAAATTACAGAACAGACATACGTATTTTCATGTCCATGCCAGTCACAAACTATTAATACTCTGCGGTTTAGGCTCGGGTTTTTTTAGTCACCATTTCAGCACATTTCACACAGGACTAGAAAGAACCTCTAAGTCACCGTGTTCAGTCCTGAAGTCCAGTCCTCCTAAAGGCAGGCACCTTCAATGATCCCTCTAAAACTGGATGAAGTTTTACCACGAAAACAGTCCCCCATTCTGCCCCCTTTCTAGTGTTTCACTAAGGAGGCTGTTCCAGGAGCTCACTGCAACATGCAAGACTTTTTTTTCTTTATTTTTTTTCATTTCCTACATCTATTCTAGCCAGTCTAAATCCCTTAGTTCTTAGCCTCATATTGAAATATTTCTCTACTGTCTTTTCATAAAAGGCTCTTTACTCCCATACTATTCCCTTCATTGAATTTCAACCAGCTTAAATCAATGTTTCCTGAATACAGTAGCCAGAACTGCACGTAATATTCCAAATGATATCTCAGCAGGAAGGACTTTGCACAATGCCTTAATTGCGCCGTATTCGTAATAGAATATCTTCTCCAATACATCTTCAGCTCTCATTTGCATTTCTCTCCAGCTAATCATGCTGCGACAATAAGAATTTCTGCTGTTTCCTGGGAGCTTATTATTAGCCTTGACATGTGTGGTCTTACTGGTTTTTCTGTCTCTAATAATATGCCCCAAATACAGGTGTTCTGCAGATGCATTTCCTCAGTTGTCATGTACAGACAACACTCCACAAATTTTCATCAGAAAATTACGATGGGTTTTGGTGCTAAGGTCATTACTGAAAACAATGCAAGGTCAAGCATGAATCCAGTCCTTGGGAAAATTTCCTTATTGTTAACATCTCCTGCTCCAACTTTTGATTTAGCTTTCTTGTTGTTGTTTTGGGTTTTTTGGGGGGGTGTGGGTTTTTTCTGAACTAGATATTCACTAAATGGCATTGACTCAATTGCTCTGCTGAAGCCTTATGTAGCAGATCTAATCTATTCACTTTATCTGGAGGGAAAAAAATATAAAATGGTCATCTTAGCAAAGAAGGAATTTAGGTTTGTTCAGGCACAACTGATTATCAGCAAATCTATCTTGTATTTTGCCTAAGTTTGAAAAGATGAGGGGACAAATTCGTCTTCAAGCCCTGCATGCTACTGAGGTCAGACTATCAGCCAGAACACAGAGTCTAATGGCTGAGTCTACTCACTAGTGACCACAATCTTGGCAAAACCAATTTGCTATTGCACAACCTCTGCGCAGTAAGAGGGCCCTTATCCTGGCTCCCCACCCAAGAGCATCATACATAATAACACTATTTAGTCTCACCTGCAAGTCATCCCATGCTGGCCAGAACAATCCATGGCTAGAACTATTACTTCCAGCTTACTCTTCCGCACTAATTAGGCACATTTCCATTAAGAATGTCAAAGCCCAAACAGTCTTATAAGTGACATGTCAGAGTTACGAATTCAAGAGTAGTCCTCATCTCAACCTCCAGGTGCTACTGCAATAAAATTCTTACATTGCACACCATTAGAGCAAAATTTGCATAGCACAGAAACATGCTTAATCCAATATTGAAACCCAAATTTACACATTTAGTTCCCTGCATAGAGCTACACTGTTGGGGAATGGCTAGAGGACTGTGGACACGGTTCTCTAGAGAACCTGGTTATGCAGTCAAAGTGGTAGCTAAAG
>JAVJGG010000054.1:18995639-19026092 GCA_035590195.1 Aviceda cuculoides | reverse complement strand
TTTTAAGAGAAGCTGAAGTACAGGAACACATAGTTTACGTTAAGAGATTATAAACACTCTTGAAAATAAAGAGGAGGAAGTCTTGGAGCAAATAAACCCAAAGCAACAGAGAGGGAAATGAAAGGACAAAATTAAGAGGTAAATGGACAATGTAATAACTTTCAAAAGCATTCCCCCACCAGGAAGAGAGTTTTCAGACATCCAGATGAGAAAATTGGGACAGGCAAATTCATTTACAGAAAAAAGACATCAGAAAGGCATCTGCAAGGGCAAAAAGAACATACAACTAGGCATACAGCGCAGAACACAACCTTCCTGTTGGGGTTAACACAATCTTGTCTGAAAAAGAGGGGAACAAAGACTGTTGGGAAACAAGCAGGAACCCTGTGAATTTTTGCGTTTACTCAAAACCAAGAAAAGTTTTCTAATAAAGGCAAGGATTCAAATTTGACACTTCTGACACTGGAAAGTAATGAAACAAAAGAAAAGTTTTGAACCTACTTTTATTAGGTTGAGGGAGAATTCAGAACTACAAGAGATAAGGTAAGAAGACAGAAATCTCAGACTAGAGGATTCTAGTCTGAGAGTCTCATCATAGGTAAACCTGCACAAGGGAACTGAGTGGAATCAGGGAAGGAGAATGGGTTGAATGAATTTATTTATGAGTGCCAGCTAAATACTGCATGAGACAAAAAGACTCAGCAACACAGTAAAAGGCCAGACCAGAACAACAAAATAGTAAGTGATTATGGGATAAAATATTGTTGGGATAATAAGTGATCATGGGATAAAAAAAGGCATTTTTATTGCAGGGAAGGAGAATTTCTCAGAAATTCTGAAGAGTTTAGCAGTGGAAACACTTTCCAAAATACTTCTGACTATTTCCACTTCATAAATTTTCTAACCTTACAGTGGGGAATGGTGTGAATAAAGGACTGTCACTCTCATCACAACTAGTGACAACTAAAGAACAAACATACAGTAATAATTAATGCATGGATTTCTGAAAGCACACAAGCAGCACATAACAGCACTGGGAGGGACAAGGAAGAAGTCATTTGGCCCATCCCTCATGTCTTACAGCAGTTATTATCCACACCTGGACAAATCCCAATACATGTCTAAGCTGTTACTGATGAAAATTTGGTGGCTTCTCCAACCAGTTCTTCCTTTGCTCCACAAACTTTACTACTCAAAAATAGTATTTAACATGAATCTTCCTTACTGATGCCTATATATGCTGGTTCATAGTCTAAGCATCCTGCCATAAGGATATTAGTCTTCTCTTCTTTACAGCAACCCTTTAGATATACTCAGATACAGTAAAAAGATTAACTGGCTTGTCTTCTATTTCACACTTTTTAACATATATTTCACTAATGTAGGGCATTATTAAATCATCTCATTTGCTAAGTACAAAATACTCCTCCCCTCCCCCGCCCCCCCCCAAGAATTGTTGCACAGACAGGGATTACTAGACCTCCACTTAAACAAGAACAATCGCAAGCACAATTATCAGTATTTTTCCTAATCAAACAGCATCCCATTATTTTGGAGATATAAATTCAAGACCAGATTTCAACCAAAACAGAGGACATACTCTTCCACATTCAAACCTCGTCTGCACGCTTAAACATTCAAGCCATTAATGCCTTTGAGACAAATCTCTGATCCTTTAATATAGCCTTCCAATTTGATAGCAAGACATTAATAACTGTCCTCTGAGTACAGTTCACTAACCATCATTTAGCATATTCATTTAGACTAAGCTTCTGTAGTTTGCTTGCCCTATGAAACTGTACCAAAAACCTTACAAAAAAGTGAAATCCACAAAATTCCACACATCCATCAAATTAAGTATTTCTTTGTTAATATGGCTTACCTCTTTTGGACACTGATTTTTGCAGGAAATAAGAAGCTCCTTTTCTTTTACATCAGCACTTGTTAGTTTTCTGTAAAAGAAAAGATGTATTATTTGTGATAAATTCTAAATTAAAACCAACAAAAGTAAATACAGTTAGGGATATATTTTAAGTATATATCACTGTAAAGAAAAGTGGGTTAATTTGTCCACATCCTGTGGGACTAATACAAACTACACTACTTTACAGATAAAACCACATAACTTTAGAGGATTTGAGGTACTTTAAAGAAAATGCACAAAGAAGAGCATACATGAATGGGATGAATGTTTTCAGAGCAATACACAGAGGATAATACTTAAATCCAGAAGTCCCATCTTATATTTCATAAAGCCTAGTTTACCCTCTATCCACACACACACAAATGATCAAAAAGGAGTACAAATGATTACTAAGAAGTTTTCCAATTAAAAGAGCTCGAGTTTGAAGGTCATTAGTTGTAAAGACCTTTTACACTATCTACATTAATTCTAAATCTTGTTATAAAATTCTTCTTTACATACTGGAAAAGAAACACATATAGATCAAACATTAGGTAGATTACTATATATTTGCATAATTCAAAAATATTGCTGTATTATAAAACATTGTAAAAACCAGTTCTGCTTACGAGACTCCATGCATTTATAATAATTTTACCAGTAATACCAAATAAAACACTGGCAAATTTTATATAGAAAAAAAGCATTATATTACAAATTATAACCTTTAAAAGAAATTTTATAACTTGCTGTAAGAGTAGCTCCCATTCCCAGACATTCCAAATGGTTTTGTGTTACTAGCATTCAAATGAAAATTTGGGTTCAGTTCTGACACTTACAAGCATTCAATATACAGTATTGATAGTTTGCAGTGACACTTTATTTTAAGCATCTGGAGACATGATGGGCAATCCCCAGGATGACATGGCAAAACGCATCGGTGAGGACAGCCAGATGGCCGGGGCTTGGTACACTCCTCTTCACACTGCGAACATTCTGGACCTGCCTAACAAGATAAAAACAAAGTACTAAAGAAAGTGCCAAACATTTGTTTGTTAGATGCCATTAACAAGCTTTTATACAGAAGAAAGAGTTGGTGTGGTTTTTTTAAGAAAATCCAGCTATTCAGTAAGATATCCCTCAAGCAAAAATAATTATTAAAATATGCTTTAAAAGAAAAGCAAAAATGCCAGTGTTTGTCAATCGAAGAGACAGAGTTCTGTTTTGTTTCCTGGGCATAAAAGGAACTCTTAATATCGGTGCTTTGGAAAATTGCCATTAAACCTGTTAATTCCCTATGGAAAACTGTTAGAAAAAGAAGTAATTTTATATTCAGAACTAACTTTTCCAACCCACCATGTCATTGTAATACTTTAGTCATGACATCCTGCTTTGTCATACAGGTGTGGGGAGGTTTGTTTGCTTGATTTTAAGAAGCGAACTTTAAGTCTTTCCATTTCCATCGGTGTACAATAGTTCATATAATCTTCCAAAAAGTCATAGCTTAGGTATATACTGGGAGCTACTAAGGTGTTGCTTCTGCTCCACGTACTACACAAAGTCTACAAGAGCTGTGGCGTCTTTCTCATTCCAGGTGATGCAATCAACATCAGAGCAACATGAACATCAGCACAGTAAATTAAGCTCCATCTCTATTCATATTATCATCTTAACTCATCCAGAATCCCTGTTTGCCAAATACATAGAGTGATATATCAACTGAACCTACACAGCGCAGTATTTAAGGCCCACTATCACATTCAAATGCTCAGTTTCACAGAAGTCAAAGTAAAGCCAATTCATCCAAGAATGAAGGGACAAAATGCTTCCCCAAAAGGACTGTTTCCATGCCAATGTTTCACTTTATACTGTTCAAAATAAGGGCAAAAGAATTTAAGTTTTTAACACAGTTTCCCCCCATTCCCATTTTTTTCCAGATCCCTTTTCTTCTGCTTCTACAGTTGAACAATTTTTGCTGAAGTTTAAAAAGGAACCTTTGTACAATGATCGTTTACAAAACCTAACCCCCAAAAGTTCATGTCTAAAAGTGATATAAAATTTAACAGTAAAAGCAAACACCTAGCCTTTCTGCAACATTTTCTAACACAACATGCAGAAAAAAACCCCTAAATTCCAGACAGAAATAGACTTGGACATATAAGCAAGAAATTTAATCAGCCCTTTTCTGACTACACCTGCAACTTAGTCTATCAAAACAACAGAACAAAAGCTCCATAGGTCAAAACCAACTTGAGTTTATAAAAATTCAAGGAAAATTGAGAAATGAGATTTATCCATATTTCACATGTACATCGACTCTTGTTTTCTGAGAATGTATTGTCTCATTCAAAATGGAGCTAGGAAGAATCCTGACCCATTCATATTTTATATTGGCTTGACTGAAGGAGTAGGCAGACAGGCTCTTATAGTCACAACTGGAAATGCTTAAACAACTGTCACTCTCAGTATTTCCTGATGTCACTCTATTGCTGCAGGTTACTGTTCCACAAGTTGCACTAACAGCTCATGTTCCACAATCATTAATAGAATAATATGGTAACTGCAATATAGACAGTTTTTAGATGACAATACCACTTCTAGGATTGGAACCCACAGGGAAATCATCCTATTTAAGTTAAAATATAACAGTAAGTTAAAATATATATTTTATATATAATATACTGCATGCTTGCTCAGCTTCCTGAATTCCCAGAGAGACCATGTTGCAACTTTAGAAAAAGTAATGCTTAAAAAAAACATTTTCCTCCAAATTGTGACTCTCTCAAACCACAAGCTATGTCCTTTTGACTGCTCAAAACTAGGACAATTTTCAGTTTTGTACTTACTTTTATTTTTGTTTCATATTATCTTCAGCAACTAACACCTACAGCTTCTTAATTGCATAAATGACAATTTCTAGTAGACACTGGTAAACGTGAATATATCACCCCAGTGCTTTAAGAAGTCTTCATCAATTCTGCAACATTTCCAGTGCCATCTCCTAAAGATTTTCTAGCCTCTTCAACCCATTTACAGCTGTCCTCAGTAAACAGTTTCTCCAATAGATTGCAAGCGCATTTGTATATAGGGATTATCACTAGTTCACTTGATCTTGACAGTTACAAAAAGTGACTTTAGAAGAGACTTGTCAAGAGTATTAATTAAGGTTTTGATGAAAACAAAGTAATGTATGTTAACATAAAACAAAAGAGTGTAGCATTTGCAAAATATTGTCTCAGTTTTATAGTCTAAAGAAGTATAGGTTAGCTAAATGTCACAACATCAATGGGAACAGAACACACGCAAGTGTCTCAGTGGAATCTGGAATAGATCCTGTGCCTTCCAGCTGCAAATTCTTTATTTTCCAGTTAAAACTGAAGACAACATAGGAAACACACAAAAATAAAAGCAACAAGGAAATCAACCTACCTTCTTTTCATCTGCATTACTGTTCAGTTTAGTAACGTGATGACATTCTTTCATACAGGTGTGATTCTGACAATCAAGAAGCCGCCCACAAAATCTTTTACATGAGTAGGGATTTGCAGAGTGACATGGTAATGGACTAACCTAAAAGTTAAAAATAAATAAATATAAGTACATATATATATATACACACACACACAGATAGTCTATATATACACACATTGCACATTGCTGTGTGTGATACATACATACACACACAATGGAGGCACAGCATCATTACAGAGAAATTTCAGTTCTTGATTGTCTTTGTTAAAAGAAACCAGTGCAACGTCCACCTGACTTTTTTTTTTAATTGACTTTAGGTTCCCATCCCAACATAATCACATGTTTGTTTTACACTGATTATACCAGGCAAAAAAGCCTGCTTTCTTAATTAAACAAGCTAACTTCTGTTTAAAAAATAAAGGGAAACTATGTTGCAGACTATTACATTCTCAAACCTTTTAATGTGATTTATTGCTTCTTTCCGAATTACACTCGTGCCTTCAATTAAAGGCTCCTAAACTGCTTTACAGTTATTTCAGAAGACAGTTACAGTTTGCTTTCACAGGGCTAATAGTGTTATAGTCATCATAAACCCAAACCATTTTACAATTCTACAAACAGAATACAACCTGCAAACCAGAAATTCTAAAGCCCAAATACTGACTATAGCAAATATAACTCCCAGGAGTGGGAAGGGGAAGAAGAAATGGCTCTACGACAGGACTAGGATTTTAATGTCTTATGATATATTTGTACTTTCTAATTTGAGGTTAACACTCCAGTTAACAGAGCTTTGTAGTACTACTCAGAACATCTATTTAGAAGCCTTTAATCTTAATTGGTACAGAAATGGAGCGTAAACTCCTAACTTGGTTAACTAGGTTACTTTCCTAAAGTTGAATAGTACAAGTCCCTCCATATCAGAAGTATTAGAGGAAACTTGCTCTTCCTATTTTCCAACCATTATATAACATTCACATGGAAAAAAATTAGTTTCTGTGATGCTGTCAAAAAAATTGTGGTTTTTTTTTCTTAATATCATGACCATTTTGCAGAGAAAAACAGAAACTATTTGTGATGTTATTACACAACAGGCTAATGTGACATAACTCACTTTGACTAGACTAAGGGTGTGATTTTGTGTTATGGCTTAAGTTGACTGAACCGCTTTGCACCGTACCTCTTCCACCTTCCAACCCTACAGTCTTAATAGCACATTTCTGCCACTTACTTTGAACAAGTCCTACCACACATCTGTCTTAAATGCAAGACAATTCAACTAATCAAAATGGAAGAAAAGGAATTAATAGAAAAAAATTCCTTGTCTTTTGCTAAGTTTGTGAGTTGATTAGCCATACACCGAGGTGAGGACTGGAACTGAAATGAGGGAAGACAGGACAGTCCCCCACAGTGCAGAGCACGGGACATTCTCCCTTCAGCATTGTCCATATTGACTTCCCTCAATCCTAAAGCAAAAATATACAAAGTAGGATTTGAATCCACTTGCCTATAGAAATGTTTTCCAGACTTCACCCAAAAAAACTGTACTGCACATCAAGTCATTGCAAAATGCAATTCATTCACAAGGCTTCTGAACTCCTCCTCTTCCCATCCTGATCCACAGAGACACTGTGAACAGGAGGAATCTGCATGGCAGGCTGAACATCAAGCATGGAACACCCAGAAGAAAACCTTGAGGCTATCACATCCAACTACTCTCCCATTTCTGTGTCAGATCTGAGGCTCATTACTCTGGCTAAAGCACTAATACAACCATAGCAAGTAGTCTGAATGCCTGGTTCATACTAACCCCTGCAAACATCCTACAACTCAGCCTCTGATGGCTTGTGTTTCTGTTGACCAAATGAGCAGAAGTCAGCAATAGGCCTAATAAAAAGGGTCTGAAGCAGAGAACAGTATTATACCCAGCAAACACACACCAATTAGCAAAGCTTTATTGTTCCTAATATCCTGTCCCTTCTCATCCTCCTCCAGCTCCCTCCTCTTCCTTCCTCAGAGTCACAACTTCCTTTCAGTAGCAACATAAGTAGTCAAAGGATGCTGGAAGGCAAAAGAATCAATGAAAAGGTGTACTAAACATTAAGATCTGCTACTGCCCACTTCTTTACCTTTCCTTGCTCCCCCATTTCCACTCAATTTTTTTATGACTATCAGTTCTGCTGCTGCTCAGTTACAGCAGATCAGGGCAGTAATAGCAGACTAGGCCTATGGCTGCACAGTTCAATATGCTGCTTCTACCAAGAGTTAGCCTTCCATCAGATAAGGACACAGCCACTAGCTCCAGTTAAAGAGAATTAGCAGAAGCACATAGGCAGAAGGGGCGCGTCCCTGCTGGTAGCATCCCTCAAGTACACCAGATGAGATGCAATGTTGAATGAAGCCAGAGACAGGGAAGGACACAAGCCAGTAGACAACAGCAGCAGCTTTCAGACATCCCAGCCCTCTGGCAGCATCCAGCATAGCTTCAGCTTGCCCCACTCAATGACTTTCCTAAGTCTTGAGTCCAATAAAAGATAAGAGAGTCTTCTGGAACCAACTGACATTGTAGCCAAAACCAAAAGAATTTATATTAATTTAAACCTACATTATATTTTCAAACTTTTTTTTCCATTTCTTGACAAGTCAATCTGTTGTGGGTATTAGTAATAAATCCAAAGGACAAAGCAGAGAAAAGTTTTACTTTCTACAGATGAAACGCATTTCTGAAATGGCTAAATGGATGTTGCTACTCTTGCTACAAAGACAAATATCAAAGAAGCCACAAACTCAAGGAGGCTGAGGAGCTGAAGAATAAAGAATGCAGATGAGAACCAGAAGTGTTTTATGAAAGCTGAATGGAAAAAGAAAGAAAATAAGGAGGCATAATTTTCAGACCGCAGGTCTTCCACAGGATAAGGAAAGGAAAGCAAGGAAAAAAGGACAAGACAACTTCAGAAGCTTTCCAGCACATCTCCCAAATGCATAAAGGCAACTAACAGATACATCAATTGGGATATGAAAATAAAAATCAAGTACAATAGGATGAGGAAATTTTGGAAGTATTCATAAAAGTATTTAGCCACAAAGATTAATCTCATCAAGTTTTACACAAAATTTTACCAAGGGGCAGAGTAATGGCTTTCCTCCTATAAATGAACCACAACTAAAAAAACCCAAACCTTAGAATACTAAAACATAGCATTAAATTCCTACAAAACAAACAAACAAACAAACCCCACAAACAAAAAAAAAAGAAAGAGTTCTATCTGCCCAAGAACAGCAAGACTGATACTACGGGCTAATAAAAATACTCATCAAGGAAACAAAACCAGAAGGTTTCCCTTCCCCTAGAACATTTAATGAAATGAAGCAACTACAAGATAATTGAATACAGCAGATAAATTAATACTATATCCAGTTAGGATTTCCTCTTTGTCCTCATTTACCTTGTATGGGCTTTAATTAATATTTTTCCATAAAAAACAGATTTTTAATATAAACATTAGCTCTCATAATTTGATTTTAAAAGAGCACATGTATGCTACTGCTATGAAATGCCAATGCTTATAGCAGTTCAAAGAAAAAGTAAAACATTAAGTTTTCAGTTTGGGGTGGCAGCAACTGTTGATGATAGGCGATTTTTCTGACCTACAACCTGAAAAAAAATCGAGAGCTACTTCTAAGCACATACAAATTGAAGAATGAAGAGTTATTAGTTTTTTCTAAAAATGTGTAAAAACATCCAAAACTTACACAGTAAAATTATTTAAACGAAGGCTGAACACTGTAGGTAAAAGAAATCTTATTTTAGGTTAAACATCATGTAGAATCATACTTCCACTGAACACAGTTTTTATACAATTGTATCACCTGAAAAGTAGCTTTAAGGCTGTTGTTTCAAGTGATAAATTACCTGTTCTAAATAGCCAAAGACATGTAAGAGCTCAAACTAAATCAATCCTTTAAAAATACTTTTTAAACTAAATGCCAAAGTCAAAGAATAATAAAAAAAACCCACAACCCCCCCCAGCAAAACAGCCAACTCCAATACCTACACAAATTAAAATTACTTTCCAAGCAAAAATGTAAAGACAGTAGATTTTCTTATTATACAACTCCTAAACTGTTTGCTTTCATTCTCTCTTCTACTCATCATCTGCAGGCCTCCCAGTAAAACACAAGACAACTTTATTACTCATTTCATTGCTAATTTGTTTCTTTTATACCTCCTCTATTATAGGAGGCATAAGAACAGTCCAATATAAGTAGTGACACACTACAGCAATGAGCCCCTTTTCACAGCAAAACTTGGCTTGAGAAAATTGGTACTCTCATCACTTGTGAAAAGTTCACATTTCCCAGTGAAAATCCCCTCAGGGGCTGGAAACTACTATAGGAGGAAAGTGTTCATAAATACATACAAGTGTTTTCTCTTTTGTTAACAAGTAAATTAGTTTGAGGAGAGATTAATTGTTAAAAGCCAATGTGGCTGTAAAACACTGAGCAGACCTTACATTTTTTGGTTTTTTTTCCTTTTTGAGATCTCAGAACAACATTGAAATGTACAATGCACATAAAATACACTGTAAACCCCTCCTCACACACACATAAACAAATCATTCTGTTCCTTGACTGCTATCAAAATCTCAAAGATTAGGACACTTCATTCCACTCCAGAAACTGCTGAACTTCAGGAGGAAGGAAGCACTGCACTCTGCTGGCTGAGAGAAGGAACATTTAATCTAGAATATCATATAGCATCAATAAATATAAATAATTAGGTATAGACTCCCTGGGATTTTTCCTTATTTTCTATAGTAACCCATGAAGAAAACATGACACAAAGCCATTGACTGATTCTGCTAAGACTAGTATGCAACACAGAAGGGATTTTTTTTTTCTTTACTTATTCTGAAATAAGTAGTTATAAATACATAGTAATTGGAACTGTTTTCTCTAATAAGAACAGCCATACTGTCCTCTGTTATGGGGAGGGACATAAACTTCAGAACCACATACATCCGAACAGTACCAAAACAATTGTCTAGAGCAAGTTATATATTGGGTCAATTGACCACAGCTTACATTCTGTTTATACATAAATTCATGAAAGTTAGGGTGAGATTTGATATGTCCTATCACAAAACATGTAATTGACTTAATAAAACATTGGCCAAAACATTTTCAAGTTCTATTGCAGGGAAAAAAAAACCAAAACCCAGCTGTTTCAACAAATAGGCACAGTTGTTCTTTTCATCTATTTTCACAGCACATTTTTCATTAGCAACTGACAAGCTGCAAAGTAGGTCTATGGAAGTTGTATTCACAGCTTGGTTGGATTAATAAGGGTGCTGCACAAACAGACTGTGGATATATAAACTTTGTTAACAACATTTGTAGATGTTGCCACCACATAATCAAGCCACCATTACAACACGTACCAAAAGATTATTAAGCTGTGGGTGGTGTGTCTCTTTAAATATTTTTAACTGTTTACTGTTTTCTAGAATTTCTTACTAGCTTACAATGAAACTAGGTTTGCTATATTACTGTTCACTGCACTGTCATAGCACCAGACTAACTAGTAGACAAAGCTATAATAGCAGTAGGGGTTTTTTTAAAGATTAGTTTAGCAATCATCTTTTAAAATAGAGAAAAATGAGTTGACCTTAAATTTCATAACTTTTAGAAAATGACTGTGAATAATGATGGTAGTTATTTAGGTTCAAGCATCAATTAGATTTTCTTCTCATATAATCCAAAATAGACAATTACTTTATCCAAAACCAGAGAAGGCTGCACACCAAAAAGAAGCCAATAAGTAACACTAAAGAAGTTTCCACTATATTGTCCAATTTCAACCGTGCATGCTCAGATCCAAGACACATGAGAATTTTCCTGTATGACACTATGTTCCTTATGCTTTTAAAATAAACACAGCAGTTTCTAGAAGAACTGAGGAAAGTCTGTGACAAGGAGAGAATAATAACTATAGAATGAGGGGGAAAAAAGCCAAACAGAAGAATATAATGAAAAAAGACATGCACCCCCAAAAATTTAAATACTATTTAAACAACTGCAAGAATACACAAATAGCTTCATAAATCATGAGTTCAAATTTCTGTCCAAGAATTCTAAAAAGTTAAGTAGTTATATATTCTTCAAAAAAGGAACTAAAATACCTTCCGATATGTAAGCCCTTGTGATATGGTACTTCATTGGCTTTAAAATATAAAAAAGCCATATAATATTTCTCTTTAGTACTTTTTTTTGCAGAGTGACAAAGTGAAATATACTTCATATTCCACTTAAAAAGGCGGTTTCCATGACTCACCTCATGCTGCCCAAGACACTCCCTGTTAAAGAGAGAAAAATCAAAGATTTAGAAAACATTTATTTCTTAAGGGACTTAAAACAGTGACAGTACTTTTCACACAAAAACAATACAACCTATTTTTAAAAAGTGCAAACTAAGAGAAAATCATCTATGCAGATCAATGTCTTCTCTTTTTCAACAGTTGTTTGGATTGCTGTATTTTACGGTGGCAATCTGCAACTCAGTGTTTCATGTGCAGATTATAGCTGTATATGAAAATGATAATTTTTATTTTAGAAAATTACCTGAATTGCTTCCAGATATCTTCTCCTTTGGCTCTACTAATATATCACTTCATATTTTTCAGTTATTTCAGAGAACTCTCTAGTCTACTCTTATTTTTACAATTCTATCCCTTTTAGAATGGTCTACCATTCCTAGGAAAGAAAAGCTGCACACTGATCAGAATTGTGAAGGTATTAAATGGTGACTCATTCAAACACTGATCTCCTGAAAATTAGATCAAGCTTTTGCTCAATTTATTTTGAAAAGTTTTTTTTTTTTTTTTTTTACCTCTGATTTCATATGTCATCTGCTTCCCAAATATTATTTTGATTTCTCTACTGAAACCTTATAAGGGACAGTAATGAAAACATCATTAATATTCAAGCTAAAATACCTGTAAATCAGTTCCTAAAAACTTCTAGAAGAGTATTTAAAAAACAATATCCCCGATAACTTCTCTAACACAAAGCAACTACCAATAGCTACAGATGGTCTTTAGGACAGCATGATATTAACAAAAGCCATCGGTCTTACACCTGGTGTAAGCAGATGTAGCACAGGAGCCTGTTCTTCACTCTACATTGCTCAATTATCTTATATCCAAGATAATCTTCTTACAAGCAGTTAATCTGGCTTCTAGAACCTCTGCATTCCATTGTAGCATTCTTGTGTTCCACTGCAAGGGGAAACCACTTAACCAGCCTGATTGCCTTCTGCCATGTAACTACTAAATCTGCAGAAGAGAGGTTCCCCACAGCAACCCTGCATTCAAGTTGAGACGTAACAGTGCCAGATGAACTACTACATGCATGAAAAACTGGCAGGATCACTGGGTTTAAAGGGTAGTGGATAGTTGTTTTTATCCTACTTGGACTCCAGTTACAGGTGGAATTCTTCAGCCTAGCATCTATCTTAAATTCTTTTTTCCCCAGTAACTTGGAAGAGACAAAATGCACTAATTTTGCAGACAATACTAAAGGATGGTGTGGTCAATACATTCAAGGGCAGGGATGCCATTCAGACGGATCTAGACAGGTTGGAGGAATAGGCCAAGAGGAAATTCAGGAAATGCAGGGACAAAGAAAGACCTGCATCTGGGACTGACTAAATCCCAGCAACACTGCAGGCTGGGGACTGACAGACTGGGGATATAATAGTAAGTCTTTCAGCATTACGGGAAAGTTACCAAGAAGATGAAGCCAAGCTCCTTAGTGAGGTTCATAGCAGAGAGGCAAGAGACAACAATCATACTCTTAAACAAGGAAGGTTCTGACAGGATACACAGTGGAGAAAAAAGTAAAAAAATAAAATAAATTAAAAAAAAAAAAAACAAAACCAAAAAAACAACAGTATAATCGAGCACTGAAAGAGGTTGTCCAGAAAGGCTGCGGATTCAATGTATTTGGGGGTTTTCAAGGTCCAGCTGGACAAATCGGTCTGAATTCAGTGTTGATCTGCTTTTAGCAGGAGGCTGGACTAGATGACCCCACCCCCAGGTACCTTCCAGCCTCAATGGTTCTGTGAAATTAATAGAGCAAATAATTTTCCAGAAACTCCCTTTTAACTATTTACAGAAACAGATACCGAATACATTCCATTCCAAATCTCTGACTGCTCATGTTCAAAAGACATCAAATTATTACAAAAAAAAAAAAAAAAAATCAAAAAATTATTGCAAAACCTTAGTGGTAAAGGATGGAATCCCCACTAACATCCATCCACACGGAATAGGATTATTTAAACTATTCTCCATTATCATATTTGTTCAAATGCCACCATTCTAGCAATGATTCTAAAAGCCCTGCTAATGATCTAAGAAGGTGTTAGATATTTTGCTTTGTAGCAACACATTATATTTATGGTTTTGTTTACTATTATTTTGTTAATTCACTTCTCTCATATCACTTTAATTTAAAAAAAAAAAAAGGGGGGGGGGGAAACCCCAACATTACAGTTGCAAAGATCGGTCAAGAGTTAGGATATTCCAGAATTAATGTGATCTAATGCTAATAAAACCTTAATTTGCCCCAAGTGCTATGAAATGTAACAATGCTTCCTCTAGTTAGAAAATCAAGTACAGCTTTTGCAGTATGGTTTCCTTCTCACTTAGCAGACTTACCTCCTCAGAGGAGGATTCTTCATGCTAAAGGAGGTGATTTTGAGGTTCGAATTCAGAGGAACTAGGAGATGTGCCCTACACCATGCATGATATTACACAATGCTGAATACCTACACGAGACAGTTTCTACAGACATCTACCCAAACACTGAAACCAGACTGTTCATAACTAGACATTTTTCACCTTTTGGGAGTCTGGCTTTGAACTTTCAGCCTAAGTATCAGAAGTATGAGTGGTGACAGTTTTGAACAGAAGTACAACCTACCATAGTACAATCATCAAGAAATTAAGTTCTAAACGTATCTACATAGGCAGTTAAATGGATATTTTTGATTGCCTTCCTCTGTCTACTTCTCACTTCATAAAATGAGGACATAATATTCCCTCATTAAAGAGGGATGCTTAAAAAAAACCCAAATAGGCACTAATGCCTGTGAAGTATGCAGGGTTTAAAATAGTAAGAGACTACACCACCAAACCAGACCAAAACCCCAAGTATTTCCTTTTTCAGATAAAAGTTGAATTCTGAGTCCCTACACCACAATGTAGACAGAAGTTCCATGAAATTGGAAAAAAATGGTGAAAAAAGTAGTCATCATATCTTCCTTTATACCCAAAGCATCATCACAGAAATAGTTGATTGGGCTCTACTCAAGGAGCAGAACTATCTGGACAAGTCAAAAATAGAAAGGAGACAAGCAGATGGGATGAAGGTCATCCACCTGCCATTCATGAGCATGTAATAACTGAAAACTGAGAAAGAAAATAACAATTAATTACACAGAAAATTACAATCCCATAAACCAAACAAGACAGAAACTATATGGAAAAAGTTGTATGTTACTGAAGACTATCGCATTACAATGGCTGTCCCTGCAATTTTCATATTTTTCTTTTAAGGTAGCATTGTGCACAATATGTATTAGAAACAACCAATCTTTACTAATGCTATCAGTCCTTTCATACAGTGAGCACACTACAAAAATGTCTATTAAACAACAACCAGTGCTCCCAGTTTTATGAGAATGGTCTTCACATAGGCTCTTTGCATCTGAAGAGGAGAATATGGTTAATTTTATGTCCATCTCTACAACAGTAGAAAAAGAAAAAAATCTCTTTCCATACCGAAACTTTCTTCTATTTGTTTGCTTTTTGAATACTTACACTGGTATAGGAACCTCACAGGGAGGGCATGGTAATGCAGTTTGAATAAAAGCTGGCTCAGATGGCTGTTCCCAGGGACCTGCAGACTGATGCTAATAGCAAAAGACAACACTAGTTGAATACAAAACACAATTGAAACGACCTGCTTGACCATAAATAAACACATAATCTAAAGAGATTCCAGTGCTAACAAATCCACTTTCTAGTAACTAACTTTTTACTAATGGAAATCTCAATACCCCCTACACACAAAAAATTACAATTTCATCCTTAGCATGGTTAGGGATAGGAAAATGAAAGCCTGTGGCCCTACTGTTAAAAATCAAGCACAAAGCCAAACAAAAAAAACCACCAAAACAATTCTAAGCATTTAATAGAGGTAAAAATATAAAAATATTTAAATTACTAAACAAGAACTATCATCATGCAATGCATGCATCATGTATGAAGATCACTTCTGACTTGTGCAAATTTTGAGGGTAAATATCAGAGTTAAATTTTTTTTTTCTCTTACGCTAAAAGTAATTGCTTACATTTGAAATTAAACATTTGTAATACAACTCTAACAAAAATCTCATAATTTCTTGAGTAATTATAACTGCTGAAAACTGCACATTCAATTATATATATTACAAAATTAATTAGATTGCAAAAAAGGAGCTAGAACCACTTAGTTTCTCGGTTAAGCAGCATGCATATCTCCGTGCTTGACTATTTATTTACTCTGAACTCCAAAAGCCTCCAGCACAAGATTAAGATCAAACAACTGTTGCTCATTCTTTAGAACACAAATAACACACCAGTTTTCACTATTTACTTACTAAGCCGGTTTGCTTCACAAGTGCTTCATCATGGCAGGAAACAGGACACAAATGACCACACATTAATGTTTTCTGGCAGGACTGACGACATGGAGGACACCGACCAAAGTGACAATAGTGTTTCTCTTGCGTAGGGTGGTGACAAGTAGGTGGTCGACTGAAGTAAAATCCAAGAATGAATCAATATGACAGCAAGAAATATGAAGTTAGTGTCACTGGACAATTATGCTCAAAAGACAAAGAATTGAGACGAACAATTTTTTTTTTTTTTAATGAATTTACTTCTCACCTTCAGCAGCGGTTAATACTACAGTAAAATTATCCAGGAGTTCTAAATTAAATTAAAATCAAAGTTGGTTTGCATGTTCAAACAGCTTTTTCAATCCTAATTTTACTGTACACTAAATAATCTTGCTACACCCCAGCAGAAAGTATTCTCCTTTTTTCCTTTTGCTAGTCAAGTTTTATAGGTAAACTGCCTTATGGAGGTACTTCAAAACGTACCAGAGATGTCTTGAAGTGAATGGGACTATAGAATTAGAAGTGCTCGGTGGGACAGAACCTCCCCCTTGACAGCAGCAAGCTGCTCATGAAACCACAGCATCAAAGAGGTGTCTGATAGGAAGGATTATTGCTAATGTCCATCTGCATAGTTAAGAATACAGAAGACTGAGAAGTAATATCTGTAATCATATTAAAGGAATAATTTTTGCCTTTTAAAGTTACATTTTACTACTTTCTTTAAGGACACCTTAAGCTACACTGAAGAACTAGAAACATACACACTTTCTATACTGACCTGCACAGCTGTTTGCATTTGGGAGGTTTGATGGTGCGCTCTCTGCCACAGGGCACTTTAATAACAGTTTTTCCACAATTGCATTTCACATCTACAGTCTCTGGACATGGATTACAACTACCTAAAAATAAATATATTAACAATATGACAATCTGAATAAGCTACAGATTATAAAAAATGGTAAATAATGTAACTGAATATGCACGTGATATAATTGTCCTATTCTGTTTGATCTAAATAATAGATGGCTGTCTATTTTTTATTTCTGCTTAGTTTCAAATCCCTCTTGGGAAAGAGATTTTCACCATTCTTAAAGAACAGTAGTAATAATCTTGATTATTCTACAGCTGTTAACTGCTACCAAGTTAGAAATGATCCCTCTCTCACATTTTAAGAAGGCAGCATTATTAAAGCCCAGTCATTTGGATCACATACTTAAATTTGCTATTTACATTTCAGTCTTACATACATATGAAGACATGTCATCTTTCATCTATATTCAAAAGATAAAAAAGAGACATTGAAAAACTGGTACAATACAGTTTTGTAGATTTTGTATGATATTAAAGAAGTGTTCAGCCTATGTATAATTAGTGCTTTTTTGAAAAGATCCTCCTCCTTTTTGAAGTTACTCATGCTACTAACCTGATATATTTTAAAAAAGAGATCTGTAAAATATCTGGTTTAATTTATAGCTCTCCCACACTATTTCTTCATCAAGTGCCAACTGCTAAGTTTTATTATTGAGTAATTAACAGTAAGAATATGCATCTTCTAAAAAAAAGCAAATTTAGACGTGGGATTTTGGTTTACTAATCATGTTGCATTCTGAAACTCTAAAGAAAGCAATGCTTCGAAAGCGTTATTGACAGCACAACTTTTTAAGCAATTCTGACTTGTTAGCAGGATCTAAGTAGCAACACTTCCAGAAGCAGATCTCTCAATGACAAAAGGCTGACAAAGAAAAAAGGATGGAAGTATACAGTCTTTATACTGCAAAAGTAAATTAAATTATAATATATTATCAGCACACATAAACAGCTACTTTCACAAAATAAACCGAAGGTCTAAAGCTATGCTGCCCAGAGTGGCTAATATGTGTACAATTTACTTAGAATATTCTATCAACAAAGACAACTGCCTACATTCTCAAAAAGATGGAAGGGCAGAGATCACATATAAGACTGAAGTTAAGGTGAGAGCATACTGTTCTCAAATCAAGTGTTATAACATATTACAGTAGGAAACAAAACATTCCTATTCCCTGGCAACACCTAAATTTCACCAAGGGAAAAGAGATACATAAAAATCAAACCTCAAACAGAATAATCTACCTTTTTTCAGGGACACCTGCTAAAGGCCAAGTGCTTATTATCAGCAACCTCTAATAACTCGAAGATCAGGTACCTTTTAAAGTACTTGATCTGGCAAGTTATCTTCTAGGAGGCATACTATTTCCTTTAAAATCAGTGGTCACTGAGATCTCGCAACCCATTGCAAAATTAACCTGACCTGGTACTACATACTAAAAATAAAGTAAGTAATCATAACTTTCAGCAGCTATCAAAATATTAGCATATAAGGAGTAGCACATGAATAGAAATATTCTGAAATCAAAATCATTGCCTTTATTAGGAGAATTTTCAAACATTCTGACAAGACATTACAAATTGTACTAGACTAATTTGTTAAAGCACACAAGTTATTTTCTTTTCTAAATTTATCATCTGATAGCTATTAGCCTTATTAGATGCAACTTTTGGCAAGAGTTAGCACCTAAATATTGACAATTGTACTGTTTTGATAAATTACATACAATTTAAAGTGTATATATTTGATATTTACAATCTCAAAGTTCACTTTTGTTTTCTTATAGGCACTGCTTTATTATTTTTATACTGCTGTTAGTTATTAGAAATCATTGTTGCTTTTAGCCAAGCTACAAGATGCAAGCAGTATTGAATATAAACAGATATTTAATGTAAAGTTTATCCTATAATGCAGCATTAGCTCCTTAGTTTTCCAGTTTTTTTCTTAGTTTTTTTCTTAGTTTTTCTGTGGTGACAGATTTAATAGCAGGTTAACGGGGACAACTACCACATTTACCTGTCCTGTTCTCTTAAGAATCCCTGCCTCAAAAGCAAGATTGGCTGAACAAGTTGTGAAGTATTTCCTAAGTTGTTGCGATTTATAGTCCAGAATACTAAAAGAAACTACATAGGCTACTCAGCTGCTGTTTCAGCAGGGTAGCAACTTCTGTGGGGAAAAATGCTGAGAGGGCAGCCACTTTTTCAGTCATTCCAATTTAATCCCCTACCAAGTGAATGTCAAAGCAATTGGTCAGGATAAAAGCTGCCAGGTTTGGGCTGTTTTCAGCATCTTTTTAACCCAGTTCACTGGATGCAGAAGTAAACTTTTTTGATATCCTTCATACAGTCAGTAAACAAGTTCTTATTTTCTCTTTTACCAATAAGATACCAATATACATTCAAATTCCATCAAGTTTTTTTTTTTAAGCCCACTTGTATCACATGTTGTATTCTAGGATTTTTAAAAACCATCTAGACTCAACCAGCACAGTCATTTCTATCTGTAATTGGACTTCGTTACGCATACTCAAGTGAATAGAATTATTTGGGGAAAAAAGTCAAGCTACAGTTTTTGAATTAAGCAGCTGGAAAGGGGACAGAGCACTTTCAGAGGAACAATGCTAAGCAAAATTACCAGGTAGAAACTTAGGTTGTCATTATGTAAGTCCTTAAGCACTAACCAACACTAAAAACCTTTCAAACACACTGCCCCCACAAAAAGCCTACATGCAACAAGGGAGAGAATTCATTAAGCACCACACAGAGTCATGCAAGCACAAAGTTTGGCAAAAATAAACAATATTCCATCACTATGGGGATACTTCACCTATTCTTACCTCTGTGGCAGCCTGAGGGACATTTGTGATTTCTGCAGCCTAGAGTCCGTCCACAAACTTGATCACAAGGTGGACAGTTTCCAGAACAGCACTATTAAAAGAAAATATAATCTATATAACTGAAAACATAGACAATTCTGGTATAAATTTGCCCTCTTCAACTATCTCATTTTTTCAATATTTCTTAAAAAAAATTTCATGCAATTTAGTCAAATTTCCTCAAATTCATGCCAGGTATAGAAAGAAGGCCAACTGTAAAGTTGTTTTAAAAAATTGGAATTATAAAATAACAAGAAAATACACAGTTGAAAGCATTGTTTCAACACACTAAAAAGGTAGAGAGCTTCCAAAAAGCATAAGAACATTTGAAAAGTTCAAATTCTTACAATATTTTAATCCAAAATAAGTTCAGAAGATTACATGTAGGATATCCAACAGTTTGCCCCATTATTCTGCAATTTCTTCCACTTTTATACTACATCGTCCCTGGCACAAAATTGTTACTAACCTTTTATTTTTTTTTTTTTTTTTTTTTTTAAACACCTTCTACCTTTGTAGTAAAGGTCAGATAACTTTAGGATCAGTTATTTACTTTGTGTTCTTATATAAAGTAGTCTTGTGGAAGAATCAGAACATATCACACCACCACCACATTCATGGATGCCAGGTCAGGAGAGAACTCCATCTTTTCTACTAACTTGAAAGGTATCCTCCTTCCAAACTGTATAAGGAAGGATGGCATTTAGGAAGAGAAACCTGTATTTTTTATCGTAAATTAAAGATGTCAAGATTGCATTAACTTGTTTTTCCATCTTTTCACATAAAGTAAATTCACTGTAATAATAATAATACTCAAAAATACCTAAGAATAAAACTGTATTTTTTCATGCCTCCTTGGGGTAAGAAGTCCAACTTTCATAATGTCTTAATTCACACATAGCAGGCAAATTTCAGGCCTTCTTGAATCAATAAACTGAAAAGATAGGTCTGAGCTATCAATCATTCCTTTGACTTCAAATGAGAAGGGAAACAAAACTCAAATTCCCAATTGTCAGACAACTGCTGTTTGCACTGATGCATATTAGAAGGTGAGGCGGAATGCTGCATTGTCAAAAATAAGAGTTAAGTTACAAAGTTATGAGAGATTCACAGTTCTTCCTACAAAGGAAGGAAATAAATGGATTTAACTACTCCAGAACAGTAACTACTGAAGTATCTGAAAGCAAAACTTCCTTCTGGAACTGGAAAGTTGTCAAAATCCCCTCCTAGTTTTTAAGGCCACTGAGTTTTTCTTGGTGACGTGCATTCAGAGAACTCTGGTACACTGCAAATTAATTTGAATGACAATGAAGAAAACTCATCTTTCTATACAATAACATGAGGTGGAACAACAGACTGATGTAATTTATATATAAAATATTATATCTAAATTAAAAAAAAAACAATACATTTGAGAAATATCATCTCTGGACACTTACCTTTCTCCTACATTGGTGCTTTTGGCAATCACGAATTTTAGTACACTTTGTTTCACACAGATATGGCTTATGACATGGCATGCGTTTAGTGTGCTTTCCACAGCGACACTGTTTTTCAACTTCCTGGGCAGCAAGACAGGGGAAAAAAAGCAGGGTATTTTTAATACACACACACACAAAAAAAAGAAAAAGGATTGGTAAATAAAACCTTTCCTTCTTTACTAGCTGTAAAGAAAAGTTCATGGGAGAGTAACATTACTGTGCTCTATCACAACAGGAAGCATATCACAATATCACATGCTCTGAGCAGATTACCTATCTGTGCAATAACTACTTAGGAACTTTGGGTCTGTATTGCAAACACTGTGCTCTAGATTGCACCTCACTACAGCCTTGGTCTCACCAAGAGGGAAGCCACTTCAAGGGAACCACTCAAGTGTGTAGTGCAAGATGTGAAGCGTAAATGCAAAACAAATTCATACAAAAAAGTACCTCTCCTGCATAGTAAACTAGATTCATCCATTGTGTATACAGATAATTTAAGAAGTAGGTGAGCAGGTTTATCTGAACTTCATCCCAGCTATCGTGGGCTAACTACTTTCACACAGACTTCATAGACAAAGCTGATTCAGGAAGAGACAACTGAGAGCAGACAGAGCAACAGTTTTATAGGCCAGACTACAGAAGGTCCATAGATATTTAGAGCAAAGCAAAATATTATATTCTTACTAACAAGGAAATAATGTTATGTTACAGCACCTTCCATTTCACTAATGAAGAAATAGCGTAATAAGACAGAGCTGCAAGTAAGCTAGAAGAGCTGGGGAAAAAATTAAGTGTCTTTTAGGGTATAATTAATTACAAACAAACAAAAAAAACCAAGCCGAAACAATAAAACCCTCATCCATGCCTCAATTCAGATACATAATGTTAAACTACTAATTTGGAATTGTGTTGGGGCAGGAGAGGAATAGCAAAAGAAATGTGTTGCTTTTAATGAACAGAAAGTCATAGATTTTGTGATAGATATGACTTCATTTTCCCTAGGAGACTTGCACTTTTCCAGGCATATAGTGTTTAAAACCCCTAACAAAATGTGAACCTGCTACAGTAAGACTAACCTGTCTGCATATTTCACAGGGACCTCGATGACAGCGCTGTGAACATTTATGGATGCCACATTCCAGAACTTTGTCACAACTATCACCACAGGTGGGCACATCTTCTGTACAAGGCAATGTAAACTCTAGATGAAGAGAGAGAAGTACAAGCAAACACTTAAAAAAAAAAAAAAAAGCCAAAATACTTAGAAAAAAACACATTGTGTAATATGAGTTCAAATGCCAATTCTCTCTCATTTTTTTTAAAAGCTTTTCTAGAATTACTCAATTATTGACATTGCCAATTAAACCCCTGGTACTAAATAAAGCTTTGAAAGAATTAAGCAAAAAAGTTAATATAAGCTGTCACAGTTCACTGTTTGTAAGAACTTTTTATGGACCCTGCCCTGCAGAATTAACCTAAACTACTGACTGTCAGACAGGATGACTTTTCTTTTTTAATTTGTCTTATTAAAAAAAAAAAAAAAAAAAAAGGCACCTTACTTGATTTTTCACATGGACAGGACCTTTTCCCAGAACGAGGACAGTCTCCACAGGGACCAGCATGACAAACTTGTTCACATGTGTGATTACCACAAGGGAAACGTTTCCCACACACCTGGGAAAGTCAGAGAAACCAAGTGAATGCAATGTAATGGAACTACATACCAAAACAAAGCAACCCAAGGGGACAAACCAGGGGTGACAGACATCTGGATGGAATGTAACTTTTTCTGAATTTCGTTAACAAATCTTATATTCGCTGAGTTTGCCAAATAAAACTGATCACCCCTGCAGTGATCCTGTCTGGAAGACCACTGTATACTGAGGAGTTAGTGGTTCACATAACAGTTAACCTGAGTAGCCCCAGGCCTGTGCTGCGCCGCCCATACAGCTTGGCAGCCTTCAGGCCTGTGTTGTGCTGCACATATCCCTTGGCCGCAGGATAAACTTATTGTAGCAGAGGAGATTGGAGGCAGCTCCCATTTAGTACCAGTGATTATGCCACTTGCATGTCCTTGCCTTTATCTAGAAGTGCAGCAAGAAGTTCTCATGTGAACATCCTTTCTGTCTGACAGTAGAAATTATTAACAGAGCTGCTTTCTTGTAACAAAATCCTACAATAGTTTCAGTGACCAAAATGGGGTAACCCTTTCTACAGATGGGGTCTGCACTGCCTGTGGATCAGAGGGACATTCAATGTTGCACAGGTCGGGGTTCCCAACATTTTAAGGGCCATACTATTATTTATATTATATTCCGTTTCTCTATAGTGTTAGCTAAAATAAATCACATTTTAACTGATACTTTACAGAGGCTGAGTGCCTTTCTTACTGGGATTGTAATGACCAAGTACCTCCTGGTGCAACCTCCCCCTGCCACTTAGGGTTTTTTTATTCTTTTTATTTTTTACAGTCTGTCAGTCCATAGCCTTGGTCCTAAGAACTAGCTGCAAATATACTTCAAAGAATGAATCACAAATCTTTCATTCCATTACAGTCACTAGAAGACAATAAGTATGAAACTCTTATCTACTAAGGTGTGGTTTAATGCTTATTTTTAAAGAGAGCAGCCTAAATTTCAACCTCAAGTACAAGAAAACAGAATATACAAGGTCAAATTCACTGCTAGCTTAACCCTAGCACATTTCCGGAGCAATGACATTTTAACTACTGTCCGAAATGAACTGGGCCACCATGTAAATCCATTCTCAAACACTGCTGCTTACATTTTTGATTGCACTTTCAAAACCCAAAAAATAAAATTATTTTCTTACTGAATGAGTTTTTCCAATCCTTAATACACTGAGTAAGCTAATTTTGTAAAAGTGAGAAATAAGCTGAAAAGGACAGCTTTGACATACCTGATCACACTGCCACTGAGGACTTGCACAAAGTCTTTCTGCTGTCTGTCTTCCACAGATGCACCGTTGTTTACTGACTCGTGGACAAGGCTGACAATCTCCTGTATGTAATTGTGAGTGACATTGAGAGTAGGAATTGCAAAAGAATGATGTATCTTAACAATTAAACTACTGCCCTGAAGTTTAAGGCAGCAGGTCTACCTGCGTGACAGGAATTCTCGCAAGTGTGTTGTCCACATAGCAACGTTCGTCCACATGGCAGGTGACATGACCATTCCTTGGCACTGCACCTTCGGGGCACTGGTTTAGCTTTCTTACAGTGACAGGTTGTTGTGACCATCTTTGGGCAAGGTGGACAGGGTCCTAAGTACAGGAAAAAGAATACCTCACTAATGGCCATTCAGCAAATGCAGCCTTGACTACATCTGTTTTACGCTGAGAATTTTAAATATAGTTAGCAGATTTTAAGTAAAACTGTGTAACAGCTACATAAATACAGGTCACACAACCAAGAGACACAATGGATTTACCTGGATGACAAAGCAGCAGGCATTTATGACCACAAGAAGGTTTGAATTCCCTCTCACATATCTGACCACAGGAGTGAGGTACCAGCCATGGGTCCACTGTTGGATTCTCCACTTTTCCACAGTAACAGTAATACCTACTGGGAGTTTCAGACCGTTTGTACTCAAACCTACATTTTGGACTACAAGGGAAAAAGGGAGTGAAAAGAAAAGCAATTTTTTGAAGATTTCTTTAAAAAGAAAAGCCATTTTTATCATTTCAGTTTCACAAGATTGTTACCATGCTACCAATTAACATTTTTATAGCTACTGTAACCAATAACAACATAATTAAATTTATAATATACAATAAAGGTCTTGCTATATGCCAGATTTTACAATCCATTCATTAGAATGTCTAAGGAATTGTTCTATCACTGCAATCTTTTTTCTCTAAGAATATATAAAAAAAACCTCAGCATAGCATACAGAATAATTTTTATGTCAAGTTATACCAAAGGAACGTATGCAACGAAGAGTTAATCTACTTAAATAGAACCAATCAAAAAAAAAGAGATTAAAAAAAGGTTTTTACCAGTAGCAATTTATAAGCTATGTAAAACAAGATTTAGCAACGCTATTAAAACTATGCATAATAATTAAAATTTTATCTGAAAGATTTTAGATTGTATCAGTTCAGCATCTTAGATATTATAAGATGCACACCTTTATTTGTTATCCTTGATGGTGCCAGATATTAAAAAATACGTTATTCCTAAAGGTAAGACAGGCACCAAAGGTCTGAAACTTGTTAGTGTCGCAGGCCCTAAAGGCTTTCAGGTGCAAGCCATGGACAAGGGAGGCAACACAAGGAAGGAGAAACAAAGCAGCTCCTATTTCTGGCTACACTGGGAAAAGACAACAGACAAGGAGCTCCTCCTCAGAGAAGAATAAAGACCTACATACTCATTTTCATCAAATAAAATATCAATTTACCCTTATATAATACATTACAGGCCATAAACCACTTCTCCATAGTAACCGCATAGTTTTATGATGTGCTTAAATGTCAAATAAAATACCATTCGCCTTGAATTTTTTTCCATTATAAACATTATGCTTAAACACAAAACTAGTTTGTAATAGAATAGGCATTATCAACTTGAGACACTGCCAGCCAACAATTCTATACCTTACTTCCTAAGCAAACCTGCTCTCCGAGATCCCACATGAACAGCGCTCTTGAATCCACCAGACATTTTCAACCAAATTTGAGAGAGGACTGTGTCTCAAAGATGCTACTACAAGTTTCCACATGAAAGTAGGTGGGCAAATAAAGCATAGAACAAACATGCACAGAGAAACCGTCACTGAACTTTCAGACACAAACCTACTGAAAAAGCGAGCTTCATTATTCATGCCGCCACAATATTACCTTCTTCTTTATACAGTCTCATGTAAAAATGTAAGACTGGCTTTAATGCTCGAGTTACACAGAGACTAGAAAAACAAAAAAAACCCCAAACCCAACACTTAAACCTTGCTATTTTAGAACTGGTTTAATTTGTTTATTTCATGGTGCCAATTTTAAAAATGACAAATATGTAAAGCCATTCAGAAATAAACATTAGAAGCTGAGACAAATGATGGGTAAGTTACCTTCTCAGAGGTTAAAACAAATTTGATGCAGCAGGTTTTTAATATCACTGTGAAATATTCCTGAATCATGTTAATGAAAACTTAAAATTAATTCAAAAAAGCAATAGAAAAGTCAGCCTTCTAAACTTTTTTTTTTTTGGTGTGCATGTCATTTACAGGTACCATTCCTTTCTAAAGTAACTCCAGTTCACATTTTCCACAATAAAAGTATCTTTGTAAATGTACCATGAAGAGCTCACCATGGCCAGGGATAATCTTTCTTCCCAAAATTATCATCTGTCAAAGGAGAAGACACAAGGAAAAGGCTGTCCTTGGCCCACTTTTGGATACACACCAGGTGAAAAATACAAAAGCATCCACGACAGCTCCAAACCTAAAGAGCAGATACAAGTGCCGATTGCTTTATATTAGGCTTCTTTCTGTTTCCATCGACAGACATCTGTAATATCTAAAGAAATACAAGCTTCCTATTTTTCCATTTAAAAAATGGGTTTCCAAAGATAGATTATACCTATTGTTAGATTAATAGAGGCATTTTTACTATTACAGATTCATACCTATAATCTTTTTTCCTGCTCCTGTGGGAAGTTTTTGCCAAGGCTTATGATGCCCCCCAAATACTCTCATAATCACAGAAATGTTGATTTAAACATGTTGTTGGAGGTCACGTAGCACAGCCTTGTGCCCAAAGTAGGACTACTGCCAACTTAGCTCAGTTCAGTCACAGCTTTGCCTAGCAAAGTTGGACAGTCCTGAAGGATGGGGACTTCACAACAATCCTGGGGAACCTACTCCAAGTGTCATACTACCTTCCTAGGACACCAACTGCACCTCCCAAGCACCAGTTTGTGCCATTGACCCTTATTACACCACCTGTCACCACAAAGATGACTTTGGCTTTAGCCACCTTCACAACTTCAAGCAGACCGAGGCTGCAATCATATCATCCCTTAGCCTTGTCTCTGCCAGACTAAACAAGCTCTCCCTCCACCTCTCTCTCCATCCTATACTCCAGGTCTCTAGACACCTTGGTAGTAGAAGTACTAAAAAGTCTTTTTCCCCCTTTCGAACTTTAGGATTTACATACAGTGCTAGTAAGAAAAATATTTGATTAGAAGGGTGGCTTTCAACCTAGTGTCTTTTGTTCAAAGAGCAAGACAGATATAAAATGGAACAGAATTAAAAGCAAATGTGTTTAAGAGACAGTTGATTTTGCCAGTATCCTGTCTCCATCACTAAACCTTTATGTTCTTGTTCACAGCGTACTTCTCTTTGTCAGTTCTTGAGTGAAATCACAATCCTTCGCTTAGAATATCAGCCTGCTGCTGAAAGGCAGTTTACGTAACAGAAATGCAGTTTTATGACTTTGGTACTTTCCACATATTGATGTCTTAAATTGTCAGCTTAGAATGACTATAACAATTTGGTAAGAGAAATGCAGCAGAAAATTTAAGTTTTAAACTTATGACATTGTTATAAAATTATACTGTGAAAACAAGGAGAATTTCCCCATAAACTTATAGAGGACAAAGTCAATTACATAAGCTTCTAAAAGTACAGTAACTAACTTCCCAGAACTAAAGCTAAACAGGAGACATTAAGTAAACACACACACACTTGACTGAAACTTTACAGATTCGAGATAACTAACAAACCACTAAGTTATAAAAGACTTCCAAGTTGCCAAACCACCTCACTTCTGCCAAGATGAAATTAACTCTATCAAGAGACACATAACTTTAAAATCTAGCTAAACACATATGTTAAGATTCAAAAAATTATGTATGAAACATGTTAAGAATTCATACAAAACATACTGCATTTCTTTCTAAAACAAATGTTAATGCCTAGTTTCATTGGATACTTGTAGCCCGTGTACATTCAGCACAAGAAGTTAAGTTGCAAACATGTATTTGATTCAAGTAATTGTAACAAACAGGGTTGGACCTGTCAATGTCAAAGGGAAGTTGATACATAACAATAAAAGTGGAAAAGATTTGTCCCGAAATCTCTCCCATGAAAAATACACCTATATGAAATAAGACAACCTTCTCACACATGCCATCCTTCTTTTTCCCCTGATCTGCATTTGTAGTAGCAAAGTTTATCTTAGCTCCCTTGCTATAAATCTAACAATAATATTTCCTAACTTCCTAGTATTTCTTGCTTTAGTGATTGCTACAACATAGTTCCAAGGCTTATGGAACACTTCAGTGCAAGTACTGGCCTTCCTGCACTTCTTTTTTTCATCCGCTACTCTCTAAAATTAAAAAAAAAAACTATTTACATTACAATAACAAACGTATGTCACAAAACACATATTCTGATTACAAGTTATGTTTATATAAACACTTATTTCCTCAAGTGTTTGAAAAACCCAAAGATGCTGAATGTCGCATTTACTACTCTCTCATTTTAAAACTACTGATCCCAAGAATTACCTCAGTAATATAATTAAACAAAAGTTACTCAGACAGTTATATTTGCTTTATTCTAAAAGACTACTGTAAAATACTTACAGCTTGGTTCCTTTTAACTGAAGCAATGCAGATCAGACATGTCATAGCCCCTGACTGAAAAGCTTCATTCATGTACTGTCTTGTACGTTCCAGTTCACTTGCATCTCCATCTTTAATGTATAAAAATTTTTAAAGCAATCAGTAATGTTTGATCTGCTATTTTGTACATGTTGAGACTGCTGCAAAAGTATATTTTTTTTTCCTCTGAAGAGAGGCCAGTCATATATTATTACAAAACCACATTATTAGAAGTACTTAAGACAGTTTCAAACCCATACCATTGATTCTGCATAAAAAGGCAAGTAGTACTGCCAGCATGCATTGCTGGGAACAAATATTTTTAATACAAGACATCAGAATAAAGTGCTTTCCCCCCAGTTATGGAAAAACTCTAATATACAGACAACACTACAACCTTGTTTATGATATCATACTGAAATGAAAGTCAATAAATGAAAAAACCTTACCAGTTTGGCTGGTGTAAATGGTAAATGTTTTGGCCAAAATCTTTCCTTGTTTAACTTCAGCATCTTCATCATCATCTTCAGACGAGGAGCTAAACTGGTCTTCAACTAGCTTTTTTGCTGCAGCCTGATTAGCCTTCTTAATTTCATCAAATTTCCTCTGTGAAGATAATTCTATTAAGAGAACAGATTAATGATGATTAATACCATGACAGTTAATTGTAAGACCGCATTCAGTTCTACATACTTTCAACTGTCCTTTTCTTTAAAGAGCTTGCTGATTTTCTGGTTTTAAGAGCAGTATGTCGCTACATTTTCAATACCACACAAGAAGATACAAGTTGCATTTTCTTCTTATCCATGCATTATCCATAAAATTCACAGCAGAACTTGCTATCTGTCAATTACTGGTGACAAATCCAACCAAATAGACTAACTAACTTTAAAAAGTTGTGAAATAGAGGAAGACTCTCACATGAACAAAAAAAATTATGTAACATAACTGAGTTCATAATAAACCAAAGTGCCTTTAGGATAACACAGCACGGAGATATAAAAGACTTCAACAAATCACGGGTCTTAAAGTATCTCCTAGTTTTCCATATTAGACTGTTGCACACAATACATTTCCCCGGGTTTAGTTTCAAGGCTTTCCTTCAGAAACTACGCTGCCACTTAAAAGAGCTCGGTATTTGGCGGAATACCTGGCAAGTATTTCGTGAGCACTGCCTTGCCCTCACAGCAGCCCCGTGCCTGGCAAAGCCCGCCCCTTCCCCGCAGCGGGGCAATGTGGCACACCGACCAGGCTACCGAACGTTTGTCCCTAGCGGGCAGCCCCCTCCCTCCTCAGCCTTTCCAACCGCACTGGCAAACGGCTGCTCCATCCATTACTTCACCCTTTCGCTCTTCTGCTCGAAGGACACCGATTGCGCACCCGGGGGAGGACGCAGCCCCGAGCCCCCAGCCGCTGCCCCAGGCCTCCGCGTTTGCCCCCAGAAGGGACCCGCAGGCAGGAGACGGCGCACGGCCAAACGCCGGCTAGCTGCCGCCCAGCAGCAA
>JAVJGG010000054.1:18934815-18975091 GCA_035590195.1 Aviceda cuculoides | reverse complement strand
GGTGCGTGGCGCCGGCGGGATGCGCGGGCGGGATGCGCGGGGGGGGATGCGCGGGGGGGGGAGGGGGCGGTCCGTGCGCGAGGGTGGGGGCCGCTGCTGTAGCCCCCTCCCCGCCCGCGCTGCCCCTGCGCCCCAACCGCGGGAGCGGCTGCCGTGACTCCCGCGTACGTAAGACTTCGCTCCGCCGTGACGTCACGCAGCTGCGTTCCGAGAAGTGTGGCGCTGCCGGCGCCGGGGAGGCTGCTGCGCTTCTAAACCCTCCTGTCGGCACCTTCCGTGCGTTTTTATGAATGGGGGGGTGCCCGGGAACGACCCCTTGCCGCTTCCCGGGGCGTCCGCCTTCGGCCCCGGTAGCCAGCTCTTGGCAAAAGCGGGCTTGGTATTTCGCGGGTGAGGGAGGCAGGCGTTTCATGTTCCTGCCAGGTGTGAGCTGACTCCTGAGCGCAATTAAAATGGTCAAATTATGTGTCTAATCAAAGCAAATAGTTTTCCAGAGGGCTTAGGACCCGTATCTGCAGTGGCAGGATAAAACTAAGCTGGCCGTCGCTAAAGCACCACAGGCTACATTAGTCCTAGGCTTTTGCAGGACTGCAAAAGGACAGCAAACTAAACTCGCTACGAGGAGCACGTAGGACCAAGCTGGTTGATCTGCCCGACTCAGACAGAGAATGTTTAGGTGTTTGAGAGAACGTTTTCGGATTTAGCTGAATCGTAAAAACCCTTTAGAAGTTCCAACAGTCGCCACCCGAACTCAGACTGGTTTCCTGTTGCTATCAGCCTTGAGTCAGAGCTCAGAGAGTTTATTTCTGCCAGGAGGGGTTCTGCGGACAGGTTCACGTTTGTCGATGTTCGGCAGTGGGAGGTGAAACTAGCTGAGCTACAGAGTGGGGTGCTGAGCCAGCCAGGCGGCCTCAGAGATTTGTCACCCTCCTCGGTCCTTCCAGGTAATCGTCAGACTGTTCACAGTGGGCAGTAAAGTCACAGCAATTCCTGGATCAGCTTCCTCTTACCAGCTCTCAGGTGGTTCTTTGATCGGTGGAGTGACGTCCCACTTTACATGCGAGTGGAACAAACGACACATTTTTTAAAATTGGAAAAAGCTTATCAGCACGATAAACAGCGATCACAATCGTTCAAAATTACTCTTCTCAGCTGTCAGACGGAACAGGTGAAAAATGCGTGTGTCTGTAAATGTGAGCAAAGATTGTATTTCAGGAAGGAGAGACACATCCTGTGTCAGTCACTGAATGACTTACTAGAGATGGCACGATTACGTTTTCATTGTTCACTGTCATAAAGTCTGCTGGGGAATGGAAAACTTAAGAATCAGTAGAAAAAGTAGTAGTAGTAGTGTCATATGGAAGGGGATAAGCCTGCCATTCATCCCCAGCTAAATGACAGTACACCATTCACGAGAAGGGGAAGAAGAGTGTTATTTTCTTCACTGTAGAAATCGAGCAAACTGATAGAAAGCTGTCTTTACCATTGCGGGTAGCTAAAAGACCATACTTACCAGGAGTTCTTCTCTTCATGCTTTCTTTTAACTTAAGGCAAGAAACGTTGCTGCTTCTCGCATAAAGCCTGTAGTAGCTGAGTGGTGGTGGTACAACTGCCACCAGTCTGGTTTAGCGTCATGATAAGGTATTGAGAGCTAAGCAGTTTCATTCACTGGCAACCTCTCTGCTTTTTTGCCTTGCCTGGCTATGTGATTGTTAAAGGACTTCTCTGTAATCTTCTTTTGTAATTTAATCTGTAATAATTATGTCAAAAGTTAAGTGTATGCAAATTTTCTTCTTTTAAGACTATGCTAATACTTTAGAATTTTTAAATACTTTCAGATACAGTTGCAAATTCCATTTTTTTTACATTATCCAATTGCAACTTCTAGTAATGATAAGATGGCAAAATACTATCTATCCTACATGCTATGCAAAAGTAATTTCAGGTAGATGTGAGTCAAGATTTTAATCTTCAGCTGCAGGATATGGACATATCCGTCTTGTGGGACCATTTTTATGAAGTTTGGCTTAGCAATACAAAACAACTCCTGTTACATAGAAACTCTCTTGGCAAACAAGGCAACGCGATTACACAGCCTGAAAATCAAGTGATAACTTCCTGTAGTGTGCTTGTTGTACAGTATGGCACAGGAAAACCGGGAGCAGGTACTCATTCTAGTTCCTTACTTGTAAAGGATGGTGTCTCCCAGTGTTAGTATCAGCATTGTCAGCTGCAAATGAAGATACGCTGTCAAATTTCATACCATTTTTAATACTTTTGCTATTTTAAATATTCCTTGCTAAATAGTACTGGTGAATTATTCAAGGTTGCTTATTGTTAATTGTGCAGTGAAATACTTTTGACAGAACATTAATATTTCCAGAGCTTAGGTATGAACAGACACAGTGGCACATCCTTTTCTACCAAGTCTCCAAGTGGTTTTTTTCAGTCGGAAAAAAAAAAGTGAGCGTATTACTGATGGTGCCACCCAGCAGGATGAATCCTTCATGTGTCATTTTAATTAGAGGGAACCATGGAAAGCAAAATTATTTGTTGCATCCAATGCTTTGTATGAATCACAATGGATTGAGCTTTTGTACTTCTGCATCAGCTGTTTCACATTTTAACGTGTCTTCACATTAAAACCTTTCTTTCCAAAAAGGTTGTCCTTAAAAGCTATTCCAGCCTAAATTCTCTGATCCACACTGATTGCATGCTGCAATCTACCATGAGAAACTGTGAAACGCCTGCTTAGACTACTGTAAGCCCTGCTGCAGCATTGCTGCCTGTCCCCTGCTTCCCTGTGCAAAGCAATGACTCCTTTTGTTCTTGGAAATGCAATACCTCTTCTTTCTTTAAAAAACACATTTCGGTTGATGGTAATGATGTCATTCCCGCAGGAATAGTGATGCTGATAAGGCTTGGCTGGCTGAGAGTGTGGAGCTCTAGTCTCAGCTCAGGATGACCTGGCTCTGCAGCTGTCTGGCAGGGATAGCCAGGGGGATTGTCCCTTGCAGGCTGTGGTCTTCCTCCAGCTTGGCGTTATTGAGATTCAATGAAAATTTCTCTAAGGTGTGATGAGGCCTCCACCCCAAAATTTTATGAGTGGTTAAAGAAGCTCAGGCTTACACAGCAGTCACTGGACAATCTTAATAGTACATATTAGTGCCCATATGTAGCAAGAGTTTGCTCCCTATATAGATTTTTTTTTTCCCCTTCTCTTTTATTTGTTGTTTCCAAATCTCAGCTACAAATATAAAAGCAGAAGCCTGGAATAGTAGCAGGCTTACTCTAGCAGGCAAAGTCTGAAACTGTGGACTTGTCTGTATGTTTGTGTTCTGGAGATGTGGTCTCTGCACAGTCCAAAAGAACCCTTTCTTCTTGAGGTTTCAAGTTAGCTTTTATGATTTCAAGGTGAATTTTGAATTATGTCAAAGACAGTATTTTATTGTTGCATTCTTTGCTATTGCCCTAATCGCTTGACTAAGCTGATGTAGTAAGATAGATAGATAGATAGATAGATATTTGTATAAAATAAGGCATGCACCTGTGAATTACAGGGGTGGGTAATGACCTGGGGCAGCATTGTGTATGTTATGTGGATTTTGTGAGTTATTTGCATGGTCAGAAGCGATAAGTGCTCTGGGAACATGTGGAAAGGAGTGAGCAGAGCAAGAACGGGGCTCCTTCAGAGCTGTGCCTTGTTCGTGAATCACTTGTCCTCCTTTTTCTCCTCCCAGGTGCTGTGCTCTCGTTTCCTTGCCATGACTCCTGCCAAGCGTGGTGCCAGATCATCAACGTGTCTGAATCACGCTCTTCTCTCCTTGCCTCTATGGACGGGTCTCTCAATGAAACGAACCAGAGCATTTCCACTCCTGCTGGAAGCAAATACCGGCTCTACGTTGGCTTGGCTTTGGCAATAGGTTCCAGTATCTTTATTGGTGCTAGTTTCATACTGAAGAAGAAAGGGCTTTTGAAACTGGCAGACAGAGGAGTCCCCCGAGCTGGTAAGCAATGCTGTCTGCCTTCCTCCTGCTGGGGATGCAAACGCCTCTTGGAACTTGGCAAAATCAAGGTTTAAGTTAACGGATCACATGTTTAAAACCGTTGTAGGTGAAAACTGTCATACTTTAACAGTGATCAGAAGTCTTGTCTTGGCTACGGATGGAAATACAGTATTATTTCTCTGTGTGTGATTGCAGGGACTGGGATTTCAGGATTCCTAGGGCTATGGGGGCAGTGGTGGGTATTAAATCTAGCAAACTGGTGGTATTTCCTCCCTGACAGCAATTAGATACCAAATGAAATTCTCCATTCATCTTACCCTTCAAAATGCCTTTCTCTCTCTTTTTTCCATCTTTTTCTCCTCTCATTTGAGATGGAAAGTCTTAAGATGGTAACTAGGTTCAGTTTGGGTTGTTGGTTTTTTTTAAAAAAAAGGAAGTGCAATGAGCTGTAGAAGGATACTTATTACAAAGGTTTCTACAGTCAGTACAACTATTCTTTCATCAAAGTCAACAGATGAAGAGCTAGAGAGAGACCATTGGACTAATCTCATAATTCCCTTTGCAGGGATTTAAATATACAGCATTAGCAGGTTTTCTTTTGTTTGTTGTGTTTATTGCAACGTACTGTTGCAGAGAATTTGGTTATTTGAAACAAAAGTGTTACTAAATGTTCAATATACTTAAATTTTATGTAAAAAAATTAATGCAGGCAGTGGCATTTTTCTTTCTAATTTCTCTCAATTGAAAGTATAAGCAGAGTCAAATTGCAGCTAGCCGTGTATGAATATGTTGGATCTGACCTGGGAGAGCACTTTGAAGCATTTCTTAAACTCGTGAACAATCTTCATGGACATTTTACTTTTGCTTGGAACTTTCCCTTTAGTCAAATATCATTTTTCAGAATTCCAAGCCACAAAACAGTAGAGTGATTAATAAAAATGTCAGTCAAAATCTAACTATATAGTCTTCCTGTTGCATCCAGATAACATGCTCTTTCAGTGCTTTATATGACTAGAGGCAAATGTGAAGCTGTAGTTTAGTTTACTATAATAAGGTGATATCTTTCTTCTAATATGAGATTATTTTTTCTGCTTTCAGGACAGGGTGGATATTCTTATTTGAAGGAATGGCTTTGGTGGGCTGGACTGCTTTTAAGTAAGTCACCTCTTTCCTTTCAACCTATATGTAAATGCTACATAAAGCAGATGATTGTTTTAAATAGATATATTTCCTGATTTTTCACTCTCCTCATTTAAAAGAAATGTCTTTGCAATCACCTTTATGACAAAAGCCATTCCGATATCCCATCTCTCAAATATTGTGTTTGCTTTTTGCAGAACAACAACCTTTTCTGTAATATCCAGCCAAAAGCAATGGGATTGAATCCATCCAGCTTCTAGGAGTATTTAGGGGAAAAGTATTTGGCTTTCTTCAGCCTTTATTGTTTCCAGAGGAGGTTAGATAAGTTTGAAAGGAAAATTTGCATATATAGTGTAGAAAAAAGATTTTTGTTTATATTTGCTATCATACAAAATATTTATATTGATATTCCTTTTATTCCTCCCCCCACCTCAACCTGATCCAAATGTTCTTTCTTCTGCAGTGGGATTAGGAGAAGCTGCAAACTTTGCTGCCTATGCCTTTGCACCTGCAACCTTAGTTACCCCCTTGGGTGCACTGAGTGTTCTCATAAGGTTAGTACAAATTGGGAGCAAACCTTGACAAATGAACCATTCACTGCGTAATGGAAAAATACTGTCTTTGGCTGAAAGTGGAGAATTTTAGTAAGAAAACTGAAAAGCAGTATATGGACAAAAAATGCTTTTTGTTCCTCGGTGGAAAGACCCCTTACTTACTTAGAACTGAATCTTCTGGGTAGAGAGAATGAGAAGTCTTGTTCCCAAAACTAACATATATGCTTTCCCAACAGCCTTCCACCTATATTATAAAGTATTTCTTATCAGTGTATGCCAGGTATACTGCTGATGTACAGTGGTAGAAGGCTGTAATTTATCCTTTCCTAGAGAAGTGAAGCTGTCTTAAAGTCTTATCCTGTTCTTTAGTTATGAAAAAACTTCAAAAGAAAATACAGTATTTCTCCATTTAAATGTTTTCAAAACCAGTTCTTTTTTATAGAAGCATAATTTCATATTAAGGCACATTAGGAAGCATTTTGGGTTTGTCTGGTCTTTTCCAAGTCCTTCTGGAAAGAAGGCAAAGAAACTTTTAGCCTTTTTAATATCCACAGTTAAAATCTATGGTTGTTTTGAAATATGAATGCCCTTCAAACACTCATTATTTCCAATGTATGAAGAAACAAATAACTTTCAAGTACTTAAGCACATACAGCTATCACAGAAGCAGAAAAGACATGGATTATGCTTACAACGAATGTTCTGGGAAATAATTTATTAGCAAAATGGAATGATTGTATTTTAAATGTAAAACTCTTATTTTTTAGACCTGAGTATACTATATGAAACATTGTGTTTAAAACCAGCCTGGGCCATGTATCTTTTTTTTTTTTTTAAGATGCTTGCAGTAATCTAACTGTTAAAAATGCAGCCGTTCTGCCATAGCAAAACCAGTGTAACCCTGTCACCTACAGATATGCTGGGATCAGCATACAGGTTGATGCAGACTAACTGGCTGCCTGGCTGCTGCTTTGCAAAACAGCCTGAGTTTTAACACCCTCTCCTTTGATGTGGATAGCAATCTTCCCAATTTTCATGGAACAGAGAGGTCGTGAGAACTTCATGTCAGTGAGCTCGTTACCCTTGTGTGAAAAAATAGCAGTAATTTGATCAGTGGGTTGAAAAACTATTTGTGAGCACGTCCACACGCCATTAAGCCTGTGTCTGTGCCTAAGGTTATGCTCTGGCTGGCTGATCGTGTGCCCTCTGAGATGGCCTCATTTGGGCCAGGTTATTATCCTTAGGCTAAATCTTGAACCCCTTGGAGAGCCTGGGGTCAGTCCTCTTCAAAGGGGGAGATGTGCCTTCTCTGTGTTTTTGGGGGAGTCCGGGCAAGCCAGGAAGAAACTGTGCCTGGGTGGGAAAGCCCAGGGAGATATGAGGAACAGTTTCCAAAATTGTGTGCATTGGTTCTAATGGCAAATGAAGTGCTTTAAACCATTTTTGGAAGAAAGAAACAGCTCGTGTGGTCGATCTACAGGTGTGTGAGAGCACATACCCTGAGCCAAGCAATCAGTAACGAGAAGTTCCCTGAGCAACTTGGACCCTTTACACCTGGAGAGGAGGGATCAGGGTTGCTAACCCCCCTAAAACCTGACCTGACCTTCTTGGTCCTGACCAACCTTCCTGCAAAACTCCAAAAAATTTGTTGTTTCAGGCTGGTTTCTCATATATCCAAATTCAAAAGAGGTTTTGAATTTTAATTACTTTGAATTATCATGTTACACAGACCAGACAGACTTTGATTGTCTAGTGTGGTGGTGGAGCTGAACCTTTTATTTATATTTTGCCAAACAGTGCTATATTGTCATCCTATTTTTTAAATGAGAAGCTGAATATTCATGGCAAGCTGGGCTGTGTACTGAGCATTTTGGGGTCAACGGTCATGGTTATTCATGCCCCTGAGGAGGAGGAGGTCACCTCACTAGATGAGATGGAAAGAAAGCTGCAAGATCCAGGTCTGTATGCAGTTGCAATGAATTTGTGCTACAGTTCATAGAGAAGTGTTCAGGACACTGAATAACTTCTAACATGTACGTAGTCTGGTATTTTATCTCATGCACATTAATCTTCTTCCCCTTCTTCTTTCTTACAGCGTTTGTTACGTTTGCTGTTCTCCTGACAGTTGTTGCCCTCGTGCTGATATTTATTGTGGCTCCAAGGAAAGGCCAGACAAATATACTGATCTACATTTTAATTTGCTCACTCATTGGTGCCTTCTCCGTCTCATCTGTGAAAGGCCTGGGCATTGCCATCAAACAAATGTTGGAGCAGAAACCAGTTTATCGACATCCATTGGTTTATGTTTTGGTGGGCATCTTAGTGCTCTCGGTCAGCACTCAGATCAACTATCTCAACAAAGCGTTGGACGTGTTCAATACATCTCTAGTGACACCTATTTATTACGTGTGTTTCACCACAATGGTTGTGACGTGCTCCATCATCCTGTTCAAGGAGTGGAGTAGTCTGGACCTGGGTGATATCATTGGAACCCTGAGTGGATTCTGCAGTATCATCATTGGCATTTTTCTATTGCACGCTTTCAAAAATACTAATATCACCTGGAATCAGCTGATGTCCACCGTTGCCAAAGAACCATCATTACCACACTGTGAATACGAAACCTGTCACACTTTACTGGAGAGCATGGAAGACCCAGCTTTGGCATATGAGGAGGACAACATTTTATTCAGTCAATGAAGCTCTCAAGCGGCGTTCATCATTGAAGTACCATGAATTGCAGACTCAGCCCACCTGTGCCTACCAGAATGCTGCTCTTCTCTTCAATCCTCTGGAAAACTGTCTCTAAGGCCAGTTAAGTGTGGGCCACTCCTCTGTGTGCCAACTGTTACATTACTACCAAGTAATGAATAGAAGTGTTCGATAAATTACATGACAAACGGAAAAGTGATTGTATGTTAAGTAATGAAAAACCTTGTCTTTTTTTATGCAGCATCTCCTATTGGAGAATTTTAGCAGAGAAGAGTGGTCTTTGTACGTTTACGTACTTTGTATGTTTACGAAGTGCAATTTTCCCATCATGATAAAAGACAATCCTTGTTGAAGTGACAAGCACTCTGCAATTATCTTAGTGATGGCCTTAATATTTCAGCCTTTCTTTATATTTTTATAATTTATTGCCAAGCAAACTTGTAGATATTCTACATGAAGGATATTCATTGGAGATACAATATGAAGAAAACAGTGTTTAACACTTTTAGCTTTTAAAATAAAATTTTATGCAAGACTTTTTCACTTTTGATCACCTACCAATGAATCTTGAATAGATGTCACCAAAAAAATTTATGAAATACGGTTCTTGGTAACCAGTCTCCTTCAAAATCCATTTTTTAACAGCAAAGTCTTAGTGCTTCTACCTAAGGAATCCTGAGTGGATTGCAAATCCTTGAATATGCATGTACCTTTTTATTTCAAAACTATGACCAAGTTACAGTTTAAGAAAAAGCAAATTCATTAGAGGCCTGAAAACAGTTTCTATTGGCTTAAAAAATTACATAAGATGAAGGAATAAAGCATTCAAAAGCAGAAGAAAACCAGAATGTGCAATTAAGAATTTCCACTCTGTTTTATACTACTCCGAGGCTTAAGAAGGGACTTCACTTCTTTCTGTACTTCTTCCTAATATTGCCATCTATTCATCAAAACCCATTTAAGCTTTTCAAAATTTTTTCTCATTTTCCAGAAAAGTATCATTGTTTCTTAATAGCAAAACAGTCCTGTTATTTTATATTCCGTTATGAAAGCAAAATCCATTTTCCAATTGTTGCGCTATTTCTAAAAATACGAGGTAAAGGCTGTAAACAAGGACTGAGAAACACCAAAACATCTTTTGTTTTAGTTTGACCTTTTCATCTTTTCTAAAAATGAGTATTCACCTCTATTAGATGTTTTAGCTATTAATCTACCGTAGGCCTTGAAGATTAGGATCTGTACCACAGTGTGCTCCTCAGTTGCAGTCACTGATCTTTACTTCACAAAAACAGCTTGCACAGTCCATGTTTTACTCATTACACTCCCCTTTGTTGCCACTTTGTGAGCAAGAAAGTAGTTTCAGCAATCAGATGTGTGGGTCATGACGAGCTCCTCAGAAAGGTAGCATTTCCAGCTCCTGGGTTTTTAAGTGTGAGTCCAGAAACTTTGCCAGAGGATGGTAGCATTTCAGCAATTAAAAACTGATTTTGGTCAGCTGAGATTTATATGCCAAGCAGAACCTCCTCATGAAGCAGGCTGTATATTCTCTAACATTCAAAGAGTGTAGTAAAAGTGGACACTTTGAATGGATAGCAAATTGTTCCATGAAAGAAAGCTCATAATTTAGCTGTAAGAACAAAAGGGTTGCTGCTGGTATTTCATATATGTTTCTGTTGGGCAAACTTTCAGTATGTCGTTTTTGAAAGGCATTCGTAAAACATCTCACTTGTTAATTATTTTTAATGATGCTTTAGAAGCTATCAAAAACTAGAAATTAACACAAGTGATACTAGCTTGAAGTAATTTCTAAATTCCAAGCACCTTTTTTTTTTTTTTTTCCACTTAACTAGGTTTGTAGTTGACATACCTACAGGAAGAGGTAGAAGTTGTATCAATCACTTGCACCTTATTTCTAAACCCTCATTTTTACAACGAAGAGCATATCTGAAAAAATGTGATACTGAAAAGTGTGTCTGGTTCTTCTTGTAAAATATTGCAATTAATCTTGGTGATTTAAAGAGAAGCCCAGAAGATGTCATTAGCCAATGGGTATTCAGGTTATCACCTGTGATTACCTCATTTGAGAAGTACTTTCAATAATGCAGGAGATGGCAGCAATGTTACCCCAGCAAAAGAGTAATTTTCACAAAAAACGTACTTGCCTTGAAAATATAATGGCCACATATACAGCTTTGGAATATTTTTCAGCTTCCCAAGTGATAAGACTTGCAACAATTCTTTGCTCTTAAAACACACGTGTTAAAAAAGCTTCAGAGAAGAAAAAAACGTAAACGGGTTTCATTACTTCTTAGTTAATGTAGAGAATACTTTGGCTTTATTGGCCAGATTCAAGCTACAAAATCTTTATAGTTAAAAACAGGTAATACAAATATTAAAAAGACTAAAAATGGAGTTTTCTTTACAGTTTGCCCTTTAACAAAAGCTTGCATTGCTTTTCACTGTTACTCATACAATTTAAAGAATAAATGAAGAAAATATTGATTGAGCCTAAAAAGAGAAAAAGAAATCCTGTTGCATAGCTTGTGGCCCCTCTATTTGCTTATATGGTCATCACTGTAGTGTAACCAAATGGGTTATTTGTACTAAAAAGCAACCAGTCCGATTCTGGAATGGATGCGTGTTGGCGTTTTTTTAAGATATGTAGTAATACTTTCTTTGCAAAGGGTTTGGACTCTTTTTATACCAACTCCTGGCAGTCAGTTAACTTGTACCAAGCAAAAATTCTGTATTTTCTACTGGACCTACATATCTGTTTTTATACATAAATAACATCAAGCATAAAAATAATGTTATTTTCTTACAATGTTAGAAAAGCAAGTTAATGCTTATTTTCATGGTGTACAGGAAGTCTATCATGTTAAGAAGTAAATTATTGATAATCTTTTTGTATAAAGAACATTTGCTATAAGTGATGTTATTTTGAAAATGTTTATATTTAGTTACTAATTTGGAATAATTTTAAATTTTATTGAAATTATGCTAATATTTATCTTGTAATAAATTTTTCATGGATTATGTACTAAATGATCTGTGGTTTTTTAAACAAGGGATAAAAAAGAGTGTAATTAATATTTCTGGTAAGCATTTAAAAACTATCTATTTGATAGATCCAAGGAGAATAATCTTGGGTTTAGCACCTGGTCCTAGGCACGTGTAATGGATTCTAGATGAAGAAGGTCTGGCTTATGTCTCTGCAGTTCATGTGCATCTGACCTGATCATGACCTTCTTTTAGTAGCTTTGACTTTTACTAGTTTTCCTGATAGGAAAGAAATTTTTCTACTCTCCTAGAGAAGCCACGTGTGAAACTACTATATATTCACCTTGAGCTAAAAAGTCTTTGATGTTGTGATGGAACTGGAAGGAAGAGTATGGGGAGATCAAGAGGTTTTAGCTTCACTTACAGAATTATCCAATTTGTCCAGATGTGTTATTTTTACCCTGGTGTTCTGTAGAAAGCATTGGCAAGGAACATTTAATGCTGATGATTAGTAGCCAAAAGACATGGATTTTGAGGGCCAAAAATAATGGCCAAGTGAAAATGCCTTCCCTTCTAAACTAGGGAATAAGACCCAAGGCTGATGTGTTAGGGATCTCTTTCTCATGGCCAGTCTCAGTGGAGAGTATTTCAGTGAGTTGTCAGGTTTTCCAGGCAGTGAAATGAAGGACATTATCTAAAGTAATTTGCAGTGTTTTGGAAAGTAGGGCGAATGGTTAAGAATGAGAACAAAGAAAACCTCAGAGGCAATACACTGCTAACTAAATTATGGCTTTTGAATGCTGATACAAAACAAATCTTGGCAGCTACTTGTTACTAGCGTACATTAGGACAAATTAATGGGCGATTCAATTCATTACATAGCTGCACCGACTAAATGTAGGTAGGTCAAGAAGACTTGGATAGGTTAAATAATCTGCAGGGAGGTTGGAAGGAAGTACATATGTTATTAGTTTCTACAGAAACCTGTTCTACCAACTTCCTTTACCTGCCTTCCCAGCCACACCTAAAACAACCATGCTATAAAAAATTTTCATCCCAAGGAGTACTGATTCAAAACATCAGCCTCTTTACTCGTCACGGTTGCATCCTGGAGCTACATGGGGAATTATGTACTAGCAAATGCTATTCTCTTGCTGTTTAAATTCCGGCAAAACAAAACTGGCAAGTGTGTTAGAAAATACTGTTTTAGCAGAGTGGGTTTCCTGTACCTGACTCCTTTGTGGTAGGTTTTAAAATGGTGCTGAGGTCCGGAACAGGACAGGGAGGCTGAGCGGGAGCCAGGCTGGTGGTGCGAGGGAGGGGTGGTGTTGGTGATATGTGTCCGTGTGTCTGCAGGGCCGCCATCTTTGGGAAATTTGGGGGGGGGAGTTGGTCTGTAATTGATCTGCAATTGCTTGTCAAGAGTACTTTTGACAACAGAACTTCATTTTCCGAAAATACAGTCCAGTTTGTCAACAATACAGCTTTTTTATAGAAGAGAGATATACCCTAAGCGGCTGGTGCACAGAAGCCAGGAATTCTGCCTTTTTTCCTCCCATCCATAATACTGACTTGCTGCAAGTTTTCTGATGTTTGATCAGGTAACATCACCTGAATTTTTACAAATGCTGAGTACTAATACAGCCTTTGACCAGACATTGCATGTATGGAGGTGTTACAGTGTCTCCTTCTAACCTTTACTGCTCTTCCAGGTCTCTCTTTTATCACACAAAGGTTTTTAAAAAGACCCAGCTAACAAACATCTGTGTGCCCACATATGCCTCTTTGTGGTCAGTGACATGGGTGGCACTCACTGTTCACCCATATAAGTACTTTCATTTTGCCTGTTTGAATACGGTTAGAGTTTGAGCTGAGCTCAGAGACACCGTGAGGACTAAGGTGGCCTACTTAGTCTTTAGTTATGGGTGTAGCTGTTCTGGTAAGTAAACACACTGTAGATACCTGACCTTTGTCCTATAGACCCTTCCTGTTGCTGATTAAGCACTGGTTTCACTGACTCTGAAGCATGTTCAATGCTTCAATGTTCAATGCTTTTTCATTTATTCACTGTCAGTCTGAAGATAGCAGCTGTTGAATTTATCGGCGTCAGAGTGTTAGTAACAGCCTACTCATAGTTTTCCCAAAGCAGCCTGTAGAAAGATTATATTGAGAAGCTGAAGCCTGGTAGGCAAGCATTTTTGCCTCCTTATGTTAGACCAACATGTTTCAAGGATGGATGCATATTCACCATGGGACAACTCAGTGAAACAGGCAAGAGCAGGGTGCTTTGAGTACATAAATCTAATGGACCTGCTTTTTACTGCATGGTACTGCAGTGTATTACATATTAACTTGCAGTAATAAATGTGGCAAAACCAGTTTTACAAGAGCTGTTAAGAAGGATGCCTCATACATTATTTGACGTCCCCATGTACTTTTATATTGCAGAGATGGTTTGAATTTCACATTTGTAGTGCACCATCTGCTGAAAAGCCTTGTACTTCTGTGGCCTGGGCATAAAGTGTGGTGAGCTCGATGTGTGTATTGTGTTGTACAGAGCTGTAGTTACTCATAGGTCTGATAAGGATTTGAACGCTCGTAAATAAGTCGATTATAAAAGTAAAAAGTAACATCAGTTGGTGGCAATTCTTCTAGCAGATTCTATGAAACAATAAGGATATCATGCTTCAGTTGAAGCAGAAATGCCTTAGAAGTGTGTTTGAAGATACCCCCAAATGTTCAAACAACAGGACTAACAACTTCCTTTCCCAAGGGATGATAACTATCAAAATACTATTGCAGTAAGGATGACTGATTAATGCCAGGAGTGAATTTGACCCAGAGATGCCATCATCTTCTGGAAATTCAAAACTTGGTATGTTTGATATATTCCATTTTATTGTTACAGTTATTTTATAAATTTGGAAATGAAAAATTAAATTGTGCAGAACTCAATCATTCTTTAGCTAGTGTTTTACATATTTTGTTTACAAAGTGCTATAAAAATCAATATTATGATGTGTTTACCTATAAATAATTCACAATTCAATCACACATTTTAAAGAACCTATTTATTTGTAATGATCTGACTATTTTATATTAAACAGTTACAAACTTCATCTGCCTTTTCTTCTCTATAATATATTTGTATTGACCATCATTAAGATTTAACATTAAAAGTGAGTAATAACATAAGAAGTAGGGTTACAGGCATTATCCATGTCAGGTATCACAGGATCCATGTGAGCTAGACTAATTCAAAGCACGTTGTTTTACTGTCAGGTTCCAGCTTTAACTTGTCTATTAACCATTCTGGGCACTGGCAAGGGGAGGACCGAGACAAGCATGGGAGTTTGAATAGGCAGCAGCAGGCGAGGAATGGGAGATAATACTGGAAAATCGTGGGAGAGGTTTGGATAAAATAATCCTTACTCTCCTTTTACACAGAATTGGTAGAGAAGACACCCTGACCCGCCGTGGAGGTTTAAAATGCTTCAGGGATGCTCAGTCTTTCTAACTGCTCAGATGTGACTTGGGAGCTGCGGAATGATGACCGCTCCCTCTGCCTGCCTTTACCCGCAGCAGTGGGTACGGGCACACGCACGGGCGCTGCTCCGGCAGCTGCTCCGTTAGCTTGCCACCCCTTCTGAAACACTGCTCCATTTCTTCAGTGCTGCGTGCTTTGCAGCGCAAAAGGGCTTGCCTTTAAAAATGACCTAGCTAGAGCTTTATCAGAGGTTCTTCCATCATTTTTGCTGCTGCCAATCAGTATTCCCCAGTGCACAAGTCATAGTAAGTACCAAGTAATTTAATAATATCATTGCAGGAATTAGTGTAGCTCTGACCAAAAGAATAAATAAAAAGGCCTATAAGGTGAGTAAGCTTGGTTACTTCTTTTCAGACAGGAGATTTTTCTCCCTAATCATGAAAACAAAGCCTTGAGAGTCCTGAACCAGCCTCCTGAGGTATCTTCCTCAAGTAAGTAAAAATTAGGCCAAGCCCAAGGAACTGCTTCAATATGTAGAATGCTGGTACTGCGATTTAAGTAGAGATTGCTGTAAAAGGCTGAGGTTTTCCGAACTAGCTACATTATTGACATGCTTCATGCTAACCTTTCAGTAAATATATTGTAAAATCTCTGATTATCCCATCTCTGTTATATCTGTGAGGGTTTCTATTAACTCTGCAAAAGTAGGACGCCCTTCAGGTTTCTGAAAGGAAAAGCAGAGGATAACTTTATATTAGCAGATTGGTTAATTATAATACCAGACTTTAGAAGATGGTTACAAGTATATATGAGCTACCATTTAAAAATTACATTTTATTTTATTAATACAGAAGAAAAGATCAAGTTTATCATTTGAGGGAAAAAAATAATCTGTTCTTTGTGACACCAGCAGCATGAGCACAGCCACTTTTCCAAGCATTCCTAAAATTTCTTTATATTTAGTTTTATTCTGGACCAGAATTCCTATAGGATTTCTCCCCTGCAATGGGTCACTGGAAAGCCCTGCCTCTCAGGCAACCATGATAGTCAGGAATGTTTCTTGGGTTGTTGAAAAAGGATCTTCCCTGCTGTATCATTTGATGTACTGCAGCTCAGTATGGAACAAACTCCTGGCTGATGGCAGACAGAAGAGAGAACTTACTCCCCATCCTCTCTGTGCTGACTGGCATCCCGATGGATGTTTGCAGTAAACAAGCAAGCTAGATGCAGTTTAGATTTCAGTCTCTTAAGCTTTTTTTACTCAGGGTCTAAACATTTCACATAGAGTTAAAAGATGGGCAAGAAAGGAGAGGTAGGATAAAGGAGACAATAGTAGCAATAACCTTCCCCAGCTACTCTTGCTGTATGCCTGCCTATTTACATGAAAGCACTGTACACAAAGCTCCTCTGAAAGTACTTTTTATCTAAAAAGTAAAATTTCATTTCCTGTAGACACTAGAGAAGGAGGGACCTTAAGGGATTACTCAGATGGAGAAGCTGATTAAAACAATATTTGAAGACCAATATAGAAAGAAATAGGTGCTGGAGAAATGGAGAGAGAATATCAAGTACTAAATCAGAGTGGACAGGGTGAAAGGGACGCAGCCTAGAGCTTTTTAGTGATGTACAGAGGTACCTGAAAAATGGGCTTTAAAATCCACATCTAGTGGGCATCTCTGCTTTGCATATGAATGTGTTAAGGTTATCATTCAGAGCAGAGCTAGAGAAAGCTAGGCATGATACAGAGGTGTGAAAAAGGTATTACATTTGACGCAGTAGAGAAGTGAGACAATAGCAGCATATTCAAAACCAGGGATGGTCTAGACCTATTGTACTGATGATGTGCTTTATATTTATTAGATGCAACAGTCAAGAGAAACAGAGGCTTGTAAACCTAGATGTGATTTGTGAAAAGCGTAGTGAGAGATACTGAGGATGCCACAGATATGAATTAAGGATTTAATGCCTCAATTTTTTAAGGTTGCTTTTAGATCCACATTACAAATTAACAATAAAGTAATATCACAGGAAAAAAAGAGAAACAAACCTCATGCCAGCAGCTGTACATGACTTTGTACACAGTATGTGATGCCAAATGTGGTCGATAAAGTCGGTTACCCTGAGAAATCTCATGGACGACTTCAGAATTTGACTTACTTTTAAAAGGCATTTTGCCTTCTGTGAAAACTTCCCACATCAGTACACCTAGAAGTGAACGAAAATATTTAGGACAAAACAAAAACTCCAAACCCACAAGCTATTTAACAACACTAGAAGAACAAAAACCACTCTTGATTTTTTGTGTATTGAAAAATGCGTGAAACTATGGGCAACCTGAGCTGAATGGAGACAACCAAAACCATTTTCAGTTAATATAATTCTGGTCTCTTTTAAGTCAGCTAAGGTGGTGGTCCATGAAATGGAGATGAATATACATATGGCTAATGGGAACTTACCAAGAAGGCACATTTCAGTCAAAATCTAATTTTTAGGCACAGAGTCTTTCTGTTGAAAAACATACTTGTTCAATATCGGCAAGATTTGAAGAATGGGAAGGACTAAAGCTTAAGACAGGTAGCATGAGTAAAAAGTTACACTATCCTAAATCACATCAGTAGTTTTAGGGAAGCATGGTATCTTGCGCGTTCACCCAATCAACTCACCAAATGACCAGACATCTGATTTGCTGCTATATTTTTTGAAATGAAAGACTTCAGGAGATGACCATTTGATCGGAAACTTGGCACCTGAAGAGCTGATATATTCGTCATCTATGACATACCTAAAGAATAACAGGAAACAGCATATATTTGAGTGATAGTTCAAGAACAAGCTGTTCTGGAGACATTTCCACAGATGGTTTATAATTCCATAAAAATACAGTGTCAATTTAGAAACAAGGAAATGGTATCACTGATTTAGTACAAAATGCACACAGATACCCACACTGGAAGCTATGTACTTAAAGAGATTTCTGTTTAAACGAATGATTTGAATTGTTCGTGAGAAGTATGTCAGAATAAAAGATTTTAATACCATCTGTAAGACTGACAAGATGGATGTTATTGTCATTGTCCGGCTATACGTTGATAGGACACAACCCTTTACTGTGGGCAGGAAAACCAGCAACAGTAAATAATTATCATCTCTTTAAAAGAGTCTACCTTTTCAAACACTTGTTGTACCCGAACACTACTGGTTCAGAGGGCTACAATTCCGAACTGCCCAACTTCACAGATGTAATATCTGGTACATTGTTACAGAAGCAATGCAACCTTTTAAAAGGCTACTAGGCTGACCCCTGCATACACACAAGCTCCGTGCACATTTTCCCAGTATTAATGTTCCTGAGCAGATGACAGATGTGCACTACACAACATTTGTTCTCACAGAGGTCATAAAGCATTGGCACCTTTTAAAGGAAGTCACGTTGAGCAAAATCATCTCTTTTTCTCCCTTTCTTATTTTGGTGCAGGCACAGGAAGGTGAGAGGTTATTGGATAAGGAACATACTAAATACCAGCAAAAAATAACCAGTAGTGGCAGTTGTGTGAGCTCTGAATAATTAGATTCTGTTCCCGTCACCTCTCCATGGTTTCCCGGGGAGGGTGACTGCCTGTCCTAGAGCCACACCACTGGTCTCCACTTCTCGGCAACAGTGAGCCATTCAGATCCATTATACTCAGACTGGCCCCTGACAGTCCCTTGGTCTCTCACTGTGGTTTTGGGTGCATTTGGATGAGTCCAGACCCCTGACACTGAGCTTACCCGTTTGGGGAGCAGTGCAACCAGTGGGCACTGCCATGGTATAGGACAGCCATTTGAAAAACAAGTATTTAGTTAGGAACTGCTGCAGTGTTGTAATCCTTAGATTAGAAAGAGGAGGCAAAACCAAAGGGAAAGGTAGGGAGCATGGCTGTGCTCATCTAATGACTTGGAACTGCAAGGTGAATGTCACCACCACCTCCTGCTCAGAGCCTTGTGCTGCCTTTCAAGCTCGTCTGCCTCCAAAGTGAGCCGATTCAGTCTACGAATCCAGCAGAAAAACCAGCCAGTAAAACACAGAAGTGGAGAGCTTTGTAATGGGCTTGCAAGGGGAACGAAGGAAAGAGTGAGACAACCCCTTTGGGTAGCAGTCGGCCATTCGGTCACCTCAGGGGGAGGTCTGTGAGGGCAGAACTACGTTCCTCTGGCCTGTGCTTGCCGGAGTGCGATGTGCTCTCGTTCGCCATCGTTGGCTAGTCCTCTCATTAAGCAGAAAAACCACTTCCCTGCTAGAGCAGCGCCCATCAACGCTTCCTGCCTGCCCTGCCAGTCCTGCCTGCGTCCCGCCTGGCCTACTCAGCCGCTGCCACCTCTAAAGGTCAGCGCCAGCACCCAGATCTGTCCCCAGGGACTTTCCGTCCTCCCGCTGCTCAAAAACAGTTGGGGAACCTGTTTCTTCAGGCTCCTGTCAGTGCCGTGCACCCTGGGCATTTCTCTGTCCATAGACACTTCTGAAGTTTACCTGGCACTTTGTTTACCTGCCTTACACTCACTGATAGCAAGAGAAGGCCACGACACCCAGTTCATGGTACAACAGTTAAACAACATTATAATTTTCATCAGAATTCAAAAATTGACCACAGTGGGATTCCCCAAACCAGTGAAGGAAGCGGTGAGGTTAACTCAAGGTCACGCTGCAGCTGACGGAGACTAGGTACTCACGAAACCTGCATCAACGGCCCCGTACCTTGCCATGCCGAAGTCGGATACTTTAACGATGTGCTCCGCGTTGACTAAACAGTTTCTTGCAGCCTGGGAAAAATGCAAGAAACGTACCTGAAATCTGTGCTAAAGCACTTTAAGAAAATACAACAGCTGATTATTTTTGTTTCAGCTCATACTGTTTATATTCTAAAAGGAGATGAGTGTCTTGCTCAAAAATGTAAGTGAATTTCTGGCTCTGACTCTGTGAACATATTTTGCTACTGTGTAGTTACACAAGCATAGCATATATCAGCTTAATTGCTTGTAGTATGAGTTGCAACACTTTTACATATTCCTGAATGGTGAAAGCAATTTTAGGCTGCAGAAGTCTAGTTATCCAAGCAGGTATTTTCCTGAACACTAGCATTAGGACACTCTATGTGAATTTTTAAAAATGTTTTGTGGCTTTTTCATGACAGAAATCAGGAACTCCTTGGAAATTTTCAAGATCTTACATTTCTTCAGGCAGCTAGAGAGGAGAGCAGGAAGATTTCCTCTCTGCATCCAAATGTGAGCATTGGAAAAAAAGCAGAGAATAAAGAAACAAGCTCCTTTCCTATGATTCCCTGTCTATGACGGGTAGGGCAGAAAAGCCACCCAGATATCCCAGCATCAAGGTAAGGCAGTGGGGAGCAGAAAAAATGTAGATAGAAAAAGATTTTGTTTAAAAAAAAAAAAAAATCCTAATTGTTGCTTACCTCTTGTATTGCTATGATTTTGGTTGTGTTGTGATCACTCCATAATACTCTCTTATTGGGATGTCCTAACACTAGCCTGCTCCATGCTAATATCCCAACTTTTTCTGACCTCTCAAGTGGTTTTTCCAGCTGGAAAAACTTCTCTCAAGTACTTTTTCCAGCTGTCCATGGACAAAAGAACAGCTGAAAAGTTTTGGTTTACAGCCAGGAAAACACTGTTGGCTTATTAGATCCTCCAGGGCTGAAGTCTTACAGGACACATTAGTGTTCCACAAAATGCAGTGTCACATTCTATACTGCCAGTTTTTGTCAAGAACCTCAGAAAACCAATTGTACTTACTAAATCACGGTGAATAAAGCTATTTCTTTCCAGATATTCCATCCCTTCGCACACATCCTGGCACATGCTCAGCAGCATGTCTCTGCTGAGTTTCCCTCGCCTTTGCTGAAGGTAATTGAGCAGGCAACCGTTTTCCATGAATTCAGTCACAACGTAGAGAGGTTTGTGATGTGTGCACACTCCGTAAAGCTGGACCAGCTTCGGGTGGGAGAGTTTCCTGTTTAAAATTGCATTTTAGACAGGCTAGCATTTGTCTTTGGTAGGTAACTAGACCTTTGATTCTCATGATGGTTTTGAAAAATACTTTCAGTACTCAATAAACAGTATTCAATTCAACTGGCCTCAGAGTTGTCCTGCTATCTAACACATTTCTGCCTGCAATTTCCTCCAAAAAGTTCACTTTTTGAATTCCTAATTGTTCATCAGTTACATAAACACAGTGAATGCAAAGCTTGATTTAGATGATGTGAAAAGGAAAGGTCTAGTTATGCCTGACTTTCAGGCAGAGCACATGACCCTGCAAGGGTTTTTGTCTTCTGGGCTGTGCCAAGACCTGCTCTGGATACTTCCCTAATTTGCAAAATTAGCAGAAATGGTAATATAGTTTCTCAAAAGCTTTAGTTAGGTATGAGCTCTGCCAGTAGTCCTAGAGGCACTGAATTATGGATGAAAGAATAGTTGTAGGAGCACATTTATTTATCAGCACATTTACTCCTCATGGAGTTCCGTAGCACAAAGCAGTGCACGCTCTAAAGAAAGAGTCTGGCGATGAGTGCAGCGAGCACTGCATCAATCCGATTCAGACCTTTCTATCAGCCTTTTTGTCCTGCACATCCACCATTCCCATCAAACTGGTTTGTCTGTTTTAGATGGAATTAGGCTATATTTATTTCTTGGTCATCTCAATGTCAGCTGCCAAGTGTAATACCTTTTGTACTTACATCATCACTTTGGCCTCCTCGATGAAATCATCTTCAGACATTGCACCTTCATTGATGGTTTTGATGGCAACCTTGATGGCTGCTTTCCATTTACCGAGCTGAACGACTCCAAACTGCCCACGACCAAGTTCTTTCACGAATGTCAGTTCAGAGGGGTTTAATTCCCACTCCTCTATAAAAGCAACCCAACATGTTACAATAGTCAGGCCAGCTTTCCTGAACCATGCCCCAGGAGACATGCCTTGCTATTTGCAGTTAATGCATGCAGCGAAACAGCACGATTGTTCATCAGCTATAGCATGAGGTTTAAATACCTGAAAATTTCCACATGCTCATATAAGTTTATATGTGAAAGTTATTTTACAGCTTGTAGAATGTGATTAGTGTTTAAATTGCTTAATGTAGGAATGTCTGAGGCTTGAAGATAAGGTGTTTAGCTTTGATTGCGTATGAGAACTTTTCTGTCATTATCATATGTGATGTTTTTAACTCTGAGCCAGTTCCAGAGGGATAGCATAGCTACAGAAATAGTTACTGTCTGCCTCTGTTGTACTAACCACAACAGTTCTACCCTTCAGAAATATTAAGCCTTGACATTCATGGGAACATGAAAGATACCGAATTTTGGAGGTTCCTATTATCAGCCAGATGGTATGAAATTCCTAATCTATATATATAAAAATGGCATTTGTTGCTTGTTTTCTGTAATACTATATGAGATTCCATTCTTATTTCTAAAACTTGCAGAATTGACAAAGAAAATCTTCCCCATAAATAATATTAATTTCTAAGCATTTAAATAAATCAAATAGACTTTGAAAAGCTAGTAAATGTATATTTGAGTCTTAGGCCCACTTAGAAACGTCCAGACAGCTCTGTGAAATGCAGTGGTGGTTGTAACAGAAGCACGAGAGTCACTGAACAGGACTCAAGTCAGGCATCTCATTTGGTACTGACACCTTACCAGGAAATGTGTTTCTAGTGAATATGTGGCTGCTTATGTGTTTTTTATTACCAGGAAATTTTACAGATACAACTTAATTATTAGCTGGGTGAATGCGATCTAAATTCTTGCCTAGGCAGATACCCAGATCTCCACCAAAAGAAGATAAAAAATTTACCGTAACTCAATGCTGCTGTTGCTGATGAAGAACATCCAGCTGATCCAACTGGATGTCGGAGACGAGTGATAAGACCTGCAGGGGACAAAGCAACAATATTCTGTTGACCAGTTACTCCATTTTGAAGTATGCTGTATCATACCTCTTCTCAAACAAAAAATATTTGGAATCTGATGTACATTCCTTATTTCTTGAGGTTACTTTTCCTTACAGCTTGTTCAGATAAAATGCTACAGTAAGAAGAAATGGAGGAAGACTATTCAACAGGGCCCTGACTACACTACTTTCATACAACCAAAAGTGATACTCTTGCTCGTTTGTATGATGTTAGTGATCTTAAATAAAAGTGTACTACAATACTGTATCACCCACCTAAGCAGTCTCTGCCAGCGTGATTTCTCAGGATTGCTTCCCATTGCAAGAAATGTTTTTGTGTCTGTCAATTCATTTTCTTTGAATTCATGAGCCAACAGTACCAGTGAGTACATCCCTCACCAAAGACTCCCTGCATTCGTTCATTCTTCGGTTACTTTCAGGTCCTTTTCTACTTCATTTGTTTCCTACAATCCTCCTCCCTGTCCATTCCCATGTCTTCCTTCCTCACTAGTGTGAGGGATCTCTGCGTGTTTTCCCATCTCCACTCATTCAGGGTAAACACATTTTATATTCCATTAAAATGATGGGCAGAACCAAGGTGAAGGGTATTTTTTAATGGTAAAAATGATAAAATGCTGCCATCAGTCAACGATTATAAGCGGCTAATTCTGGTAGGTTTCAAACCAGTGTTAGAGAGTCCTTGTGCTCCCTAATTCTGCCTTTGATTGTTTGTGAGGTGGGATGGTTTTTGCCAAAATCAGTAGAATGCTGTCTGCTGATGCACAGCATAGCTCCTGCTTTTATTAAATTGCATGCATGCAAGTCCTGTTGTAGACAAGGCAAGAATTAAGACCAAATTTCATACAAGACCCATTCAGTCAAATATGAACCAAGAGAACACAGAGGAGGTAAATACATTAGGCTTCTAGCTTCATAAAATTCATTTAATACATGTAGATAAGTTTGATAGTTTCATTTCCCCCATGGTATATGCACACTACAGCTATGACTTTGGCAGAAAGGATCGTGGCATATTTGAATTCATTAGCAACAGAAAAACTTCTGTCTCTTTTTATAAGGAAAGTATTAGGGAAGAGTGATTTCCAATCTCTCAAAGTCCTGAGGAGCTTCAAATCATCAGCTGTAAAACCTTATCAGCTGTATGCATTACCTGCAGCATTGTGTTGATGATACTCAATGAGTTCAGGAACAGATGAAAAGAGATAGTTCTCTGCTACGTAATATTGTCCCAAGTAATTTTTCTTAATTTGATAATGTCGAATATCTCCACTATGACTCCTGAAATCAACAAAGGATGATAATTTTAGAGCGCAGAAAAATCTGAAAATCTGGGGTACAATTCTCAACTTAAAATGGCTGTGTGTAGCTGGGATACTGTTTCAGGGAAAAAAAAAAAAAAAAGACTCCTTGAATGGATCTTTCTTCCAGTGTTAGGAGATATTGCACAATGTTTTTTATTGCACAAGCATTTACCCCTGTATCATTGCATCCATAAGAAATAGCCGCAGTGTTTAACAGATATTCCTCCTAATTCATCACTTATTTGAATCTAAGCTTTTAAAATTAAAATGCTCTTCATTACCTGAGTTTCCCCCAAAAGTTAAAAACATATTCACGTACAGTGTGAGATTGAATTTTCTGTTCTGCTTCTTCAAAGCCTCATCACTGGAGCTTTTTTAGTTATACATTTGCTTTTCTGTATTTCTCCACATTATCTGTCTGTCTGGCTTTCTGTATATTTTGCTGCCCATCTACCCCTCCTTTCTGTGAGACTCAAAATGAAGAAGTTAAGTTTGCATTTCAGGCTGGGGGTGGCTGCTGAAGGTTGGTACCCTACAGCAACCGTGGGCCTGTGCCCAGCACAGGAGTGGTGGGGAGGGCTTGCCCCCCCTTTCCGAGGAGGGGAGGGAGGGAGGAAGAGGGTGATGGTAGTGGTGATGCCTTTGCCTTGCTCCTCTCACCTCTGGCTTGCTCTGAGAAGGAGAGAAGGAAAGCAGATGCTGCTGGTGCAGGAGGATGTAGGAGGGCTGAGGGAGAGGGATACAAGGCAGCTCGCGATGGCATCAGTCAGGGCTGTAGGTGATCGCTACTGGTGTGGGGGAAAAGCGAGCCCTGTGGCAGTCCGCCGGCAAAAGAAGTAAGACTGCACAGTGAGGAGGTGAGGTGATTTTAGGAGAAAACCAGGAGACGTTTGGGGACAGCAGAGTCTGGGATGAATTTACACTGTGCAGAGCCTGCAGAGAAGGGAAGTGGTTTGGTGCGGCCGCCAAAGGCTGTGGCGATCTGGTGTGGTGTGGTAGCCACGGCACTTCATGTAGAAAGAGAGACAAAAGCATGTGAGTCTAAGGTCTTATTGCCTGCATTACGTGGACAGGATGCATGGCTTTCACAGCAGATTTTTTGAGGAGGATTTCAATGAGTGCAGTTAATCTTGTCTTGGCAGGACATTTGCACCCTGGCTCCCAGCTCCACGGCCCACCGTCATCTTTTCTGCACACGTGGTAATTAACTCTGCGGGAGCAGCACTGCGGTGGTGCCCTGCTCCTGTGCTCTGCATGGCCAACCTACCCACTTATCCTGAGGAGTCTGCAGGAAGCTTTTCCGTCACCTCTTGATACAAACCCTAACCCCTCAGAGCAACTCACCCTTTCGCCCGTGAATACATGGACAGCGTAAGAAGTCCCTGCTGGCTTGAATCTCTGACAACAAATGAGCCTTCTTTGGACTGAAAAGAAATCCAAGTAGAGTTATTTTCTGCTTTTGAGCTTGCGTAATCCTCCATCGATATAGGACTTGCAGCTGATTACCAAGTTCTGTGGCATACCTATGACTATTTGGGAGGGGGATAAAGCAGTGGAGAATGGGAATCGATAGCCAGGTACATAGCAGAGCAAAATTAACCAAGGAAAAATACTAAGTGCCCAACAGTTTCTTGGAGTTAAATAATTTAGGTGAATTATAGTCTTTAGTGTGAATTAGTGAAAATGCTTTGATTTATTAAAAAATCAAATTGTGCAAATCACTAGAAAAAAATTACTGTAAAACAGTTCTATCTATCTGAGATGTTCTTCTCTGGTCTGTCTTGTCCAAGCCTTGTGTTAGTCCTTGAGCAAAGACCTAATAAGTTTAACTGAGTTAGGCACTTTGGTAAACTGATAGGGAGTAGAACCCAGTATGAATTGTTTGCTCTATGTATAAGAAAGACGCAGGGGTTTTGTTAAGCTCTGCTAACCTCACTAATTTACTCACTACATGGATTTCAGACTTCAACGTTTCATATAAAAGATGAACCCAGTAAACTGCATGTAATTTGATTTATCTAGTATGGAAAATCTACATAGAATTTGCTGGGGCTACAACTTAAAACTCTGTGAAGTCTGGATAGTCTGCAATGGACATTTACCCCAGAAAGCCTTTTTATTTTAAAGTACTTTCTCTCTTACTGTGTACCAAACAGATTTGGATTTGACTATGGTAACACTCTTGATGCCTCTAGATATCGTTAGCTCTCTATATAAACTGAGTTACCTTCTGACGCAAGAGAAGTTCTGCCTGGCTTCTATTTATGTTGTTGCAGTACCACCTGCAAAGAGGAGATAACATATCCTTTAATTTCAGCCAGTAAAAATTGTTTGGCCTGTTTCACAAAAGTAATCCACCTTAATAGTTGCACTATCCTCAGTCCAAAAACCTGAATAGAACTATCATTCCATATAAAAGTCTCTTAATTTGGACTGACTTTATTAGACCACTGTAAATGTGACAACTTTTTTTCCCCATGCACTGTGATTAAATGTGAGTTCAAACAAAAGAAAGACCAGGAAACAGTTACGTCAAACTGTGATGAAATTTACAGTCCCGGACGCTGCATCAAGCCTCTCTTCTCTAAAATTTTGCAGAATTTTACTCTTCTCTCCAGTAAATTAGGTTGAAGTGATTGGAGTTAGCATCTATTCAATTAATTACATGTTCACAACAGTAAAAGATCAGAATATCAAAACATTATGTAGTAAGCCTACAGAAATAGGAAACATCTGGATTCTGACATTATGATTTATGAAAACTAATGTTGTTGAAGTGCTCAGTGTTTGTAACTTCACCTTACACTCTCTGAGCAAATAGTTACAAATCAAAATGGTTAATTCATTCTAAGAGTAATGTTTTTTAACAAAAAAAAGAGAGCTTTCCATAAACACCTGTTCACGTCTAATAAAGATTGAAGGATCAAGCACTGAATTGTGTTGCTGCAACCCATTTTTTGAAAAGAAAGCACAGTTGTAATTTTCAAGGGTACTTACTCATATGTTTCTAAATTACTCTTCTTGTTCTCGGTAACATAGTTGCTGGGAATTAGACCTTCATTCCTAAAACAACATATTGGGGATAATGTTATAGTATGGTGTAAAATATTAATGGGATTCAGATAAACCTCTTCCTTTTGTTGAATTACAAAGGTTCCTTATGCTATTGGCTATGTCTTTAGCTACTGAATCCCAATGTGGGAACTGAAGAGAAGTCTGAGTTCTTTCATCCCAGGCACAATCTTTCTGCCTCACAACTGTGGATGGCTACTGAAATGAACAAGTCAGGTGGGATAGGTATTTATGGAGTTCCGAGAGCAGCATGTTAATGACAATTTTCGAGTCAAATCAAAAGAAAATTTAGAAAAAAAATATATTTCTTCTGAATCAGAAGCCAGCCTCTTCATTTCTGGCCTATACAAAGCTTTTATATGAAGAAGTATAAAGTGTGTGCTTGCATGTATATACAAAATAATAATCAGTGTACCCTCGCTGCAGATATGAGTTAAGAAAAAGCATTTTAAATTATTTAAAGGTGAAATCTGAATGAAAAAGAGACAGTTATTATATAACATAAAACCGTTCCCAACGTCAGAGTACAGGATACACTGAAGAAAACACAAAGAAGAAAAGGGAATTGCATGAAAAACATAAACGTGAAAAGGATCGTAACTGAAGTTGTCTAGCTCTCTAAAGCATCCGGGAATTTTGGATCAGATATTTTGTTTCAGGCACATGTCTTAATAATCTCTGTGGTCTTTATGAAGTGTTTGCACATTTACACTGCATTGAAAAGCACTTGAAGTATGGAAAGCTGGATTTGCACATGGCTCAGAGCCCAGTAACTCACATGGTCCTCAAACGCCCTTATGTTGCTCAGGAAAGTACTGAGTCTAGGACTTAACTCTGAGTTCCAAACAGATTCTAGATTCCCCACCCATTTCTGGGGTGCCAGACACTGCAGAAAGTCTGCCCAGTCAGTACATCTCCCTCCTACCTAGCTGAACACTTTCAAACCTGCCCCTAAAATGTTGCATGTGTCTTGTTCTCTCTGCTTGCTTTTGCAGGGGTTGTTTTAGGCTTTTTTTTTTTCTGTGTAGGGAGATTGAAAGAGATGCCCACTCTCTTACCCATGTTGGTCTCTTGCCTTCCACCAGTGAGGATCATACTGTTCAAGGATAATGTATTCTTCTGACTTCTTGAGTGGTAAATCTGAGGGTCCTCTAGCAAAAAAGTCATAGAGTGCAATAACTCTGGGGTTTTTTGTGTAGTCTTCCAAGACTCCGGCAGGTAGAGGAGGTAACGGCTTGTTCTTTAACTGCAATTGCCTCTTACGCTAGTGAAAAACAAGTATCTTTCATAATTAGTCTTTTCTCCCTACTATTGCTTGCTTAATTCCCCTGCTATTAAACCATCTCAGTAACTAAAAGGAACTCATTGTGGTCATTACTTCCCCTTGTAAAGCACTATCACTTCATCGCTTGTAAAACAGCAAGACTTACATTTGAGCAGTTTGATGTAGAAGCCAAAATGATAATGGAAAGTATGGTGAATAATAAACAAGCCGTCTACCTAATCAGGGTGACTTCTACATGGTATGAGTGCTGGGACAACTCCTCAGCTGGTGTAAAAGCAGAGCAGCATTGAAATCAGTGGAGTTACAATGTCTGGAAATTCGGCCATTTAACTGGAGAATTAACATGGAGGGCGCTACAGATTTTCTTAGCACATCAGCAGGAATATAATCATTTTCTTTTGCATCAGGTTAGGTTCTAGCTTTGCACTTAGTTACGCTTTGAAAACTCAGATTAATTCAACTTAGATATAGTAAAACTGAGATGGACATTTCACATGCTGGCTGAGCAAGGCAAGCTTGCATCTGCCCAACAGTGCAGTCCCACCCTTCCCGTCTCCATCACCCAAATCCAAAAGTGGGAGAAGGAACCACCTTGTCTGTGACAGCGAGCTTTGGAAAACTCACTGTGACCCTGTATTTACATCAATATGAATCTCTGGATGCCTCTACTCTGTAGTTTTTATGCAATGAAGAGCCTTCCATGCTCAAGAGCTAGTTACTCCTCTGCTCGTTCCGGTACACTGTATGGCACATCACCCCAGTTCTCTCTTTTCACCTTCCAAAACATTACTTACCCTGCACTTCTGAGGAGATGCATAGGAAACACCCGATTGTGAGGCTGAGTACTGGGTCACCAGGCCAGTATCTGGGTCCAGGTTCATTTTTGTTCTCATCGCTCTGATTTCGAAAAACATGAAGTGTTTGTGTGAATACCTATATATACCCATAAATATTCACATAAGAACATTCATGGATATATATGCCTGCCTTCACTAGGGTTATGCAGATTAGAGTGTCTTTAAACTTCTGTATAATTAGCAGTTCTACTGAAAACAGAGATTTTAAGAAGTCCTTTATGTCTAGATATTCTGATCATCCTAATCGCTGAAAAGCTTAAGAATTTCACATACCTTTTTTGCACTGTGCAGCAGCAGCAGCAGCAGCAGAAAACAGACTGGATGGTGTGATCTGTGAACAAGAACATTTTCCATATTTGCAGTGTTCCTGTTTGTTTGTTGACAAAACTTACAGAACTAAGGACTACCGTGTGTGCTTAGCCCCATTATTAGCTCTGTGAGATATCTAGCAAATCATTAAGGCTGAATTTGCAGCCACCAAAGACAGCAGAGCTTTCCTACCACCCTACCTATTTGTTCTCACTGTCTCCTTTACAATTTCTTAGCAATTACGAGGCCATGTGATGAGTTAAATCAGCTCGCTTGATTAGCAAAAATAAGGAAAGAAACCTTGTCAGCCAGATCAGTACCAATTTGACCGATCACACCACTCTTGTACAAGCTCTAAGCGGTGCAATGAAGGGGACGAGAACATCATCAGGGTCAGGAGGTGGAGAACTGTCCCCTTCGGCACTGACATAATTTTTAGATCATTCAAGCCAAATATAAAACCACACTTGCATGACAAGCGTTTTCTTATTGTGAGGTTTATTAAAGGAGACACTACATTCAGTTCTTTGAATTAATACTGATTTTCCTGTTTCTGTTGCAGCCATTAATACAATATATGCATTAGCCCAGGTTTAAAGTGCTAATAAAGATGTACTTTACACTTACGTGCCAAATGGTTGATAATCCTGAGAAAAATACATTGGACACATCATCACATGCGTCGCACATTTAGAGAGAGGATGTGGTATTAAATAGGTCGGAAGGCATTAAGATTTGAACAAGGTAAATAAATGGTTGTCATCCGCTCTGGTCCACTTTTACTCGGGCTGAGACCTACTTTCCCCAACTTGTGTTCCCACGGCAGTTCGAGCCAAGCTGCGGCAGCTACGGTCCCGTCTGCTTTCCCTCTGCACTGTTGCTCATCTCGCCTCCAACTGAGCGAGACAGGATGCTAAACCAGCAGGGAATCGCGCTCTGCCGGGTCAGCTCCCTGAACCGTCTCACCATCAAGCATCGCTGGTGAGCAGGCGGGAGGGCAGCAGCACGGGCTGAGCGTGACGGGCTCAGGCTCTCGGGTGCGATGTGCAGTCTCTTAGGAAGCGTGAGAGCCAGGCACATAGAGGCAAGGCTCCCCTCACGTTCAGCTGCACTGACAGAAAATAAACTTTATATCCCACTCCACTGTGTCCTATTTTTCTCTGCCACAGAGGTCACAGTACGAAAAGAGGCCTTAGGAAGTTATTTGAAATAGGCTTCCTGAGGTCTCGGTATTTTGCGGCTTTATATTTCACACGGTATTTCTTTGTACAGTCCCACCATTCCCTTCCACTTCATTTTTTTTTCCCTCATGGCATTTTGGCCTGTTGATCCTAATGACCTAATCGAGCCTAGAATAAATAGGATGTCCCTTCTGCTGTCCTGTGAAAACTTTTGCCAATGCCTCTTACCAACATTTCAGCCAAGTGCGCTGAGAGCATGCACCCTAGCACTCAAAACATTAAGCAACCTTACTACACGATGAAAATGTAATTATTTTCTCTATGAAGGCACACAGTTTAGCAAATCTTGCACTAATAGAAGCAGGGAGAATGACAGAATGATAAGACCAAAAGTAGTGCTTAGTAGGAAGAGACCTGTCTCATAAGTGTTTTGGTTAGACTATTTATCTTGAAAGTCATGAGGCAATTTCCCTTAGACTGTTGCATCCTGTGAAGAACCTATCATGTGCGAAGCTGGCGAGCCTACATTAATCAGAAGACACTATCAACTGTTTGATAAAAGTTTCCACTGACAGCTATGCAAAATGCAGCAGTTACAAATACACAAGCCAGCTGACACAGACAACTTGCCTTAAAGAAACAAGGCTAAAAAGATACAGGCTAAAAAGATACAGGCAATGCAATTTATTTGCTGCATAATTTTCCAGCGTACATTGAACTGTCCCTCAGCTGTTTAAAACTGTATTTCATAAACAGTGAACACCATGGGTGAAAAAATTCTTGGGTTTCTTTTACTTCAGCCAGTGCCAAGAAGTTTAATCAATGTTTATGAAGTATTTAGTGATGTGCAAAAGGGAATATGACATTTGAAAGTTGGTCTGTTTCTTTTGATTAAAGCATCTAGTCTAATTAAATATATTATTCCTCATTAGATAATTTCATCACCTTATAGAACGCTTACAAGAAATATTTAGAAGCAGCACTGCTGCATTTCAATGTAATGCTAGAATAATCTTCTAAAAAGATTTTTAAAATTTGGCTGTTAGCACAAAAGCAAAGGGTTCAGGCTGATGTTATGGACACATAATTCTGTCTTGCTTTTCTTTATGAGCCCAGCGATTTGAATAAATTTATAGTGTAAGCTCAGGAATCCTTTTTGCCTTCAGTGAATTTCAGACTTGCTCTGTTAATAGATGCCTTTTGTGCTTGACACACATCCCCCCTTTACTGTACTGAAAGCAATTAGCAATAAATGAATGTATGTGATATTTTTAAAAATATCCCAAACATATACACTATTAAATATTTAGTTTTTTGTCCTGTCCGTAAAACCACAGAAAAGGTATAGGTTAAAGCCATAATTATGATGCTTCCTGGGACATGTGCTTCATCTGGTGAGTGGTTTTTCCAAGGGTAGAGTGTCTAACCCATTAAAGATCACAAAACGTGACCAAGTTCTGCAGGCTAAAAATTAAGGCTCAGATTAGAGTAAGGCCACGGGCCAGATAAGCCCGTGCTGAACTGAACTGCTGGGTCCAGAGGAGCAGCACAAACTGCACAGTTCTGCCAAGTTTGCGTCTCCTCATTCTCCTTACTAGAGTATTTTAAGTGTCACACCACAGCCTATCAATCCAGCGGGTATTTACCATCCTAAAGAGCAGCATTTCCTGCTCTTTGAAAACAAACCTCTCTTTACACACCTGTTCTCAGCAACCTCGCCGCTTCTGAAATTCTTTTGTCCATGCATTATTCCTAGAGCACTTGTGGAATGAATTCAGTAGAAATTAATGCGAGCGTAAATTAATGCAGTGCAAACTGGTAATTTCTGCTCAGAAATTTGTCAAGTCTGTCAGGAAACATTATTGAGGAACATAGAGAAGGGCCCTCAGTTTTGCAGAGCCAAGTCCTGCTTTAGTTAAACTGAATTAAGTCAGGAAGTTTTGACCTGATGGATTGGAATTTAAGCATCTCAGGCAAAGACCTATGTATTGATCTATGCATTTTACATTCTCTCTAGTCATTGGTAAGCTTCTTGCACAGCACTTTTTCCTCTGCTTGATTAAATTTTTTTTTTTTTTTTTTTTTTTAAGTTCCAAACTCACGACAGAAAGACCCAAAGCTGCTCTGTGATGCTGTTTTAGAAAGACTTGGCCAACACTGCAAATTGTGAAAGCTTTGATACACCGAATGAATAATTTGATTAAACTGGCTCGCATTTTGACCTCCTGCTAGCGGGCAAGGGAGATGTTTGCAGTGCGAGCTGGCTCCAGGTGCCCCGGCGATGCTCGCTGCAGCGCTACAGGAAGCCGGCATTTCCTGCCTGAAGCTTCTCACAGCCACACACACCATCCTGCAACTCGGGCTCTTCCTTCCTTTCTTTTTTCTTCTATTCAACAGCCATCAGACAAAATAAGAAATAATAATAATTTTTAAAACCCTGCATTTTAATGCAAAAAAAAAAAAAACAAAAAAACCACCAAAACCAAACCCGCACTATCTTTTAAAATGCAAATAAATTGAAAATAGATTCTTAGAATTTACTCATCGTTTTAAATATTTCTTCTTCATTTTCTTTTCTGCTATGCACTAACTCAAATCACTGAAATCCATGGAACTATTCTATCAGATTTCCCTCAGTTTTGGACCAAGGACATTTTCTTAAGCAAAACACTCCGGATTTGTCAAAGGGTGCTAGTCACACACATGTTAGCAGGCCTTGACCCCCTGGTCCCTAACTCAAGTAACCACACGGAAGAGTTCATAACTTAAAAATTAGTTAGTGATGGTATCAGTGAGAGTTGTGCTTCAGCAAGGAAGTCACACTTTGGTTTCCATATTTTGAAGAGAACAGAGACACTGATAAGATTTACCATGTTAGGAATGACAGACTGCTTGGACAGAACACAGGAAAGAAATACAGACTAACAGAAAGAACTATTCCATAATTTTTAATAATAAATTATTTTTTAAGTCTGTTAAAATAAAGTGCTCACAGATCTATCATTATTTTCATGTCCCACTTTTCTGTTTCCTACCTGACCAAAAATTTTCCCAAAAATTCCAGAAAAAGTGGTCAAATCTTGCTGCTTTTAAATCTACAGGAAGGAAGGTTTCTCCAGCATCCACAGCCCAACTAGACCTTTCAGCCCACATTTCCCCGAGTTCTATCAAAATGTAAGCTATCAAAAGACATTTGGCTTTGATCCTCAGGGTAAGTTATCATGGAGCGATTAAAGCCAGTATCTTAAAACCTAGGTTTAAATCCAACAAGATGAGTATTTGAGCTGTTGAATATAGAATATGCTGAATCTTCCTTCTTCAATTGTGTGAAGGATTTAATTTCTCCAATTTCTGATGAAAGCTTGCAACCTCGGATGAAGTTCAGCCAATTCTACAAATAATTTAACACAGGAAAAAAGAAACCATAGCCCATTCCACTGATTATGTTTTTTTCTTTCTGGAAATGACTATATTAGGAAGGAGACATTTGTTTTTAAAGTAGTGCCATGTTATCTCCCTGGCGACAGGTTAACAAATATGAATCCCAACACTAGCGCAGAGCCAAGATAGCCTATTAAATTATGATGCCCAAAATTAGCATGCACAGTTCTGAAACAAGAAAAGATATCATGGCAAGAGAAGCATGTGGATGAAGTGGAAATACTAGGAAACTGGTGTGGAAGCCAGCCTGACTAACATTCAGCCTAAAAATTTGCAGCTGACATTTTGATAACCAGCTTAGAGGCCTGAAAACAAATTTATCTGTGCACAACAGAGCAGATGGGATGCTAGAGAAAGAAGGAAAAAGATTGGTCAACTGTCAGGAACAGCCATTTGCTTGAGAAGCTGAAATATAGTCCCACAAAAACAGAGAAGGCATAGTGAAAACACACAAGACCTTTGAGATGGTCCATTGCTGCCAATAACCGATTTGATAAAGTCCCACAACACCCAGCAGTATGCTTTGGGTTGATAACACTGTCTGTATAGGCGGCCCATTCACCCACCTTTATATCTGCAATATTCCTCAGTTATAACTCTGATTTGCAGCCTTGGGGAAATAGTATCAAAGATAAAGCAACAAGTTTGAGATTAATTTTTATAACTTGCATTTTATCATTCTATTATTTCTTAGGCTTCTTGGCTTGAATTTCTTTTTCTGAATCACTGTTTCTCAAAGTACTATTAATTTTGAAGGTGCTGTAGTCCATGTCCTAAGACTTGCACTCTTCTAGCATGTTTTGCAAGAAGTTCTTGCTCTTGCAGTGGGGCAGCAGATTAACTGTGTTCTGCTCTACAAACTCGGCTTCACCCATCAAACCCAGATCTTTACTGTAACAGATGGTATGCCTCCTGATCTGGTATGTCTGTCAGTTCTCAACAGTACTCGAAAAAAATCAATGATCTAGTAGAAAGCCACAGTATATTCTGCTTCTAAAAATATTTTAAAAGCCAGGCTTTCACATGTGCAAGCTGAGGCTTTCTGTCTTTCCTGCAAGTTAATTCTGCTCTGGAGAAAAGACAGCTCTAGTTCTACCAAACTTTTTACTCATGCCTATGCTGTACATACTTTTAAGGACAGTATGTGGAAATAACCTCCCTATCTGTGTGTAGAAGTAGTTACTTTGCTGAATCCATCATACAATGGATTCATATTTGTGCAGTAGTTTTGAAAGTCAAGACAAGCAGTCTGAACAGAGATCACCTGAGCAGTACAAGAGAAAGCTGGTTGGCATTTTTATGGCAATATCTAAACAGCTCATTTGCCAAGTACACTACTGCTGCACAAAACAAAACTCCAAGATCAAAATATATGGCCCAGTTTACTTACAGGAAGAAAGAATCATGTCTGGTTGTCCGCTTATATTCAAATAAAAATGCAAACCTCTCTTTGTCAGTTGTGCCAGTAAAAGAGCCCTAGCTGAGCTCTTCACTCTAATATGAAACATGGCAAACCACAAAAACTGCTAGACCCCACCTACTTACCTTTTTAAAAAAAAAAAAAGCCCCAAACAGATTAGATCCTAATCTCACTATTGTGTTTTTTTTAAAAAAAAAAGTAAAAAAACTCTGCTTTCTAGTAACAAACACATATTTTACAGAAAAAAATTACTAAACTAATCAGTAGGGCTAAGTATTTCTTTAAAAAAGGGGGGAGGGGAAGTACAGATGTAAATCATAACATTTGGTTCTGTTTTTCTGAATTTTTGACCCCAACATTTGAAAAAATTCAGTTATCATAGAAAAGGTAAGAAGAAATGAAGCTGCTTAAGGATGAGTGATCTCATCCAGAAGAAATGATGGTGCAGCATTTCAACTTGCCTTTTAAGACATCAGGAGAGCCAGCAAGACAGCTGCCTCCAGAGCAGTTCTGATCCTTTCCAAAATTAGCCATCTAAGGCTACATTCAATTAAAAAAAAAAAAAAAAAAGCATTCATCTAGAAACTAGGTGCCTCTCAGTTCCTGACACCCTAAGTTAGTATCAAACCCAAGAGCAGGTATACAGAAATTATCCTCAGATACTGGGAAGAGGCAGGCGAAGGGGTCAAATTCAAAGCACCTACCCTGCTGAGGAAACTGCTGCCAAAAGACCACGTAGTTATGGTGTGTTTTATCATCCAAATTAATGATGAATATTTAATTATGGTAAAGAAACAGGCGTAAGGTTCATTGGAAACTATTAATCTCCTGATCTTCCTATGCTTCGTTTGCGTTTTAAGGGAAACATTACTTATTCCTGTAGAATTCTTCATGATATATTGTTGAAAATGTTGGCAACGCCATACTTTGCAGGGTCTCCACGGAGAAACTGGGGTGCAAAGAGCAGTTCGGGAAGGAAAAATGAGCTTGGCTTACCTTAGGTCTTCCACATTCCTTTTGCTACTACATGTAGAAACCCCTAGATTTTCCCCTTTAACAACATATGCTGTTAGTATTGATTGGGTAGTGGTTTGGACTCGACACTTTGACAGGTCAGTTTGCATAGTTGCAATAATCTTCTAAGACTTTGTCATTAAGAAAAAGCAAATAGCCACGTAAGCCTTTTCTGTCAATCTGTAACTCTTCAGTGGAATAGCATGAGAAAAGGAAAGCACTTCTTCCAAGAAATAAGAGGCTTCCTCCTTTTGAACAGAAACATTTAGGCAAAGCAGAGCAGGGATCTAAGCATCTCCAAAATTCATTACAGAAATACTCAAATGCAACAATGATGGAATGTATTAAGCTAACTATAGTTACCTTTAATAATTTAATTGGAAATAAACTTCACCATACTCCTCTCTGCCTGCTTGCAAAAAAAATTTTAAAAAAGGCTTTGTTCAACCTATTTTCTATTACACATGGCACAAGAGCACAAGTAACAAAAGAAAAAGAAAACGTAATAGAGTTACTCAGGAGGTGGCTACAGCAAAACTGAAGTGCAAATTCTCCTCATATCCACTGGTACAAAGTTAGATTAATTGAAACAGGCTTCAGCAAGGCTATGGAGACATCAGCCTCTAGCAGAGGGGACAGGGCATGTAACTTCTAAAGAAAGTTCAGGCATTTCTGCATTGAACATTTCATCGTGGCCAAATTCATTTAAATATATTCATACAACTATATGTATTTAGTATAGAGTGTGTATACACACAGATATACACACACGGACTATAACACCACCACATTCACATGAGCAAGAAGTCTGGCTTATGATGCACTGACAGTAAATTATTGGCAAAATATTAGTTGGTTCCAAACAGTAGTTAACATTCAGTTTATTTACATACACATGTAGTATGACATTTTTTGTTAAGAACAGAAAGGTTAGATCACTGTACGTACAGATGACAGTCAGAAAGACAAGCCCTCCTTAGACACTCTTGAGAGTTTACTTTCTTTCATTTACAACCCCATGTATCGAGTTGTGTATGTAAGTGAAGGTAGGACAAACTTGTGCTTGAAAATTTCAAGAAGAAAACACACTTTATATAAATAAATGCATGGAATTTATATATTTACAATACATACAGCATATAAATTATTTTATAATTAATCCAAAACAAGGTACTATGGTACACTGACAGCAAGTTGTGCTGAATCTTGGACTTATTTTTCACAGGTGACTTCAAGACTAACTGTGGGAGGTCTCTGGTTGACCCAACAACCTAGAATGGCTTGGGGCATATCACAGCTCAGTTCTGAAGCAAAGCTTTTTGAGTTTTACACTAAATTGAGGACTGTGCTGTTAACAACCTATTTACTATGTGCAAATAAGAGGCGTGTTTTGTGTTCTTGATGTGTCACAAAACACCCATCAACCAAGAAAAATAATGTTTCTGGAGAATCTCTGGAAACATCTCAATGTCAGTAAATAGCCATTTATAGACACCTTCAACTTTTAAGCATGCAAATCACTACTAATACTACTGCCTGTGAAAGAGAAACACAGAAACGTGAACTGTATGTACATGAATGCAACCCACTAAATGCAAATTAGGCTCCTGGGCTCTGCCTACATTCTCTTTCTTCCTCCATAAAGAGCTCAACTTGCCAGCTATGCAACGCTGGCTTTTCAGAGAAAACAGAGAGACTGCTAGTATTGCCGAAGATACTGTGCTCATTTCCCGACATCATGTAAAATTCTCCTTGTGCTGGAGTGGATCAGATGTTACAGGTTCCCCACGCTGTTGAGCAGCATCCAGCAGCTTACAGGATCAAGCCTTTTAAAAGAAACAGTGAAGCCACATCTCTGAAAAGCAGCTTCTTCCCTGTACTTGTGCTGCTCTTGGCTTTTTTCAGAAAGCATCTTCGCCCTCTGCAATATCAATGATTTTGTGAAGCAGGTCTTCAAAAGTCGGGCGTCCCTCTGGTTTCTAAAAATAAAAAGCACGCACAGCTGTGATCAGAAAGCAATAAAGTTGTGTTGATTTTGATAAATTATTAGTCTTGATATCATTCTGTGGCAATTAATTTACCATTTCATTAGCTGTGACATCCAAAAATATTTCCTTGTGTAAATTTTGAATGTGTCGCTTCATCTCAGTAAGCGTCACCTTTTTTTTTTTCTCCTACACTTTGAAAAAGCATAAATAGGTGTTGCTGGGCTACACTCTTCATAATAATTCATTATTTTGCATACTGTTACACTTAATTTTTATTCCCCATCCCCACCTCCCCCAAAGAATTGCTCCAATCTTTTCTTTATGCAAATTGTTCATGCTCCTAAGAATTTTGAGTGTAATTCTCTTAAACCTCTTCTACTTCTGCTTTATTTTTTGGACTCCGACATGAGACTGCATCAAACTTACACAACGGCCTCCTTTATCTACTCTGTTCTCCATAGAGATCCTTATTTGTCATAACATCCTGTTTGTTTTTTTTAATTACGGCAATAAACTGAGATAGTCTCTTCGCTGACCTTGCTGACACAGTTAATTTAGCATCTTCTGAATGTCTGGGTTAACTTGCACTTTTCCTCCATTTATCAGCCTCTTTAAATTTGTATCACCTGCTGAATTTTGAAGCCTCAGTATTCACTTGCCTCTACAAATCATTAATAAATTTATTAAACAAGGACTGAGGTACCTACAGTTAATCATATTTTATGATAGATTCACAACATCTTGCCCTTACTTGTGTCCTCTTTCTGATTTGCAAGGATTCTTTCTCTCCCACGTGATGACTGCTTAGATCTTTATAGTTAAGAACCCCTGATGAAATCAATAAATTTTTAATCAATTCATTGGTGCTCATGTAAGTCCTATAAATACATATTAACATTCAAAGAGTATTAACAAATAACTTATTATCTTCCAGGTAATTTATAATTCCATTTTAATGATAATTTCAAGCAGGTTACCAAGTACAAACAAAATTTAATCATCTGTAGTTTCCTGGCTCCTGTGAATAGCTTTTTTTGAACTACAGACTTATTTGTCACTCTGTGGCCCTCCGGGGCACTGTTGTTTCTGATGTTTTTTCCACTGCATAAAACAACTGGTTTATAAGTTTTAGACCTCCACCAGTTGGTTTGATGACTAATTGCTCTCTGTTCCAGCACCTTCTCCTCCAAGACAAGCATCAGACAGTATGCCATCTTTATTACTGGAAAAGAGCAGTTTTTCCCCAGCACCCCCTGTGGCAAAGACTAACTAGAAATAAATAATGTAGCTCTTCCCATTCTTGGTTTCCTCAACTGCTCTCCCAAAATTAGAGGCATCTCATCAAATGCACCTATTCTCTTAGAGACTTTCCGCTTTAATACTACAAAAACAGTTTTATACTGATTTAGTTGATAGTATTAAATTTGGGGTTGCTGCCTGTTCTGGTTTCAGCTGGGATAGAGTTAATTGTCTTCCTAGTAGCTGGTACTGTGCTGTGTTTTGAGTTCAGTATGAGAAGAATGTTGATAACACCCTGATGTT
>JAVJGG010000054.1:18918673-18934511 GCA_035590195.1 Aviceda cuculoides | reverse complement strand
TTTCTTCTTTTCTGTTCTATTAAACCATTCTTATCTCAACCCAGGAGTTTTACTTCTTTTCCCAATTTTCTCCCCCATCCCAGTGGATGGCAGGGGAGTGAGTGAGCGGCCGCGTGGTGCTTAGTTGGTGGCTGGGGTTAAACCACGACACTGCCCCTTTGACCTCTGTGAAAATTGTACAGTCAGTATCTTTCTGGGTTAGGAGAATTAATAGTACCATGTATTTTTATCTTTCTTTATAAACCTTGGGATTTGTATTTAGATTCAACTGCAAGTTAATCTATATTTCCTATATAATTTATAATCAGGTAATGAAGCATTCCTTTAAAAATATTTTCAGTCATTCTGGCATGTTTCTGTAATGATTAATCAACTGAGGCAATATAAAATCAGGTTCTTCACCTCTGAGCCATTCTGAATCTTTTTTGCTAGCAGTATTTGTATGCAGATACAATTGTGACCAGCACAGATTTACCAATAATTTTATTTTGTTACTAAATGCCTTTCCATACTGAATCTGACAGTCCATTTACTTCATTGAAATTTCCTTGGTGGTTTTTCTTATGACAGCTCTAGTTCAGTTGCTAACCAGGGGGAGATCTTTGTTTTAGCAATAAACACGTGAATAGCTGAGAGAGCTGGATACAGTCAGAATGCTGCAATAGAGATTAATTGCTGTTGCTAGATTGACCTTTTTTTCAATTCAAAGACAAAAAAATAAAAAAGTATATACCTCCTGCCAGCACATCATCATTGTTTCATACACCTGCTTACAGGCTAGTTTGGGCCGATACAAACGATGTCCTTGGCTAACCATTGTTACCACTTCATAGTTGGAGCTTTTTTCAAAGGGCATTTTTCCTTCCGTAAATACTTCCCACATTAAAACACCTTAAAAAAAAAAAAAAAAGATTAAGAAAATAAGCAAATAATTTCTCAATACTATATGTTTATTTTGAGCCCTGGGCCCTGGGCTCAGGATTTCTGATAGATAAATAGTTTTGAGATCCATATTCTAAAAAGTGTTCACATCTGTCATTGCTGAAAACACCTTATTCTACTAGCATAGGTTTTAATAAATAACAGTTCTAAAGGTCCCTGTGGAACTTTATGCAAGCATAAAACCATGGCAAATGGTTTCTCTGAGCTGCTTCTTAGATCTTCTCAGATGTCTGAATCCTTCCCAATAACTGGAGCTTAAATGCTATTGATAAAATGTAAAAATAGTGCTTTCTTTCAATGATGAATGTCTTACCGAAGGACCAGACATCTGACTTGCTGCTGAATCGGCTATAATTAAAAACTTCGGGGGGGCACCACTTCACAGGGAATTTAGCGCCCGAGGAGCTTGTGTATTGATCATCAAGGACATACCTAAAAAAAAAAAAAAAAAAAAGAGACATGATATCCTTCAGTCAGCCTCCAAGCCTGCAAATTATAATTTAGATTTGGATTTGAATATTAGAAGCTCATATTGCCACCTAATGGCCATGATTGTTAGCTTCACTCGATAAAAGTAGCTTCTCTGGGGCAGTACTAAGGTTTCAGTCAATACCCAGTTCATTTTTCTGATCACCTCAGAGTCTTCTCTTGTGTTTATTAGCTATACAACACAGGTCTAGGCCACCCGCAAGTTAAGTGTCTGTATTACAAAAGGAAATGATGCAAAAGCATAGATTTCTTGCTGTTTCTCACCAGCCAGTCCGAATTCAGATGTCAGGGGACATGCAAGCTCAGTAGCACAGACAGAAGAGCATGGTCAAACCACAGTGGTTTAAGACCTCCCTTACAAGCGCTGCTCCCCACTCCCTGCCTCACCCACAGTCACCCACCTGATGCAGCACCGTGGTTGCCAACAATGCCAACAAGGGCACGAAATTAACCCTTCTCCAGGTCTCAGCATCTCCCAGCACTCCAGCTAGCAAGATGCAACCCTGAACCACCTACCCCAAGAGGATTCCAAACTCACTGAACAGCCTCTTTCTATCATTTATTTACCAAAATACAGATTAACAACTATTATCTCTGCAGCACGAGCTCTGCTGTCTGAGACACAAGATCTAATGTGCCCCCTGCATCACTACAAGATTAAAATTTGCAAGATTTTCACAGATGCTACGGAAAGTTGCTAGTAGGAGACCAGTCAGACCACAGAGTCAGTTTAAAGCCAGTCCTCTCATGGTAAGCACTAGACACACTTACGTCTCTAGAGAATAAACTGCCTAGTTTTGATTTTCCAGAATCAAAATGAATAAGGAAATCGACACAAGACCATAGAACGAACAAGCTTGAAAGGCACTGGAAAAAAATGAACCAAACGATGTTCCCTAGAGAGGTCAAAAAAGATAATTTTTGCCAGTATTTTTCTGGGCATGTGTTGCCTTATGGCTAAGTACAAGGTTTAGGTGAATTTTCCCAAATCCCCACATGTGTGTTTGCACACTCAGCCATACCTTGTCATTCCAAAATCCGACACTTTGACCACTCCCGAGTCACTCACCAAGCAGTTCCTGGCAGCCTGCAAAGGGAATGGTTAGAGTTCGATGAAAAACTTGCAGTCTCTTGCAGACAAATTACAATCGTCTAATGAGGACTTTGTCCTCATTGCATAGCAAGTTCACCGATTTACAAAGTTCGGTGGTGTACTCCCATTATGCTTTGGAATAAAAGGTACATGTGTGTTTGCTCTCGATAGTACTGCTTTGACAACTAAAGTATTTTGTAAAAAATCACCAGAAAAAATTATCATCTCAAGGGATTCATAAGTGGTGAAAACGGCACCAGTAAAGAACAGAGATAAGCTATTATTTCAGTGCAAATAGCTATCAACTCTTTATAAAAATTTCAGATTTTATTCCATTTTCTCTGAAGAGAGAAACCTCTCATGTTTTTCTGTATGGCGCAGCTTTAAAGACTCGCTTAGAACCTAAACAGCCAACTTAAACTACTCAGAATTTTCTGCAAGAACCGAAAGCAGTCATTTACAAACAGGCTGTTTCAAAAAGAAATAAGTAAGCTCAAAAATAAAAACTTTTAAGAAGAGTGTATTGCCTAATGGGATGTTACCAGGTCTCTGTGGATAAAGCTGTTTCTCTCCAGGTACTCCATTCCCTCACATACATCTTGGCACATAGTGAGCAGGACGTCTTTACTCAAAACTCCCCGTTTTTGTCTCAGGTAATTGAGAAGGCAGCCATGCTCCATGAACTCCGTCACGATGTAAATAGGTCTCTGTTGTGTGCACACACCATACAGCTGAACTAATTTAGGATGTGTTAGCTTCCTGAAATGATTGAGATTGTGTCGTTATTACTTCCTCCACCCAGTGCTAGCTCTCCAACCCACAAAACTGCAAAAATACCACCTGCCCCAAATGTTTTATTTATAATCAGTATAAGGCATCAGAGGCCTAGAACTGCCAGTAAGAGTGCCAAGCACACCACTCACATCATCACTTTAGCTTCTTCAATGAAATCCTCTTCATACATTGCACCTTCCCGAATTGCCTTGATGGCCACTTTATACTGTGCCCTCCATTTCCCAAGGCGCACTACACCAAACAGACCGCTCCCCAGTTCTCTCATGAACGTCAGTTCTGAGGGATTAATCTCCCATTTCTCTATAAAACAAAACAAATGAGAGCCCATGACTCCTGTATTAAGGAACCTACTGAACTGGCAGGTGATAAGGAAGAGGAAAGGGAAACTGGATTACCAGCAAATTAGGGAATTTAGGGAGAAAACCTCTTAGAACTACCTTGAAAACTAAACACTTCTATACCTCACAAAACACACTTTTAGGTAGACATGACCTTTAAGCAGCTCCTGACCAACACACAAGGCAAAACTCAAACCTTCTTGAGGCCAATAATTACGTACTGATATTGTCAGACCTGATTTCAACAAGCTGATATCACAGAAAGTTGTGCCAATACATAGCAGCTGCTCACATCACCTGATGTCCCATGCTTAAAACAGGTTATTCCAAATTTATGTAAAAAACCAAACCAAACAAAACAACCCCTCCACAAAGATCAAAGGGCCAAGGTTGAGTCAGAAGTCTGGAGGCTTATGAAGGAGCCAAAGGCACAGCTCTTTAATCGGGCAGAGCTCAAGGTGACCATAAAAGCACGGAGGAAGTTGCCAGATCCCCCTGAAGCACCGGTGACACATTCTGCCTCTCCTCACTGCTGCCCTGGGCAGCACGCGCTGCCACCAGCCGTGACGCCTTTGCATGCCGATCCTCTGAGCAAGGGCCTCCGAGGTACAACCTGGAGCCACACAAGTTACTATAGCCAATCACAGTACAAAATTAGGTCTTTCAAAGTTTTTAGAAAATATTGTAGCATCTTAAAGTACATAAAATCATTTAGAAAAGATACGTGTAGATGAATATAACACACAATTACCATAGCTGAATCCTGCCGTTGTTGGTGCTGTCGTCTTCTTTGGGGTCACTGGGTAACGCAGCCTGGTAACGAGACCTGAGGTTCAATGATAATTCAAGAGACACAGTTTACTTCTGAAATAGCACCAGGCAGCAAATCAGCCACTTGTTCACTGCAAACTTCAACACCGATTAACAATAAGCTTATCGTTATATACAGCTTTGACCATATTCTCTGCTATTGCGCTGTGTTGACTATTCAAAGTGCCTACAAGAGGCACACAGGAGCAGTCACTGCATTTAACTTTTTGCATCTTCTTTACTGGTGAGAGATGGATACAGATGTATGCATACATATTTGGGCTTTACAGTTATGCTGGGACCATAAAGACTGAGGACCCCTTTCATAAATCAGATCAGAAAGATTATCTAAAACTCACAATGTTACTTTTGATCATTTCTGTTTCACACATACAAATTCCACCAGTTTCAGTTTATGTATACTTTTATATACAAAATAAATGCTGCATGCTAGCTGAATATTCTCCTAAAATCTTGTCAGAACTTGATATGAAAAAAGGAATGAAGCAATTAAAGATAAGTAGTAAAATCAGTTGTAATAAATGAAAAGCAGCTTTATGTTTTTGGAGCATATTTTCCAGAATATCATCAGGAAATGCTGGGTCATCTGAGCTTGATATAAACATCTGGAAAATATAGCTCATGAGGGAAATCTATGCACAGACTTGACTTGAAAAAATATACTACATTAGTATCTGTGCCTTGAACACGATTCCTGAATTCTTCCCATCCTATCGTACAGTGGGAGGACACCAGCATCAGCCATAGATCTGAAGACTCATCTTTAGAGATTTCCTGAAGAACACATTACTATTCTCCTCATCTGTTTGCTATATGGAAAGGTAAGATCATTTTAAGTGGTGGTGACCTGCAGGTAAAATAAGCTAGTGCTTGGGAATACTCTGGGGAAGTACCATCCCTATCCATCTGCTGTGGGTTACAGGCAGCTGTTGGAGACACAATGTGGAGGTGAAAGAATGATTTTTCCCGACTCAATACAGCTGTTCTTCTGCTACGCTGGGGACAGTAGCATTACTTTTTATTTCTTTATTTTTACATAAAACTTTTCAAATTATTGTCTACATTGGAAAAATGCAAAATGCAGTGTCTCATGACTTCCCTAAGAAAGAAGGATCTATAAAAACCTAAAAACCTTCATAAAAAGCCCTAAAAACACCTCACACTCCTTTTCAAATCAACCCTACGCAACAGGAAAAAAACCAATTCATCTACCTGCTGCGTTATGTTTATGATACTCAATTATTTCTGGAATGGAGTTAAAGAGATGTTTTTCTGCGAGGTAGTACTGCTTCGGTGACGTCACTGTTTCTTTTATATGGTAGTGTCTTATCCCTGATGAACCTTCTCTGGAAAAATAATAACAATAACAATTAGTAATAATACAACTTCATCTGTTGTGAATTTTTTAAGAGGATCACATTGACTAGGAAAAGGAAACTGAAAGGGCCAGCATGGGTGCCCAGTGTCACACATTTCAGGAACAGCTTGAATATCAAAGATCCCAAGTGCTGGTGACTCGCCTTCATCTCAGTGCTCAGACCACATTGAAGATAAACCCACGAAAGATTAATTTTCAGCCCACCGAGCTCGCCAGTCCAGCTCACCACTTGCTGAGGCAAACACTTAGGTTGGCAGGAGGGAAGAGACCAAGCCAGGTGGGAAAGCAAGACCTCCTCCTTTGGATGGTTCAGGTCTACACTGGATTAAACCAAACATGACCTAACCATGGAGTTGAGAAGCTCATTTTAGTCACCCATCTTTTTTATCACAGCAGCCCTCATTGTTTTATTGAGCTCTCCCCTGGGGTTTCCTCCAGGCCATGGATTTGGACAAGACAAGGTGTGCAGAGCAGCCACAGAAACTTACCCTCCAAATTTTGTATAAAGGGAAACTGTATACAGGCCAGGCTGACTTGAGTCTCTCACCACAAAACCACCTTCTTTATCCTAAAACACAAGCACATCGACAGTTTTGTACAAGCGGTTTTAAACTGCACGTCTCTTCTACTCATTCTGCGATTTGCACGTGCCAAAATAAGCCTTCACTTTAATAAAAGAAGCTACTTTACGTGAATTTTACATTTAGTACTGTAAAGCTGCTGTGCTCACCTCATTTCTGAGGAGCTGCTCTGCCTTGCTTCTGTTCAGGTTTCTGCTGTACCACCTGCAACACAACATCAGTAACGAAAACTTCTCCAAGGTGCGTGATTTACATAAAATGCTTAAACCAAAGTATTACAAAGCTACAGATGCGATCATTTTATGGTAAGCGAAGGTCAAGAACTAAACCTTTGTTAATGTACAAAAATCAGTCCCTATTACATTGTGCCGTTTTCCCATTAAAAATGCCCTGAAAAAAACCATCCCGTGAGACCCCACAGAAGCCAATGAAGTGCAGGTCATTGACCTAATTTTGCGGCAAAAACACTTCTCAAAGACGTGCAGGCTGATGGCAGCAGTTGCTCTGAGCGGCAGCCCGAGGGCAGGCCGGCAGCCCCAGGGAAGCAGCTGCCCACACACCGGTGGAGCCACCTGCGGAGCTGCCTGCTAGACTGCCATTTCATTCCATAACTTCACGGTTCTGATTTTCCAGGGAGGACCCACCTACCAAAGAGGAGCTTGAAAGTGAATTAAATGTCACGGTTGCACATCCCCAAGGCTCGGTGCTGCATGGGCAGGTTAAAGCAGCCACAGAAGCACTGACATTTCAGCCAGCTGCAGCAAATAACATAAAAAGGAAAAACACGCAGCTCGCAAATGGCACGGTGCAAGCATTTTGAGCTATGCTGTCACAGCGGTAACTGAGCAAGAAAGTGGCGCAGCAGCCTCCGATCAAGTTCTGCTGTTACCAGAGATAGTGGTTTCTTCCAGTTGGTAGATGACCTGGAGTAATCCTCCCTGGACTGTGCAGTGACTCAGAATTATAGCCCCAAGGTGGTAAGGCACAAAGTGGCTGGACCAGATAAGGCAGCCCAGTTCCTTCCTTCCCTTTCTGCCAGCCCCAGAGCTCAGCCCAGAGCAGGGCAGGGCTCTTAACAAGAGCCTCAAAGATGAGAAAGCAACAAAGAACAAGCAAATCCCTCTTGTAAAACTGAGGGCAAAATCCCAGAAGAAATTTGACCTTCTGTCAAAACACAGCAGTAGAAGCCATACATGGCTGAGAGTAGTTTTGAAGCTACTAATGGGGGTTTGTAAACTGGTTTTAATTATTGTTTGCTTACAGCTCCATTTTATCTGAAAGTCATGAGATATATCTTAAGTTCTCAGGCATAACAGTTTATGCTGTAGTGACAGTTGAATATCAAGAACAACAGGCTTGGAGACTACAGTGCTAAATGTTATCCTGATGTTCTTAAATAAATACTCCATAATTAAACATCAACTGGAAAAAGCTTTTACAGCTGATAAGTTATATGCACACACTGAGACTTAAAATGCACCCAGTGATATATTCTCTTGAAACTTAGAACTGCCTTCCCAAATCTCTGTTCTGTTGTTTACTTTGAATGATTTACATTGTTTTCGACTCTAGTATCTCACTGCCACACGCTTTGGATAGATATGTCACTTTAATATTAAAAACCCCAACATTCAGCACACTTATAATGGGTAAATTTCCTTTAAAGTTTCCCCTTGTCCATCATAGAATTGGGAGGGGGTTTTTTTGCTTTAATAGTAAGAGCCTAAAAACTACGTGCCTGATGGCCATCTCGCTGACTTGACTCTACATTACAAATCACAGCAAAACCAGTGAGGGCAGTCAGAACCAATATATGCCTATTTCAAATATTTAAGTTTCATCTCCGAGATCAATGCTATCGCCTGTAAGTAATTGCTTTCAAAACTTTAAAAATACATTGTCATTCCTAAAGCAAAGGTTTCATTTTATGATCTTCCAGATTGTAATTCAGATATTCACACTTACTCATATTGATCAAGGTTGTTGGACTTCTTTCCTGTTACATAGTTGCTTGGAATATATCCTTGTTTTCTAAAAAAATATATAATATTTCATCTGAGTGAAAATATGTAAAATTGCACGTCTAGAAGACATTGTTTCATTCTGCTAATCACCAGAGGTCCCTTGCTGTCATTTATTTATTACTGACCCACACACTCTACTGCTGATTATACAGAAACTAATTTTCCACATCAACATTTCCATAGTAACTTTCACTGCACCTAGAGAAGTGACACAGGCAGCAAAAGTGTCCAAGAAAACCAGCAGAAGGGGTGACGAAGCATAACGCTCTGCTGCTCTGTCACTTCAGCGCTCAGAGGTCCCAGTCAGTCACCGGAAATACATATGGAGCCTGCCACGGCCTGATAACTCATCATTACCCCTAACATACTGCGACAGGACCTGATAAACACTGAAGTATGGAAGCTTTCACCTTTAAAACCACAGGGAAAAATTTTAATCCAGAGGATGTAGAGTTGTAGTCATTAAGGCATCTCGGTGCAACTCTCTCTCAACTCATTCAAAAACCGTCCCTAATGATCTAGCTATTAAATAAGATGACGATTATTCAAATCTGGAAGTCAGAGCCTGCTGAGCTGAGTGTTAACCATATTGCTCCCTAATGAGCCATTCCCCAGGGAAGTGGGAGTGTTGTACCAGTCTAGCAAGGCTTTGCAGCCTGGCTGGTGCTTTCACTGGGAAACCATAAAGTCTGACAGGAAATATAATTGGAAAAGCTTCCAGTTCTGCAACAGCGTTTGCACTCATGCCCCATAATTTATTAAGAACCGCACTTTTTAAAATTGGTTTCTATGTGGGAATAAAGGTATGGATGAGATTTCAGGGCTGGGGTCCAAAGTGGGGTCTAATACACTTATTTGTTGACACACAGTCAATATGAACTACTACAACATGGAAATAGCCTTATGAACTTCATAATGAAAAATAAGGATCTCATGTTTACCCATATTTGTCTCTCGCCTTCCACCAGTGAATGTCGTTCTTCTCAATCACCGTATATTCTTCACCTTTCTCTAATCTTAAATCATGATGTTCTGTAGGCTCAAAATCATACATTGCTACCACCATCTCCTCCTCTTCATTGCCATTTTCTTCAACTGGCGGAACAGGTGGCGGAGGCCTTCGCTGAAAACGCCCCCAACATGATTATCACCCCCGCTCTGCTCCATTATTCCACCCCATCCACCCTTACCATCACACCAGCGCAGACTAGCCGAGCATCCCAGAGACAAAAGCTGGGCTAGTTCCAGGTTGCCCCAGGAGTGAGCTCTGGTGGCCTGGGAAGGCAGCTGGGGTGACGGGCAGACGATTGCCCGGGTGCTACCCGCGGGGCTGGCTCGCGCTGCCGCCCCGCAGCTGCCAGTAAAGGGCAACGCCGGCTGGCATTTGCTTTTCGACCACCTCTCCCACCAGCAGCACAGATACAGCTGACAGGTGCAGCTAAATTTCAGTGGGATTTTTTCCGCCCTGAGATAGAGCGTGATGCCTATGGAAATAGACCTTTGCTCCAGGATAGGGGAAGAATCTCTGGAGATTTAAATGCCATCTCAAAAAGCAGCAGTTATCTGTTCAAAATTATGAAGGTTCTACCTACCGCACTTTTTTCTGGTATTGGAGAGGGCAATCTCATTACATCTAGAAAAAAAGCACAGGAAGAGATTTGTGTCTATCCATTTAGCTATAAATTTAAAAACTAAATAAAAGGTTTAAATTTCAGATAAGGTTTTAATATCTTAACTAGCCTTCAGGATAGCTTAGAAAGTCAGAAAGGAAAGACAGCTCCAATTAAGCATTAGGAAAATGTTGATTAAGTATTCTTGCAAAAACATCCTAAATCAGCCAGCAGGCTACATTCACCACAAATTTCGCAATGTCTGTGCCACACAAGAGCATGCCACACAGACATCCCTGAATCAGCCCTCAGATGCAGAAATAAAAAGGAATAAAAAGAAATAAAAAGGAAGCAGTGTTCTTGTCACCCTGATAATCTAAAGGTCTGTTCCTATTAACATCTACTCTTCTAAAAAAAATAGTACTCCCCCTTGCCCTTCCTTTGCTAAATAAGGCATGGAAGTTGTATGTATTTTTTATTATTTCTCTCAAATCCAAACCTATTTTTTCTCCTGCACTGCTTTCTTCCACACTTAAAAGGTTCAGCTATATGTCATGTTTTATTCTTGCTGGCCACGAGCCACTGTTTATTCAAGTCTTTTAAAGCAACTAAATCCACAGGTCCCCACCATTGCCACTTAAGATGCTGACAAAAGAAATCATCTGGGCACCTCTCATTTCACTGGAAGGTAAGCAATGGCTCAATTTCTTTTCCTGCTATGGAATTTTCCTTAAATTCAGGACTAAATAATTACTGTTAGCATCTGCTGCTGAACAAGCAGAACCTGTGATTCGGATGCTGGAAGATGCACGTGCCTATGGAAGTCACAGTTCATCCAGGTTCAGCATACAGACGTTTACAAGCCTCTAAGAAAATTCAGTCCTGTGTCTGTAAATACATTAAGCCTTCTTGTATCATTTTTATACTGGATGCAACACAGTTATGATTCTTTTACGTGGGTATGTAGAAGTTCTTTATTAAAACTGAAGGGCTATCAAGGATTTCTAGCTGAATCTTTTTCACCATCAGGTTTTATACTGACTCTGAGGTAAACGCTCGGTCAAATAAGTTTCAGATGGAAAAAACAAACCAAGTGAAATTCAGCAACCTCAACAATTCCTTTCAGCTTCTTCTAAACATTTTTTGTGAGGACAATTTACTGGCTTTTATATTTTTTACAAAATGTTTGGAAATGATTATATTTTTTATAAAATGTTTGGAAATGAAACATTTTGATTTACTTTAGGCACAGCATCAATGATTCGCTGTGCTCTAGAAATTTGCCTAATACCTAGGGCATTCAGGTGTGATGACAGGATCATATAAAAAAGCAGAAAAACATGCCAAAACAACTTCATGTGAAAACATATGTACTTACTGTTTTCAAAAAGATTGTATTTTTCACAGCCAGGTGCTAATTTTTCTGTCTGTCTGCAGCACTGATAAATTCCCTCTGTCCAGAATTTAGGATGATATTTCACCATTATATTGCTGTTGTTCTTTATTTCTACAAGAAGAAAAGGAGCATATATTGCAAGATTAAAAAAAAATCTGGAAGAAAGCAATTTTTAATAAATATTACAGTATCTTTGACAGGAGGCATAATCTTCACTTGTCCTTACTTTAGCATTGCTTCTCTTAAGGACCTTCTTGCAAGTTTACATGGAGGTGATACAGTGATAGCAGAGGATGTTTTTAGGATAATGCATTACTTTATACCAGAAGAGAGTGCTATACTCCCTGCCTAAACCAGCCACCCCAACAGGCCTTTGGTGCCTCCACGAAAGGAGACCCAGGCACCCACCCACACCCTGCGAATCAGTCCAGCAGCTGTGAAGGCCATGGGGGCTCTGCCTGCCCCTTTTCTTTTTATTACTGCTGCAAGCTACTCAATTTCCTCTACAAACAGCGTTCTGGAGGAAAAGATAGCTGAATTTTATTGCTATTCCATGGCACAATGCCTGCGTTTGGTCTGAAAGGCTCCTTACCCCAATCCTAAGGGCTTGCTGAGTTTCAGAGGTTATTCCTTGCCCTGTGGTCCCCAGCCCAGAAATTATTTCTTATTACTTTACAGAGCACCTGCAATTAATGTGAGCATTTGATGGTGGCAGAAAGCATCAAGAGGCTCTTGGTGGGGGGGTGGGGAATAAAAAAAATATATACTCACTATGATAGCATTAATCAGACCACATTTCAGTGGAGATGCCTCCTGCCTTCTAAGTGATGCCATTAACTAGCTTGAATAAGCTTTTTGACGATTTACACATTGTACAAAAACAAAGAGTCAAATTCTAATTACAGCTGGCCTTCACAAATCAAATTATATCAGTCTGGGTGTTTGATACTCCCAGTACCTGTTATCACATGCTGTGTATGCAAATGAAGAGCTGGCCCAGTAAAAAATAATAATCAGTGGATATATGCAACAGAAGCTCTACCATTTCTTTTTTTTCTAGCTTGTTGTGGTTTGACACCACGAGCAGCTAGGCACCCACGCAGCCACTCACCCACTCCCCCCACCCAGCAGGATGGGGTTGAGAATAGAAAGAACAAGAGGAGAAAACTTGTGGCTTGAGATAAAGGCAATTTAATAAGCAAAAGAAAGGAAAAAAAACAAAACAAAAGTGATGTAAAGGCAATTGCTCGCCATCTCCCATAAGCAGACCAGTGCCCAGCCACATCTCTGAGCAACGGCCAATACGAAGCCAAAACACCCCAACCCCTGTCTTCCTCTACCCCAGTTTTCATTGAAGAGCACAGCGTTATATGGTCTGGAATATCCCTTTGGTCAGCCCAGGTCCGCTGTCCCAGCGGTGTCACCTCCCAGTCTCCTGCCCACCCCACCTCCTCGCGGCAGGGGCGGAGGGGGAAACAGGCAAAGCCTCCACGCTGTGCAAGCACTGCTCAGCGGCGACTGAAACACTGGTGTGTTTTCAACCCTGTTTTGGCCACAAATCCAAAACACAGCACCAGGTTAACTCCAACCCAGCCAGACAGCTCCAGTAAAGGTATTTACGTATGTCAGATGTTAAGTATGAGCAATTTCCATTACCTTCTTTCAGATTCCTCACCCACTGATCCCGGCTTTGTGCACTTGGTGCAAAAATATAAAGCGTATTAGCATCATATACAACCTGGAGGGGGAAAATAAATAATCAAAACACATTCACCTGGTAACATTCATTTATTTATTCCTCAGGAAACAGAGGAAACAGAACAAGACAAATGACTCTTGCCTTTGGCAAAATTAGTGTACTCAGGCACAAAACGCAGAAACTGGGAAAAGGTTATTAGGGTTTGCTATTCATATATGATGCTTTCAGTAGTATAAGGAAGGATTTTGTAATGGTATATTATCTTGACAGCATTCCTTAAAATGTATGCTTCACGCTTTGCTTTGTTCATTCTTCACTGTGTGTTTTCTAAAAACAGTTCTATTTAATTGCTAAAGCTATTTCATCATCAGACATTCTTTGTTCCCAGCCATTTCATAACTCCTTGTGATTCTGTACTGCTCCTGGGTTATTCTTGCCTTCTTTTTCTTCACTGCTTGTATTGGTGGAAGGCAATTATTGCTCTGGGAAAAAGGGGCCAGAGTTCCCTTTCCAGCAGTGGAATTCACCCTCACTCCAACCATTCCCTCTATCATAAGCAGGTGTAGCATCCAACCCCTCATATTTTTCTTTTTCTCCCTCTAAGCGCTTCATTTTCTGTGTTTAGTTCCATTCTGTTCACAATGGAAGAAAATGCAACAAGTTTTATCTTGATTTTCTTATTCCTATACAATTTAATGGTAATTAAATTTCATTTCATGTGAAAGAATGAAGACGGGGAAAATGGGCTGCCAGCTAACCTGTTTTGGAAGAAGACCAGGACAAAGCACTTTCCAGTCAAAACCCAAGCGGAGAGGGTGGGGAAAAGAAAAAGACCGAGTGTATGAGCCACAGCTCGCAAGGGAGGTGACTGCAGGGGGAGCAGAGCTTGCTGAGCACGGGTTTTAATCACTGATCCTGAACCACCCCCCACACAGCCCCAGACTGCCAGAGAATGGGCTCTGTACTTGGAAGTGACAGTAATTTCAAGCAAGTTACATCCAAATGGCTTGGTGCTGTTGAAAAGAGCACTGTAATTTATATATTTTATACCAAAGGAACATACCTGAAATGGATATTTATTTTGACAGGGAATAATACCATCGCTTTTTACAACTTCTACACATTTAATCCTTGAAATATCCACAGATCCTTTTCTGTACTTTTTCTATAAGAGAAAAGCAAAAACATTATGTAGAATATAGCAAATTTATCTAATTCTCTTTTTTTCATCAGAGACTTCTTGCTTTCTTTGCCACTTACGACACTGATGTTGCTTTAACTGCAGAAGTCATTTCAAAAATGAGAGAGGGGGAGAGAGAGTATAAAGATCTACACTGGTGAAAGCGCACAGAGGACAGTAAAATTGCTTAGTAAAAAGTACCACTTCTTCCTATGTAAAGTTTCCAATCAGTTGTAATCATAGGTTTAATCTACTCTTCTTTACAAAAAATAAACTTGAGTACAGATGAAGGAAGGCCTCCCCCCGCTGCTGATTTTAAATTATGATTAAAACTGGCGAGGGAAATAGGCACCAATGTGTCATCTCATCTGCTCCCTCACTCTGTTGCTGAAGTGCTCCCACAATTTTGTGGCTACTGCTGTGTTTCGCCAAGTTTCCAGAGGAACTGGGATGCTGCACAGGCAACACAAGCTCATGCTGAGGCAGGAAGCGGAAGACAGGGGTGAAACCCATCCCTGAGCCAAGCTGGGGTCTGTGTTGACCAAGACTAGCAGAAGCCCTGAAGAAGCAAGGTCAAAAGCACAGACATCCGAGAAGACTTGGCTCACCTAAACTGGTAATTATGAAGATTTTAAAGAAGGAAAGGAGTGTCCATGGTGCTCAGCAGGTGCTGCCCAGTGTAACGGGCACAGAATGCACGGAAAAACATGGCAGTTCAATGCTCCATGGAAGCTCCGTGTAAGAACAGGCCGTAACTGGAGGTGGCATGTACTGGGCTTTAGTCTACAGGTAAAAGCAGTAGGGAATAACAGTCCTCACACAAGTCCACACACAAGTGAACCTTTTTAAAGTGGCTGTTTCTGAAGGAATTGTTCAAAACCATTTTCCTCTACCTGAAGCAGAAGAGGCTAAAAATTAAAGCCCAGTACTGAAATTTACAACGTGCTCTATTACATGGCAAAGGGAAACACATGAACGATACACTTTCCAGAGCAAAATCATGATTAATCTACAGAGACTGTACAGGGCCACGTCTCACTTTTGGGAGAGCTGAGTCTCTAATAGGAGAGGAAGTTTCTACTGGAATCTGGAACAAAAAAATGGCAGCAGCTCATGGCTGGTCCTGAATAAATCCACATCAAAAATTTTGACTTGCCAAGCACATTCAGTCCAGAGTGCACCTTATGAAAGATGAACACTGGTCAGGCAACATGGAAATAATTAGTAATCAGTGAATTATTTGAGATACTACAATCATTACTCGGCTGCCCTCTTCTCTCCTGAGGATGGAAATTCCAGCCCAAATAGTACAAGTCTGGCACAATTATAAACAACTGAAAACACAGTCTTATAAACAGAAGCAAACGGCAATTTCAAATATAGCTGTCATGATTCCACCACCCTAGAAACACAAAAGTTACTACCCATGGAAAACATGGAAGTTTTTAAAACACATTTAGTACTCTGTCTCTTATGTATATT
>JAVJGG010000054.1:18883790-18904457 GCA_035590195.1 Aviceda cuculoides | reverse complement strand
TCAAAAGCCATCTGGAGACAGTCCTGGGAAATGGCTCTAGGCTTGAGCAGGGGGCTTGCACCAGATGACCTCCAGAGATGCCTTCTGACCTCAGCCAGTTTGTAATCTTGTTCTTAACCGTGAGCGTGTCCAAGCTATATTCAGGGATCAGCAGCTACAACAGACTGCTGTGGTCTTGGAGTATGGTAAGTGAGCTCAATTCTGCTGCAAGCGCAAGCTCTGGCAGAGAAACATGTTTAACAAGCCTTAGCTCTCCTGGATGCCCTTCTCTGATCAGAGGTAAGACAGCCGACACAAGCAGTTGCAAAGTTGTCTCCATTAAGTTTTATTTGTTGAATGGCTTCCCAGGGTCTAGAGCATGCTCCACTAGCTACTGCAGCCATTTTAATCCCCTGTCAGCATTGTGACAAATCTGGAAAGCAGCCTCAGTTAAGCAGAAAATCTCACCCCCAGCACTAAAGATATGACATGGCACTCTGGGAGCAGGTGATCTTGATGAAACTGAGTCTGGAGGTCATTTGAAAAAATACTGGTCTGAGGATTTGCCTAGTTTACACCACTGACTTCTGGTGTAACTGAATTCACATAGGAAGCGGTAACAGGGATTAAGCTGCTCATGCTGTCAAATATAAACTGCTTCCAGCTTCATCTCAGTCACTAGATTACATGATCCATTCTAATGGATCTCATCTCTAGTGAACTTGGTCTGCAATGTGCTGCTGCTATCAAATGCTCTTTCTCCTGTTTGAATTAAATTAATTTCTAGATGTGAAAGTAACGGCCTTCACAGTAAACATGGCCATAAGCAACTACAATTGTAAATTTTTCTGCCTTTTCCCCACTTTGTGATAGCAGTGACCTTTCACCTCTCTGCAGAGAGAAAGAAATCAGCTTTGATGACCAGCTATAAAATCTATTTTATCTTATTTCTGGCATCCTGGCTATGTACTACTGCTCTGATTAAGAACCAGTTTGCACTGACTACCAGATAAGTTTTCTATACCTTAGCCAATTTGCATTATAAATAATAAAAAAAAAGAGAAATGGCAGCTCATGTTCATTGCCACCCATGGCCATTGTCCCCATCCGCTCCTGACAGTATGATATACAGTAAGAAAAAAGCCAAAAGTATACAAAAGCAAAAAGGAACAAATGTGCTCTATAATATAAACCTGTGTCTCCTACCTCAGCTCGACCTTCATAATATGTTAGCATAGACTTTGTAAGTACAAAAAGCCTCTCTTTGTAGTTTAAAGGAGAAGTCCTCTTCTTCTGCTGTGATCTTTTAATCAAAATCTCTTGTAGGATAGTAGTCGTATTCATTTCAGCCACTTGTCAGCTCTGTTTCTAGCCATTGAATATCAGTTCCTGTGAAGACAAGAGGAATAAATCATTACGGTATCTTTGGAGGATCACAGAGCTGGAGATTTCTGTAGTAAAAAGAGCTTCTACTTATAAATGAAACTACCTGAATATACAGAAAGCTGGAGCTCACCCTAAGCATCTGGAAGTTTACAGAAGTTAATTATTAGACAAGAAAGTTCAGGCTTTGCTCAGCTGAGGGCTGCACTGGCACGTTCCCAGGAAGCCAAAAGCTGTGCCTGACCGGGATGAAATAAGGGACATTGCAGCCTACATCACAGAAAATATGGGTGAGAAGTCCAAAACATGCTCCAGGCGAACAGCAGCGTACAACGGCTCTTCACCACAAAGTCCTAATGGATATCAAAGTTTTAATTGCTAAGGTCTGTGCATATATAAATGCCATTTGCAAAAAAGTTCAGTATACAAAATTGACCATGGATCAATAAAACTAATTTTGAGAAATCACCTCGATTATATTAATGAGAATTTTCAGACACAAATGGTCATTTCGAAGATGTCAATCTGAGAACAGAGAATTAAAGCATATTTTTCAGAAAGTGCTAAGTATATGCCCTCCATCTTCTATATAGAAAGACTTCATGCTGACCAACAATCTAAGTAATTTACTTCTGACAGTTCTGGTCACTCAGTAACGTCAAGCCGCTTCAAAGTTTTACACCACGACTGCTACCTGTAGGACAGGCTTAGGAGTTCCTAAAAACCGATGCACCCACAGTTGCTTTGTTTGCAAATCTGGCTCCAGCATCCTTCCAGAGACATAGTCAGGCAATCTCTCTGTTCTTCCCAATGATGCCGGCTTAAACACAGCTGACCCTCTCCCTCACCCGCTTGCTGCCGCCCCACTGTGCCGCTCTGCCTCGCGTGGGTGCCAGTGTTCCCTCCTGGGAAAGGATCCAACCAGACTTTTCATCACGCAGCACAGACTGCTGCCTGCACAGGCTTAACACACGAGGTGGCAGGGAGGCAGGAATGAAAGATGTGGGACAGACTGTGGAGAAGCCATTCCAGAAACCTCCCCCGCCGCCATTACCTTTCCCTTCTGCCAGACTGGCTGGCCCCCGCCTCGAGCCGTGCTGGCTGCTCCGAAGCCATGGCAAGCTGCAGGCGCAGCCCTGGACCACAGCTCAGGCTGGACCAGCATGGCCGGAGGCTGAAGCCGCGGCTTGAAGAAGGAACAGCAGCAGCAGCTGCTGAAGCACCAGTGACTACGAATATCTTCTCAAGTGTGTGTATGTGTGAAGGGAGTGGGGGGGATAACCCAACCCAAAGCGCAAGATAATCACTGCAGATCTCTGTACCAGTAGGAAATTTCCCTCCAACATATTAAAAAAAAAAAAAAAAAGCCACCAAAACCTTTTTTTTTTCATTTCTCACAGGGCTTAATTTATGCACCTATTTACTACTTGGAGTATTTCAAAATTCACCAGGGAAACATATGTACAATTTTCTCTGCGGGCAACATAACTTCAGCATGGACAAAATAGTGCATTTCACAGCATTGCACAGAGGAGCTTGAAAAGCCACAGGCCTCCTCACAACGTTACCTTACAAAAGTGAAGTTTAAATAAAATTAAATGTAAACAAATTCACTTCCGTGCCTCTCCTTTTGCTTTGTGCCTAAACATGTCATTATTTGTTGTAACAGTATATGAAATGACACCCTTTGCCTTCCAGTCTAGTCCTGATGCTGCGTTTCACTCCCTGTTTTGGCCAACTAAGCTCTCGTATCCCACACTCTTGCCATATTCACACAGCTGGATGTAATTGTTTACTGCTTTAAAATATCCTTTTCTTTTCAAGGTGTATCTCTGCATATGCTAAAAAAATTAGTCTGCGGTTTACATGGAACTACGAAATAAGACCAGGTTAGGATGCATAAGAAAAAGACTATAACAGGATTGGAAACGGTGATTATTATGAATAATCTCTTTTTATTTTTCCTCTTCCTCTGATGCATGTACACACCTACCTTTTGTTGGTCACCTGTCACATCGCATTCCTGGGAAGAAGACAGGTCTTTTTTAGTTAGTAATTGTCTTGAGTGCATTCTTTAATTACTACAGCTGCCCAATTCTGGTTTATTGCCCTTCTAAAAATAAATTGGCAATCTTAAAAGTAATTGCAGAAGGAAGGACACTACCATGAACTGAAGATACAAACATTGTTCAAAGAATTAAAAGTTACTATTAACTTTCAGACCACCTTAATATCCACGAAACTATAAGGGTTCCCATCACAGGCAACCTTCTGTTCTCTGTAGTACAAATTCTTTGTTGGCACTTAAGAAAAACGTAATTATTATCCATCTTAGAAATTGTGATCTCAGAGATCCCCAAAGTGCTACACTAGAGAGCACAAGAAGGATTCAAAATTAACTATTATTTCAAATCTCAATACTGATAATGCTAAAATATTTCATTTCCCTACCAGCCCCCTTTGGTCACATTAACATTATACAGGAAACAAAACAAAAATCCTTTTGACAAAATCGGCATTAAAAAATAAACACATCAATACTGTAATTGGTCAATGTCTGCACCTGGTTGCTACACTGAATTATCTCTGCAGATTAGAACCAGTTTCCCAGGTCAGAAGATCAGCTTTTGAATCTGCATTTGGTCACAGAAACCTGTTTTGTCTAGGGTTTTTTCCAAGGCAATGACTCTAGCCACATTTCTGTTTCCATAAATAAGGCTCAGGACAACAGAACCCTCACCTATTATTCTGAAAGTTCCTTTCCAAAATTGCAATACTTCACTGAGAAGCACCTGTAACAACCACCCTTGCCCCTTATCAAACCTATACATCCCTACTTTTTCTTCAGTGCAGTTTTAGAAATTTTCTGCACTCTTTCCCCCAAATATTCCATTGTTCTCAGACCATCCCTCAGGACATGAAGCTGTTTTCATGACACATTGTTATCTTGTTACGAACAGCTATGGGAGTTTCATGCTGCCACCCATCCAAACTTCTCACAGCATCACTCCTGCCAAGGACTTGCCCTGTTCCCTGCCACCCTTAGTTACATGATAACGAATATGATCTAATTTGCAGAGATGCCAAGTACTCAGAATTATGACTGAAATCAGAAAGAGTTACAGATTCTCAGCCTTTTTTAGAGCAGGAAAACATGCTCACCTTTAAGTATCAAAAAGTATGCATCAACTTGCACTATCCATCATCACATTAGACAAATATTCACCTGTATGTCCATGAAGTCACCGCACACCTTCCTCTCCACAAAACAAATGAGAACAACTGTTAAGATCAATTTGCCACCCCAGTATTGGTCAAGATGTACAAAGTAAGTTTTTACTTGTAGGCAGAGCTTCTTACACATGCCACCTTTCCCGGATTTCACTGGGGAAAATGGAGGCACTAAGTGATGAGGCAACCCCAGCAGTTGCAACACTACACAGGTATCTCCCAGTTCCCACTCCCAGCTCATGGATTGTGTTTGTTTATTGAAACAATTAGTCACCATAAACCGGTCGGTAAGCATACGTAACCTTCAAACAGTTGAATAAATGTGTGAAAGTACCAGTGGAAGTTCTAGTGAGTAGAAAAGAGAAAGTACATCCCAATCTGACCAGGATTTCTCTGATCCTAACGCACTAAGTAATTGTCACTTTTTATGGCACAAAGCTTTTTTGTCACACATAGTCATAGAGTGGTTCACAAAAAAAAAAAAAGACCATTCTGAAAAACACACTTATCACACCAGTCACAAAACAAATACCAACAGAAAACATTTGTGTGTGGCTGAACACAAAAATAAAACCAAGCTGGAACCCTGGTTTCTGAGTTTCGACCCCTCCTTATTGATGGTAACATTTACCTAGGAATTTGGGTTCTTCAGTGCAAAGTCTTAATGCTAAGCTGATGGGCTGCCATTCAAGACCAAGAATCCCTCTAAGAAATCAGCAACCTCAGCTTTCTGACTTGGGGTTCGTGCATCCTACACAACTGCTCTTTTTCAGATTTTTGGGCTTATCAATCCAAACTGATAGCAATTCCAGGTCTGTGTATTTAACATTGAAAACATATCACCTAATGCAGTACATGAATTAAAATAATGTAATATTCAATAATTCAATTTTTTTAAAAAAGTCAATTATAAGTACACAGGTAGTACCTTGTAATTTTGACTCAAATCTGTAACCCCCCCAGAATAGGCCTTTCCCCCCCCCCCTTTTTTTTTTTTCTTTTCTTTTTTTTTTTTAATTAATTCAATTTGCTGATCAAGTTCATACTGTGCCCCTGCAAATGGCTGCAGTGGGGTAAGTGAACAGGCAGCATGTTGCAGTTCTGGGTAGAGAGCAGAAACAGTGCAGAAGGAAGAAGAAAAGGAGAACTCCTTACCCTGTTTTTTCTGCTGAAGCTGATGTTGCTTTATCACGAAACTACAAACCAAGTTACATGTGAATAGTTACTTACATCCAGCACAGGCTTATTTGAATAATTACTACTCAGTGTAAGCAAGGATTGCAAAATCTGCTCTTGTGCTTCATATAGTAGAAAAGTCTTTTTGCCCTCCATCTTAAGGTTGCAGATTCAAACTCTAAAAAATAAAAGACAACTGAATAAAAGACAAATGTTAACCCCTGTTCAAATGGTAAATTTCACAGAAATACAAATACAGAAAAATATACTTTAGCATAATCTGTCATAATTTTAAAATTGGAATTGAGGGGGAAAATACTGTAATGATATCTGAAATGTATCATATGCCAGAAAAAGAAGTAAAAAATACCAGGATTTGCTTTTTTCCTCCTCTCCTTTGTTTTTTTTCCTGAGCAGACTCTCAGAAACCACTTCTATCATATGCAGCCTGGTTTTTCTGTTTGTGGTTGTTTGGCTTTTTTTGTAACGGAGAGAAATGCAATCTTTGGGGCCTACTTTCAAATATTAAATTTCAAAATTATACCCAAAGGTTTGCAAAACCCTGATCTCTGAAAATCAGTCAAAGAATAACTGGCTAATTTTATATATAATCAGACCCTGTGAAAAGAAAATTCATATTTGCCTGCACCAAGTCCAGGTTAAAAAGTAAACAGGCTACGGGGTAACTCAGTGACAACTGTTCGACTGGAGATTCTGAGATAGCCCTATGCTGTTGCAAAATATCCTTTGTTCAACTGAAAGCTACTCACGTACACACGCAGGAGAATTATTTCATTGCAAGCAGCACAGGTTTTCCCAAAATTCTTTGGAAACAGGCTCACTACATTTTACAAAATACAAGCATTTGTTTCCTTTTAGCATTATAACTTGGGTAGCTGGGGTAAGTGAAGAAAACAATGCTGGAAAAGTGACTGTCCCTCTTCTAATAGATAGGGTCAGCTGGCATCGGGGTGGTTCATCACACCAAACTGGACCATGAACTTATCAATCATCACGAAGGAGAAGTAAAGCCAAAATGAACAGAACAGCTTGGGAAAAATGGTAAGAGCAGCAAATGGGTTTCTCTCCCCTTACAATGATGAGTTCAGATTTAGGAGAATGACATGTACGTGTCTCCAAATAATTTGTAAACTCAGCTATTGTGCTTTATTGGGATCTCCTGTAAGCAATACACTCCAATGACTAAGTTATCCTTTAACAGCTTTATAGTGCACCTTCTTCAATTCCCTCACAAATAAATTATTTAGGAAAGGAACCTCTGCTTTGTGAAACAAAAATTACACTATTACCATCCATGTTGTAGAAAAATATATTGACATGGGCATTTTTTTATTTAAATTATTTACTGCTAACTTTGAGTTAGCAGCACTATGGGATACCATACAAAGGATGGACTGATCAATTTTCACCATCCTCAACTTCTTGTATTTTTATTAATTCCTCTAGAAATAAGTGTTTGTAGCTTTTCTTATTTCTTCCACATAAAAGCTCTACAATACCTATAAATTTGCACCGACTATTTTGCCTTCAGTTTATTCAGATCAAAAACCGTTTGTGGTGTTCTTTGCTGAACGAAAATAAAGCTGAAACTTAGTTTGGGACACAGGAAAGCAAGGCACAAAAAAAGACTTTAAAACATCAGTTAAAGTAGAAAAATCCAAACTTTCTTCTCAGCCTATGACCTTCTGCATGCTTAGCCACATGTCCTTACTAAAGTCAAAAAGTTTTTGAATGTGTCACTGCCTCAAGAAACAGTACTGGTGATAGAGCAGGTATTCAGCTCTTGCATTGTATGCTATCCCCAATTTCCCATGTTTATTTTATTAGCCAAAATTATTAAGAGTTCATCTTGCGATTTCATCGAAGACTAGTACAGAAATGAAGATGACTTTCTAAAGAGAAGCAAAACCCACTGCCCAAGAATCGCAAATCTTTCTGAACATGGACTTGCTCCCCTACTGTATTTATTGTCTGCAAAGTGACATTGGTACGGCTGTAACATCTCCAAACCTGTGTTTTTGCCACTCTTTCAATGTTTGTGAATAATCTTTGTTGTTCTTCACCATCATCTATATAGGTTAAAGTTTAACCCCTACCTTCATCCACCTCTTTTTTCTCACACAGAGTAATAATACAACATAAGTTGATGGTTTATATTGTTGGGGGGAAAAGGTCTGTGTGTATACACACGCATACAGAGTGTAATTGTAATTCACTGTATTCATAGGAAAGGTAATTAAAAATGTCTGCAAAACTATACACAGAAAACCTTTAACAGTAAGAGAACCTCAAATACTCTGCCAGTCTAGATTTTTTTAGATTTGAGAATATTAGATAGTTCTGTAACCACATAGAGAACGTGGCTTTGCATCACCCTCTGCTCAACCCGCACACGGCAGTTAATGGTTGCTATTATTTCCATAAAAATGCTATTAGCATTAGCTACTATTGTCAAATTCCACTCCAGCATCCAAAGTTACCATCCTATTTTGTGCTGTAAACTATGAAATGCTTTCAAAGTGGCCTACCACAACTGAACAGTGCTTCCCACAGAAGAAACCCCATCTCGAATCTTCTGCAGGCAAAACTGACCTCTTCTACTGAGAACCTGTGGTTTCGGGCTCACCAGAAGCCATATGCAGCCTGACAAACTAAAATATGCTGCCTGTGAGCAGTGTTTACTGCATTCACACAGCTTCCAGGCAAGAGCTTTGCATATTTTGTGTGCCTTAGCACACAGGCAGATCAAACTTTTACAGCAAGATAAACTTATACCCAGCTGGGCCTCCTGACAAAACCTCCTGCAACAGCCAGCAAAATCATATGTGAGAAAATTAGCTATATTTTAATTATCACACATTCGATTCAAGCAAAGGAAGATTAAAATTAGAGAAGGCAATTAAAAAAAAGCAATTTCACTTTCTTTTTAAAGACTTCTTTTTTGAGGGTAGATTTCTGATTTTTGGAAGAGGGAAGCTGTGTTATCACAGTGATGAACATAAACAGCTAACTAAGGATGCTGTCTCTAACAATACACACTGCCTGGTACGGCACTTGTTGCCATTGCCACAATGCCTAATCCACGCTGTTCAGACAAGGACCAAATCCAAGCCTGACTATTATTTTTATGCATTGATATTGACATTAACCCTTAGAAGGGAGACAGAAGATTTTCCCAGGTCCAAACTTTGTTGCTCAGGTTTATTTTTATTTCTAAATACCGTGTACAAAGTGCAGTGAAAATGGTAAACTTTATTTTCTGCTGACATACAGCAGCTCTTACCCACTGTGGTGCCATCACCAGGACTTCAGGATGCCGCAGGGAGTTTGACTGCAGCTGGCCAGATGAGGCAAAGCATAAAGAGATTTACTTCTTCACTTGTGCAGCATAAACATCTGGTGAAGAATATTAGTTTGGTTTACTTGAACAAATATAACTGGCCCTCAGCTGATAGAGAAGAGGTAAAAATAAAGCATGAACAGAAAGGGTCTGAACTGGGAGGAGGTACATGGTATACTGGTCCTTCTTACATGTGTATGTACCTTTGAAAGGAGACTATCCTCCTTATTTGGCAAGTATTTTCAAAGTAAGGTTAGAGAAGAAAATGGAAGACCTACCTCCAAACCAGCATGGCATTGGTTTGGAGGAGCTGCAGCTCAGAGAGAGCAGAGTCTATTTACTTCACTTCTGCACAGAGCAAGGCTAGTCCACCAGTCCCCCACTGGCCCTGCAGCACTGGGTGGACATTCAGTCAAGCAGAGCTGCTGCCTCAGCCTTTTTCCTAAAAATCCCCTGCCGATAAGAAGGGAAGAGAAGCAGTAACACCCACTTACTAAAGAAACAGGCAAAGATGAGATTGGCAAAGGAAATGGGCGATGCTTGTGCAAAAGCTTCTCCTACTTCTCCAGGAAGCCAGAGATTTAGAGGACTGGAAAAATAAATGTTCTGTAAATCAGAGGTTGAACCTAATTCTGTTTAGGAATCCTAAAGCTCACCATTCAGTACGAGGTCAATTGCTATTGTGCACAGAACTGCAAAACTGAGAAAAGCAAATCTATGGGGAAGAGAAGGAAGGGGGGGAAAAAAAAAGAGAGAGAGGTCAACAGTGCCTGAGGCTGCTATTCTTTTTAATTGCAGTAAAGGAGTCAGTTTAATTCAGTTTCTCCACAATTTGAGTCTGTTTTTCCAAATGTTATACAATCTCAGGTGAGCATGTGATCTATTACACCAAAAATAAGCTTAATTTATATCAGTATTCAAGACACACTTTTGATATGGTCTAACTAAAATACTGTAATACATACAAATTATTACTTGCTTTATGCACAGGGAATGACTAATACTTCCTCAGTTACTTCTCTTTCCAAATGCTGCAAGATGAACTTTTTTCCCCAAACAACTACTTGTTCTCCAACTACTAAAGTTAACTCTTTCTGCTCTGCCAGCATACATGCCGAGTAACTGACAGCAATGCAATGAACCTAACTTAGCACTAACATGGACATGATCACAGTCTTGGTTTGTACCATTGGGCTGACAAACCACTTAAAAGTGGAGAACGGTAGAAATAAGCCACCTAGCACCACCTCTCCTCTGGTCCCAAGCCCATTCATTCTGGAGCTAGAACCAACCTCCTGCAATAATATTTCAACACATAAAAGCAACACCCAGCTTTCTAGATCATGACCTGCGATCATCTTAAAAGCTACCAAGAAAACTCAATCAGCGGCTGAAGGAAAGCTTTTCTGGCTTGAACATACTTTGCCAGCAATAAGCAAACCTGAAATACTCCTAAGGAGGCTGGCTGTTCTCTGCACCAAATGACTGCCATGGTGAAGTGTCACTGGTACATCTATATGGCATAGCTGAAGCCACAGAAATCCTGGCTGGGCTCCTGATGGCAGAACAGCAGTACCAGCACTACCCTGCACTTGCACTACTAAACACTACTCTGGAATTATGCATTCAGGTGCAGATTCTGCTGCACCTGCCTGTGATCCTAGCTGGCATGTTGGTAGCTTCTCTCACATGAACTCCATGGAAAAAACATAGATGAGCCCAAGGATGAATGTCTTGAGTCACTCATTCCTGGTTTGACATACAATTTTCAAAGAATGCCATGAACTGGATTGGTTTTAAGTTCGATAAAGGCTTTATGAATTAAAAATATTTTTTCCATGTCTCACAAGAGGTATGTAGAAGTGGTCTATAGGTACATCCCACATGAAGTAGAAGCAGGCATCAATTACGATTTCACCTCAACCACTCTGTCCCAGGCTACCCTTAAATGATGCGATATGCCTTGCGTATGTAGAAGCAGCACAGAGGGTCACAAAGCACCTGCAATTTCCTCAATGCCTGCAGGAATTCCAGTGACAGGGATACACAGGTTTTGAAATCCATCTTCAAAAGCCCAGCCTTTAGTTAGAAAAGCTCAGACTATTTAGTCCTTCAGGGCCCTGCTGGACCAGCTATAATGATCTGACAGTACTCAAAAAGGTAGCAATTAATCCTCGCAACATGCCAGCCAGCAGTACAATTAGTGAGATGAGTTTATTGAATTGAATGAAAACAGCATTTGGTTTTAAGACACCCTGCAAACATCAGCTATGTATTTGCTGCTTATTGCTAGAGAAGAAAGCTATTTACCTAGCCACCTGTCACCTGCTTTTTGCACTTGTATTTTATTCACAAGAAATGTAAAGAAACTTTTTACTTCTTCAGGGAAACCACCATTTCCCAAATTGATAGCAGGCTGTAGCTCCTTATCTGTTTGTCTTCTAAGATTACTTCTATCATTTCAATCATCAGATTTTCTTTAGTCAAATGGAACAGCCTCATCAGAATTCAGGTATAAATCCTTTTATCACTTCTGCAGTGCTCCTCAAGATATTCTTTTCATCCCCCCACCCTTTACAGCTATATAGAAACTACACTGCTTCCCAAAACGGATAAAAACTTGTAACACCTGCAACATAAAAGCCAGATGACTGTTTCAGTATCTACAGAATGACAGCTATAGATACATCCTTGAGCCTCAGCACAAAGGGATGGCTTGTGGGAAAACCAGTCCAGACACATATGTAATAAATCGGCTACCTCGCAGCTAAGGACCATGTGATCATAAAATAAGCATATAGCTGGGAAGAGCTGCAAGGAAGTCCTGAGGTCAGGGAAAATTTGCAAAACAAGTAATTGGCTTTCAGGGAATTTGGGGGGACTCTGTGGCATGTGGCTTGCAGAGGAGAAACCTACCTCTGGATAAGCACTAGGTTAGAGAGAAGTGATAGCTGCTGTATTGTTCTTTCATATTAACATCAGTTTAACAGAACCCGATGAGATGGCCCTGAACCAGCTCCACGGATGCGCTGTTATTTCTTCCCGGGTTGTTGAAGACCACAGTCTAGTCTCCATACTGCTAAAACCACGATCTCCTTTATATCTTTTATCAAGCATCCACCCTTCTAGGTCATTCATGTAGAGTAGATGTGAGCCAAGTTTATATCTACTCCATAGGAATAGCTGTTAACAGCCCCATTGTAGGCACAAAACCAACTGTTTTCTCTCTAAACAAGAATAAGCTTAAAAAAATCATATCCTCTTTTTAGTTAGCCTTTTAGTTGCTTTTCAGATGGTCTATGAAGAACATCTTAGCAGCAAGCTGTAATACTGAAGTTCAGTATTGAAGTTTCACTGACTAGCTAGGTTATCTGAGGCAAGACTTAAACAGGTTTGAGAGCAAGAGATTAAGCATGACTCCTGCATGCCCTGTACCCTCACCAGGAGCAATCACAACATCTGTACACCAGTATTATGCTTTTAACAAAATTAGGCATGCAAAAGACATAGCCCAGGTAACCATATGCTATGTGGTAAGATGCTAGCAATATATACTAAAAATTTACATAACGTGCTTTTTTTCCCCCATTATAATGACCGTTTAATTCAACCCAGGTATACCAGAAACTACACTATGTTTAAACATACTCATTAATAGCACCATTGATAAGAAAAATACACACTTATAGTAATAACTGCTTTTAAATAGAGACAGAAACAAGAATCCAGTAGACTATGTGGAAGCTACACAGTAAGAAATACTTCAATAATAAAGAGGGGAATTTCAGCTGAAAACAAAGCTGTGAAGCTGACTCAGATGACGAACTACTGGCCACAACTCACATGTTGGTGTCCACATTGACTAATGGGTATATTTCCCCTCAAAAATCTTTATTTTGAGGTAGTATTATAAGGACACTTGATAACTGTTGCTTTTTTGCACCTACTGAGTGAGAGATTATGCCCAAACCTCCCTCATACAGACAGCGCTGATACATCTAAAGTTATGGGTCAGAACTGCCTTCTGTGCGTGAGGAAAAACCCAAGGCAGCAAGTGGGGGACAGGAAATACTGCAAGTTCCTGTTTGTCAAGTTTCCCCTGCATCGTTTTCACCAGGATATGTCCCCTCCACTACAAAACAAGCACAAGAGATTGAACCCAAAATGAATGACCATTTACATTTCGGCTGAGATCTCATCCTACTGTTTCCACATCTGGCAATTCAGGGCTACACATACCAAAGCAGTGGCGTTGGCAAGGTCAGCGTTCTTATCTTCTGATTCCAGACTCTCTTACCCCATTATGTTGGATAGGTTACAAGGAAAATTTCACATAAATGAAACTCAAAATTCTCTCACCATCATACTACACCCTCACTTCACCCAGATGGGACAAGACTCTTAGTGCGAGAAGTACCACTTGATTGCACTCAAAATTGTAGAAGTAATGCTACCAGACCAAATTTTGTGTTCTCATGCTTTGTGCATGTCTAGCTGACGTGCTACTTGAAGGACTGTACTTATAGCAGCTTTCATTTTCTTTAGTCAGCTAACAAAGCCTTTCACTTTCTGTGTTGCTCTGTACTTGAACCACATGTATGTTACGATAGGGATTAAAAATTTGAAAATGGACACTCTAAGTAGAATCCACACTGCTCGGTACTTTCTGGAGAGATATTTGGAAGAGTGAGACCTATTTTCCTGAAGTTACTGAGGCAGATCCCAGAGTTCTACCCTGAAATTATTTGTAGGGTTCTGTTAAATTGTTAAACTTTTACTTGCATTTCAGTCACTTACTAGTAAAGTCTCCACATACAGGACTGAAAACCCAGGCTGTGACCTTGAAGAATTTCTTCTTCACAACACAGTGCAGCCCAAGCAACAAGGAATACCAAAGGACTTTAGTTCCACTCATGTCAAAATAGAAGTATTAATTTGGGGAAAAAATTTCTCACTGAATCTGAAAATAAACACAACCGAGGCAGTACTGTGGTCTCGTGTTTTCCCTCTCCCTCCTCTCATTCCTGCAAGGCAGCAAGCACCTCTAGCAAAGCAGCTTGTTATCTCTGCTGCCCTTGATGTCAGTTCTCAGATGTTGGGGTGTTTCAACTGTTACGAGCTAAACAGGGAATAAGAGCACTTTTCAGGTGTCACAAGACATTCATCATCTTAAGGAACAGCATTCAGCTTAACTCTCATTAAGACATCATGCAATATTGTCATTAATGCTTGATAGTATCTTACTCCACTATGATTACTTATGGTGAGACACAAGAATATTGCAGAAGGGCCATCACCAGAATCTGGGCCGCCACAATCCAGTCCCATTGAGGTCAAAATTACAAGGAGTAAAGTTAAGACACTGCAAATGTAAGATAAGGTAGTCCTTTATGGCTAGGTCTCAGGTTTTCAGAGGGAGTGCCTGCTTTGCGCTGACTTTCAGAGTTAGTTTCAGTTCAAGAGATCCAGAAAAGTAACTAAACAAAATTGTGGGAATTTTGCTGCTTGGCCATGACTTTATTGTTTAATGAGGCAGCTGGAATCCTCTTCATGCTTTGAGAGAGCGTCTTGGTGGGAAGAGTGTGCCACTGCGATGGCGGAGGAGCCACCTGCAGCCCCTGAGGCAGAACCACAGCCCTCCGGCCGATCTCTCGCTGCTCTCACACCACACAGCCTGTCACCAGGTCGTTCTCCCAAACTCCCCTCCCATAAAACAGACCCTCACAGTTCATCTGACACACCAGAGCTGTAAATGTGCCTCCTCCCAACAACTGAGCCCACTCCATTCAAGCATCACTGAGGATGAATGAGAGGTCACCCACGCTGCAAGCCTGGCACCAGCCTTCAGTGCTGAGGAGAAGGTGTTCCTCACAGCCTACCATGACAAAGCAAACTGAAACAGCCAGACCAGCCATCATCTGAATGAAGCAGTGGCCTAATGGGAAAAGAAAATCACACGTGGCCACATAACTAAACATATCTTATAATGCATTATGCACAAGCGAGCTGAATTGAAGTTGTACTGGCAGTTTTGAACCAGTCACTCTTAACACCCAAGCGCTAGATTTCTTCATGTTAAAAAAAAAAAAGAGTTCTTTTAACTGTCTTTGCTGGATAGAGTTTAGGTAGCAATTTTGCTTCCAAAAGATCCCAAAGTATATTTAAGATCACCAGTTTAAAGGATCTCCTGTGGGACAGAAAAAGTGGTCCATTCAACTCAACTCAGTTTACACGTTACACATTCCTCAAACTGGGTCTCGCAACCTAAGGTGGGACAGGCCCCCTCTCTTCTCCCACCATGGCACTGGTAACAGCCATGGCTTGCAACTTCAGCTGGGAAGAGATGCTTGTAATTGGGAAGGCGGTGAGGAACACACACAGACAGTTATTCTTTCCACCAGGATACGGAGCTTGAGCCTGTGATATAGGACATCCTGTAATTCACAGGACAAGCAGCAACCCTAAATAGATTAAGAATTTGATGTATTGTGGTTATCTCACCTACCCTGCAGGCTACCAAAGGGAACCAGACAAGAAGATTTCTGCACAGGGCTGCCTAGGATAAAGTTACAATGGATACTATGTTCAGCTAAAACTGAAGGGCAGTTACTGTCCAGGTCTGATGGCAAGTTATGTTGCTACTCTATGGAGAGAGGAAAAAAAAGAAAAAGTCTTTTTTTGTTTAATAAGCATAAATGGTCAGGAGTTGGTCCCAGTCTAACGTGATGGGGGACAGTGCACTCCCCAGCAGGACAGAGTCCCAGTGTCCTGCCCAGACCCTGGTTCAGAAGGAAGAGCCCAACTACCTGTGGCATCCAAAGACAGTTTTTTCTGCCCCATATTCAAATGGAAACAAGGCCTAAAATCTAAAGCGTTCTTATGCTTTAATCAGGTTGCAGCTCGTAATAAGCACAGGACTGAACAAAACGCCTCTTGACAGGAAACTCAGCTGTGACCTACTTGAGCATACATGAAGTTATACCCTACGTGCGGCAAAGTGGTACCCATTCATACCTCCGCTGATAAGAGAAACGCGAATGACGAAAAGCAGGAGTGCCAAGAAAGGGTTCGCCCAGGTCCCACATACCTCACCACACTGCAATCTTTCCCCCCCCGCCCTTTTTCCTGCATTTGTTTTATGTCACATCATAGGATTTTTACCTTAAGAGGTGAAACGGGACGGCCCCGTTGGCAGCCTGCTGCTGTGCTTTGGAAGAGGGGCTGTGACTGCAAACGTGGCCGTGCTTCTCCTTCCTGTCACCAAGAGCCGAGTCCCACGGCTGCCCTCAGCAGATGGGGAACAGCTCTTGTACATCAGCCTCAGGCTCAGGCTCAGGCTGACTCGGGCTGATGAGCAGAGGCTCATCAGAGGCTCTCCCAGAGCAACCCGTCTTTCTGTGGCAGGCTCCCGAAAACCACCTCTCCTGCCCACAGTACCAAGGCTTGACCACACCAAGCTAGGCATGAGCTTTTCTGAACCACTCAGAATACAGGACAGCCATGCAACCAAGATGCATCTTTTCAGCAATGCCATTTTCCTCCTAAATGTTTGGGTATTGTCAAAACCAAGGACTTCTCCCAGGTGATGCCATTCTTCCTAAGAAAGGTAAACCCTGCCCGTGATGGACAGACCTACTCCCAGGAAGCTTCTGCTACTTTTCCAGAGATTTCATGATCCCATTTGAACACAGCAGCCACTTCATGGTGCTTGCAAGGAACAGACCTCTCCTTACTCCATCCCACCTCCATGCCTAGGAAATCATAAAAACCCGTTCCTCCCCCACAAAGCATCTCCTACGAGGAGACTCATCTCCCCACATGTAAAAAGAAGCCTATCTGTTTTTCAAGTTTTTATCTCACATGGTATTTTCCCTGACTCTGAATCATGGCCCGTGTGGCTGAGCTGGGGGCAGGGAACGACTGAGAACTGCCAGAGCTGTAATGGCCACAGGGCAGTGGTCAATCACAAGCCTCAGCTCCCCATTTCCTCTTCTGCCATGACAGAAAAAGGGCATACGTGTCCACCCAAACATCAGCTTCCCTCACCTACACACTGCTTTCTTTCCTAATGCTTCTTCCGTTAGAAAATACACTTAGAAAATCAGACCAGAAGCAAGAGAGCAGAATGCTCCTCTGCCCGAGGGCCAGCAAACTGGGGATTTGCCTTTAAAAGTAATACTCTCTGTTAACAAAAATACATTTCCTGACACCTGATTGACCATTTGTTAAAATGCAGGTGCCATTTCACTGGTTTCTGGAGAGTTGTGCCCCGTTAGATCAGTAATACACCTAACTCCTAGTGCTAGCATGAGGCCCTGGCCAGGAGAATTAGGGTAAATTGGGCCGTTCTCTTTGCAGCGAGAAGGAGGTCTGTCAGGCGGCAATTACTGTCGCAAGAGTCCTTCCCTTGCGTTTTGCGTACCAGAAGAAGCTATGGGCATTAGCAGGTTATTTAATGAACATTATCACTCTAACTTCCACGGTGCAACAACTGACTGGCCATTGTTGTCACTTTTTAGCCAAGGTATTGGTAATTCTGTACAAATAGATGCATCTACATAATAATAAAAATATCTGCAGCACAAATCCAAAAACATATGCTAGATGTCCTTCAGAAGCATGTATGTTCTTTGAAATATAAAAAACCCACCACCTCAGGCCTTCTTCTCCATGCCAGCCTTTACTCCAGTCTGTCCAAGTACTGCTTTCCATATCTTTTGATTTTTATACTGGTATTTTCTTATCCTATTTCTGCAGGAAAGCCATCATAGACTGCTACAACTGATTCTTTGGCATACACAAACTCGCCTTTTTTTTAAAGCACAGTTCCAAGTTCAGCAGTGAAAAGGTAATAGGTTACTGAAAAGAAGTCAAAACAAGCAAAAGTAGAAAAACATCTTAGAGGTCAATGGTTAACAGGGTCTAAAGACACTTTTTCCATGATCTATGCATTGACAGCAGGAAGCACAGACTTCCATTGTCTAAGAAACAGAAAATGTTTTGCATACTTGAGATATAAATATTTATACGAAACTTACACCATTCTGCACCTTATCTTGTGTATCCAGTTTATAACTAACACAACACAGAATTAAATCTACAACAGGTTGCACCTACATTTGGTGGAGGGGAAAACTTTTCTTGATGCTTCCAAGCAATTCTGTGAAAGTAACAACTTCCCAGTTATTTTAACTTTAATTACAGGATACCACACCATCACAGCATTTCTGAATACAATGTTGTTTCAGGGCAAGATGAAAAAATACAGAGCTGATATTGTTTTATCAGGTCTATTTTATTTTTCTCCCTTTTTAGCCATTGTAGGCAGTCAGCCAGGTTACTGGATACATTGCAATGCCAAATCCACAATACGGAGCCCACAGCTAAGAATTAAAATGTAATGTAACTTAGGACATAAATCTAGCTGCCTCACAATCAATGGTTTTTAAAGATTTAAAAGATTTTTAAAATTCTATATTAACATAAGGAAAAAAAAGGTGGTACTCCTATAAATTTTGAAGGGCTAATGAAGTCAGGTCTGGCAGCTGAGAACTAGAGTTACTTCATGAGTAAGGACTACCTGGTAGTATGTTTTAAGTATGTGAACTGCAAATCTTTGGTTTTTATTTTCACACCTGTGAGATTATCTCATTAAAAAAGAAAGAGGGAGCAACCAAGTGCCAGACATAACTACATTGCTCTGTTTTCACTGGTTTCAGCAGGCAAGCTCACACAGAAACCATTTGGTTCAAAATGCTCATAATATTCATTTAGAAGTTCAGCAGAACATGTAAAGCACCCTTTCGCTGTGGACTAAATGCAGAGACAAATGTGATTATTTCACCATAAGATGTCATTTCTCGATAAATAAAACATGTAAAAGAAAACCTAGAGAAATACGAAGACTATCAGAGGAGAGAGTCTGACAGCACATGGGCTCTTTCCTGCTGTAACCCCCTTACAAACCATAACCATCAAAAGGCTACATGAGTAGCACCCTGCCTGGGAGCCACCTCCCCACCTACAGGAGCAGTGCCTGTGAAACAAGACCAGGACACCTACGGGGCCTGTTCCGCACACATGGTGTGATCCGAACAGCACAGCTGGTGCGCTGGAAGGAAAGAGGAGCATGGGCAAAATCACTCTGGGTCCTCTCTCAAGTGTAACTGGGAGCCTGTTTGTATGGGTGCTGCTTTCTGATGGCTCAAAATACCCTAAACTTTTATATAGCAGCCGTAAGTAACAACCCATCTTCCAGTCAATGGAGAGTCCTGAGAAATCAGACAGCGATGCTTCACCCTGCAGCCATGCTATATCAAGTGTGAGACAATCAGACAAAGCATAGGCAACATTTACCCTAAAATGAAAACAAATGCTCCAGAAGCACATATTCACAACACACCTTTTTATCGGCATTTCTGCTACGGTCAGTTTTTCCAGCTATAAAAGGTACAGACTCACTTATTTGACTCATAAAACAACATTAAGTATTTCAGATTAGCATTTGTCACAATAAGGTACACATCTGTCATTCCAAGCAGAGAACTCATGGCCACGTCTACGCTAAAAGCTCAGTTTACCGTTGAAATAATTCTCGGTTCCGACGTATAGGGACACAGAAAGGAAGCCTGTGGAAAAGCACCGTGCAAATCTAGTCACCTGCTGCATGAGCTGCAGGTACGCTGCATCCCAGCGCAAGGCTACATAAGAGCGTTCACCGCCAAGAAAGGATAACTGTGCTGTGGGACAGAAAGCGGGGGAATTACTGTGATGGCTGAACTCACAGGCAAGGCTAATCGTGCCTTGAGACGGGGTGGAACAGTCTTAGCAAAGCACAGCGGTTACACGCATGCAAGGAAAGACTCGGAGAAGAAAGTTACATAAACAAGGAAACACTCCGCAACTGTTAGCCCGAAAATGGATTTGGCAGCCTGGGCAACAACCCCTTCTATTAGACGCATTCTAGCAATTTTAAGCGAAGGTTTAAAACTCCAGCCTTTGCCACAGCTCCCGCCAACAGCCCCCCATTTGCCCGCCGCGGAGGGTCACGGCTCTAACTCCTGCTGCGTCGCCGCTCGCCTTCGAAGCCGCCGACAGCGGCTGCTGCCGGGTGCGCTCCCTCGGCCGCCACCGGCCCTCCCGGGACAGGCTTCCCCGGCACACCGACCGCCGCTGGGCCCCCCCGCCGCCGCTGAAGGGGCGCGGACTCGATGACCTGCGCTCGGGGCAGCCCCGGCTGGCAGCGCCGTGAAATAAACTTCTCCCCCACCCGGGGCTCTGTGCAGGGACGTCCCCGCTGCTCGCCGGCCCCGGCTCTGCCTTACCTGGCTGTCCCGGCCGCCGCCGCGGAAGGAGCCCCGGCGCCGAGGGAGGCGGAGGGAGGGAGGGAGGAAGGCACCGGACTGCCCCGCTCCGGCCCGGGAAGGCGGTGGCACCTCCTCCGCCTCGTCCCGCCGCCCCGCCGAGCGCGGCTGCCCCCGGGACAGCGGCGGAGGAAGCGGCGGGGGCGGCCCCTGCGCCGCAGCCCGCTCCCCGCC
>JAVJGG010000054.1:18864650-18883690 GCA_035590195.1 Aviceda cuculoides | reverse complement strand
TCCCCGCCCCGGTGGGAGGGGGTGGGGGGGAGCGGCGCTGTCCCGGGCGCCCTCTGCGCTCGGGGAAGGTGCGGGATGGCGAGAAGCTGAAGTGGAGAAGGTGGCCCGCATCAGACAGACCCGGCAGGAGCCGCCCGCGCCGGTGAAGTAAAAGAAAAAGGCAAATTGTACAACTCGGAGAAGGGTGAGAGCTCTCCCCCAAAATCGAGGTGCGCCCGTGCGCTTGGCACCAGCTGGCTTTAAAACGTGTGTAAGCCGTGCTTTGGCGGAGGTGTTTGTCGTTCCCGAAAGGCGGCGAAGAGCCGGCGCTCACAGGGCTGCGGGGAAGCGGCGGGCAGAGCGCTTCTCCGTCGCGAGTGGGCTGCGCACCCTGAGCCTGCTCCTGTGTAATGCCCATCACGGGTCTGCTCTTGCCCAGGCGGCCCCCGGGGTCCTTAACCATGTGTAACGGTCGCGTCCAGCCACCCCGAAGCTCAGACCCTCACGCTCGTCTACAGCCAGAATAGCTGAAGGTGGCTTTTTGCGCCCATCGGGAGTCTGTGTTGAGCTTCAGACTTCAGGGTCTGTAGTGAGATGTCACACAGGCTCTCTTCTTTACCTCCTTCTTTTAGCCCAACTTTACCTATCGAAGCTGCCAGTCTGCAAAACCTCAGTGAGAGAAAAAGAGCTAGTAAAGTTCAGTTGAGATACATCTCTCATGTTTCTAAGCATCAGTCTAGAGGAAAGCAAGCAGGGTCTATGCTGCTTACAAGCAAATTGTTTTGTTGTGACTAGTGCATAATAGCTGGATCAACACAGATGTCCTTCTGTTCAGCTTGGAGGAAATTACTTAGAGTCTTTGTTTTCACTTGGGGGATTTCCTCCAAATTATGCTTTTGGCACTGTGGCCATGTCTCCTGAGCCGGTTACACTCCTGCTGAGCCCAGGGAGTCACAGGGCTGCACCCCTCGTGCATGGGGCATCTCTAGTACAAACGTGTGGGCAGCCTCTGTGCAGCCACTTCAGGGTGACCCATCCCACCAGCCTGCTCTCACCACCCACCCTCCACTCCATCCCCACACATTTGTAACAGCATGCACACGCGTGCCCATGCAGACCTCCTCACCCACTGTCACTGATGTGGTCAGTTTTGCAAAGCAGGCAACTTTTGCTTCATTTTTCAAGCAAGAGCAGCTACAGCTTTCCGTACCCTGTCCTCTGCTGCTGTGGCTGAACAGTTGCTTAAGGAGGGACTTGGAATAGCTTTACCCCATGAGGAACCATTTCTGAGCCCCAGAAAGAAGTGTCATGTAGCAGAGAGTGGTTATACTACGATGTGACTTGACCAGCAGTAACTACGTTACTCCTTGGACTTCACCCCAGAGCTGCAGCAGCAGCAAAGGGACAGCAGAGCACATCTCCGAGGTCCAAAGCAAGTGGATAGTGCCATGCTGAAGGTGTCCTTCCTACAGCTGCTGACCAGGAGTTAACCACTTTGATGTTGGTCAGTCAACCAACAGAGCATTTATGGGGGAAGCATGGACCACAAAGTTTTTTGGAAATTTTATGAAGCTTGCCAGTTCTCAGTCCTAAAAATGCTCTCTCTTCCCCCTCCCCCCTTCTTCTACTGCAAAGGCAGATAAAGTCATCAACAGGACAGTGGGATCAAAGCAACTACAAGATGACATTGCTTCCGAGGACAGGGATATGCCTCTGAGGGACCGAAGAGGGTTGGTCACTGCCTGAGGGCTGGGCTCTGACTATCTGTGCTTGCCTTGAGTTATAACTGCTCTGGGCTGGATGGCAGCTGTGAGAGCAAGGAACAGAGCTCTGCAAAGGCTGGGTGGCGAAGGACGAGGATGTGCTTAGCAGCCTTTGGGAAACTCCCTCTTAAATGCACGCTGAGCACATGCATTGAGGAAAGGCTCAAACGCTCTCAAAAGCTTTGAGAAAACTTTGGAAAAACTTGGGGAAAGCTTTCAAAAAACCTTGGGAAAAAAACGTTGCCCATTGTTCTGTGTGGCTTCTCATGGCTCAGTGAGCAGGGCAGCGCCGTACATTTGGATTTCTGCTGCACAGTTTTGGTTTCTCATGGCCTGTATGCCTTCACTCTTGTTAAACAGGGCAAGTGGTGTGATTTCAGTTTGAGAGACATGTCAATCCTTGCATGGTGCCAGGGTTTGCAAAATTACTAGGGGAAGGAGTTTTCATTTTCCAAGGAGGGTTTTGTTTTCCTTCTGTACTTCATAAATGTCTAAAAGTGCCCATCACCAGGGCTACTAGTATGTCCTGATCTAGTGTATTTAAAGAGCAAAAGTACATTTTCAAATATTAAGCTTCTTTTATACATCTGTATAAATTTTCCAGCCAGGAGGGGACTGAGCTTTCCATTCGGGGGAATGTTTTGTCTTCAGGATTAAAAAAGAATCCACTTTGCAGAAAAAGCATCAAGTTGGAACCAGAAATTATTTTATTGCCCTAAAATTTCACATGAAGAGACATTATGCAAATGTGGGGAATGCAAAAAGGAAGGGACATTTCAGGGCTTTGGTTCTATTTCCAGAAGAGCTCGGTGTTACTTGCTGTTTCCACCTTTTCTTTCCTTCCTCTTAGAAGTTCAGGACCCCTGTGGACTGGGGTGGTGTAGCGTCAATCCCACCTCTTGGCTGCAGGGATCGGAGCACTTGTTGTCTGAACCTTTTCTTTCATGAGCCCCCAGGGACTCAGTAAACTGAAATGCCATAGTGATCTTGCTCCATTTTCGATTAAAGGCACTTGGCTCCCAGAGCCATTGATTTTGCTCTACTGCAAAGGAAGGAACAGCGGTGAAGGGTTCTTGTGGCAAACCGCCCCTCTCTAGGAGGAAGTCTCCATTTCAGGAAAGACTGAGGCTTATGAAATTTCAGGCCCACATGTGGTGTAAAGTACCAAAGAGAAAAGAAAAATATGAGTTGGACAGCAACATTGATAGACCATCTTTTCCAGCAGTTACTCGCTTATTTATGCTTCATCATCTCATGGTCCATGTCCATTCTCTCTTTGGAGCCAGTGTTGCTCTTTTAGCTGAGCTTTTGAGTCCAAAATCCCCTTCTCTGCAATCTTTCTGGTCAGAGAGAAGCATCTCTACCAGTCCCATGGTCACAGAGAGGCTCTTCCTCTTTTTCCTTTTCGTGCCTGTCAAACCCTCTTCACCCTACTCAGCCCTTCTTCATTTCTGAGAGGCTTCTGTGAATTCAGTTGCAGATCATTTCCTCTGTTTATTTCTCTTCCCTCACTTGCTGTGGACAGAAATGACAAACAAGTTTTTCTCACTCTCAGGAGGGAACCTTGTGAATGAGAGAAAAATTACAGTCATTCTTCATTGTCTGGTTTCCATATCAGCAAATGTGCTGCTTTTCCTTTCTCCAGACCTTTTTCCCAGTTTTGAGAGATTTGGGGGATAATTCCATTGCACCACTGAAAGTAACTCTAAACATTGGAGTGTAATACAGACCTACCATAAAATATTATTTCTTACAGTTGATATTGTTGTCTTGAAGGTGGATGGAGGGACCAGCAAATAGCTGAAAACCACAGGAACAGTGTTTGAATAAGGCTTGGTTAGAAGAGAAACCAGGAGGCAGGGGACCCATGGGCTCTCTGTCTGGCAGACCAACTTGCAAGGTAGGCTATGGACTGCTGGCAGACACTTTGAGCATGTTTTGGGGAGATTTTAACTGGGGGCTGGGGAGAAGAATTCAGTCAGGTACCTCTCCATGCTGTGTTTTTTTGGTCCCACCACTTTTGTTGACAGTAGACACAGCAGTCACATTCACAATGATGTGTGGATCAATACCATAATACTCTACCAAAGTCCTGCCCAACTGACAGAGGTCCATGTTTGTCACTTTCTTCCCTGTGAGGCAGCTGCTAAATCCTCAGTTTTAAAGTGGTGCTATAGTATGCCTTTTAAACTAACAAAGTTCTAACTCAAAGTTTAAACAAAAATATCTGCGCTTTGACATCTGGGCTCCAAAGTTTCTCGAATTTTTAGGTATCCTCAAAAAGTGGAGGGGCCCAAGATCTCAGCATGACCCCAGTAGCTCACATGACCAGAAGGCCTAATGTCACAACAGACAAAAGGTTAGGTATGATGACTTTCAAAGAGTGCAGCTACAAATCAGATCATATGCAAAGAATCAAAGAAGACTTGGGCCATCCCATTATCAGAGAGCAAAGAGCAATTGTGGATAGACAGGTAAACACCCCAGCACTCCAGGCATGGATGCGAGCAGCATAAGAAGGTATTTGGAGGAGCACCAAATGAAGTTTGTACAGAGACATCATAACCAATGCAAATATTATGCAAAGGAACTTATTGCAAAGGGTTTTTAAGGTACCAGATAAAAATGAACAGGTCAGAATAATTCACCAGTTGCTTAATGGTGAGAAATGCATCTTGCAGATGCAGATCTACAAGATGTACAGTAAAAATTTTGCCCAGTATGGTACAAAGACTATGACTTAAACCTACCATTTATGCCTACCATTAGAAGAGAGGAAAGGGCTTTTAAGATTTTGGGGGAAATGAGAAATAAGAGAGATTGCGCACCTTAAATTGTTGCTACCTCCTGGTCGGTAGTCACATGGAATAGCTGGGTAAAATAAATACTAAAAGATTACTAGAAAGGGAAGGAGGAGAATAAATATATGAATAGACCTTGACAGAGAAGCTAACTTTCGTAGCTAGTAATACTTAACTAGTTTACAGCTAACTCAGATATATTTAAAGAAGCTGTTTTAATCTTACCTAACTTCATATGTTTAATATGAATGTCTGTACATGAGATTATCATTTAGACTCCTTCCAAAGAGAGAATTCAGCACTTCTAGAGCCCAGTTCATCTGACCTGTTTATTGGAGGATGAGATGAATTGTCCATGGACAGGTCTCTCCTTCTCACGGCTAATCATTAAAAGCATGACAGCTAGATCAGGTATTTAGTACATCTTCATTGTTAACTTTTGAAGCTAGAGAAGATGAATTTCGTTTTAACATGCCTTCCAGGTCAAGCATACCCATAGAGTTCCTTACTGCAGCCCATTGTAGTGGTATCTTCTACAGCTTTCTAGTGGGAAACCAGTAACACAGTTCCCCCAGCATTTCCACACTGTCTCAAGCCAAGATTCTCAAATAGTGACTAGCACTTGACACCTAAAACCAAGATGTAAGTAGGTCCTAGGATGAGGAGTTGTAACTCTGGGTAGTCTTATGTGAGTCTCTAAGTGAGACAATTGCTTAAGCTCTGAAGCATAAGTTTTAATTTCCTTGCAGAATATTTGTAGTTTCATTTTGGCTGTTAAAACTCTGGATAGTCTTGTTATCCATGTAACAACCTTGCTTTTTAATCTTGCTAAACTTGCTGATGCCCATGGCAATGTATTCCACAGTCTAATTGTGCATTCTAGCAACACTATTTCCCTTCCAGCCTTATATGTCATTTTGTTTCTGTTTGATCCTATCTGTGAAACAGAGATAAAGATTTTGTTCTTCTTTTTCTACCTAGCTAAGTTAGGGGGGAAAATATAAAGGGTGAGTGAATCCACCCACAATGTCTATTGAGGGAACAATAAACCCACAGTTTCAACTACGTCGGGTGACGGACCACATGCTCTCCACCAGCCTGTCCTAATGGGAAGTGTTTCAGGACAGGGGGTGGAGGGGGCTCCTTGGGATCCAGAAGCCATGGGGGATCCCCAGGGGTACAGCAGGGTAGGGCCTCTCAGCCAGGCCCTGTCCCACCACCCCAGCCAGGGAGCAGGGCAGGCTGGGGGGGCAGCCAGGTTCAACCAGAGTCCAAATCAACAGGCAAGGTAGTGACGATGAGACAGATCCAAGGTCAAGATGGGAAGTCACTCCACAGGTCAAGGACAGGTCCAGTGACTGCCAGGCAGCTCCATGGTGATGGGGCAGACCCTAGGTCAAGCCAACGTCAGCCCACAAGTCAGGTCCCATGGCCGGGCATGGCAGGGCTTTGGGAGCTAGAGACCAGCACTCCTGCAGTGTTGGGGACTGGCAGCCTGTGGGGGCTGAAATGGGGTCCTGGGCCATCAGCAAGGTGGTGGAAGGCCCTGCGAAGGTGGTCAGGGCCATTACAGCCTAGTGGTGCCTGACAAAGAAGAGGAAAATAGTCTATGGCCTCCCAAATCCCTTCTCTCCTTTCTCCCAGGAAATCCATACATGCTGGAGTTTCAAAGTCAGAAATACCAAAATGAAGACCATCTCTGTAATTTTACTTCAGAACCCTTGTGTGCGTGCATTCTGGTGCAATATTTCACTACTCAATCACATTGTTTCTTCTGCTTCTTTCCCCACTCATTTTCTTCCTTATTCAGGACAGATAACTTTTATGAAATGATCGATTCTTCAGTCTTTTTCCTTAGATATCTCACAGGCATCCCTACATTTTCTTTTTCTGTGCATTTTTTGAAGCTTACTCTGAGGAAACATTTGAAATATTCATGGGATTTCTGTGGCAACCTTCACTACAAATGAGTGGAATGGATCATCTCCACCCTTTTAGAGAGCAGGGATAAAGGGAGTGCAATAAAGGTCTGCAAAATCGTGAATGGGATGGAAAGGATAAACAGGAATCTGCTACTTACTGTCTCCTCTGATTCAAGAGCCAGAGGTTCTCCACTGAAGCCAGTAAGAGCTAGATTGAAATCAAACAAAAGGAGATGGTTCACCATGCAGCAGCCAGAAGATGTGTCGAACTTTTTGCTTTTCAAATGATGTTATAGATGAAGCAGGTCAGATGGGTTTCAGGAGAGACACTTGGAAGAGGGATCTATTGAGAATCACTAGACGGAAGCACCATGACAGATCCAGAAAGCCTTCTGAGACAGAGCCTTGAGGAATACTTGTATGAAGGTGTCATAAAGGCTTGCCCTGTTCTTTTTTGTCTGGTCATCCATCTGTGATCACCGTAGAAGGCAGGATGCTGGGCTGGATGGATCCTACCCTTCACAGATACAAATAAATGTATTTTTACAACATTTTATAACCTGTGAGTTATTGCAGCAACATTTATTGCCTGTCCTACAAGCCACCACAGTAACTCAACAAGGTCATCCTGGCACTTTCCCCACTACCAACTAATATGTATCTTGCACAGCCCATGACCTATTTCTCAGTCTCCCACAAAGAGCAATCAACCTTCTTTCTTCCCCTAAAGCCTTTACTGCTGCAATAGGTTGAGATTCATGAAAAGTAAGGAGTGAGATAGAGGCAGCTGGATCTTCCACTGAGGTCCTACTCAGCTATGACATTTAAGAGGCACTGCATGTCTTTGAGGGAACAAATTTCCTATACAAGGAGGGATGTATTTACCAGTGCCAGCTACAAAACTCATGCCTGCTGTGTTTCAGTGAGTCCATGCGTACATCTACAGTGTAGCTCTGCTTTGGGATATATGATTCCCAGCCTGGTGCAGAAGTGAAAACTGGAAACGCAACAGGCACTGTAATTTTTGGTTGGCAAGTCTCATTTCCATGATCATCAAAAAGATCTGCAAGGACATGTCATCTGACCTACTCTTTGAGAGGACAGGTTATTCCAATACTGGGTTAGGTTGTAACCACAATTGTTTAATCCCATCTTACTCTGAGGATCCAGTGGTCATGAAGTGATCTGGACAAATATGCTAGACATCTGCATAATGGCTGTGTTTAGGAAATCTCCTGCTTACCTCTGAGGACAAGCAAACTGCTTTCTGCTACTGAATGGTGCTTTTATGTACTTTTAGCTACTTTACTCCTGAAGCAATTCAAACAACTGAACATTCCCTATCCCCCTGCTTCCTCTTTTCAGACAGTGTATTTCCTCTACTGCTGTAGCAACAGGCAGTTTTCTGGCCACAGTGGCTAGACCACAAAGGCGTTCCCTGCCCTGTTTATTAAAGAAAGAGACATCCTTATCCAGAAAAACAAACAAACAAACAAACAACCTTCTTTTCTGAATTCATTACCAACAGGTTATAGTAAAGAGAAAAGTTGCTTTCAACTTCAGGTCTGGCTGTCCTTCTTCCACTGACTCAAAAACCAGGTTCGCCAGCACATTATGGGCTAGACAGCAGTGATGGTGGGCTACATGCTGGATTGGACTTCTCTGCATGAAAGCCCTGTGAGCTCTTTCTTCTGAGAACAGACCACACTTAAAATACACAAGTACCTATTGTCATCAGAATTTTTCTACACTGTAAAATGCAAGCATGTGAATTCATAGAAGATTGTCGGCTGGAGGAAGCCCCAAAAGTAAGGCCTCACTTAACTGCCCTCTGGGGACACACCCTACTAGAAGACCGAAAAAAGAGAAACTACTACTAAGTCTCACCAACCCTTATTACTGGGGCAAGAACATGGTAATTGGGGAATCATGAGATATGCATCCTTTCTTTGCTGTGGCCAGATCAGGTTAAACATCAGTCTGTCCCAAGCCAAAGAAGGACAGGCTCCCCTGTCACTACCGTTGGTTTCCTCCAAGTCCTTTTGAATCCTTGCAGATTAGGGTCTCTCTGTTTTATGATATGTGACAGATAACTTGGAAAAAAAGACAATGTAAACTTAGGGCATGTTCTAGGACAAATTTTAAGGGAACTGAGAAACAAAGAGCATTCCTGTAGCACTAACGTGCATCCATAGCAGAACAGTAAATAAATATGTGGGCTATTAGCCCAGTTCAAGGAATACTTACACATTTTCTAGTTAACTATTGTCTATTTTCACAGTCTATAGCCAAACAACAGAACCACAAAAGGTAGAAACAGAAGAAGAAGAAATCCTGTCTCCTTCAGCCATCCTTGGAGAGCCTCCAATGGCCTCATGCTTAGCAGCTTTTACCTCCTTTCTAACTTCCACCCCACTGTTGCCAGCTCAATGCCAGCCACCGGGGTTCCGTTTCACTGGTGTATTCTGGCTGTACCACACTTTTGAAGAGGCATGCACTATGTGAAGAAGCAAAAGCATCATAGCAATAGGCTGGGACATTGGTGCATGGTGCTATAGCCCATGTGATATGTCTGGTAGCATCTGTCTGCTGTTGCAAACAAACACCACCCCAAGGAAAAATGGTCCTAAATACAGATCTTCCAACATGCTTGAGAGGATGCCAATAAGGTATCGACTGCAAACATACAGGCAGAATCTCTCTTAAGTTATTCTAGAGGGCAAGGACCTGAACCCATAGACTACCACAGAAGGTGCTTTTACAGGATACTGTAGTCACAACATGCCAAAATACCAAGGAGTTTTGAAAGCACACTGGGAAAGCATACAGGGAACCTGGGGTTTTGGTCAGTGCTTAGGATATTGTAGCATTTCTAGTTATAAAAATTGCCCAGTGTAGTGTGGGACATCTCTATGTGAGAGCTGTGGTTATAATCTAGACTTCTGGAACAGCAATTATCTGTATTCATCACTTATTCCTTTCTTTTCCTGACATTTCCTGCTGCCTTCTTTGATTACCATCTTCTCTGAGGAGCTCCCTCTAAAAACATTTCTTTCTGGACTAGGCAGCCAGCAGCTGTGAGCGGGAGGTCCCGGCTGCCTCTGCCAGGATGCTGGCAAGGGGGAGTGGCACTGGCCATGACCTGCCACCATGATAACCCTCACTGATCCAGCTGGGATTAACATTCCTGTGGATTCCAGATGTTTTTTAGCATGATGACTTTTTATCCTTTTAGCATTGTCAGCTGATGCCAGATTTTCCTTTGCCATGCAGAGTCATGCCATCTGAGATTTTGGGATTTTTATATCCACAGTCTAGGCAGGTGTGATAAAGCAATGAATGCTAACTCCATGTAGGAAAAAGAAACTGGGGAGATACTTTATCAAACATTTAGGTGATAATTATGTATTAGGAGTAAAATTTACAAGACTCTGTAAGGAACATTAATACAGTTATCAATTTAAGAAATAAAAGGTAAAAGAAGTGTATACCAGGCTCAATTAGTCTTCAAAGACACGTGCATGCACCTCTTTAAAGCTACTGGATCCCTACATTTGCAAAAGGCTTTGTTAAACTTCTTCAGTAAGTGTGAACCTGCTTGACTATGATTAGCGTAATCACATAACCACACGCACTTGCAGAATCTTTCTTTTCCCTTTCTGTCTGTTACTGTATAACACTGCAGTGCAACTTGCCATAACCCAGGGAGTTAGTTATTAAAAACTACCTACTTTCAATACAGTGCAGCCTGATGTGAGTGGTGGCTTGGTGTGCTAATGTAATAAAATGACAGGAAGTAACGTGTATATATAACATGGAAGAAAACGCAGAGTCTTCATTTATTTGCACATTCTACCTCACATACAGGGTCAGCACAGTAGCGCCGGGGAGCACATGGAAGTTCCCTGCTAGTACAGATACAAAGAATAGCTACCTAAAAAGGCAAGCGTGCAGACTAGGGTGTTGGGTTGCTCAGCTCTGGTGGTTTTCAGCTTGTGATCCCTGGGCCTCTAGATAGACACTTCTCAGAGGACCCGCAGGAGGTAACCAAGAAGGGCCCCACTCCATTCGAGGAGGATCCTCTCTCTAAGGATCCTTAGCTCTGGACACCACCGCCCTGCCAGCTTAAGAGTGGCGTGGAAGCAGTGTGGACTATCTGCAGCATGCAGCTACCAGGAGCCCCGAGCAAAAATTGTGGCTAGGTGACACCGCAGGGCAGGCTCAGACACTGTGTGACAGCACCGTCTGTGGTTTGCAAGCCACATGCGCGGCTGCTAAGGAAACGGCGTAAGCCTGCTTGAAGAGGCAACTCTTAGGATACAAAAGCAAGTTTTAGCCTTCAGATACAGGTGGCAGGGCAAAATTTAATCAACGGGTATGGGTGCTACAGTGAACAGATTCTGAGCTCAGCAAAACTGTAATTTCACAGCTGACTTTAGTGGAGTTACACCACATTTATAGCTGAAACACTGAAAGGCGATTTTGCGCCAGGATGTGGCCTGTTCAGCTAGAATATACTATTGAAAAGTGAGTGATCAATGTGTAACTTCGGCTTGTACATAAAGTCTCATGTAAGACTCTGCGTAGGCTTAGAACACAAAGCAAAAGTGTAAATACAACTTTTCTCCCTCGTGAGACAAGAATATTGCTCCATTTACGAGAGGTTTTTATCATTGTGTTACATAACCATATTACACTGATTTCATTAGAAATAGCTGAACCACTTCGATTGGAAGGCTATCACACCAAGACTCTAATCCCCAAGAGAAGTTCAGATTCTGGTTGTGGTGACATTATTGTAGATACAGTCCTAGTGAAATTGTTCTGAATTTACACATCAGTCAGGCTATGGCTTTGCTTATGGAGCTTTAGTGTATTAGGGATTCCCTAACACGATTGCAAACTGGAGAATAAAATATATCATGCATCTACTTGACTTTGTATGCCCACTTCAACAAATGCAGTCAGTAGTATGACAGCAGTCTTCAGTCCAAGCATTTTGCCACATGACCTTAATTTATGCCCTTATCAGGCTGGCACCCCAGTAATGACAATTCAGAGTAAATCCACTGTAATAATTACCTACCTGAATTTATTCTACAGTGAACTTGACATCCTGCACTCACCCTAAAAACCATTTTTCCAATCTTCATTGACATCCATTAATGTTATATATTTTCAAAAGAGTTGCAGCAGATAGTAGTTGTTTTGTTATTAAAGAATTAGTAACTTCATTACAAGTTTTTATTTAACTGATGTTCACTTTTCGAGTAATATTTACCAGTTAAAGAAAGTAGGGACAGAAAATATAACACACACTTTTTTGTCTAATTCAACCTGCATGAATTCCATTGCTGTGAGCAAATCTAAGTGGAGATGAATGTTGCACCCTTTACAATGACATGTCCACAGCTTTGGTCTTGCTGAAAACAGTTCTACGTCTTCATTGTTCCTGAAAGCTCTTAAAATTGAGGCATAGGGGCAGTTAGGGAGCCTCAAGTGATGTAAAGAGAGCATTTCCACTTCATACTTCATTCCTGCTTTCTTGCAACCTCCTTTCATTTGAGATTAAGCCTGATCTTGTTCTGTTTGAAATCCAGCTTTCTAACAGTTTTTTGGACTCAACATGGTCTGCAAATATGGTGGTTATTAGATGTATGTGTACACATAGGTGCATGTATAGACACAGAGATACACACACACACACGTGTGTGCATACACACAATTTGTAATACAACTATTGAAAGACAAGTTAAAACAATGCAATTTGATTCATCAGTTTGAACTGCAGAAATATGACAATATGAGCAACAGACAATAATCCTACTCTTGCCAAAGTAGTATCCCCCTATGCTTCATTGGATTCTGTCATAAATCCAGTATCTTCAGAGAACTATTTAGCTATCACTGCTTAGATGCTTAACTCTTAGGAAAAGTTAATTGTGATGAGCATTAAAAGCATTTTTTTTAAATAATAATAAAATTCTCTGGAGAAACTCTAATGTTTTTCTCAAACTTTTCTTGCCAAAATGCTTATGAGAAAGGAAGAAGACTGTAAGTCCCTTGCCTTCACGTGTTTCTTTGTTCTAATACACAGGCATGTCACTGGTAAGAGATGCCTGTGCCATGACTGCAAGTGGGCTGACCCATTACTATCTAGCCTCACATTTGGCTTGTAAACAATAGTAGGAACTGAGCCCATAGAAAATATCTCACTCTCGCCAGCCTGCCACATTGTTTGAGCTGGGAAATCGAGACAAACTGCTACATTCGTGGTTAAAAATAAGAGGCCTTTGAATTTTCTCTCTACTCTGAACTTTCCACCAAGGGTTGACTTTTGTCATTTTGGCACATCTTTTGAGATCTGAATATAGCTTAGCTTTTATGTAGGGCTTTCTGTACTTTAAGAATTGTGCAGCACTGGAACAGGCTCAGACCTGTTAACAAAGGAAGTGCAAAATGTGTCTTAACTGCACCAGACACCAGCATCCCACCATGCTCTAATGTGGGGGCCCAGTTGTGATGGGGGCAAGACAGTGTTATCGCAGGTGCCTCAGTCCAAGGCAGCTTTCTTCTCCTGGAGGAAGCTTAATCTTGGTTCATATTTAGCTCTAGAGCACCACTGACTGCAGCCACACCTGGGCTGAGTCTGTCCCATCTATTCTTTTGATTTTGCACCCTCCACAAATCCCCCAACCGAGTGACTCGGCCTTTCCACCAAGCAACAAAGGCATTTAGAAGGTCACAGCTCACTGGCACGCTCCAAAGATTCTTACAAGCTGCAAATGATAAAATCAGTTAAATTGCGTGTGTACAAAGTACAATACCACAAGGGTCCAGGGGTATTCACAGAGGATTCATACAGAAGGTAACTTCTAATAAAATGCATATGTTGTGTTGAGCTTGTTATGGTCAAGCCCTCAATAAAGGGATTTTTCGTGATGGTAACTACATGTTCAGATATTATTTCTTTATTTTAATTTTGGTAGAGAAATGTAATTGTTTAAAAGGATTATAAATTTGATATTCTACCTGGCAACAAGGTAGAATACTTCTATTGCTGTGTTACTTACCATGTTAATGCTACCATGCATTACTTACCATGCTAACCTCAGTTTAGCATTTTGACTGAAGTCAAATACATATATATATATATTAAAATATGTGTATTAAAAAATATATGTAAAAAGATATATGCCAGTGGACACTTGCAACATGTTATATGTACTGGCACACTCATAATTATCACACGCACTAACAAAAAAACAACACCGGATCTGTAAGTTTACAGCTTATCTGAATTACAAAAGGACCTGAGGGGCCCTGATGCTGCAAGATTTTAATTCCCACTGATTTAATAGGGAGTAAATTTTGGTTATAGTATATTTATTTTTAATTTTTATGCACTGTTGTATTTACACTATAGTGAGTTAAATTTGGTTTATAAAATGCAGCAATATCTTTCCTTCGGTTAAGCTTGTATGAGTTGCCTTTTGAACTTGAATGAGAGGTTCCGTTATACATCACTCTTTTCTCATGGTTCAGGTTTTCCTCTGAAACCTGAAAACCTGATGGGACCAATCTTGTTTTTAAAGTTAAGTATGTGCACCATCGTATTGCTTGTTAATGTATTGCTTGTATTGGGAATGTTCAGACTGTGTAGAACTGCAACTAGAATGTGGAGGAAGCTGGAAAACACGGGACTCAGAACTCAAACCCTTCCCACCTCTATTATCATGGCAACCCCACAAGCACAGGCCATGAACAAGGGTAGCAAACTCTAGATGGAAGACAGCTGTTTGCCTTCACTACCCTCAATAATGAACAATTCTAAATTATCTTGGTGGTGACGAGTCTATTATCAGTTTAGATTCAGTGGCAGCTAGTTTATACTCATTTGTTCTCAGGGTAATATCTTTTGACTTGCATAGTTCTTCCTCCACAGTGTTTACCCTTGTTACCCTCTGAAACCACATCTGGTTGAGCAAAACAAGACACTTTCTGGCCTATACTGAAGGTGTCAGTATTTCCTTGGCTATTTTAAGGTCATCTTTCCTGAACTTCTCCCAATATGTATTAATCTTTCTTCACTGTGACAAAGCTGTTCAGAGTACTCTGCATAAGGTCTCATCTTACATGGTTGCATAAATATTTCCCTTTAACTTACTTGAAATACACACCTATAGATCTTTAGATGTGTTTTCATTTTTCATGATGACATCACAGTAGTGGTCTTAAGACATCCTGTGATGGACAATTGACTCAACCAGCCAGACCTTTCTCTTCATCTTTTTTCAGCAGCTGATGGACCTGTACTTACTGAAGAAATCCTTCCTAGTCTCTAAGTCCCTTGCCTTTGTTGCATTAGACTTCTGTTTATTGAGCCCTTGCTTTACCGCAGTTCGGTCCTACTGTGCACGCCAGATACCTTCCTTCTGTCACCAGTGTATTTCATTAATCGTTTCTATTATTTGGACATGATCATTAACAGAAATGATAAATGCAGTCAATCCCTAATCCACAGTTACACAAGTCATCTCCCTGTAGCCTGAGTATTAACTGGTAAGTACAGCCATTGCTGTTGCTCTTCAGCTGGTTTATTCCCTCTGATTTTCCTACATCATCACACTGACTTCCAAATAACACCATGTCAGTCACTTTACTGAAATCTATATGGATTTGCTTTATTGCAATTCCATTCTCTAAAAACATTGCGTATTTTAGCAAAGAAAAATATCAAGTTAATTTGGCACAATCTATCTTTGGTAACTATTTCTCCCATTTTTATGTACTTTCATATCTCTATTTCTTTCACAAAATGTTGAGTCCGTGTAGGCAATTGAGATCATCCTAATAGACTTTTGTGGATCACTTTTCTTCTTAAAGATCACTACTTCATTTTTTATTTTTTTTTTAATCATATGGTATTGCCATCTGGTTTAGTAAATGCATTAAAACTCTTACCACTGGCTTTATTATCTCAGTTACTGGGCCTCCTTGAGAGCTGAGCTCTTCGCCCTTTGGTTTCACCTTACACATGACAATTTCTCTTTCCACATCTATTCTCATTAACATCCTTGGTTTTGCCTCTGCGTACTGCAGCATCACCATTACTGACACTGAGCTAAATACTCAGGTAGTTCAGGGCAGGACCTAGCTTATCTTTAGTTGCAACTACATCTATGTTTTATAAGGTACCCACTTCTTGTTTATTGTTTACATGGCCAAGATACCTTTTACAATTTGCTTGAATTTCTTTTGCCACCTCTACCTAAGCTTGACTTTTGACATTTTCACCCTTCTATATGCCTTCTGTCTAGCAAGACATTTTTTTCTTTTTCTGTTCCTTGTAGGCTCTCTCTTTACACATAATATTAAGGGTTTCTCAGTTAATTGTGATTGGAGTTATTTCCTGTAATTTTTACCTTTGGGATACATTTTTAAGATAATTTCTGGAGCACTGGGTTAAAGGAACTCCAGTTGCCTGCCACAGTTATCTGACTGAGATATTCTGGCTCAATATGTGCTCATACTTCAAATGAGCTGAGTAGCACCAATATTTTTAAATTAGTATTTCAGCTACTTAGATCCAGCAGAGTTTGGCTTCCCATTGAGTAGTACTGTTAGGTGTACTAGGAACAAACAAAGCACTTGGTAAACAGAAGTCCAATGATTGCTCCAACCAAAGATCTTAAAACCTAAAGGGGATAATTAAAGAAACAGAGGAAATACAAAGCAGGAGTATGACTAACGAAACAGACCATTTTATAATTTTCTTTTTTTCAATGTTTAATAGTCTTTAAAAATGTCTGTAAACTAAAGTAGAAACACAGGAAAATAAAAAAAATTATTCTTACTGTATACTTGGAGGATGATCTTGCTGTTGCAGTCAGTAAGTCATTACTGAAAAGAAAAAAATCCGTTATTCAGTCTGCTTGGTGAATGTTGTGATAATATGGGGAGGGAAGCAAATAATTCCATAGGAAAATAATAGAATAAATTTATCCTGCATTTTTTTACACCAAATTATTCATGAAGATCCACCTAGAAATGCGGGTGGGGGGTGTGACTCCCTGTATCAAGCCTACTGACTTGTAGCAAGTGACCTGCCGTTTCAGGGTCAGGGTATTTTCCTGTGATTTTGCTGAGAGTCACCACGAGAGGGCCATTTGCCTGCAACACTGCAACCCCTTCCAGGGGGTCTCCTGCCCACTCTCCCTGCACAGCCTGCTCTCATAACCCATTGTGGTTTCTAAACAATATTTTCCCAATTTGCCTCTCATTTACACACACTATCATATTCTTGCAGTGGGAAACCTAATGATGGCTCTTCTTGTGGACTTCAGCAAGAAGGTATGCACTTAATTAGGCACTGAGAAACATGCTCTGGGAAACAAATGAATTTGAATTTTTTTTTTATTTCCCTGCAGGGCCTTTCCTTTTGCTCTTCCTTGCTGACAGAGGCCGCAGTGGCTAACTCAGCTGCTCCCTGGAGCTAGGTAGTTTAGTGGAGCAGCTGGAGACCACAGAGTGAATGGCACTAGAAAAAGCAACAATGTAAGCAGGAATGTTTTTCTCAATCCTATGCATTATTTGGGGTTTTTTACCACTGTTGGGTAAAATCAGCCCTCATTTGATATATTAAAAAAAAAATTACCATACAACAATCCAGAAGAAAAAAAATCATGACACTGTGATAAATAATACTGATGTTGAAGCGAAGATCAGTAAGTGTTGGGACCAGTTGCACCCTAAGATCTACTTTATGGCATCCTCTGAATACAAGGAATTTCTTCCCCCGTGGAATGAGCAGGGGGTTCCTCTCCAAGTGCTCCCAAAATCTGGGCAGAGAATTGTCAGCGCAGAGGCCAGAGCACGCACGTACCCGTGCTACCTCTCCGCAGCGCAGGTACGGCAAGAGCTGTCCCACCAGAAACGCTCCCCACGCGTTTGTACCGTCTGTGGGACACCTCCTCCGGAGGGAGCCCCGAGCCGTGACCCAGCTCTGTCCACCTCAAATCCTCTGGAAGGGGCTGGCAAGAGCCCTGGGAACAACCTTCTCCCGCGGAAGGCTCAGCTCAAGTGTCCGAACCCGACTCAGGCACAACGCGGTGTCACTAGATGGCGACGGATACCTTCTTCTGTACTGGGCGAAAGCGCCGAATGCGGAAAGGAAAGGGAAAGGGAAAGGGAAAGGGAAAGGGAAGGAAAGGGAAAAGGGAAAAGGGAAAAGGGAAAAGGGAAAGGGGAAAGGGGAAAGGGGAAAAGGAAAGGAAAGGAAAGGAAAGGAAAGGAAAGGAAAGGAAAGGAAAGGAAAGGAAAGGAAAGGAAAGGAAAGGAAAGGGCAAAAGTTGAAGTTGCATTACACTGTAATTTTTAGTAATACAGCCATATGCTATTTCTTAAATAACATATTCTCATTTTCTCCCCAGGCTCAATTACAGAGGTAATAGCTCAGGCTTCTTTGGCAATTCTTTTGTTTTGTGTATAGTATTTCTGGTACTACATCCACCTTTAAAACTGGTCACACACCTTCCTCTCTTGGTTGTAAATCTTAATTATTTTTGTCAGTATTAGCATATTGTCTTCAGACAGAAGCACAGCCTTGTTAAACAGAAGTCATTAATGAATCAATTGAGCATAAACCTAATATAATTGCAAAATTTGGTCTATGCTACCTGTACACCCTCTGTCCCCCCTTCGGTTACAAATTTTCATGAAAATCTAACCAAAAAAATATTTGAAACTTATTAGCTTTTCCAGTATGTATGTAAATACAGCATTTCAAATTTCAAATATGTATGACATTTGCTCACTATTCAATTATTTTGCATTCTCAAGAAGATTTGGTGCTTTTTCCTGTTAAAAAAGTGCATAAGGAGAACTGTTTTAAGAACTTCTTGAGCGCAATGAAATCTTTTTCCTTCCAGCATTGGCTTGTTAATAAAGGCGTGTCAGGAGAGTTCTCAGTAACTTTAGAAACTTTTTTTGAATACTAGAACAGAAGATTGCTTTATATGGGTGGAGACATGTAAGGTTTCACTCAATGTTACCCAAGTGAATGAGCTCATTGCAGTCTGCAGATAAACATAAATCATGAATCTTCTTGACAACAGAAAATCCTTTCCTAGTGTTCTGAGTCACTTTGGTCTCACCACAGCATTTTAAGTATGTTGAGCTCAGCAGTTCTTTAATGAGCAATTAAGTTATTTCCAAGTGATTGATAAACATGAAATACTGGCAGCGAATGCCATGTCAAAACAGAATTTGCATTTGTTAATAAACTATATATGCAGATATACAAAAAATGCAAGGAGCAAAAGATCTTAAACCTGTGGAAGGTACTCAGATACCATGATGATGAACCTAGTGTGAATATTCAAATAGTACGTGGGGTGTCTGCAGTGATCCAGGCCCAGAAGGTGGTGATCAATAGTGCAAAGTCTAGTTGGAGGCCAGTGGCTAGTGCTCTACCCCAGGGGTCAACGCTGGGTCCAGTCCTGTTCAACTTCTTCATTAATGACCTGGATGATGGAGCAGAGGGCACCCTCACCAAGATTGCTGATAACACAAAA
>JAVJGG010000054.1:18807325-18859129 GCA_035590195.1 Aviceda cuculoides | reverse complement strand
GACGGCCGCTGCCTCAGCCCCAGGGCCGCCGCCCGGCGGCCGCCCCTTGAGGAGCCCGGCGGCGGCGCGGCCGGCGAGGAGGGCAACGGGCTCCTGGACGACGCTGCGCTGCTCAGGCCGGAGGAGCTGGAGCGGTTGGCCGGCTGCGAGGAGGACGAGACCGGCTGGTGAGGAAGGCGGCCGGGGTGGGGGTGCCCCTCTCCACCGGCGGCGGCAGGCGGGGAGGGCACCGTCCTGCCCTTACCCCGCCGTCCCCGGGAGGAAGGGGCCGTTTCCAGACGTGTGCCTGGTGGTGTCGGAGGTGGTCTCGGGGCTTTGTGTGGGGAGGCAGCCTCGCCCTCTGGGTCTGGATGAAGGGATTAGCTCTCCGAGATGCGCTGACGCCTGCGGGGGAAGGGTGTTAGGGTTTCTGCACATCACATCACACTTCCCTGGAGGCCTGCAGCTCTGTGCTTTTGTTCGGCCGCGGTGAGGGTGTTGCATCGGGTCACTTGGAGACCGGAGCAGGCTCCAGTTCTGCCGCAAAATCCGTTGTCAGTGTTTTCACGAGTTCAGAAAGTGTGGAGGCGTCACAAAACTTGGTGGAAAATTTCTGGGGTAGTGCAGAATTAGCCCACGGGTACTGTTAGACTACTTCAGGTGTGCATCAAGCATGTTTTAAGCCTTGATTTCTTTCAGCCAGGAAGGCAGCAAATGTAATATATTCCTTCATCTCATAAATGTGTTGTCCTTAGGTGTTTTCATTTACTGCTAATGATGTAGGACCACTGTTTACCTTAGGTGGTTCTTCTGTTTTTAAATGGACTGCTTACCCTGCTGCTCCAGCAGAAACACCTGCAGGTGGCTGTTCACCTTGTCTTTATTACACTGGGATGAGCTTCTACTGAGAATCGAGAAGGTTTGCTCCCTTAACATCATGCTGTTCCCCAGCTGTCGTTTTGAAGTTTCCTATGACACTAGTTGGGGCGCAGTGTTAGAGCTGCAGGAGAAATAGTGGGGAGGAGCACAGTGTCAACAGAGAAACGCAAGGGAAGCGTGTACAGGGAGGAAAAGTGAACAAAAGCAGTCCGACTTGGGCCAGAACTGGTTGTAGGTTCATCTACAAAGGCCTTTGGGAGTGAACATGCAGACAGATTTAAAAAACAAACAAACAAAAATGTCTTTCAAAGTTAGAAGCACCTTTAAAAATGCTGGAATGATGCCATGCGTGAGCAATGTTTTAGTTGCTCAGGGAGGAGACAGTGTGTGCACTTCCTTGGAGAAGTCATTTGCCTGACATCCAGCCTGATCCACTGGAGAAGTATGAGAGCAGAAGTTTATTCTCATCCAACACGAACTTACTAAATTAACACAAGGCATCATCTTCCAGGTGATGAGTCTGTGCAAGGCAGCTACTCTTATTTCTCAGCTTATGCCTTGTAATCTGCTGGCTTACAGCATGTGAGGGAAATAATAAATTTGCACAGTAAGTTTGGAGTGGGATGGTGAAATTTGTGAATGTCATGAATTCTAGTGACAATAGATGTTATTGGTTTTATATATTAATCCTAAATCAAGGGCAACATAATGCATCTCTTCAGTGAAAGTTAGTGTCACAACAGAACATATGGTGACAGTGATGGCATAAATGCTGTATGGTTTTTGTTTATGCAGTTCTGGACTCTCATGGGCAGGTGGCATAGTACACTGAGCACTGCTCTTGCTGGTGTCAGGTGTTTGGCACATTACCTACGCTGCCTGTTATTGTGGGTTCAGTCATGTTTCGATGCAAGTTCTAGTCCTCAAATGGCAACAGAACTTAAGTGCAGTCTCTTACATGTCTTCATTCCTTTACTAGTATTTTAGCAACTCGAATACTAATTTTCAATCTCACATGTGGGACAATGACTCAGACACAAAAGCATACACATAGAAAAGAGCAGTTGTTAAAATTTCCTTATTGTACATATCGAGAAATACAGCTATGTCATTTTAAAAACTGTCTTTTCATGCTATAATTTAATATGCACTTAATGATAAATGTAGTCTGGCTAGGTTGATGATTCTTTTTTTCCGAATTGCTCTATAAAAATGGAAATCAAACTCCTGGAATTTCTGAACACCATTTAATTTAACTGTTGAGGCACTAAAATTTCTGAACACCATTTAATTCAACTGTTGAGGCACTAAATACTCTCAAACCATTTTTTTTCTTATGAAGGCAGGATGACTTTGTATTTGTGCATTTGAGAAGTGGAGGTCATTGCTCTAAATGAAGCTGGAAATTTTCAGAGGGCTTGTGGAACAATCAAAAAGAAACAAGCCTGTGAAAATAGGAGGGATGATGCGAGTTAAGTGGATTTCTCTTAAACTGTTTCATAAAGATCCCACTCTTAAGGCCTCAGTTATGCAAGGTCACTCAAAAAGTAACTGAATTAACTGAAAGGGTGAATGTCCCCAATGAAATTTAAACCTCATGTGAACTTGTTCAGGTTCAAACGGATTTGGATCACTACTGCTTAACCCCAAATCCTGTTTAAACTATAGGATTATACCACTGTAGAATTCAAAGACCACTTAGCATCTGAGGAAACCTCATGTGGAAACAAACTTAAATTTAAATCACAGTTTGTGCATAAAAAATTGATTCACCTTGCCAGTTTTGATTGCCTACCTGGAGAAGCCTAGTTTTGTCTTTACTTCTGATTTCAGAAGGACCTTGCTGTGGGAGATAATAGATGATGAAGGGTGCTGGTTATCTCTCTTCTTCTCTGTTTTGTGTACTACAGGCATTTTTTCAGTCCATGTATTCATATACCCCATTATGAAATTGTCTGCAGCCTTGTAATGGCAGAAGAAATAATTTTCTTCACTGCTAAGATTACTTTGGTTTACATTCAATGGTCACATGAGATTAGTGCCTGTGATGTTTGGCTATGAGTTTAAGATGGAACAGTTGATACTGTGGCTGAAATTGATACTGGAATCTGACATGGTTTTTTAAACCTACATTTTGAAGTTGATCGGCTCACTTTTAGGTTTTAATTCTTTAAATGGTTTTAGATAAGTCTATGCAGGACAGAAGTGTAAAGTGAAAAATGAGAGGAGGAGGTAGAACTAGCCTAAATTACTTATAAGTGAAAAGAACTTTGATACTGCTGCTTTAGTAGCAGCATTAGCTATTAAAACAGCATTAGTGAACTTTGGGACTGTTTATATTTTTGCTTGTTTATTTTTCTTCTCTGTGGTTAGTTAAATCCAGGTATGTTTTAGGTTTTAAACAGTTCAGCACATGAGACAATCTTCAAATCACATGGTAAATAACTAAAAATATTTCAGTGAATTTAGATTGAGTTTCTTGGCCATATGCTTCTGAATCTTAAGATGCTGAAACTTTCTTCCTAATAGGGTACTGAAGGTTGCAAATAGGCACATATGCATACGCACCCAGTACTGAGCTGTACCTAGGCCTGTGGAGACTTTGCTTTAGGCCTGCTAAGTGACTAGGCTACCAGTGACTTTGGAAATCCATGGGTATTCCTGTTTAGCTGTTTTTGAACCACATTGGATCAAATTTAATTTTTTTCAAATTTCAATCTGAACAAGTCTTTTTTTATTAATTAATTAAGAAGGCAAAAAGGCAGAAAGGGGGACCAGAGTGGAGAAATCTTCAGAGAGGCAGGATGAGGTATGCAGCTCCTTGCCTGACTTGCTGGGTAAGGTTGGGTGTGGATGTGTAGCTCATTCAAGACAACCTGGTAACAGTACGCAAGGTGGCTTGCTGTGCTGCTTTTAAAAAGTGAGCTGTCCTGAGTTTATTGCAGCATAAGTGTGCACACGTGGGCAATTACTGTAATTAGTTAATGTGCTGTGAATCCACTGTCACTTGCTTTGTGGTAACTTGTTACACAGTCATTTACCTAAACTTTCTGAAGAGCTTTCTTTTAAATGTAAGGAAAACATACAGTGCTTTTTTCCCCCAAAATTTATATGCAGCGTGTGCATAAAAGAGTATAGAGCTTGCTGTATATAGGTTTTGTACATATGATTGCTCAGCAAACTTGAGAACAGTTGTGTCCTCTTTAAATGATTGTGCTGTAAAAGCTAGCCTACCACTTATCAATGTTTTCATGTCACTGCAATCTAAAGTCTCCTTGGTAGGGCTGAAACAGCTAACAGCTGAATGACTTCATTTACAAACAAAAGGCAGTTCCTGTGTCTTTAAAGTGAAATTACTGGCCGGTTGTTAATAGTTCAAAGTAATATTTTTAGTGTTTTTGAAGACCTCATATTGGTTTGGTATCCTGTTTAGTTAAAATGGAAAGCAAGTACTTTTACTATTCTCATTCAGCAGCTATTTTTGTTAAATTGGCACATATTTTTAATAGTCTATGTTTCCATTCTAGTCATCCATTCCAGTTAGTTGGCTAAGTGGCTGTTTTGAGATACAGAAGGTGAAAACATGATTGTAATGCTTGTCTTTCAGCTCATATTGCTTCATGTCCTTTGAGCACTAACTTTATGTTTTGGAACTCTGAAGTTTGCCATAGTGAACTAGTAAAGTGTAGGGTGAGTGTTTTAGGACAGAGCTGCACCTGAATGAACTCCCATTGCTGAAATTACATTGCAGCTGTTCCTCTTCAGCTGCTAAAATGGCATTGTATTAATGGAGTTTAGGCCTTTTGGAAACTGGACAGGTTCTGATCAATTCCTGCCCTGTGACCTAAGTAAAAGAGAAATCGATGCTTTTCATTTGGTGACATTAAATGTCAAGCTGATTTAAAGCTGTTTGGTTTTTTTAACCAAATTCAGATAATGGTTTCTCAAACTAGGAAGATAACTTGAAAAGAAGGATGTGAGAGAGCTAAGGATTAGAGAAGTTACCAGTTTGTCAAATAAAACTACTAGTGTAACATCAAATAACATTCCATTTGACTAAAGTCTTTGAGATATCTGTTTGTTTTGAAATGGACGTTTGAGGACTGTAGGAAGAACTTTTTTCCATTTTGAACGTATTGTGTGATATTTATGGCTTTTAAATAGGTTTGATACTTTGATATTATGAAAGGTTTGATACAAATTTCCTGTATTGTCTTAATGGTATTCCTGAAATTTACCTTATAATCATGTCTTGTTTAGGCATGATTCACATTTCTACTTTTTGTAGGTGTTGGTAGAGCTTATATTTTGGAACGCATATAATAGGACACAGAACTTCTCAGCTTTTCTCTGTTTTGTTTAAGTATCAACATTATCATGTTAGAGCACATATACTCTAACAAATTCCTTCTGAAAAGCTTCTCAAACAGCAGACAAGTGTACAGTTTGAGTGACAGTTCTGGGGAAGCTACATGATGGTGTTACAGGAGCCTTCCAAGCTTTTGAAGGCCCCTTTTCCCATTCAACAACATCCCTTTCGGACAGCAACATGTTCTTTTGAGGTGAGGAAATGAATAATGGCTATAATTTCCAGCAACTAGCCAGAGCACAGCTAACTATCTTTAATTGTTGGTGACAGGAAGGTAGTTGTGTTCCCAGTTGTACTTTGCAACCTCTCTCAATCTTCCCAGTTGTACCTGAAAATTGCATCATGTAGTTGAGGCGTGCTGCTTTAATGCAAAGGTTTAATGAGATTGTCAAAGTGTTTGTGTAGTATTCATCTTCTTATTTTGAGAGGCCTGGAGTTTTGCTGTAACTCATGCATCTCTTGGAACTAGAAGCATTCAGTAAAGTACACCAACAAATTAGTAATTACAGGCTGAGCAATGTGTCTCAGTTACGACTGCAGGATAGGAACTTTGTAGGGGTGGTGGAGGAGGAAAGAGAAAATCTGTGAGCCACATATGCGCAGGGATGTCACGTAGGTTTTGGGGATTTTTTTTTGTTCTTTACAACCAGATTCTCTTCAGATCTTTACCTATAGCTGTTTATTCAAAATCCATCTTAAATTTAAACTTACGTAAATAGCTTCAAATAGGATCTCCTGAAAGTTTTGGATTGATCTAAAAGAGTTTAGATTGACACTGTTGTGTTCTAAATTGTCTATTTCTAAGACTGTCCAGTATTATTGTCTCCTGATTTATTTATTTTTAGTAGCTTTTCATTGTGGAATTTCCCTCCTGTATTTTAGGGGAATTTCTTAGCGGTCTGTCCTTAGATTTCTATTTTTTTCTTCACATCTTCTCTTCAGGTTGCTTTCTCGATCCTGCTTTTGCCTGCAACATGTTCTGTGTGCTCTCTCATTTCATTGCCTCTATTGTACCTGCTAGTTTTTACTTAAAGTTAATGTAGCTAATATAAATGAGCTCTAACTCAAGTTCCTTCCACTTGCTATCTTCTGATTCAGATCTGTGACATCATATTCATCTGCATGTTTTTTCCCCTCCCTCTTCTACTGAGCAGTAGAAGGATTTTGATACAAAAAGACTTCCTTTCTTCCTGATTAGAATCTTGATTTCTGGTTTTATGCCGGTGGCAACTAGCTTCTTGCATTTTAATGCTCTGGGAGGTGTTCCTCAGGTGAGGTAATCCCTATGCAGATATTCTATGCCTACCTCAGTGTTGTGTCCTCTTTCTTCAAAGCCTTTTCTGACTCAGCTGTGTCCCAGTTCAACATGCTACAGCTCGCCCCATTTGGCTGACATTATCATATGAGCTTGTAGTGACAGTAGTCTTTCTGCAAAAGCTCTGTCTTTTTTCTGCTGTGTCTTCCTGGAACTAATCAGTAGAGCCCCTGTCCCCTTTAAACTTCAGATTGGCACTGCTGTGGCATAGTTGACTAGTGACAGCTGAAGGAGGGGAATATTACTGTGTGCAGCAGAATCATAGTGTCTGGGCTTCTTAATGTTGTTTGAAAATAGATCGAAGCTGCTGGCCGCCTTTTTATATACTGTTTTCTTTTGCTTGGCCTTGTGTTGCTGAATTGCAGAGTCTTTACTCTTTTGTGGAGAAACTGGAGTGTAGGTTTCTGATGTGTTAACATTTGTAGTGGGGTGATAACTGTAAGCTGTCAGCTTCCTCAATCGTTTTCAACTTCCTGTTTTGAGAGAGTGATTTAGTGGTGTTTAAAGATGTATGAGGTCACTGGTAATCTTCAATCTCGAAGTTGCTGTGCTGCCAATCAGTGCTGTTGCATTGCTGCAGAATGCATTAATAGGTACAAACAGGAATGAATCTCTTCTGGAAAGCTCTTCAGGTACAAAGAACCTGTATCTTTTGGGTCAAACAGTAGTTGGACAAAGATAGTCACCTAGCTGTATGGAGTTATTGGTACATATTTCATAGTTTCTTTTCTGTTCTTTTTCCCTTCCTGCTGTTGGGAAGAGAGGAAGAAGTAATAGCAGCATCACTCTGATTCTTAGCTTTGCCCTTGGTCTTATTTTTTTAATCCAAATTAGGTAAAGCAAGTAGAATTGTCAGTTTCAAAACTTGAGATTGGCTGTTGTTTGTCAGGTGGGAAATTAAGATTGCTACTTTATAATAATGAGACTTCGTAATTGCATGATATGCAAGAAAGTGTTCTGGAAGAGCCATTGTGTTACTGCATCGATGCCCGTGTGTGTCATGAGGTAGTGGAGTTGCATGAAATACATATATTCTAAAATTCTGTCTTGTCTTGAAATGTAGGGTGTGAAACAAAGGCTGTTTAAAGGAAAAACAGCTGACTGGAGAGAGGTGGGAGAATCTGCAATATATCTTTTGGTTAGAAAGGGAGGTGGAAAAGTGGGAGCTGTGTGAGCCTAGATTGCTTCAGTAAATAAACTACTTGTGAAACAAATGCAATACTTGGAAGTTGCAGAAAAGAATGTGTTGGAGCTTAAAATACCAGGTGCCATTTTGATTAGAGTAGTCTTGTAGGTTTGTTAAAGATGTCCCATTTGTGTGTCTTTCCAAGAGGACATGCACTTTAATTTCTTGCCTGTTATACTGGTTATTACTGTAAACACTTCAGATGCACGTGGAACTTCTCAAACACAGCAAGGCATGTCAACTATCCAGAGAGCTAGGAGTCTGTCTAGGCTGTACAGCACAAAAGTTGGCTTTGTTGCCTTTGACACTTCTTCGGATTGTATAAACGTGCCTTAGGACAGAAAAGAGTACAGGCAAATAAGTGCTAAAAATACAGTAAATTTGACATGTTAGCTAGTAAATGTTAAAAGTTACTTTTAACTATATGCAGATATTCCCAGAAAGTACAGCAATTTGTGTAATTGTTTGCATAGGACTGTAAAAATTGAGTGATCCTTGTGCTTTCCAAGGATCTTCAGGGCTATGAATATGTGAAGGGCTTAGCTTTTCTTGTGGGCAGAGTGCCTGTGAAGATTGTAAGGATTTCTACAAAATCAGTTTTAATGACCAGCATGATACTGGCTGGACTGTAAGCCACAGAGACTGTAGTATGTGGCAGTGGTTATTTGCATTGTTACAAACAGCTTCATTTTTGTTTGAAAACCTGACAGCTAATAAAAATCCTCTCCTGCCTTTGTGAACATAGCTTTCGAATTTCAGTGTTTGAGGGAAGAGTGTTTCAGAGCATGCTCTAAACAAAGTGATCACTGTTTTGGGTGAGATATTCCTGGTGGTTTTATAAGTATGCTTCTTGGTAAGCTTTTGTAAGAAGTGACCTTAAGGGTAGTAATTAAAAAAAAAAATCTTTTAGAGCTGTTTATAAAACAAACTGAGTTCAAGTTCTAGAATTACAGAGGAAGTATCAGCTAATAATCTCAGAGCAGTGGGAAATAACTTCTGTGTTGCTGATGTCATTGGTATAAAGGAGACAAGAATTTTTGCTGTCTGCATGAAAGCATGGCTGATTAGGTTGTCAAATGTTCTTAAGTTACAGTGTGTGGCATACAACCATATTCACTTGGAGTATGAAGTCTGTCATTACTGGTGAAGAAACACTCATTTGACCGTTTCTGCATATGCATAAGCTCTAGTTAGAGCTGCGGATCTTGTAGGTCACTTGTCTTTGCTGAAGCACATTTCTAAGTTTGGTTCTAGTCCAAAGATAGGGCTTAAATATCCCTATTTTGAGTTTGTGATTTGGTTATGACTTTTCCTTTAATCTGTTTGTTGAGGGAGGAGAAATTTTCAGCTAAATTTCTAGAGCCTTTAAACCGGAATACTTCTTTCTTCAATCATGGAATGCTGATGTTAAAATAAATGAATGGAGATGCTGATGGGCAAAGGCCTCGGCACATCCTGCAGAACAATATGAGCTCATTGTTTCTCTCTACTCTCCTATATGCATTATCTCTTGTTTGTTGTTCTTAATGTTTGACTGTAAACCCCTTAGGACAGAGATAGTCCCTTTGTTCTGTGTCCAAAGGAAAACTAAAAGATCAGGTGCTAGGATACAAATTATAAGTAAAAATAAAATGTTTATTGTTCAAGGCTACTGAAATAGTAGATGTGTTCTGTGCACTTTAGCACTATTCCTTGGCTATTAAGATGCTGATCACTAGCTACATCTTTGTGTTCAGGAAAGCAATAGTTGCATAGTGCTTTATTTCCTTCTTTCAGGTGAATGTAACTTAAATTTGAAAATATTAATCCTGATTTGTACATTTATGTGACATAGTGAAATTGTCCATTTATCTAACGTGTCTGAAAAATGAAGACTACTTTTCTGGCATATCAGTTGGTATATCCCAGTGTAGCAGTATAGGCATCACTTCTTGCCAGAAGTCCTTGGATAGCCATGTGTTATCAGTATTATACAGTATCCAAAACAGTTAATTTAAAGGTAAAACTTGTGCTTTCTTTACATTTTGGGATTGTACTGTAGATACAGTATAAAAATAGCATAGTATGTGGTATTTTTTTACATGCCTGATCTTACACTCATTTTGTCTGTCTTCATAGACTTTTTTTTTTCCTCTCCTTTTAAGGTTATATACCTCCCCAAAGAAGAAACTGACTCCAGTGCAAAAATGTGTCAGTCCATTAGTTTGGTGCAGGCAGGTATTGGATTACCCAAGTCCTGATGTTGAGTGTGCTAAAAAGTCGCTGATCCACAGGCTGGAACAGACAATGTCAGGTGAGTTCCTGCATACTAATACCACTGGGTTGTATTTATTCTGAAACAGAGTCAGAATTAGCTGATAGATTGTTATGAGAGAAGAGGGCGAGATCCATCAGTTACTTCTGTCTAAAGTTTTCATTATGGTTCGTGAACAGTAATTCATTTTACTCATTTTCTGGACTGTTTAAACAAAATGAAAAGAAGCATTAGACCATGAGTCATGATTTTGGAATTATATACTACCTGCAGTTACAATTTGGCCCCAAGCTTTCAGGAAGAAACTATGTCCTTAACTTGGAGATTTTCTTGTCTTATTTTAAAATAGAAGTCTGTATTAAACTATCATAATTGTTAGGTGCTTGTCAGTATGTTAACATGGAACTTAGTTTTCTTCTAGATGAGATATTTTATTTCATCTAAGGAAATGGAGGCTGAAGTTCTTGAATACTTTGGAGAGGTAATATTGATTTCTTTTTCCTCCCATCCTTGATAATTTAAGATGATGTCACAGTCAGATTAAAAAAAATCCAGAGTTCATGATTCTTCCTTGATACAAATTAGTAGGTTATATTCAAAACAGGAGAAGGACCGTTTGGCCCTGTGAGGATGAATGCCTACATTTTCCACTCTTATTCCCAGCCTTTTTGATGTCAAACCAGCAGCAAAACACTGAAGGTCTGATTAGAATTCTATGTCCAGCTGATTTCTTGCTTTATTTTAATTTCTCTGTTAGAGCCTATTTTTATTTAAAAAAAAAAAAAAGTTATGCTGAGGCCTAACTTTCTTGCTTGCTATTAATATCTATTCTCTTCCTATATGTCCATCTTTTTGCAGTCTTGTGCTACGTGTGATCTATCTTTTTTAACTGTTATCTTCAGGAATTAGCAGAATGGCTGGATTTGAGCTAAGAATACATGAACACACAGTTCCAGGAGTGTTCCCAACTGCCAGCTCCTTTACATGGTTATACTTAAACTTTGTGCTGAGTTTGACTAACTTTTTTCCTCTCCTTGGATTCTTTTCTGGAGCAATTCAGTCTTTATTCTGGTTTGTACTAAACTTATTCTTAATAAAATTTGAAAACATTGCTGGTACGTCACAGGAAAAGTCCACTTCTTATACTTACAAAAATAGTGGGCATAATGGTGAAACTGCCGTCAGTATGAGTCACGTTTGATCTTCCCCTATTTCTCGTGCTTTGTGTATGCTGCCTTGATGAATGTCTACTAACAATTTTCCTGGACAGTTAACATGATATATAGCTTGCCACAGGCAAAGGCTGACATTCTAAAGAATGAAAAGTACCCAGATCACAGGGATTTATGAATGATGATACAAGTTTGGGAATTCGAATACTATTGAGTATTTAGGACTGGATAGCGGTTAGGTTAAGCATGAACAATTCTGTTCATGGTTTTAACTTCTTTTCAGAACTGAATAGAAATCTTCCAGAAGTACCACAAATCGGTACCTTTAGTGTATCCTTAAAAATTCAGTCTTAGTTGAAGTAGAGTGGCAGGAAGCTTCTCTATGAAATGGACAAACTTGAAAGTTTGGTCATTCAGTGATACTTGCAAGAATACCGCAATTAATCTATAGTACTAATAGGGAAAAATATTAGTGGTAGAAGAGATGGGCACTAATACAGCTGGTTGGAGCAGATTGCATGGAAAAAATGAATTTGTAACGAAAAAGAAAATTGTTCTTTAGAGCAACCAGCCTACTTACAGATACAGGGTAGCAGGAAGCTCCACTGGAGAAGCCAAGTAGTGCTACTTGTAACCTTGTGCGTGTTTCCTACCCCACAATTTCTGGAATATCTTGGGACTTGTATTTTACATCATACTTGTACCTCATGGACTCATCACTTAAACTGAACCAGTAACTAGTAATACATTATCAATTGCAGTGCCTGTCTCTGTGGATAAGGCTCTTCATACTACTGTTACTTTCTCTCCTGAATCCTTGTTGATGTTTCCTTTGTCTTGACTATTTTCTCTTTGTCAGTTCCTATTGTTATGTCTTTGTAATCTAATATCTTTTTGTTGTTTCTCAGTCTCAAATGCACTCTTGTATTCCACATTTTCCTCTTCCTTCTTACGAAGTAATCTTTTCCATTGTGTGATAATAAAGGAGGGAAGAGCAGCTTTCAGCTCCGTGTTACTGTGGGCAGTTACTGAGAACACAAGATGCACAGTGCCTTGTTGCTAGTTAGTTCATGTTTACAGTTGCAGAGTGAGTCCTCGTCAGTGTTGGAAGCATGTTCAGGCTAGAGGGAACCTTAGGTATATTCTGGTGCAAAGACCTCTCTTAGCCATGCCTCAAGTCCCTGGTGAAAAGTGCAAGAGTGCATTTCATATTGGCTACAAGCCATGGCTTCCACCACGTGATGGTCTAAAATCATATAGGGGTAGAGCACATCAAGAAAGCAGCAGCAGGAACAGAAATAGTAGGTGGAGGAATTTCTGGAAGAGATGCTTTTTTAAGACAGTTGCACAGAATTAGAAAAGAGTAACTTTGGTTGTATTGCAGTTTTTACTGAGGCAGTGTTTAAATATTTGAAATCAAGTGCATGTTCAGTATAGCTGGTAGAACTATGTGGCTGTATGTGTAAAAACTGACATATTTTCCATGCTGAGTGAGTTTGACTTTTCAGTTAAGCATTGAACTTGTTCAGAATGAACTGTTATTTAGCTACCTTTGGTCTTCATGATAGATTTCACTAATGATTGTTTTGAATTACTATGGGGACAGCTGGAATAAATTTGTCACTTAATTGTAACAAAAATAAATATCAGGTCTCTAGCATTTGGAAAAATGCACCCAATTCATACAGTAGATCTTCTGAACCACCTGAGCATGAGTTTTATGCACTCAAATTTTTCTATTCCTATTTTCTAGAGCAAAAGAGAGATTCAACACCAGTTTAACCAAATGTTGACTAAAATAAATTAGATGCTGCATACTGTTTCTGAACGTAATAAAAAGAAAATTTACATTAAAATAAAAATGTGGATCATTAACCCTCCCCTCTGGTGTTATGAAAGCTAATGTTTCATCTAATAAAGTATCATTTCAATGTTAAAATTAGTTATCTGTCTTACTAATGTTGTCTGACACTCCTAATAAAGGCCCTATCTCTAGTTGTTGCAAAAATAGTGATGTCTTCCTAAGTTACAGAAATCCCTGTTGGAAAAACTTTAGGAATTGTAGGCCAGAAAAACAGTTTGAATCCAGCTTTTTTCCTGGGGAAAAATGAAGTGCTGAGGAAGGTAGAAATTCACATTAGCTAGGGTGAAACTGCTATACCGTATAAAGTGTCATCGTGTACCAGAGCATACTTTTTCTATGTAACAAAAGTGTGCTTTCTTTCATCTAAAGAAATCTGTATGCGATCAGATATTCTGTATCATTATTGATATGTACGAAGTGCGTGTTTTGAAGGTTATACTGTCGTACAATTGTTTTCTACTCTGTGGTTAGTATTTTAAAATACTTGTCTGTGTAATAAGTATGAAATAAAGAATTGTTGTGCAGACTTACATTTTATGGGGTTTTTTTACTGTCATTCTCGGCAAGAGATGAAAAGTAAATTTTCCGGCATGAGAACAAAGATTTATTTGGAATAGAAGCTTTGGGTTTCCTATGTGAATGCTGGAAGAACTTGCTATCAAAGGAGCTGTCTCATCAGAGGCAACCAGAATACAAATGGCTTGTAATTACTAGTTTTGTTAACTGAGCTTTGTAGTAAAATGGGGATTTCCCTTCTGATGCTCTCAAAATAAACTGGAGGTACCTCAAGAATACTTGCTAGAATTCATTTAATACACTAATTGCTGAAATTAGTGCATATCATTTAAGACTTGCAGTGAAAGCTGGAATATAAACTTTCCAGCCTCTGTGTATAACTGTCTTTTCACTCTAATTCAAACACTAGTAATATTAACGGGTTTAGACTCCAGAAAGGATCTTTACGTGAGGTACAACTTAAGGAATCTGCTGCAAAGTCAACTTCAATTTCTGCTGCTTTTGTCTCTGTGGTGCATTCTGCCATCCATTTGGTTGGATGATACTTTTTTGGGGGATGCTACTAAAAACTAATTCAGTGGTGCAATCAGTTAAAATACTCTATGTTTTTAACCTAAATCCACCTTATTAGCCTCGATAATAGTGCAGTCCTACCATTGCTTGTGCTGAACAACTGAGGAGGTAGTGACTGAGAGCAGAGTGGGGTGGGAGGGGGAGCTGTAGCAGGCGTTGCTGCTGAAAGTAGCATTTCATGCAACTGTTGCCTCTTTTGGCTTCTCATAATGTCAAAACAACAAAAAGAAATCTTACACTGAATAAAAGGATTTTTAGTAAGCAAATTAGAGTTCAATTCCTTTTATCTACTACTATTGGTAGCCTAATTAGTACTGCACTAATTGAAGGCCTTTTTCAGTAACAGAAATGCCACAATATTCTTTGAATAGCTTAATGCTTTTTTTTTTTTTTTTTTAGAACTGCTTGAGTGTATTGCCATACGTTTGCCAGGCCTATTCTTGTCAGTTTATAATATGTATGTATAGTTTCAATACTGTCATGCCTTAAAGAGAGTTTAGTTTTTAGCAGCTAGGTGATCTGCTACTTAATCTAATTTAGATTTACATACCATAAAGTTTGGATCTCTAGCTTTCAGTTTAATGTTTTGCAATTTAATTTGTTCTTTGTTAAAATACAATTCTGTTTGGCATAAAAATACTGCCAGCAATGAAGGAGCTGATTTTTCCAAAAGTGACGAAATCTCCTTTGGTTCCCACTTCCCCCATTGAAGTTCCATTTTCTATGATATTCATAAGTTTACATTTTATTTTAGTTAAATAGTCATTTAAGTAACTATACAAATCATATACCTGGCTACTGCAGGAATTGCAGTATTGTACTGAAAATGTTTGCCAGTGGTTAAAATTAATCTAAAAATACTTTAGCACTGAAATATTTACAATAAATAGCAAAGTACCCAATTTTAGATCTTGCGGAAAGGGTTGAACCCCATGGACATAAAAATACCAAAGCATTAGAACAGGAGGTATACAGAAGGGAGTAATCCTACAGTCAGTTTGCTTTATTGTGTCCAGTAGGTTCATGGTACCCAGAAATATAGATGGAGGCATTTGCCATGCTTAACAATTTTTCATTTTAGCGTATGCTTTGGGGAATTTTATAGGTGGTATTGTTTAGTTCTGCAGTGCCTCTCTTGGCGTTACTGTTGAAATATTGTGTGATCTAGCCAGGTCTGTGAATTCTGGAGAACTAGACTTCATGGTGTGCTCTGGTTTGTATGTAATTGTGCATAGGAGGTATGTTTGCATAGCTCAACTATTACTTTCTTTTGAATTGCTTCCCTCCTCCTTCCCAATGCTTACATTACAACTGATCTCTTCAAGATACTCAGTGATCTTAGATCTCATTTTTACAAGGAAAATATTTGTTGCTACCTTGTCTTGTCCTCTTCTCCCACTCCTTCCACAGTATGGTTGTGTCTAGGTGATGAAGTCAGTTTAAAATCTTCCTGGTGACTGAAATGTTCTACTTTGAATTGTATAGTAATTAAGTCACACTGAAGATACTGTGTAGTGTTGTATTCATTTTTCATTGGTTCCTTCAGTATAATTTGTAGCTTTCCTCCTCTTTCATACAGCTCTCAAGAGACAGAGTTTGTACAGCAGCCCTTTCAGTGCGGTCAGTTATGCCAGCTCCTATAGTCCAAATACTAGTAGCCCCTACAGCAGTGGTTTCAACTCTCCCTCCTCAACACCGGTGAAATCTGCTTTAGTGAAACAGCTCATACCTCCTGGTACCTCAGGTGAGTGTGTGTGAGTGTCTTGTCTCTCCCTTTCTTCTTCCTCCTCTTCCTTTCAAAAACATGTGCTCAAATAGATTACATTTGCATTGAACTAGAGTAAGAAAGACATCAAAAACTTGTCAGTCTTTTGTAGGATCTTTGTATTGTGCAGTAATTAAGCTTTTTAGAAAAGGCTTTTTTACAGACTTTCTGGCATGAGATACATTTAAAATGTTTTCTCTGGATGTCCCTGTCCCTAAAATCACTGATGCATGTTAGCAGTTAGACCAAAACACATAGTGTTAGTTCTGTGGAGTCCCAACATATGTAAGCTGCTTCTAGAATTGGCCCTGTAATTGTCTGGGATGTAAGTTGCATAGTAGGTGTTTAAAGGTTAGATGTTGGTAATTGTAAAGTCTTTGCAACTAGCCTATTGCTTATTAACTGAAACATTTGGTATGCAATGTATCCATCAGTACCTCTGAGATGTGAACAATATAATCTAAGGAAGAAGCATATGTTTTAATTAAAGGCATTCCATGAGGCTTTGCAGTCATCAGTGTAAACGCTAACTTCTGGCAATGTTTTCTGCCTTTATGCTGCACCATAGACACTTTCTTTGCATCAGAAAAATTGATGCCTGGAACGTATCTGTACTCTGAAGTAAGAATGTTGGCTTATTATATATACTTTAACTCAAGTTAGCTTGCAGGGAAGATGAAAAAATATTGCATTGACAGTCCAACTATCTGTAGTTTGCTGGGGACTTGTAAAGAGAAGCCTGCATGGCAGTATATTCACCAGAGCCATTACCCAGGTTTTGTTTTAATCTATGTAGCTCTACTGTGCGTTGTGTGCTACAATGCTGTATCTGTCTGCAGGACAGAGAGATGAAATGTAACTGGCAATGGGGTGTCAGCCAGAAGGCAGCAAATGGAAAGAGTTTTTTCTGGTATATTATAGTTTAGCAAAGGTGTGTACATAGAACAGGAAGTATTTTCAGATAAACTGTATTTTAAGCATTCCAAACTGAATCAATATTCACTGGATCAGCAAGTCCTTACTGTGAAGAAAGATATAGTCAAACTTGTCTCAGCATGCTACCTTGTAAGACATGAGAATGAAAACAAATGGAACAAGTATGCAGTTGCTCTTTCTGTAAGAGCTGTGCAGACTCCATAGCAGTTGAAACTTGGTACAGGTAGACCAGATTATGTCATTAATTTGTTTACCACCTTTATAATGATTTTATAAAGTTGCTTATTTTTAGAAGGTAATGGCTAAGCTTTACTTGTGTAAATTATATTTTCAGCCTAGGTTCGCAATCAAATGTTTCAAATGATCTGTCAGACTCAATGTCTCAATCATAATCTGTTTTCAGATTGGTGGTTCTTTTACTAGGAAAGGAAATACAACTTGCCTTTTTTGCCTTTTTTTTTTCCAAATATTTCCTATTACTTTATTTTCTTTCTATAGGTCATCTTAAAAGTTCATCAGATAGAAATCCTCCGCTAAGTCCACAGTCCTCTCTGGACAGCGAATTAAGTGCATCAGAGATGGATGAAGACTCTATTGGGTCTAATTACAAGCTAAATGATGTTACAGATGTGCAAATTTTAGCACGAATGCAGGAAGAAAGTAAGTATTTTCCATCCTAAAAATGAAGTGGAGCAGCTGATCTTTTTTTATTGAATAACTGCAGTAACACTTGCTTAGCAGGAATGGAAAAGGGATGTAGATTCTACTATGGATGTACAAATGTAGTTCTCCTGAGAAGGTTGGCTAAGGACTTCTGCTTCCAGGATAAGGAAAGGAAGTTACTGGGCAGATGTGTTCTTTAGGAACAGTGGACAAAAGAAATGCTAGAATATGAATTTGTAGCCCATAGTATATGCTAAAAAGATGGTCGTTAAACTGGACTACTGCCCGCCACCAGTCTTCTCAGGAGATCCGTGCCTTCCTGATGTAATCCAGTCTTGCTGACATCTGTGCTTAAACCATGATTTAAATCACCAAAATGTAAACTCAATATGACAAAGAATAGTTAAGAAAAGCACCTATGTAGATATCTCTCTTTTATTATAGGTTTAGTTGAGAGTTTGTAATTTTGTCCCTCTGAGACTGCAGAAAGTGGTAGTAATTTCAGTTGTCTAAGTGGTCTCCAGACTTTTTTACTGCATACTCCATGAGTGAAAAAGAAACCCAAATACCCAATATAAGTTGTTTTTTTATATAAATTATATACATGTACTACTCTACTAATATACTACATACACAAATGTACACAAAAATACAAATTTTAAAAGGATGAGATAAAGATTAAATAAATGCTATTTTAAGAATACTATGCTAGTAATAGTACAAAATTTTCTTTCTGCACTCCAGTGGATTGTTTTGCATACTCCGTGGCGTGCATGCACACCACTTTGGAGACCACTGGTCTAATAACTCTTAAGTTTCTTCAGGGGTAGCTTATCATATAGCTTTTCGGTACATTTACTAATACACTGCAATAGACATTTCCTTGTGGCTGCTATAATTGTTATAAGGTGTTACATGATATCAAAATTAAAGTGTAGCCTGTGTTGCTAGTATCCAGCCTGGGAGAGAAGATGGAACAAGTACACAACACACCTGTACTGATGATTGTTGTAGTAGGAAAAGAAACGAGCTCACCTAGTTATTTCAAGACACTATCAGCTGGTAGATAACTTTTTTGGTACTAATCTGGAATTAATTTAATACCTCAGATAAAAGTGAAGGTGAACCAAATGTGAGTTTGAGCACTGGGTAGATAATTGTATGTACTGTCTCTAGTTTGAACCGTTTGTGGGCTGGAAGCAAGTAAACAATGTTCTCATTGTTGCCAGGCCTCCGGCAAGAGTATGCAGCAACTGCTTCTCGGCGTAGTTCTGGTTCTTCTTGTAATTCTACAAGGCGAGGCACGTTCAGCGATCAGGAGCTTGATGCGCAGAGTTTAGAAGATGAAGAAGATGGCACACATCACACAGTACACCCTGCTGTTAATAGGTTCTCACCATCACCTCGCAGTTCTCCCTGGCCTTCACCAAAACAATCTCCAAGAAATTCACCTCGTTCCCGATCACCTGCTCGAAGCATAGAATACAGTAGAGTGTCACCCCAACCTATGATTAGCCGTTTACAGCAACCTCGCCTTTCACTTCAAGGCCATCCTACAGATTTGCAGACTAGTAATGTCAAAAATGAAGGTAAAAGCTCTGTTTCAAATTCATTACACAAGTAGTTGTGTAGTTCCTGTAAAGGATTTTGGTCAGTGCAGTGCTAAAATTGTATGCCTATGTAACATCATGGTTTAATCTCAGAGTTGTTGAAGAAAAAGCAGAGCAACCAAAGCTTAAGTTCTGCTGGGGAACCCTTACAGTTAGATGAGTTGAAGGCTTATATTTATTTTAGATGTTATCCAGTCACACTGGGTGTAATTGAGTTTTGTGGTGACCAAGTTCTGTCTTTGGCAGGCAAATGCACTAAAACAAAGCAGAGCCCAAGGGAAACTATCATTCACCAGTAGGGTTAGGCCTTGCAGATGACAGAATAAAATGCAGGGAAAGTGTGGTCAGATAAGGGTGACGTCAATTTATGCATGCTTGTAGCCTCTGAGATAGCTGAATGCTTGCTTCTGGCAGTGCAGGACTCTGAACTGTTTGAGCGTAAACATAGGCTTAAAATTATTAGTACTTGTTATGCACTTTTTTGATATTTTAGATATCTCAAAGCTGTGCAAACTGCTGTGTAATAAAAAATAAAGCTTGCAGTAAACTTGACACATTTATACTATATTGGCATGGAACTAAATAACATAATCCTGATATGATTTTGCTTCTTGAATGTACTTTTTCCTGGTAGCAATCTGGCAGAAGCTCCTTCAACTGGGCCGAAATTTCATAAGCATATTCCCATTTTAACAAATGTAGTTATCTGGCAAATAAAATCCTAAATTCAGAAAGAATATACATTTAGATATTAAGAATTCACCTTATTTTTTTCATCTTTCAGGTAAGCTGGATGCAAAATGTCTGTAGTAGAGATGATGTAGAAATGCATTTTTAAACAGTTTATTTTCTGGGTGGGTTTTTTTGTTGGTGTGTCATCCCCATCTCACTCCACACCCCCCCTCAATACAGCAGAGAATTCTATGACACTTACGGGATTTCATTGACTAAGAAATTTTAGAATTTTAATCATGAAAATCAGCGTGCTAGGCTAGAGCTTTTGGGTAAGAGGATCCTGCAAATTTAATTACCTATTTGAGAATATACTTGGAAGGGTTAGCTTAAGTCTCATCTAGTAATAGTGGTTTGGGGAAATTTTAGGTATATAGGAAAATGTACAATGCGAAAGCTAATCAATTATATTGTGACTTAATTGAGAATTCCTTTCCCATTCTTTTCTGGGGTTTCAGGAAAGTCTTAATGCATGCTAGATGAGCTACAACAAAAATATCCCGTGAGAGGCAAGGTATCAAAAACTGGTATCCCACATACCAGAGGGATCAAAATAGAGCGTATGATGATGTGCTTCTGAAACACTTCCAAGGAAGTGTCTTCCAGTGTGTTTTGTGTAGTTGAATGTTGCTTGGATATTCAGGGTTGATACAGCAGCAGCCAAAAAAAGTTGTTTGGGATTTCTTTTTCTTTTCTCTAGAATGGTTAGAGGGAAATTTGGTTGATAGAGTTCAACAATTTTCCAACTGCAGTGCAAAGCAATGCAAGCTACTAAGTGTAGAAAGTACACTTGTAGGAATATTCAGCCTATAAAGACTCTTACTTTTGTTTTCATCTTTAGTGCTTGTGCATGGTTAGCGTACTTCTTTCCTGCATCCCTCTACAGGATCAGGTTGGCCACTCCTGACAAGGCATCTGCAGTCTGCTATCCAAAGTATGTCATCAACCCAGCTCTGCGTGGGTTGGTGATACACAGAATGTCATTAGACTTGAGAAATATTTAATGATGCCTTTTTGTATTCTGTGAGCAATGGTACAAATTTTAGAAGACCCTTGAAGAACCAGTATTAGCTGAATAGTCAAGTCATATGTGAAATATGAAGCATAACTGGACACTTCAATAATATTGAATGCTGTGTATGAAGAGTTTCTTTCCAAGTGTGTGGCTGTTATTTGTTGTATAATGTGCTGATATGGGACTGAGTAGTCCCAAAAATTTACTCAAAAGAATAACTGTGTGTTTTTAATCTTCAGGCAAGCATTCTGTATTATAAATAACTTTCTAGGTAAAGACTTTGAAAACTGTGGAAAAACTGCAAATTAGGTTTGCCTATTCAATTTCTGTAACAGTAGAACAAAACTCAGGGAATCATAATCCAGATATGTTTCAATTTCAAAACACACTATGCTTGACTTTTTTCACCACAGGTGAAAAACATACATTCTGTTTTTCTATATAGAAAGATTTTTGTATGTGATACATCTGAGAATAATACAGAACTTTAATTCAGGATGATGGAAGAACTGTAACGTAACAAAATACGCTTTTAAATTGCAATGTAGTTTTTATATGGCTAACATTTTGTGTCACTTGGATTTGGGGTTCAACTAGGGTTTATAACCTGAAGTTTGTCCAGCATCAGACTACATGTTGTGGTATCTTTGTATTATTTCATACAGAAAAACTAAGGCGTAGTCTTCCAAACCTGTCCAGAACATCTAACATCCAAGCTGAGTCTGTGAAAAACAGCAGAAGTGACTCAAACTTCCAAGTGCCAAATGGAGGGATACCTCGCATTCAACCTCAAGCCTCAGCCAGTAAGTACCTTTAGTGACACTTCAGTGTATATTTCAGAATTAAGTGATGGTATTCAGCTGTCTTCCAGTTTCATGGCAAAAAGAGACATTGCATGCCACACTAGAGATGCTAATCTTGATTTTTAATCATACCTGTGAATCTGCTTTTTTGGTACACAAAATCTGGTACTGATTATATTCAAAGACTGTCTGATCTCTTATTAAGGTATCATTCATAGTTTCTTAAAAGTATATGTAGAAGTACTATAAAGAGTAAAAATACAGTAGTTAGACGTTTCAGAAACTGTTTTCTGTGATTTACAAAGTTATAATGCTCTGTACTGTTGAATTTTATTTTCAGACTACAAAAACTTACTAGGCTATGGAAATATGTACCTAGATGATGTTTATTGCTTTTTTTTTTAACTAGTGAAACCTGATCTGAAAACATTCATGCAAGTTTAATTTTCAGTTGCAGATTTTATTTACTTTTTTTTTAAGTGTTGGTTATTACTTAGAAAAGGTTTGGATGAACCTGTGTCCCATGAAATAAATTAGCCCATTGCTGGACTAGTGGCCACTAGTTTGTCCAAAAGTGAACTGCTGATATGAGAGTGCTGCTAATCTCACAAGTCTCTTGAAAATGGTGACCTTAAATAAGCCAAAGCAAATGCAACTTAAATATGCAGTGCTTCTTTATATATCAATATTGACAGTTCCTGTTGTTTAAATGTTTCCTGACTATTTTATTTTAAAACAGGTTTCAGAATTTAATAATCTTGTGTGACATTTTCAAGGGAAGAACACATTATGAATATTATTATGTGTAGAGCTTTGAACTATAGAAGTTCTGTGATAAAAGTTCATCAGTAATTAAATATTTGACAGGGAATGTAAGATAATATTTGTGAATGAAACTTTTTTTTTACCTACTGAACAGGCATACTGGCATATCTAGTTGGCCTTGTTAACTGGTTCTTTCAAAACAGTGTGTTCATGCAACCAAATACAGTTAAATACAGAATAAGGAATATAGAACATGCCAAAGACTAAAAGATTTCTATCTTTGTAGTAGCTCAGACCAGATATAAGGGTTGTGTGGATAATCAGTCCCAGGTGTGTGATAATGTAGCCGAAGAAGTTAGTGTGACCTTGTGATTGTTCATATAGGTTACCCCAGCACCCTTTCACCTTGTCCCCTTCTTCCACTATTCACAAACACTCAGAAGGTGGGATTTACAACTGAAAGGGCATGTGTGTAGTTCAAATGCAGGACTGTTATCTGTTAGACAGGCTTATCAAACTATAATGCACTTGGAGCAGTTGGCCAGCAGCTCTCCAACTGTGTTATTTTTGTGATAGGAAGAACAATCAAAATGACCTGAAAGAAAATGAAGGAAAAAGTATTTTTAGTAAAAATCTGTACAAATTTTATCAGGTGTTTTAAAATTGAGTGAACTGGGAAGCAAAGAGCACAGAGGGCAGCCTAGTTGGCTAGAAGGCTATTTCCAGTATTAAAAGTATATTCACAGTGAAACTTTATGGAAAGATAAGACAGCAGTTGTCTCAATATTCAATATTTAGTGAGTTACTTCACTGCAGGAACCAAAGTAGTGTGACTTATGTTTGTACATATATAATTTTTTCAACTTGTGGGTGCACTAAGAATCACAGAAATCATTATGTAATCACATAAATAATTAGGTAAATTTGCTTGCCTTTCATGGGAATCTTTCCCCAAATGTGAACCACTCTAGACCAACTTACATTTAAATGTAAGTATCATTAATAAAGCCCAGACTTGTAGCTTTTACAGTTTCCCTGCTCTTACAGATGTTTGTCAGAGTCTTGCTATTGACAATCGTAAAACGGTTTGTGTATGAAGTCAATGAGTAAGTATCTTTGCTTAGTCTGGATTAAAAAATTCTCTGCAAAACTGTACATTGTATAAAAATTTCCAGAATTGTGTCCTTTTTATTGTATACTTTTTGTTTTATTGGTTTTATATTTTGTCACCTCGCACAAAGCACTGTTAAATTGCAGCAAATTTTTGTTTTCTCTTGGCAATGACTTCTGGGTCTTGGGATTGAAAGCTTCCTCATATACCTGCTAGTTTTGCATGAGCTTACCTTTGCAAGGATGCTGGCTTGCCACCCGAGGTCACTACTTTTCTCCTTGTCAAAGTTCTGCTGTTCATAATTTACTTGCACATTTGCTGTGGCTGCAATACTGAACTTGCTATGGTTGCTGGCATTCAAAAATGAGTTAGGAATCCAGTAAGTTTCTGAAAAGACAATTCTCGTTATGGTTACGCAGGCAAATTGTATATGCTTGTTTAAGAGTAGAGGGGAGACACTTAAAATATGTTTAGAGGTACAACTGTAAAACATGAAAACATTTGGCATTATAAGTTTTAGCTGTAATGCGGTGAAAAATCCAAATTCTTTTTGAAAAGAGATTGAGTAAATAGAATTTTCATTTACATCTGATTCTCCATGCTGTTGTGCAGAAAGTACTTTTTTATATGAAAGCTATTAAGTATTTCACCTTAAAACACTCTAAGATGCTGTAATAGTTGTGTCCTCCAAGGAATGGGTATCTTTTAGACTTTAAAGTGTTACAGTGACAGGAAGTCTCCGTATTTGGGTCCTACACCACATAGATTGTGCAAAGCTGTAGAACTTCTAGGGTGGCTTCCACATAGGAGCTACATGCGTTCTAGTGGATAGTGTGTGATACTTTTGTGCTTACCTGGCACTATTAGCACATGGATGTCAAATCTTTAGTTAAATATAATACTTTTTCAAAGAACTAAGCTGTAGATTGTTCAAGCTATCAGTAAAGTAACTAGTCTGCTTGCCAAGATCCAGCTGCTTGGCAAGTTCAGAGTAAAAGAAGGGAGTGTATGTTTTGAGGAAACCATTCCAGTGTTCCAGTTCAGTTGATGAGAAGTAAATATAACTACAGGTATACAGTGTGCAGCATTTGTGACAGGTAGTCTAGTAGCATATGGAGCACTTCAAGAGCAAGCAAATAGTGTGGGTAAGCATGCATTCCATGCTTATCTCAAACTTCATGTTTCCTCAGCATTGCTCAAATTGCACTGCCTGAAGTTCTTTTCAGTGATTCAGTGCACAGAATTGTTTAACTATTGAGTCTATTTCCTGGACTCTCCATTGAGAAGGGAGGAATTAGATACATGTATTTTAAATCCTTTCCATATCATCCCACATCTCTGACTTGCAAGTAGTGTAAATAACGATGGGGGAAGAAACTTAGTGTCATGTGCAGCAGCATATTTAACTGAATGAATTAGGGCCAACTAAATTCAAGATCATAAATATGAAGGATGAAGCTGTTCTTCATTTTGTGTGGTATAACAAAAACACTGATTCAGTAAAAAATGGTATAATGGAATACTTGTGGACAGAAACACTCTGGCCAGTGGTCTGCCTCACTAAATTCCTAGGAATTGTGCTCATTTTTAAACATCTTACTGTGCTTAATTGGCTGTTCATGGGTATGCCTTAAACATCTATAGCAAGACCATGTGCCAGAAGTTGAATAGGAATTGCATATTGCTATATGTTTTTTTGCATTAGATTCTAGTTGGTAGAAGGAACAGGTTTTTTATTCTTAATAGCCAGAGACAGCATTTTATCATGTTTATAAACAGTTTAATTCTTTTTTGCTGTTTCTTGAAAATGGCAGGTTTTAGTTATCAAGAGTAAAATGAATAGATGACCTAGTCACATTTTCAGAATGAAGGTAAAACACACGATGAACTTTTTATAGTTCACAAAATACTGTGAATTTTGCACTGACTAAGGATAGGAAAGGTGATGGCAGTTCTATATGCTGTCAAGTTTAGAAAAGGATTAACTAATATTATTAGGATTCTAATTGTTCTTCCCCTACCTTCTTCATAGTAATATCTACCAATTGGTGATAGGATTACTGAGCTTCCTTACTCAGGGTCAGGATCTTTATGCACAGCTATTCCCCCATCTTTCTTCCTTCTCACTATGGAAATAAGCCTTGCTAGTGCAATCAGTTTTATGCTCCATACACTGAGGTGAGCAGAGATGTTTATTCATACATTATCATTTTAAGAAACTTTTGTGTAGGCAAAGCTTTATTTCATTGACTACTTTCCTCCTTCCCCCATTAAATACGCTGTGGTGAAAATATGCTGAGTTGATGCGTTCCTTCTGGCAATAGGTAATTCTCTCCTTGCCAAGATTCTGCAGCTCTTGGAATGTTGGCTTCTCTTTTGGTAACTGGTGGGTAGTGAGGTCATTTCAAGGCAGTATCAGCCCTTGAACATTACTAGAAAAAAGGCAGGACATAGGAGCAAAGAAGCAATAAAAAACAATTTCTCTCATGCTGTCTACATGCTGGCAGCTGATAATTCTCAGTGTTACATCTTTGAGTCATCTTGCATACCCATTTCAAGAGAAAAAACCCAGACATCTCTCAAAATGACTAATGTTTGCATAACTGAAAAATACAACTTGTTTATATGATGATCGCATTTAGACAAAGATTTATGATTTTGTATAGTGTCAGGATATTTTTTTGAAAACTCCTTTAAAAAGTTTCGTCTCGCTAGGTCAAATATGACAGTTTAATTTTCATCTTTGTATCTAATCTTGCACTCACATCGCTGTAGCATGTTTGCTAGGTGGCTTGTTCTCCCTTTGGTGTATTAATTTTTTTTGCCTTTCTGGGCTTTTTGCCCTGCAAGAAGCTTTTTACTCTTACAGAATCTGCGCATTTTGCACTGCAAAATTTCTGACACGCTCCTCTGTAACTCTTCGCCATTCAGAGCAAGCACTGTTTAAAAAAACCCCACCACTTCGAGAGTCATAACAGCTTTTTGAGTGTTTTACTCACTCTGTTCCTTGATGCTTCACAAGTGGATGCAATTCTGAAATTCCCAGTAAATTTAGTTTTCTTACCTTCTTAGACAAATATAACACTTCTTGTCTTTCAACAGCTCTGCAAAGGCAGAAAAATTTGCCTCGTGCTGCCTTCAAAACCAAACAGTTTCTTCAAACTCCATCTACAAAAGGAGGTAATTAACTTACAACCTCTTATCAAGCTCCAGCAAATCTCAGATAATTGTTCACCTGCATTAAATCTCACATATTCTAGACTAATAAAATGGCTGTTGCATGTTGAGATTAACCAAGTGGTCCTTGATGTATGAAAGTTAACTTTTTGGTCTAAACATTAAAAACACAACCTCGCATTATATAGGAGAAAAAGTATTAAATTGGATTTTGAGATAAAATCCAAGGATTGGTGACTTCTAGCGTTAATGAGGAAATCTGGATTAGAAAAGTAGACTCCTGAAGCCATATTCATTAGGGCTACATTTGGATAAGAATTTTTTGAATTGTAAAATACCATTTTTAAAACAAATTTTAAAAATTATTCTTTTTTTTTGATTGTGCAAAAATATAGCAGGCAAGTGAAAATATCATCCTTTGTGCTGGAAACAAAAGCTAACGAGTTTATCCTTGAAAAGATGAGCACAGAATGTCAACTTGTTTTGTGCATACATGCGCATGCGCTTTCTCTTTTCCTCTCAAAAATGGAAGATTAACCCCACGTACAGTAATTTAGATTTGTATTTTTTTCTCAAGGAATTAGAGACTTTTGTATGTAATATTCCAGTTTGCTAATGGCTGAAGTTGGCTTCTTTTTGAGAAGAAAATGAAATATATTGAGTCTTTAATCCAACTAGACAAGTTTTAACTGGTTTTTAATTAATTCTGGCAGCCTTATATGTGACACTGTCTCAATTTCACTACTAAGACAAAACAAGTTCATGATTTTGGTTTTAAGCATAATTAGTCCTGTTGTTTATTACAGTCTAAAAGATCTCATTTTAAAGATCATATTTCACTTGAGACCAATTCATAAGCTCTCTATATATGCTAGAATCCTTTAAGGATTGTAGAAGTCCTTCTTGCAGGTGCTGAGGGTGGCTGACAAAATGGATACGTTTCTCAGCAATTTAACAACGCTAACTTCTTTGAGTCTACTTCATTCCACGCAGAAAGTTTTAGTGAAGTATAATGACTTTGAAACAGATTCACATGGCTTAATAGGTCTCTAACAGTCTCAATGTTCTGCTTTGGCATAAGACCACCATCTCAATTCCTCTGCAAAGCTTTTGGTGCTGTCTTTCCAGTTGGCCATGCCTTCACCTTCATCTGGATGTCTGGAACACTTATTAGGTCAATGGCCTAGTCTGGAGCTGTGGAAATGTACAGAAAATTAACTTCTCCTTGAGTTTATATTATTTGTAAAGTTTTATTAAACCTTAGAGAATGAGGAACAGAGTAAGTTACACTGCCAGTTACATACTCCAGTTTATAGTTGCTGTCATTCCTTACTGCAAATGAGGACCCAACATGTCCTTTTCAGTTATTTGCTATTTTATAGTCCTTGATGTGTTGATTTTCTTGCGTCTGATCTGAGATTCTCACAAGTATAGAGGCATTATGCAGTAATGAAACAAGTCTGAATCTACCTTCTTTTAGATTAAAACCATTACCCCTTGTCTTATCGCTACAGGCCCTGCTGAAAAGTCTGTCCCCATCTTTCTTATAAGCCCCCTTTAGGTACTGGAAGGCTGCAATAAGGTTTCTCTGGAGCCTTCTCTTCTCCAAGCTGAACAACCCCAACTCTCTCAGCCTTTCATCACAGGAGAGGGGTTCAATCCCCCTGATCATTTTTGTGGCCCTCCTCTGGACCTGCTTCAACAGGTCCACATCTTTCCTGTACTGAGGTGGCAGAACAGTTTATCAATTCCCATTGTTTAGCCTCATCCGTTCTTTTGTATCAGTCTTAATCATCTCATCACGATGGTTATGATTTAACTGCATTAGAATTGATTCTGGTTTCAAGTTGGCGTGCAGCAGCTGGTCTTGGGGTGCGAGCCAGATAAGGTGGTAGCTTCACAGCATTCTGCTTGGTCAGGTGGGGATCTCTTGCCCCCAGCCCACAATCCAAGACAGAATCCAGAGAGGGTGCGAAATCTAAATGTCGTGACTGCACAGTGCCATTTATTTTGATTGTTACCAGATGTTTTAATTGTAGTTGGTTCTAGTTGTTTAGTTTCTAAGGAGATAGAGTTGTGTAAAGTTGTTAAGCACTACCCTTACATGTTTATATGTTTTTATTTAACATGGATCAGCTCAGTACTGCACATAAGTATACAATTATCAAATAGCCTTTCACTAAGGCAGTACCTCACTCTTTGTGATACTGTCTTACAAATAGGCCAAACTGAGTTTTACTAAATATCCAAAACTGCTCCAAGACAAAATTCTTTATATGTAGAGCAGAATTATTAGGCAGTTTGCCAGAGATTGCATCATGTGGACTGCTTTGGAGATTGCATCACATTGGAAGACAATTCATTCCTTTATGTACCAGAATGAATACAGCTCTCAGCAATGTCTGCAATGCTGTGCTGACAGGAAACATTTTATGAATTGACAGCTCAAGTTGGAAGCATGGTAAAATACGGTCAACAGAAAACTGGAGAGAATGGAGAGGACTAATTTACTGGATGCTTACTTTCACTGGGAGTGTGCAAGCTTTCTTCACTTACAGCTTTTTATTGCTTATATTCTGTACCTAAAAACCTTTTCCCCATTGTGCCTATAAGAGGCCCAAAGCTGTATTCAGTTTTTATACACTGGCATTGCTCTGTTGGTCAGTTGCTAACATGATGCTGTATCTGTGTTCCAAGCAAGTGTTATAATGACAAGTTCAGAGATAAAAGCTCCCTATGTTTACAGTGTAGAATCACTTGGAAATTCTGCAGAGTTGATTGAACCAATGTTACAGGCAATGTCACATTTTAAAAACTTCTAATATGTAATCTTAGTCCTGGGAGCGCTTTGCTGCTCTTTTTGTCCAGTCATTCTGCTGTTAATGCTTTCCTTAATCCATCCTCTGGCTTGACACCAAGGTTTTTATTTATTCTCCTTGCTACTTACCAGCTGTCATGTATTGTTGACATCTCTGCCACCTTTTTTGTCAGCTTTTCCCATGAGTGGCTTCATGCTATGTTTGATATCGCTTTTGGTGGAAAGGCCCTCTTGGATAATACAGAAAGGAATCAAATCCGATTCACATCTGTAATGAGGCACATATTAATCTTCCTAGACATGCCCTATAAGAAATGGGGGGGGAAGAAAATACAACCTGAAAACTACCACTTCCTCTGTACTCCATTTAGGATGCCACATTCCTGTCATTACTTGTCTCTTCTCTCACTCCTTATGTTCTTAGTGGATCTACCTTGTAAAATGATAATAAAAGCTATGTGAAGGACCATCTATAGACAATGATAGATTAGTGTAAGTATTCTGTTTAGTGATACATTATGCATAATTTGAAAATGTTTCTCATGAAGAATTGTGCTTAAGGTTTGGCATTATCAAAGAACTGTTGAATATTCTGGCTTATTAACCTTTCCCAGAAAGGACTTGATAAAGACCTTACATAATAACTCAGATACACAGTATTTGAATACAGATATAAGTGATGCTGATAACTTAGATAATGTTTGCAAGAAGAGGAAGGCTATAAATTGTTATAGTTGTCTGGTTTAAGTTTCATAGCAGCACCTGAATGTCTTTGGTGTTGGGTGTTGGCTGACCTTCCCCTCACCCCCATCAGCCAATAAATCTGGGACATGACCATATCTTTAGGTGAATGCTAATTCAATGGATCTGGTTAAAAAGAACTGCATAAAAGAAACACTAAGATGCTCTGCACCCAGAAATTCATCACTGAAAGCTAATACACACATTGAATCTGTATTGCACTAGAATACTGTATTCTTACAACACGTTGTTTCAGGGATGGGAATTAGGTTCACATGTTTCTGAAGCAGTTACATTTTTTTCTTAACGAATATGTTCTCCTCTATTTCTTTTGACCTGACTGATGTAACAGTTAGAGCCTTACTAGTATTACTTATAAATCCACATAAATAAATATTTGTAGTAAGCAAATGGGGCATGAGAGTTATGGTATCAAAAACACATGACAAAGAGGACATCTGAATTCCTGTTTCTCATTGCTGCTTGATTGGCTGTATTCCATTATACATTCCATAGTGTTTGAATATTCACATAAAGTAATTTCCTGGTTTTAATTTCAGTTATACTGTAACTTAAGCTTGAAAGTAACTTCTGTATTTTATTTTCTAGTACCTTCTTCAAGTAAATTCCGCTCACCTGCAGCACCGTCTCCCTTAGCTCTCCGACAACCAGTGAAAGCATTTAGTAACCATGGACCTGGTTCAGTTGCTTCTCCAGAAGCCACACAGCTGACCCACAGTAGTTCTTCACCAGGGCCTCTTGCAGCCCAGAGTTCAGGCTTGCCAAGCCCTGCCAGCAGTATTAACAGTACTACTCTTACCAGACCGGCAGGGACAGCAGGGATGAGGAGTGGTTTGCCCAGACCCAGTGCCCCTTCTACAGGGGGCATCCCAGTGCCTCGTAGCAAACTTGCACAGCCTGTTCGCAGGTGAGTATGTGACGGGCAGTCTTAGTTTGAAGTTTTCGTAATGAATTTTGTACATTGTGTGTTTGTGCTGCTCCTTCTTAGAGTTCTTATTTTGTTCTAAAGGTCTTTAGAACCTTTAGAACAAATGGAGATCTCCATGTGAAGTATTTGCCTATGTTTCCAAAATAGCTTTGAAGCAAAACTGAGAGAAAAAGATTCTTGAATTAGAGAGCAAAGGTGAAGGAGTGAAAGTGAAATGAATAATGAAAGATACTGAACTAAGTAAACAAAGTATTTTAGTCTGGGCTGAGAAGGCAATAAGAATTTGTTTGCATGTGGTAAAAAGTTAGCAAAATGTAGCTGGCAAGTGGAAATTCATTTGTACCCCTGAGTGACACATTCTGAAGTAAGAACTATTTTCCTCTTGCAGTCCATAAGTCAAGCAGTGGTACCACAGTAAGAACAGTTTCTCTCCTTGGGCAACTAGAAACCTTAGGAAGGAAGACACATGAGGACAGAGGAGGCATCCATAGCATTTGCTAAGCTTAACGTAAAAATCAATGCAGTTAACCCACAGCGCAAAACAGAATTTTCAGCTTAAACATAACGTCTGTGCTAGCACCCAGCTGTAGAAGTTGCTTAATGTCAGAGTGTTTTGGAAAACAGCCACAAGAGAGACCCGAGTATTAACTGGAAAGGCTACATGGACAGTTTGTCTTCAGGAGAATCAGAAGGAACTGATACATAATTTAAAATATGTGCTCATAATGCCATGCTGATGTGGATTTTCACTGAAGGTGTTCAGCTGACATAAAGAAGCAGACATGGATGAGAAATATTAATCTCCTTAAACAGAAAGGATAAAGAGTTGCTCTCCAGTACTGTAAAAAAGATAAACCAGCTGTAAATAGCAAAGTGGGAGTTCTGTTCTGCAGTGAGTGCTGGGCAGGGGATTGACAAGTGACTGTCACAGTATTGACTGTTTTGCAGTCCGAGTCTGCACAGTCAGCAGTATGAAACTTTGTGTAATAAAAAGAAGTTGTTTTTGACCGGAAGTTTTTAATAGTAGTGAAGTGTGGTTGTCCAGATCAGAACTTACCTTATAGAAAAGTGTTTCACCTATTAAACTTACAGAGCTTTTTCTTATATCTGTACACAATGCAATAATGAAGCATCTATGAATGTCAAGATTTTGATGTAAGCAAAATATAATATTCTAAACAAGGATTTCCCTGTTTATACATCACTGAAAAAAAAATGGCCTGTTTTTAGATGGTGGCAGATTAAGTTTGTATTCTCACACAGTATAATAGCAAAAAGTTTTCTGTCTATTTATGCAGATATTTTTCTTACATGGTAGTTGTCAAGACACAACACATAGTTTCAGAACCTGAAACTGAAAATACTGCAGGGTTTATCTTAAGTAAACTGTATTGCTGAGAAGTAAATGAGTGAAGTGTATATTTCCATTATTTTTAAAATGTTTAAATTCTTACGTATTGTAGATAGAGACTTTGGCAGTTACGTATGAAACTGAAAAATAATCTCATTTTATTTTAGATCATTACCCACTCCCAAAACCTATGGCAACGTGAAAGATGAGAGTTGGAAAGATGGCTGCTACTGAACTGCAAAGTTTAATGCAAAGTTCCAGTGCTCATGGATGCTTCCTCACCAGGCTAAAGGACAGCTTGATTATACAAACTGTTCAGATATGACTTTTGGGATTTGTAAAAATTCCAGACCTCTCTGTCTCTAATTAGCACAAACTGACAGAGATTATAAAACAGCACTTTAATGACGTCTAACATCAGATGTTTGGTGGTCATACAATCACTTCTACATTAAATTGCTATCAGTTCTGGGGGCGGTTTCTTGCTTGCTTAAAATGTATCAATATGAGCATTTATGACAGTGGCCAATGTCTGGGCAAAAACCTAATGAATGCCAAAGAAATGCCCATCTTGAAAAACAGCAAGTATAACAGTCAACTTGCATTGTCCAAAACTTCATTTTCAGACTGTTTTAATTTAGCAGAAAGATTGGTGAATATGTACTATTGAAACAAGGCAACATTAATCAGAGCTAATATTCTGATTGCAGACTGCTACAGTGCTAGTGAAACATTGCTTTTAACAATTGTATGAGATTCTCGTTGGGGAAAGTGGTACTTACATCCTTCAGAAAGAATCAGAATTTGCTCTGGAGGATTAGGCAGAACAGTAAGTAGTAGCCATGGCTTTTATTAACATTAAAAGTTTGAATGTAGCAGACACAAATGCAACAGTATAGGTTGCATCTTTCCTATGTTGATTTATCAGCTTTACATGCTCTTATATGTTTGATTGCCAGAAGGGCTTAGTATCAGTTGTACAATCTTTCTAACTTTAAAGTTCCTGGCTCAGGAAAGATGGCCTTTGCTATTGTAGCCACATTTTTAACACATGGCTCACTGTTTGGGGAAAACTTTTTTTTTTATAGCAGGTTTCCTTACAAAGGAAAGAGCAAGTTGTAATGTTAATTTCTTCTAATACCATATCATTATGCTTGCAGCCTGGAGCAACTGTAAATGCTGATAGTTAAGGAGAAGGAAACACAACTATGCACTTGTAACATACAAATTTTAAGGTAATGAGTTGACTCTTGATGCCAAATGATATTCATTTAGGTGATGTTCCATGGTATGAGGGAGTTTTCTGTATCCTATTTTTTTACTTTCATCCATTTCTTAAATTGGTTTATTTTAAATTGTAAATATTTTTACAGAAGATATTGCCCTTGTAAGTGTGTTTAAATATGTACTTTGCCTTACATATGTGTATCTTACATTACTGGTAACAGAGTATGAAACCTGCTATGTCTGTTTACAAGCTATTAAATTCCTCTGGTGGCTCTGACTTATTCTAACACATTTGCTCAGAACAACTCATTGATATATTTAGCATTTGAACCATTGTTTTCTGTTTTGGAAGACATCATACAAACATTTGTAACTAAAGTTGTTTTGGGTGGGACTAGTTAAATGGAAGGGATTTTGTTTGAAGCTTTTTCAGTATTTTGGATGTACAGTTGATGAAGTAAGAGAATGTGAATGGTATATCCTTTGTGCAATGACTGACAAACACTACAAGTTGGATTGGATGGTAGGTAGCCTTCAACCCCGTTAGTATCTGAGTTTGGAACTGTTGGTGTATTTTGACTCCCACCACTAAGAGGATAACTAACCCTGAAATTCTAGCACTTGAATTTTAGGCCAGCATTAACATATTCCTGGATGAAAAGCCATGCAAATACTACTTCACTTGGAAGAAGCCAAATAGGAAGGAGTGGAGACTAATTTGCAGCTCTAATTACTCAAGCAGACTTTGGGTTGATGAATGACTTCACACTCCAGACCAAGATCTGTGCTGAGACTTTGAAGTCAGGGTATCAAATATACTGTAATTCAGTAGGATATCAGCAGGGGGTAAAGAAACTACCTTGCACCAGTAGACCAGTACATACCACTAATCTAGCCTTGTGTCATTCACTGGCACAGATAATGGATGTCGATATCTCATATCACTATTAAGCAGAAGACAGGACAAGATCAAATGTGCATATTCTCACTAAAGCCCGAGTTTTAACATTTCAGCATTTTACAAAGCAATGCTGCAGTCTTCACTGAAAAAAGGTGAATTTTAATTGGTGGATTTTATCAAATGCTTGACTTTTAAATTTTGAAAGTCAGTTTAGGTGACTATATTGGGGGTTTTACCATGGCTGCATCAAACTGTTGTGTATGTTTCCTTAAGTTAAGTAATTCATCACTTGGGTAAGTTCAGCTTAAGTTTTATAAGGATTCTTTTCTCTGCTGTTCTCCCCTGAAATACAGCAAATGACTTCCTGAAAAGACAGACTGTCTGTTTACTAGTGCATTACCAGTTTACTGATATCAGGAAATCACGGGGCTCTGTGTTTAGAGATTTACTGCAGAAGTGTGGAAATATGGATTTGATAAACTAGTGCCTATGATTTACTTAACTTATGTTTGATATAGTAGTAAGGGTTTTATGAATGTGGATTACTTTTTGTGCCAACAGCTCGGAATTATTGTATGTGTGTAGGCAGAAGGACTTGTTCTGCTTCCAAAGTTATTTATTTTTTTTGTGTTTGAATGTTTTTGTAAGTGTTAAAAGTGTAAAAAAAAAAAATATAAAATATTCTTACCACAAAATACTTCCTGGATCATTATTTTTATAACAAATTGGTTTTAAAAGCTTTTAGGAATTTAGAGGGTATTGGTTTAGGGCTTTTTTGGTTGGGTGGGTGGTTTTTCAAGAACCATATTCACTTTGCCAGAAGTTACCAACATCAGCTTCTGCCCCCTGTAATTCATGAACTGAGTACAATGCTGTATTTGGGTGAAAACTGTGATTTCATTGACAGACTGAGGTAGACTTGTGTTGTGCCTCTGCTGTGGAAGGACAATGCATAATTCAGAGTTATGTGAAAAACTGTATTCTGAATTTTGATCCAGAGTGATTTGTTTGTGCAATTCTAAGTACAGAAGCTGCTGATCTATGTTTACAGGATTTGTGCTGAGTTCAAACCACCACACAAAACAAATTTTTCATTTTGAAAATTCTGGAATTTATGCAGAAAATTGAGCAATGTAAAAGTGTACCTAGTAAGCCTTCTTCGAATTGTTAAATATGCGTTTTATCTAGCTCATATATGAATGGCTCTATCTTTTGGCTCACATACAAGCAAGAAGCTTGTTTTGAACTTGGTAACTTTCTGTAATCTGCATTTCGCTACAAAGCAACATATCCAATACTAGTGTGAATGCCATCTTTTTTTTATTTTGGTAAATAAAGTTAAGCTAGATTTACTTCTGTTTGATGGCCACTTAATAAAATTTAACCCTTGAGGCTCGCTATTAATTGTTTATCCCAGCATAGTCCCCTATTTTGTAATAAAGCTAGTAGATGTTTCGCCCTAGTTAGCTGACCTACTTATGTGGAGCTGGCTTCACACCTACTGCTTCTAAAATGTGATCCACTACCCCTCTTTTCATTGCTTTTTCAGTTCTGCAGTCAAGTACTGTTTGCCCCATACCTTCAGGAAAATAGAGCAGTGTCAAAATCACAGGCAATTAATAGCCTTTTGTGCTTCTCTTTTAGTAAGTTTCTGTAACAAACTCTTTTATATTAAGCTACTGTTTATAATTAGCATCATCATATTGCAAGACTCAAGATAGAAAATATTGTTTCTACAGTTCTCTTGAGTGAAGGTATGACAGGTCCTTTGGTTTTGGTACAGAAGTGCTAGGTCATGTTTTATTCAATAGTGTTACCCTCTAGGAGTCTGATTGCCATGGTAAAGAAAAATAAGCGATGAACATGTAAGGAGGCAGAAGGCTGAAGTTGCTAATGCTACTGAAGTCTCAGGGTGGCTGCAGAGCATGCAGTTTTGATAATTTAAAACATCTTTTCTCAGAAAATATTTGAGAAAAAAAAGTGGGAAACAAATATGACAGGGATATGTCTTTAGTTCTCCCTCCTGATCTGTAAGAACAGGAGTAAACTTGAGATTTTCTTTTTTTTTTTTTTTAATTTTAAGTAAAACAGGTGTGATGTGAGGTTGCTTTGATTTAAAAAAAAACAAAGCAAAAAACCCACCTGCTCTTGACTTGCCTATATGCTGTTCTGTAGTACGAGGCTGACACCTACAGGCAGTCTATCTGTAGTCGTATTGTTTCAGGAAGATGAGGCTGGGATTCGGGTGCTCTCTGGAGTATCCATGTTTTACAGAACTTCATGGGAAAGGAGATGCTCTGCTCGAAGAGTTAAAAGAACTGAGAGGAGCAGATTCCATTAGACTTACTTTCCACAGGTTTGTTTTATAATAGCATTTTCAGCCCTGGTATCTCACACAGTTGTACTGTGCATCACTGTCCTTTTTACACTAAATGATAAACTCTGTTGTGACTACATTAAGCACTTAGAGGATGCAAACCATAATTGCAGTGATTAAACTAATTTGCAGATCTTCAGCAGGATTTAAAGGAACAGGTAGCTAAAATGATTCTTTACCAGCAAAGTTATTTTTTCAACTTGGTGCATCGTCCACTCCTGCTACAAACAGTGAATTAAAATAATTAAAAATTAATAGCTTTGAAAGCTGGAAAGCCTGAGATTCTCTGTGCAGTGTGGCACTCTCACATGACACCAAAGTGGACTATATATGTTACAAGACTAAAAAAAGAAGATGCTTCTATTGTAATCTGAGCTCCTATCGTCAGCATAAACATAGGTAATCATGTAAGTCCATTTTCTTTTAGAAAATTATTTTAATACCTTGCAAAGATAAAGCTTAAAAGAAAATGTCATGTGATGCCTTCTCCCCCAGAGTGTTCAGCCCTCCTTGCTGCTTTTAAATTATCCCTGAAAGCTTACTTCTGTTGTCAGCTACAGCAAGTGAGATTCAAAAAATAAGCATATTAGGGATGAGTGGTATATGTCTTACTGAGAAGGTGACTGTGTGGTCCGTCCCCAGCGTTACTTGACTTTCGGTTATCACGCGCGACATGCAGAATACAAACTAAGACGACTTCTGTTCTGTTCTTTTCCATTCTCTTTGCCATGATTTACAATCTTGAGATTGTAGCCATAATTGCAACTTTTCACAGCCCTGCTATGAGAGGCTGTTTAAAAACCTTGCTAGTAAAAACTTGGTGTAATGTCAAACTACTCCCCCCCCGCCCTCACCCGGCCTGTGGTCTCAAGAAGCCTGACACCAGCTACCTCCATGTTCCTCTGGCACCAAGGCTGTGAGAAGAACCGTGTGAATACCTGCCACCCTGGCCCCCGCAACTGCAAAGTCAATTTGGGAGATAACTTGGTGTAATACATTTTTCAAGCTTTCTTACAGCTATGTCTGTTGATAAAACTGAAATTAATGGAATCCATTGTCATATGAATGGTAACTCCTTTCTGAAAACAACAGCATTTCTTGGTCTGACATAGCTATTTTCTCACTAGAAATGTTTGGTGAAATTAGTCAAGTAGTATACTTTTCTGTTGGCTTCTACATAAGCTTGCTTTTTTGCATTCAAGGAAAAAGCATTCATAGAGCAATTGAGCTAGTTTCTTTCTGTAAGAAGGACAGTTAATTTCTTCAAAAAACACTAAAGTGGTCCATGTTAGCCTTTGGGGCTTTTTTGCATGAAAACTCTCTATGTAGTAACAGGAAGGTGAGTAAGGACACTTGTGTTCTGTGGTGTTCCCTGCCTCTGTCCTGCCAAGAGAAAAAGGGAGCAGGTCATCAATGACTTGACTTGGGACTCTGCGCGGTCTTAGCTGCTTCAAGCCACACAGGTGAACAAGAAATGTCTGGGTTGTGCGATGCCGGCGGCAGGAGTGTGGTCAGGGGGATGGGCACGCTGGGCTTTCCCTGGCCTCCTGCTCTTCTCGGTCATCCTGCCTTGGCCATGGACAGTGACAGGCTGCTGGGCTGGACTGGGTGCCCCCTGCTCTAACCCCAGTATCACTGCACTTGCAGTCACCTATATTTGTCTTGAGGCACTCTTCCTAAGGTTTTTGTTGCCCTTCGGACATTATCAGCAAACCAACCTGTACAACCCATTACAAAAGCTTAGTTACCTGACTGATCCTTACCTCCATTTTACTCAGCAGGGTTAATACTGCCATATCATTTCAGAGCTGCTCCTGCTCTCTCTGTGCTTCAGATGGGTGCCAAAATGCTGTTGGGAGAAAGTGATGCTGGACCCAGCTCTGAATTACAAGGAGTTTGGTTTGCGTCCTGTTCAGGGCTGAGGGTAAGGCCAGCTGCACTGCTGGCTGATCAAACCTGGGACCTGCTGAGCTAAAGGAGCTCTACGTAATCCTTCTTCTTCAAGCAGAACTGTTGGTCTTAACGAAGATCAGCAGGACAGGAGTATCTTGTGCCAGCTTAAATAGATCTTCATCGCTCTCCTCCTTTAGAAGTGAAATTCTGTTGAAGCACGTGCTGCCGTTTTGAGTCGCCTCTCAAAGAAAAGGGGAGTGGAGGGAGATCAGGCAAACCCTCTGCTCGCCACGCTCTGCCTCCGCTCCTGTCTCAACGTCGCGTTTCTCAGCTCTACAGTCATCCATTTACCCCTGCGTTTACTCACCCAACCACTAAGCCCAGAGCAAGGTTGTATTGTTTCTGGTTCCTCCATTCCCCACTGGGCTAATGCAGACACATAAAACCACTGTTAATGCCGCTTCAACTGACCCATCTTCAAAGGAGGTATGAAAACCTTGTCCTGATTCTCTTCCTTTTAAAGCCATGCCTGGATGTCAGTGACAGCAACAGACGTCCCCACCGTCTGCCTCAGAAAGCAGCCCGGAGCATTCCCCTCCATCCATGTCCAGCCTTGCTGGCTGGAACCGGCAGCTGCTGAGCTGTCACGGCCGCTACCCTGAAACTCCCTCCTGAGGGTGCAGCTGCAGAGCCATAGCAGCCATTGCTAACATCGCCCACCTCTCCTCCCAGGCCGCTGGTGCAGAGCTAGCACTGTTCAGTCAGTGCACGCAGCCCTCCTGAACACCTGTGGGATCAAAAACAAAAAAAAATTCATTGTGGTGCACGACTGGGCTATAGGAGACCCTCAGTCAGTTCCCTGCTCTGATGTACGCTTTCGAGGACGCTTCATTTAGTTTCTTGAGGCTCAGTTCGTCACCACTGAAATAAGTACCAGTCTTTATAACTCACGTGCTGGGAGCGAGGGGCAGGTGTGCGCTGCTATCTAGAGAAAGGGTCAGCAAGTCAGTTCATATCTTGTCTGATACAGTGGGGTAAGTTAAGAACAGAAATTTGGTCGACCTCGGTTTATAAGCCCAAATGTCAGAAAGCAGATAATGTCTGTTGTAAATGTCAGAGTAGAGGGATTTTTCTTTTCCCTTTGAAAAAAATCAAGAAAGATTTAGTTACTGTATTTATGGTGCCATTCACACAGGCTCAGCTCCACTGAGTGTGCATGGTATTGCCTCAGTACACAAATGTATTGTGGGAATATTAAAAGGGCCTTGCTTAAAGGCATGGGTCTGGTAAAGCACCCAAGCCCAGCTCAGCCCTCTCCTTCAGCAGTAAAGCAGATTTCAGTAACGCAAGGCCCTGCTAAGGGCTGGCAAATTCAGGCTACTTTCTCCTGAGCAGAACACAGGGATTTAACTGGAACCTGGTAGGCTTCTCACCTTTATGATTTATCTCCACATGAAAATTTGCCCAGGGGAGTAAAATACAGCCCTCTGCAGGCACTTGCACCCCTCTAGCCATCAGTGCCAGCCTTTCTGCGCAATGGCAATGGCCCACTCTCAGGAGAAGAAATGGAAAAACTCCTTCTTCAAAACCTCCTTGCAACCTATTACTCAAGGCTTGCTACTGCGTAGCAGGCTCTACCCTTATTTTCCCACCTTGACAGAGGTACCACATCAGCTTAGAGCTCCTTTCCGTGGGCTGAGTGCCTCAATGGTAGAACTGAAGTATGAAAAATAAGTGGTTCTCGTCAGGAGGCTCCAACCACGTACCCCCTGCGGGGCCTTGGCTCAGCCCATCTCGCCCACTCCTTGCCCGGGCCCTTCTTCTGTGCTGCCCTCCCCATCCCAAGTCTCTCAAGTTTTTTTCATTAGCAGAGTCTATCAGTGTGTTCCCACTTTCTGCATCCTCCTCATTATAACGATAATTAATTAACATTAATTACCAAAGCAAATCACTGAAATCTGCCTACCAGGAGCCTCATTTCAAAATTCAAAACAACAGATAGGTTACATTTATAGCCCATTTATGCACTCTTTTTAGCCCTTCTATTTTACTGTCTTTCGTGCCTTTTTTTACTCTTATAAATACTGCTGGGTTTTCTTTTTTTGCTCTCTTTGCTTCCTTCTCAGGACCCTCCAGACACTAGAGGGAGGTCTTGCTTTCTCTGTGCTTTTCAGTCCAAAGTTCAGTCTAGTTCAGCTTCAATTCACCACATCGTCCTGAACTTACACTAAATTGTCCATGAGGTCCTGAACGCATTTAACAGCTGCATTTACGCCAGGAAAGCCCCAGGCTGAGGGAAGACCAAGCTGAGCACAGCTGGCTGTAAAAACCACCTCTCGCACAGGTATGTGACTTTATCTAAAAGAGAAGAGAGAAAAATTCAGCTTATCTTTCCTGCACATCACCTTTCTTAGAGCTGCCAGGCTGCACCCCAGCTTATCAGTGACTGCTCCAATGCCAGTTTTGATATTTTAATCTTGTCATCTAGATTTTATGATTTCGGACTTTTTATTTTTCATATGTATCACAGAGTCTGAAATATCCCCATTAGGCTTTTTACTCAGTATCAGGTAGATTTAAACCTCCTGAAACGTTTAAGATTTCAGAACTATTCTCCCACTGATCCGGGTTTTCCCAACTAAATGTGTAGCCCCACACAGCATCATCTCAGGACTGCGGGATGTAAAAAGGCTTGTATTGAGCTACTCAGAACTGGCGTGGATTACACGAGACATACACTCCTCTCTTCTCTCCACGGCAGGTCCGTCTGCAGTTAACACAGCACTCGAGTACAGCCTGCCTCCAGAGCAGCACCTCGGAACAACTTAAAAGTGTAGCAATGAGCCACCAACTCCCACTGCCACCGGCACGGCTGTGGAATTACTGGGGGGGGGAGTTGTAGGAGCCTGTGTTGCACAGGGAGTGCTTCAGCTCTGGGGCAACAGCAGTGACTGCAAACTGATGCCGCTGCTACGAGGATGGGTCAGTCTCCTTTTCTGCGGAGGAAACCCTGACTTCTCAGGGCTTCCGGATTTGGGCATCTGATCCAAGAAATCTCCTGGGAAGAGCTCAGCTGCAACCTCTATTTTCGCACTAGCGACAGTGGAATTCGCATTTGGTATATTAGTGCTCAGTACATTGGCTGCCCAACTGCTCTTACTGTTCATTATGCCCTTAAAATTGAATTTTTGGTTACTTAAGGTCTTTCTAAAATCTGCCCCTTAGTTCTTAGATAACAGCTCTCATTATCTAGTAAAGGTTGAGATCACTGCCAAAAATCTCTTGAATTTGAAAACAAAAGGACCAGGATGCTAACGAGTGCCGGCACGCTGCAGGGACGGGGAGGGAGCAGCCATGAGCTGCAAGGCAGCCTTCTCCACCTGAAGGGACAAAACTGCTTGGATGCCTTCCCTGTGCCACTGGATCAAAGGGTTTAAAGAAGTCCTTGCAATGAAATCTCCGTGCTTGGTTATTGCTGCTTGCTGGAGGAGAGCAGCAAGTCATCCTCACTGCGGAGCCCCTCTGGGCGCAGAGTTCGGATGTGTCTGTAGAGACCGAAGGTGGTTGCTCACAGCTTACGGCATGTCCTAGCAATACCGCTCAAATACTTCAAGAATCTACAAGTGAAGATTGATTCTGTGGGTATTTAGCAGTTGTAGAGACAGATTTTTTTTTTTTTTTTTTTTTTTTTTGTGATGAAGGGATCACACTGTACATGCTTACTCCTGGGGAGTAAGGTACTCACTGCAGCTCAGTGCACTTGTCTCCAGTGGGCAGCTTTGCCACTATCTCCAGTGTGATCTCGAGCAGGCGCATTAATCTCCGTGTATTACTTCTCTGGCTGTACATGAGCATGAGACTGCAATGATCCTGTATCTCTGCACTCGATAATGAACTCTTTGGGGAATGGGGAAGGACAGAAACCCCTCCCTCGCTGGATTTGCCTAGCACCTAACATTTTGGGACCTGTTTTTTTTTGTTTGGGCTTCTTGGTGTCAGTTTGAAGCCATTTGCTTTGCAAGGAGTTCTGTATTTCCATGGGAAGTGGCGACTCCATTATCTCCCTGTCCATCCCCGGCTCCAGTTCAGCAGAGGGGTCCCTTGCCTGGCAGGGTTTGGGCAGGGTTTGTCTGGGTGGACGCTCCTTCTGGGCCTGGGATTACTGCACAGTACGGCCCACAGCTGGGTGGCAATGCTGAGCACCGATACCTGACATACCTCTTTGGGCAGGTACTCTTACGGTCCCGGTTTGCATTGACTTCAGCAGCAAGACTCTCCTGCTGATCATTACTCAGCATTTAGGCTACCCATGTATATATGGGTAAAATATATGGGTAAAATATTTTATTTAGAAAGTACATGTAAAAAAAAATGTATATGTCATAAATGTTATAAATTTACTACATTAAAATAAATTCAGTAATATTCCTAATCTTTTGCTTTCTGACCTTCTCATGGACTGGGCAGACGTAAGAACCTCTTAAAATGGCCATTTTGTACATGTTTGTTCCGATCTTCTGTTTTTCTTGAATTCTTTCGCCCTGAAATAAAGGGCTGACAGCTTTTCATTCCCTCCTCCAACTATCCCATCTTAAACAGCTCGGTCCAAACCCTGTTATCTGGCAGGCAGCATGCAAGATGCTGCCATCTTAATAAAATCTGCAAGCGGTTCAGGCCGCAGACTTCAGTTCTGGGCTGCGAACCCCGCCTGACCTTTCCAGCTTGGCCAGACCCCAGTGATCCCCAGCACGCTGCCAGCGGCTGCGACCGCAAGCGCAGTCACGCCACAAAGAGACATGAAGTTTCACCGATACCGGCGGGCGTCACGGCCCGGTCGCAGAAGGGGCCAGAGAACCGGGTCACCGGAGGCCAGGAGAAGCTTGGGGGGGGTCACCCGGTCCCGCCACGGCACCCCAAAGCGAAGTCAGGCACTGCCGCGCAGACGTCTGCCTGACCTTCCCCGGGGGATCGCCGCTGCCTCCCCGGGCTGTCCAGCCCTTCGGCACCATTGCTTTTATTTGCCCCCTCCGTATCTAATCTGAATCTCCCTCACAGCAGCTGAAACCCATTGTATCTCTGTGGACTTGGGAGGTTATTACAAAGAGACTACTTTCAACTAGTGGTGGAGTGGACACCTCAGGCAGGAAGAAATATCCTCCTGGCTTCATCCCTGGCACTTCTGCTTACACACCCCAGAAAGGAAATTAAAAATTTTGTTGACGAAGACGTTCACGCTTTCATCTTCCTGGCAAATCAACAGGTATACAAAACCCAGGGTACATCTTCCTCAGCTGCAGCGACTTGCAAGTTCTTCTGATACCATAGGTCAAAATTCAGAACATTCTTTAGATTATTAAAAAATGTCCTTCTTTATCGTGGCTTTAAAAGGGCACATAACACAGTGTGTCCAGGCTATTTTCATGGGATTAATATACATTACCTAAGTCAAGTATTAAGAGATTCCTATTATGTTTGAGATTTATTTCTTCCCATTTGCCTGAGATTTCTGCTAGACAGCTTGAGATTTAATTTAGGTAATAGTGCACCTATTTTGAAGGGCTTGCTTATTTGTTGATCAGCATTACCGATACTCATTTTTATTATGTGGTAAAAATCTGGCAGCAGGACAAGAAGCATTTTTATTCTATGTTTGTACAGTTTCTAACACAAAACAGTCTTAGTCCACGATCAGGCACCTTCGATGCAGCTATACAAATGGCAACTGAGTGCAAAGATTTTTTTGTGTGTAACCTGAGACAGAATATCGATGCTATTAACTCTTATCTTTCTCATGGGGCTCACCATTAACATCCCTTTTAATAAGGAGAAAGCTTTGGTGGGAGAGGGACGTAATTTGTCTTCAGGGTGTCTTTCTTCAATTAAATAAATACACTATGAAGCAACTGCTGCTGTAGGTATTATTAAATTTACTTCTGCGTTTTTTGACATTTAAACTATGCTGTGGGACAATACAGTCACTTACTCTGATCTGGCATTTTTTTTCAAAACCCAAAATATAGATTTTGTAGGCACAAAACGACATTTGTGTGATCTACCTCCATATTACCTCCCTTGATTTATGTCCCTAATCCTGACCAGGTTCCCGCACAGGAAATTAAGAGGGGGCTGGAAGCCTCAATGGGCAATGGAAACCAATAAAGCCAGCTGGATCCGGGCCTGCAACCGCACATGCATCCTTTTAAAGCCCCACCATTTATCAGTTGGTTTTTTTTTTAAACATCCCATTTTTAGTGTTCTCCCTGGCCTCAATGACACCGCTGTCCCCTCACTGCCATCGGCGTCCCCCCGCACCTTCCCCCCGCTCTGCAGATGCTGAACGGGCTGTTTGCAGCACTCGCAGGGAGGTAAATTAGGGCTGCGACACCCAAGACGCGCCTGTCTCTAAAGTACCATGAAGACCTGTGGGAGCCCGTGCAAAGCGAGACCTATGCCTGTGGTGCAGAATACCATTTGACTTTTAAAACTGAATCCAGTACCTTCAGAGGCAGCCTCATCTCACCTCCTGTCCCTGCCTGGCTGGACAGGATGCTAATTTCGGCTCTCCTGGACCAAGGCATGCATTAGTCATCAGGTCATTTATTTTATTACGACTTTTCATCTTAATCCTGATAATACTCCAACTCCAGAAAAAGATCAAATGGCAACAAAAGGGAACAATGTCTGAGGCGGAATTATTTCTTATTTGAATTTGGGTAAAGGCATCTCACATAAAGGCATTTTAATTGCTTAAGGAAAAAACTGCTGCTAGTAATTGTTTTACGGTTGTAGGGGTAGAACTGCGTCAACAAATGACTGTCAGCAATCCATTTACAAAACCTGATTTCATCTCCTTTCATGGACCAGAAGCCTTTTTTCTAATGGGATGGTTGGCAAAAGATCTCTTCACCTTGTTAAAAGGCAGATCACGCAGCCTTAAACACTTAGTTCTAATTATGAATTATTGGAACACTGTGACCCAAGTTATCATGCACTTACTTGCTGATTAATGGTCTTCAGCCATCTTAAAAATAAACCAGGGGGAACACCAAGTGTAATGGGAGGGTTTTATTATAATAATTTCTGCCCTTGACTGCTAACCCAGAGCTTCGGGGCAATGATCTGTCCCCAGCCGCTCAGAGAGACTGAAGAGATAGCGGGGGCACAAAGGAGTCAGCACAGCCGAGTAATGAGGCTTGTGCTGCTTCCCTTCCACACCTCTTCAATTTAATGAAATCTGGGAGGCCATGAGCTGCAGAGCACTGCTCCCAAGGGAGGCGTAAATACGGAGCAGAGCTGGACTGAAAGAGGCGTCACTTGGAAGAGGAATCCGAGGGAGAAGGGGACAGGACTGCCATGAACGGAGAAATCGGAGGCAGCAGGGAAGAGGAGGCAGAGGCAGCGCAGCAGAGGAGGAAGGAGGAGGAGGAGGGTGCCTGGATGCCTCTGCCACCTGGGCCAAGGGGAAGGGAAGGATGATTTGGTGGGATCCCGCCTGTAGAGGAGACAACAGGGACGTGGCGATGACTCCTGACGAGGAGGGGAGGAAGGGACACGTATCTAATTTTCCCCACCCTGAAATTCAAAGCCTGGGTCTGGTCGAGGATGCTGGCCGTGGGATAAAAGATGCTGATTACTGTGGAGATTTACCGAGCAGGATCGAGCCGCAGCGCTGTGCTAAGGGCAGGCCAGAGGGGAGTCTGAGAAAAGCAAGCTTGGGATGAAGGGTGACAGGGCTGCGATGGGGCCGGGTGTCACGTTGAAGGGTAGCAGAGAAGCCTGGGAGGCAGGGAAGGCAGGTCTGTCCTAGCCCTTCTGCACTACAGACAGCTGCGGGAGCAATGAACTAACGGGAAACCCGTGGTTCTTGTGTGTTCCCCACCGCCACGGTCCAACTGCACACCGCCTTTGTGTGAAACACACGCCATGTGGGGCAGGAGCAACGTCCATTGATCAGCGCATCCTCACCAAAGCAGTTTCTGTCTGCGTCTGGCTGGGAAGGTTTCTTAGGGGCAACTTAATGGCACAGATCTCAATGCTTCATCTGATTTCAAAAATGTATTTTCTCACCTGTTTAGTGAACCAGCTCCCAAACAATATAAAATAAAATAAAATAAATAAAAAAAAAGCCATGTGTCTGCTAAGATCTTACAGTCGCTGGCTCAGTGAAGGTGAGCTACGGGTGGGGATGAAAAAAGGTGCAAAGTCCTCTCTGTGCTGCTGCTCTTGAGAGAAGGAGCGGCAGCCAGGTACCAGAGAGGGACCTAGCTCAGCAAAGGACCGTCTGACTTGTCCTTCCTAGCACAAAGATAACCATGGAAGAACAAGCAAAATCACCAGCGTCTCTGCACAATTATGCTCCAATTCCTAACTCTCCTAAGCCACAAAAATAACCGCTCTAGATCTAAGTCATAAATAAGAACAAGCACATACATTTCACAGGGTTTACCACAAGTTTACCCTAAACTGCATGTAGGGGATCACACAATACCCTTAAGGAATATTTTAATCCAAGACAATGACAGCAAAGACTTTATTTTTTTCCATGGAAAATGATTACTGTCCTATTAAGTCTTAAATTTCCTCTTTATTTCTATTATTTCCCTATTTATTTCTATTTTTATTTCTAACCTAGGTGCACAGCAAGTAAAGTAGAAACAAAAGGATTGTGCATCCCCTGGAAATCAGAAACCACTCCTGCTAGGTCTCACCTGAACATCACTTTCACGGCAGTATTTTGCCCCGGCTTCTTTAGCAGCACCACCGCTTCAAGGTGCTGACCGAAAGCCTTCCATCCTCCAGCACTACCCTCCGGAGGCCTCTCTTCCTCTGCTCCACAAATCAGCCAGCACGGACACGCGGAGAGGCAAAGGATGACTTACGGGCGGGTGACGCCATCCCACAGCAGCTGAGCTCCGCCGCTTCCCGCAGACCCGGGCGCAGCATGCAACGAGCCGGGCGGGAGGAGCGGGGAGCTGAGATGGATACCGAGCTGAAGTGGGAAGAGCGGGAAAAGCGGGGGTGACCATCCTTTGCTTTCTCAGCCCACCCCATCGTCCTGCTTTTACGCGGTGCTCGCAACCACAGCGTGCAGACGCGCCTGAAGCGCAGCGCGGTCGGGATTTAGGCTTCCAAGTCCAAGACTGTGATTTATCCATAGCTTGCTTGGGATTTGCAAACCAACCCTTCTTGCCCGAGGCTCCTGAGCGCGCGGAGCGACGGGCGTAATGGCTGCACACACCGAACCTCCTCTTGCTGCCCCAAATTCAGCGCAGTGCACAACTCCCACAGCGACTTCCCTTGGGGGACACCGAGGGCACCTCACTGCATATACGTAGTGATGGCAATTTTATAATGATCCTGGGCTATGCCAGATGCTTTTAACCTCTGGCAGGAGAAGCAAGTGATTCAAACCACGTTTCCATACAATGTGCAGGAGCGGTCACTAGCTGAGCAAACAGCAAGGTGGCTTTGCTCATTTCTTAGAGCCCTGTCAAAATTCCTTACAAGCCTATCCTCTATTTTTCACCTTTGATTCCAGTTAAATGAAGGGAAGGCACAAAAAATCCTCTTATAAAAGAACAAACAAAATTCCTAGTGTTTGAAGGACTCCTGCTACTCCAGACCACTTTATAGCTGTAAAGGGAACTAGGCCTTAAGCCTCACTGTTTCTAAGACTATTCATATCAGACATATAACTAATGATTAGAGATTGTTTTAGGTGTGATTAATAGAATGCAAATGCTTACAAAACAATATGCATAAGCTGCTTATTTGTCCCTTGTGTAGCCCTCACCATGGCTGGCTTAAAAGCCAGTCAAGCTGAATCAACAGAAAAAGGATCCTACATCTTAGACCTAAGACATAAGAATAGATAAGAGTAAGTGATTAACGTTAGAGTAAGATGAATTAATAAAACAACTTGAGTGATTCTCAGAAATTCAAAGGTGATTTTCTGATGTGTAAGAAGATAAGTGACTGTAGTGACTGGAGACCTTCTGCCTACAACCACTAACTTCAGAAGAACCGGGATGAGACAATAAGAATCAGTTGAGACAGGAAAATGTATTGGACTTTTGAAACCACTGGAGAATAAAGAACTGAGCGTTCATGGAAGAACACCTAGAACTTCTTTTGACAAATCATCAATTGCATATTGTTTTGTAAAATTGTATATATATAGGAGGCGTTTTTGAGTTATCTTTTGCCATTCACTGCGGTGGTGGCCCAACTCTGAGTTGTTAATAAAGCAAACCTAGAGAAACCCATGTTTGAAAAGTCTTTGACAATAGCACAGGTGCTCTCCTGTGGAAATCAAACCGCTCCTAAGAATAACATAAGGCAATATTATTTATAAAGGTTACAAACTACAAGCAGCTCATAAGTCCTTTCTCCCTCTTTTTGCTCTTGCTATCTCTTATCCTCTCGCCCATATTTCAACAGCAGGACTAACGAGGAATAATTTGAGAATGATATATGATCGGGTTTATTTGCCGCATCTTTTTATATTCAAATAGTCAATCTGTTGCTTCCAGTAATTGCAGTTAGGCCGTATGCTTCCTCCTGCCCTCCACAGAAGAAAACAGAGAAGGAATTAGCCATTGATTCAGATTCATCGTGGTGTGCACGACGTGTGAGCTGGCTGCCCTGCAGGCAGATGCTGCAAAACTACTCAGCATCACTCCAGACTCCAGACTGTACTTTAATGATGACATATTGGGAAAGCCTGCAGCAAGTTAAAGAGACAAGAACCATGCTCACCGGCAGATACAATGTTTTTTCACTCTAGGTGCTGGATGTGAAGATATGCCGGGTGCTGGCCAGTGTGACAGTACTCACTGGACGGACAATTAGTGAAGCACATTGGCTGGGTTCAGACTTGGCTTTCCCTGAAGTCAGCAGTGCTGCTCTCGTTTAGACCGAGAGTTAAATTTGAATTTCAGCTGATAAATTTTAAGAAAAATCTCAAGAGGTCTTGATTTGTTACGATGCATTCATGACATTTTCCCACTAGAAACGCTATAGCTCAGTGTCCCTTGAAACTGAAGTTTACGATGACTGGGTGGGCTCTGAAAGAGGACGCATCTGCTCCACGGTATCTAGGTTTACTGAACTCCTCCTATAACTGCCTATACGATATATGTCATACGTTATGACACAAAAATATCTTCCCACGCCCAGCCCCGCTCAAGCAGGGAGTTCGGGGAGTGACACTCGGAGATAAAACAGGAGGCCTGGCCTGTGCCCTTCACACCTGCTCGATAAGCAGCCACCTCGCACTCTGCACAACTGACCCAGCCTGGGCTCGCCCACGGTGAACCCCGCTTGGTCGCGCTGCAGGGAAACCGCACGGGCATTGCTCGCAAACCAGGGAGGGTATGATAAGCAAATGACCTGCATGTTGTGAAGCCAAATATTGGCTACATGAAGGACAAGAGAAGATACAGCAGTGGTTAAGACTTTAAGAAGCACAATAAATACACTGAAAGCACTTTTCTGCATACGCAGACCTGAAAATTAAGGCCAGGGAACACTGTTGGCTCAGAAAGCCAACCGGACACTGTGTTCCCGTCCTCTAGCAGCAGACAGAGCCCCAAAACATGAATGAACGAAAGCAATCTGGGTCCTATTTGGTTGTTCGGCTCTGATGACACATCTTCCCTGCGCTCTCCCTAGGCTAATGACAAGGAAACAAACACAGCCAGAACAATACTGAACTTGGCATTGTACTGGCAAAGTTGCCGTACCCAGGATTTTGTCACTAGGTACTACTTGCACTTCTTGTGTCGCCCATGCCCCAAGTAAGAATTAAAGGTTTAATAAGCAAATAGTCTGTTTTTCTCTTGAATCACCAATAATTTCTACTCGAATCCTGAGACAGCCTAAAATTTTACCCAGATAAATTTTTGAGAAACTTGCTGTCTGATGGAACTTAAGGCAAGCAGCCGGTCAGGGCAGCTCCCGTAGGCTCTCTCCTTAAATTCGGCGCATCCCCCTTGAGCTGCGACCTGAGACACGGAGCAGAGCACCATGCTCAGTGTAGAAGCCAAGGGGCAGCCCCTGGGGACGCTATGTGCTGAGCCAGCTACTCCCACCCAGGAGTGGTGATGTGAAGTGGTGGCTGCGACCCCTCTAAATCCTCCAAGTGAAAGAAGAAAAGATGGTTATGCTCGCAAGACACGGCCAGTAGCGGTGCCAAGGGCACGGAGTAAGCGTCACCGACATCCATCCTGCTCTCGGAGGCTGCCCTCCTCTCTCGGGAGCTCCTGCCCTTGTGAGCCCAGCCTGGCGTCCCATACAGCGTTTCGCTTTTGAAGGAACAGGGCGACACACAATTATTAAATGAAAAGTATGAAATAAGGGAAACGTGAATGTTGTAAGCACAGTTTTATGACTGACAAGACTATAATCACTCTTCGATGTGATTTTTGGGTGATGGACTACATTGAATACTTGTGTGCCTGCAGGCTTGCCTGCTTCCTCCACCTGCATTGACTGCCCTGTAAAGGTATCACCTCTCCTTACCAGCTTCTGGGCCCCCACCAGCAGAAAGTGGTGACCCCCCCCCCCCGACCTCCTAAAAGGGCTTTCCATCCTTCCTCACCCATTCCCGCAGCCTTCACAGCAGCCAGCAGTTTGCCTGGAGCTGGAGCGGGGAGGGGGGGGGCGAACGAGCTTGGCTGTCCCTCAGCAGCGGGGCACCGGTGCTGCCCACCCACACCGGCTGACAGCGGGTGTGATTCCGATGCTGACCCCAAAAGTAAATCCCCCGACACCACGGTCCCTCCGCCGGAAAAGCCGGGCCCTGCCCCGACCCTCGGGAGGATGCAGGCGGCTCTGCCGGCTCCAGAAGCGGGCTGGCGGGG
>JAVJGG010000054.1:18779215-18802574 GCA_035590195.1 Aviceda cuculoides | reverse complement strand
CGCCCCCCGGCCCCCCCCCCAGGTCTATTTCCGGCAGTTCTGCCGGACCTGCCAGAAGTCCTACAACCCGTACCGTGTGGAGGACATCACCTGCCAGGTAAGGGACACCCTGCCCCGGGCCGCCCTGCCCTGCCCCGGGCCGCCCCCGCCGACCGCCGCCTTCTCCCCCAGAGCTGCAAGCAGACGAGGTGCACCTGCCCCGTGAAGATGCGCCACGTGGATCCCAAGAGGCCCCACCGCCAGGACCTCTGTGGGAGGTGCAAAGGGAAACGCCTCTCCTGCGATAGCACCTTCAGTTTCAAATACATCATCTGAGTGCGATGGGGGTTGGGTTGGGTTGGGTTTAGGGCTCTTCTAGAAAACTGCAAGTAGAGCAGATTTTTTGTTTGTTTGTTTTTTGTGGTGGTATTGTTGAAGGTATGTGGTGAGGTGTAGCTAGGAAAAACATGCAAATAAAAAGTATTGCAAGGCATGCTCAACTGATCAGGTGGGTTTGTGCCCAGGTCGGAGGGCGCATAGTGCAGCTCCTGGAGCTTGCACATGGGAAGAGCCTACAAATAATGTCTTCTAAATCAGTGACGGTCTTGGCGGCTCAGGACCCAGCAGAACCTCAGGTGGGAAAGGATGTCACTGCTCCTACCCTTGAACTAAGCAAATGCTTGAAGTTAATATCAACTTGACATCTACACTAGGTAGTAGAGAATCATTCATGAACAAAACACCTAGTAGTATTCACTTACTGTGCAGGCTTCTATTGTATGTAGGAAGCCTCCTGCATGTGTTCTTCATCACTAGAAAATGATTGAGAAATGTTGTGTTACAGCTAGGTCACTTGTGGTGCAGCTGGTCTGCATCTTGTTTTGTAGCCTAAAGCCAAAGAAAGCTTGTGGTTGGTGTGTCTTCAGGGACAGTTCTCAGACTGCTGGGGAAGGGAGTCGCTGATGCCATGGTCTCTTGGTAAATGTGTTGCCCATCTTTATTTCCACAAGGTTATCAACAGAAGTGACATTTCAAAGGCTTGCAGCATGGTAACTGCAGCTGCCTGGCTTCCTCTTGTACCTGCAGGTGATGCACAAGAGCTGTGCGCTTAGCAGCTTACACTTGAAGAGTTTGATCTAGTTACGGTTTAGGTGTCTGCCACTGGGGAAGGATCAAATTCCTACACCCTTCTGGGGTTGGATTTGCAACTAGGAATTGTACTTCTAGTGTTCGGTAGTAATGGCAGAACCAGCGGGGTTACTTCCAGATGATGCTCTCTGAGGCCTGTTGGTGCCGTCAGGGGTAATGGCCTCTGCAGGGACACCATGCTTCAGCAAAGAGTTACGAGCTGACTCCAGGACGACAGCGTCACCATCTGAGCAGATTCACAAGCTAGTAAAACCTACATCCCACTGGTCTACCCTGTAGCCAGGGCGTTGGGTAAACTTAGAGGAAAACATACTTTTCTGAGAATGCTAAGCTGTTAATTTTGAAGTTGAGCATAATAAAGCACAAAGCCTTTTGCAGAACTCTTGAGGTAGTTTGTATTTGGAAAGACTGATTTGTCTTGGCTATAACAAACTTACCTACACCTGTACCCAGCCTACTTGAGACCACCCTTAAAGGCTAAAGGGGGAACCAGTCTGAGCCCATGCTGTATAACTGAGTCAGTGCCAGGTGGTCTTGCATATCTAAATGGGAGTTAGTATATGGCAGGGTAGGCAAACATTGTCCTTTGTATCAGCAAATGCCCATTTAGAGGGACAGTGTTAATTCTGTAGGCTTAGCTCATCTTGCTGTAGATTCCTGCTTTATTTTAACATGCCCCTTGAACTTGCTGCAGTAACTAAGGCTTAATGCCTCAGGACCAATTTATTGCCAAGTAATTTTATTTTATTCTTGCTTCACTCATCATTTTAGCAGCATGACGCATTCTGGGAACAAGTAGACCTACCACCCCCAGAATGGGGTATTGCTTTATTTTGTGCTTCTACCTGAAGCATTTTCCCTTATATCACAGGAAAAGGAAATAGCTCTTGCTTTACCGGCTCAATTAAAGACTTTCACAGTAAGTTCCATCCTTGCCCTGTTTGACTTGAAAAGTACAACTGCAGCTGGGCAGTTTTTTCTGTTGTGGATGTGTGTGCCTTGTCACTGCTCGTTACTGTAACTAACTACAGGTGAGTACAAGTCTCCAGTTTGAGGGGGAACACAGCTGAGGCCCTCTCTGCAGCTGTCTACCCATGGTCTGCCTCAGCTTGCAGTCGCCACTGGGATCTGGGATGTCTTTATTTCCAAGCATATTTCTCTCTAAGGATGTTCTTCGATGTGTTTTCCTGTCTGCCTTCCCCATTCAAACAGCTGTAGTCTGTTCCCGATGGCTGCAGTGTGGGAGACTGACTGTGATGAGTCTGAGCACCTTGGTGATGAGTTTGAGAAGTTAAGCTCTGTGCCATGTCAGCGTGAAGTCATGGCAACTCATAGCAATCTAAGCAGTTGAGTGCTTCCTATTTATACAGATGTCCTTGCAAGCACTGCTTTGAGAACTGCTTGCTGTGACTATGGTGACTCTTATGCAATTATTATCAGTAATAGCCCAAAGTGAAATTTAGTACAACTTAAAGAGTTGCCATCCCCACTAACTACAGTCAAAGCAGCAGTTGCTTCTGTTTGGCAAGATGTAGAACAGGCCTCGCCCCTCTGAACTGTACAGCGTGCTTCAGCAGCAACTGCTCCAAAGCAGCAGTGGATAAAGGCTCCAAGTGGCAGGTAGTGGCAAAAAGCTGCCCCTGCTTTTGTCAGCTGCTGCAAGGCTTTGAGGCTTGGAGGAGCGGAGTGCAGTGGGCAGCAATATTAAATGAGCTTTCTTTCATCTGGTAGCATGTCTCGGTTCTGCAGGAGCTCTACATGTCATTCCTCTTACATAAATAGAAGCAACGCTTTTACTGCTTGATGCCAAAGTACAGTTCTGTATCCTTTTCCACTTCACTGCTCCGTGACATCCGTGACAGCATACCCTGCGTATCGTGGGCACTGGTTGCTGGACTCGGCAGACGGAAGGAAAGCTACCCGTGACTATGCGATTATGCAAAGCAGAAAGGAACAGCCTCCATGCTGCCAGTTCTTCAGAGATTATCTTGAACTTGCCCTGTACAGCTTTTTCATGAAGAGATTCTTTTGCCTGTGCTAGCCCAGTCAGTGCTGTATTTGCTGCATCTTACAGGAGGTGCCTGATGTTTTGCTTGTTTCTAGGCAGCTTTACTGTAGCTTCGGCTCTGGCACACACCTGGCACCAGGTAATGTAGGCTGACAGGTGAGAATGGCACTGCTTTAACTTTGTGAAGCTTTTCCAAAATTACTCAAAGACAGTCAACTAGCATGGTTCTACTCCACAGGGCGAGTTCCACTAGTCATTGTAAATGGAGGAAGATGTATAACATAAGGAATTATGTATATAAATTCAGGTTTGAGTTGCATGAGAAATCCTGTAACTTCAGAAGATGCCTAGGAAAATGCTGTTGCATTGACAGCACGTAAAAGGAAAAAAACATTAAGGGCACCCCTATTATCAGTGTTTAGTTTGTTTAGCTACAGTATCTAAATTCTAGCTTGTAAAAATACACAAAATGACAGATACAATGTCTTTTATTTTTACAAAAAAAGCTGGTAAAAGATGATGTAAATAAGAGTGTAATGCACCACTAAATAAAACTACTTTTCCCCTGTAAATACTTATTAAATAAGAACACCATCTACAGTACCACAAAAACCATCAAAATAATTCAGTTTTATCAGGGACAGGGAAAAAAAATACAGTGATTATGGATGTGCCTTGACCAGTTACAGAGCTTGTTAGGTTAACATAACTACTGTCAGCAGTCCAACAGCGTGCACAGTGCCTTCAATTAATGCATTTCAGCATAATTACATTTCTAGTGGGGTCCAATTCCCCCAAAAAGGCAGAGCTAAGAATTTCAGTTCTACATTCTAAACTCTGGAATTAGAGCCCATTAAAAAAAATCACAGTGGGTAAGAGAGATATATATAAAAATACTGGGTGTTCCTTTCAGATCACAGGAATCATGGGACTACATTCTTTTTTTCCTGTTTTTTCTTTCTTTATTTTTATTTTTTTTTTTTATTTTTTAATTTTTTTACAAAATGCTATTGGTTTCAACAGAATCCAGTTTGTTTTATGCTACAGACTTTTGACACTGAACTATGAGTATATTGCCTGTTTGCATGTTTTGGTAGTCAGTCTTTTTTTTTTTTTTTTTTTTTCTATATAGTCCCAATTCCTTAGGCTTGAGTAGAGTCATGAAGATGCATATACATGCATTCAAACTCTTTGAACCCTGCAGACTACTCAGACTGCAAGTAATGTATATGACTACTGATAGGGAAAACTCCCCCTTCCCCTCATAGCTTTATACACCTACTGTCTTAACAGTGCATTGCACAAATTTACAAGAAAAATACTGGTTTTGCACTATACAGTTTCTAGAATATATACAGAATAAAATAAGTTAACTTCTAATGAGAATTGCTGATGGGCAGCATATATCTTTAATATACATTTTAAAGTCTCTGCAGGCAGCTACTTTTTGGTTAGTTGTTATCAATATTTGTAACATAAGCACTGATCAGAGAACTGAGCAGCATTCCAATAAAGTTAACAGATATATTATTTCTTTTAGAAACACTGGGAAATCCCAGTTTAAAATATTATTAAATGTCCTAACATTTACACACTATGAGGATTAGATCTAATAAAATAAAATTTCTTCAAAAATAATCTTGCAGCTCTTTTAAGCATGCTCTGAGACCTTATTTAACAATCATCCATACCTTCAAAAAACACCTGTCACGTAGCCATACATTCTAACTCACACACATCATTTCCTTGTTACAGACAACAAAAGTAAATAAAACATTGAGAAGTCAATGGTTTTTGCAGTCATAAGTCATTCTACTCATGTTTGACCACACATTCTTCATGACTTTGCAAAGTGTGTCATTAGGTATTAGTTGATGATTATATCTACTACTGCTGGAAAGCCAGGAAGCCTTGCAGGTCTTCAGCCAAAATGAACAGGCCTTGATTTTAGCCTCATCCCACCTGCGATATTGATTCAACCTTTAGAGGCTGTTGCTGCAAACACCATTTATAGTTCTGTTACAACAGAAAATAATGCACATGTGTGCATTACATTTAAGCCCTTTTCCTTTCATGTAGTTTTTATACATAAATTTAATAAAAAAATACTACTGTCACACAGCTACTGTGTAGAAAGAGCAGTCAAGTAAGATGTTCACTTCAATTTTTAGACTTATACTTCTGGTGGAACAATTTCTTGCTGCGATGAAACTGTGTTGGTTGTCAGGATTGCTGGAGGTTGGCTTTTTTTATGAAAGGTGCTCAACAATAGTCTGAAGCATCTTGATCATCAGTTCTTTTCTAAATGACAGCTGTTCAGAATCCAGTGCTCACAAGGTTTATTCCTGGTTTGATTTTCCCTAGAAGCTGATAGGATTGCACCATGCGTAGAGACTCTCGAATTTCTAGATTAAGTTCCATCAGCTTTGAGCTGGCCTCAGACATGTCTTGGTTGGAGCCTACTACTGCAAAGCTACCAGTTTGACCAAGCGTCTGATGACGGAAATATATGTGCAGCAATGTTTGAACTGGGTCATCTTCAGAACTGCCAAAGATGTCGTGGGGCCAAATAGATCTGTAAACACACAATTTGGATTTAAATGTTAAAAAAAAAAAAAGTTTAAATGTTTAAATATTCTTGTTCTTTAAACAGACATTTGAACAGAAGAGATCGGAAAACACAAGAAATTCTTCCATAGAGTCCCAACAGTTAACAGTTACCATTTTCTAAGAGATAAATTCTAAAGAACAAATACTACTAGAATTGCTTCTGTTTAAATTGCAAAATGTGTATGAACAAGCTGTAATGAAGCAACAGTGCTTGTCCTTTTCAAAAAGGACATCTAGCAAGAGCTGAAAAAACCCTGGAATAGTGCCTATACCCATCTTTAAATTAAAAAGCCCCATTAGCAAACTTGGGTCTAAAAGCAATCCTTAAGCACTTACCTGAAAGCCTTGACCTGTGCTACAGCTGACACAAACTCCTTGTTTCTCAGGGTTTCAATGAGAGAGTGAATAGCTGTTTCTGTGCTAGCTTGGGAAGCCTCTGCAATTTCAATTTCTTCAATGCTGCTGTCAGACGCAGCCTCAGCCTCTTTCAGACAGCTCTCCAAAAGAGCAAGTTCTTCAGACATGTTTATGACCTAAAACAAATATGAGAGTTACCTTTTCTAGTTTAAATGTATTTTCAGCCAAATTAACTTTCAGCAGATCAGACTTACATTTTTCCTCCTCTTTGGAATCATAAATGAGAGGCAGAATAAGTACATCCAATTATTTGCTGCTGTTGCTTAAGTATACAGTTAATTTAATGGCCCAAGCGTGCATGTCAGGTATTTGGGCTTTCCCTGATTAAGTTTCCACCTTACTTAGTTCTTTTCAAATTTGTTTAAAACAATACATTTCTGCCCACATCACTTAATAACAATTAAACTGACAAGAAGTATTAAACACTGGGGAAAGGTATAGCAGCCATTGTGTTATTACAAGGACAACTTAAATATGAAGAAAAAAATCTGGAAGACTGGTAACCCAGCAGAATAAATGTAGTGCAGCCAGTGTATACAATACTATCTTCGGCTTTAGCTCCAATGTTTAAGTAAAAGACAAGGCCATTGCTCAGAATATGATTCTACATCTGACTAACTTAGGCAAGAAGTAGGACTGGTGTGATGGTGAGCTTCCACAACATTCTTCAGACAGAAAGGAACTCACTTTTTTTGCAGCCTCTACGAAAATCTGGAAATCTAAGCAAGGCACATGCAACACTTTTTCCTAAGCTACTAAAAACCCAAAGGCTTTCACTCCACTTTTTCATTTTTCCTCCCTACTATATCAAGCAAGACCAGCCCTATTTTTTTCCTGCTACCTCTATTGCATTACAGACCCAGTGGAGAACTTTCAGGAGTCATTATTAATAGCATAATACATTCAGATTAGCTCAATTAACATCACATATGTACCACATGTGCACAGCTGAAGGAGATGTTTTACTTCTAAAGTTAGTACAACTAAAAATCAGGCATAAGGTGTCTAGAACACATTGCTAACTGCTAACTTAGGATGGGGACTAAGGCTGCAGAGTAATTGCATGGTGGCTGAAGTGACACAGTTATATAAATCAGCTGGTAGCAAGTGATGGTGTTCGCAACAGGAAACACTGGGGTGATGGAAAGGGGCTTCATCACAGAACTCTGTTGATTGGAGTTGATGTTTCTTGATTGTAGCTTGATTAGAATACACCGGGAGCACTACTGAAATTATTTTAAATCCTCATCACTGGACTCCCTGCATTCCTGTCTATTTAAGAGCTTTCAAGCTGTACAAAAATCAACACAGATAATTGAACATCTCAGAAAATTCTTGCAAGCTCTACTTAAATCTTTTATTAATTGGCTATAAAACAGCTGGTACCCTCCTTCAGTTTCTAAAAAGATGTACACCTGATGGAAATGTTATCAAAATGTATTTGAAATGGTTTGGCTTTAAAATGTCAACCATTAGTAGCTAAATAGCATGGTTTTCATTACCTCTGCTTCTTTTTTGATTGTTTTTACTTGGCTGATGAGTTTGCAATAGGCTTGGAACAGAAGCAGCAACTGGAAATGCAACTTGTATAGCCTCCGACACAACTCCAGCTCCTACAAATGTAAACAACATTATTATATTCAGGAAGTGCAAAACATCTACTATCCAATACAAGAGACGATAAATGACAACTTCTTCAGTATAGAATGTGCAAAATTAGTTACTTGGTTACTGAAGAAAATGCCAAAAAGATTTAGAAGCTAACATAGCAAAAAGCTAATGAAAAGCAGATGAAAGCTTCATTCAGTTCTAGATTTACAGGTAGCCTCTCTCACATAGGTTTAAAGTTGACTTTTTAATAAGAAGTTACATTTCCAAGAAGGGGGTTGGGGTGGGATGTGAAGTGATTCAAAAGGCATTTTGAAATGTCATGTTCCAAGGCAGAGTTTCATAGGTCACTTACTTTTATTGTTGCTATTTTACTGTTTTGAAATTCAAGATCTAATATTCAAAAGAAGCGGTTGTGGACTGTAAGTATGGAATCTTTCATAACCATTAATATAAATATGTAAGCACAGTATATAACCTGGCCCTTAGCTTACAACTGCCTGATGGAGTAAGAGGAGAATAATTCCATTCTTGGAGGCAAGAATAATGTTTCCTTTATAAAAGGTAGCTCTGATTCTGTTTTAGAAAATACCACGTGATATATTCTTAATGAAATGAAACAGCAGCATTAACTTACGCACTGTCTTGCTTCCATTTTTATGCATCTAACACACTAGTCAAAGTGCAGACAGTGTTAATACTGCTTCACATACAGACATAAAAGCTAGTGCTAATGGAATAATCCTCTATAACATTCTACTAACTACAGGATCCTATTATCTACAAAGGACCAACAGTTCAATGGGTTAGATGATGCAAAATTGAAGCACACAGCATTTTTGTAATAGTCTATGACAAGACATCACTATGTCACAAATGAACGAGACAGATGGAGACCAGTTTGGTGACTGGCATGGTTAAGTATTTGATAAATCAAGAACTGTCACTTACTGCTAGAATTTCCATTTGCTAAGCAAGAAGATGAGCAGGTCACAAAAATACAAAGAAAGAAAAAAAGATCAAGAATTAGTGTAGGAAATAATTTTAATTAGGGTAAAAGATGTCCCAGGTAAAATGAAGGAAGAAATACAAGTAACACGCTCCAAATACACCCTGAATGGAAAATTAACAGGCTGAATTTGAAGTGAAATTACTTGCTGCTGTAACTAACGACAGATAGCATTGTCTTTGTTGTCCCTTGTCCCACAACATGAGTAACATACTTCACTTACAACCCTCTCTGGTCTTTATACATTGTGTAGTTTTAAAGGTATGTAAATTTAAGGAAATCAGAACCAAGACACTTAGGTATGAACATCTGTACAATGTTTCTTACTATTCTGTGCCACTGTAGTTTAAACAAAAATAATGTCTTTTAAAATTGGAGATGTAATGTTAATTTGGATTTTGGATCCATTTAGAAAATTCTTGGTTTTGCTAAACTCAATTCTCAACACCTCATTGTGAGATTTCTGTAATTTAACTGCACTTGGTTTTTGCAAGCTATTTCAGAAAAATGTTTGGGAAAGAGGGACAGGGCGAGAAGTCATCATAAAATAAATTTTTGAGACTGGGGACAGGAACTTCACTTCTGTGCTTGGTACAGCGCTAAGCATATTGACAGCATTTAAGCAAGTACAATGGTCACAGTAAACATGAAGATGTAACCAATGCCCGATTCCACCAGGCAGAAGCAGTTGAGCTTTACTAAGCACATAGTTATACACAATGTGTATAGTAAGTTATACACGATGTATAACTTAACAGGCTATAAACATTGCATGTTTTTGTTCTGTAGTCTGTATTATCATATACATAGCACAATTATTATATAAACAAAAACTTCTGACGCACAGAACACTGCGAAGAGATAAGATCTTGAACTGCCGAAGTCGACAAGAATTCTATGACTCACTTTAACGAAGCACAGAGAATCAGATTTTGAGGAATGGCAGGGTCAATTATTTAATATTTTTAGTCATTAAGTTCCAGTGTTCTTTAAGCCAAGTCTCATTATTACTGTAAGCCATAAATAATCCCTCTCCCCAAAATCACACCTTGATAGCTATTCTAAAAATTCAAGAGAGGTTTTCCTTTAAAACCAGCTTTGTACTGCTTCAGTGTCTTTCACGTAACTTGCTCACTTGAGAAATAATCTGATTTTTCTACCTGCCAGTTCTGTACAAACAGTCTAGCCAGAGTCCAGATGCATTCTTTCAGGCTTTCATGTAAGTACTAATAGCAAAAATCCAATAATTAGATTTACTTGCAAGTCTGCTGGCAATGCATGAACCAGAACAGAATTCATCTCACTACTCCTTAGCTGTATTGACCACAGTGCTAAAAATTAGTAAGAAAATCTTATTTGTGTTAGTGAGTGAAAAATATCTGTTGAATGAAACAGCTCTGTTTTCCTGAGCAAGACAACACTTACATATTTTTAGCCTTAATTGGTTGACTGGATAGACTTATCAGCCTCACGCGCCATTTACAAGGACTTTTAAAACAATGATCTTACACTTGGTAACTTCTCAATCTCCCTCAAGTCACTGTAAGCTTCTGTGAATAAATTTAGAACTTCTGTAAATTGAGTATATTTATGAAGCAGGATAACAGGACTCTGGCTTCTCAATGGATACTATATATTAAAATGATTGTAACTGAACCTGCAAGTGCAAGGAGCACATAAAGAAAAAATTGCCAGCATGCCTTGCAGGCTAGGATCAAAACCCAAAATCAGAACAGGTCCCCACAAACAATCAATGTGAATGGTCACATAATTCCTTTTCAGAGGCTATCTTCAAACCCTGCAGAAACGGGGAAGAACAGACAAAACTGCCTCACTTGGAATCCTGGATTCTCTCTGTACAAGCTAAATGAAAGCCTGCATGTGGCTTTTCCTCTTTTTCTTAGTTTCCTTAGCTATACAGTGGGAACAGTAACATTTACCTTCATGGTAAGAACAGTTATGTTCCAACAGTTAAACGTTAGAACAGTTTCTTGGTGTATATAAACAGCATTCTAAATATGGACTGAAACACATAAATGCTGCTTCTTTATCAGTATATAGAACATCTACTGTATTGTAATAGTAAATGTTGTAACGTATTTCTAAATGCATACCAGTCAGTATATGAAGATGTAAACCAAGTGTAAAATGCGCTAAACTTTGTGTTCACAGGCAAAGCAAAAATCTTTGCAAATGGTAGCAAATTATTTTGCTGTATTAGCTATGCTTATCCACATTAAATTTTTTTTTAAAATGTGCAGCTTTGATGCAGTATAAAAATCAATAGTATATTCTCACACGTTGCACTACTCCAAAAATTCAGGTGCATTTTGTGAAAGAATTAAAAAAACCCCAAAACCACATATATATGAGAGCAAATGAAAACTGTGTAAAAGAAGAAGTACTCCATGCATGCAGTAGACATTTCTGTTGCTCACCACTACCTTTTCAGCAGCAGAAACATGACCAAGTGCATCAATGAATAGAGTTCAGTTGAATAAAAGGAATAAAATTCCTCTTTTTTCAGCTTGGATTTGGAATTTTTGACAAATTATCATTGTGAAAAGGTAAGATCATCTGCTACCTGCAATTCTGCTTTCTTAAATCTTTCACTGTTCCTATTACAGGACTTCAGATGGCAGATTCCTTGTACCTACTAATGATAGTTTTTGGATTTGCTTTTTTATCTACAAGGTCATTTATGCAGCTATTGTTTATAAAAAAAAAAGTCTGCTTGGGGAAAAGCTACCACTTACTATAGCAATTAGTAATATTAAACATGGATGACTGCCATGCAAATACATACAAAATATTGAACTAATATTAATAGGTTATGTCACCTATTGTTGTTAGATGATATTTTGACAGAAGTGTTTAATGAGGGTTTTGCCATACTGTTACTTTACTCCCTGTTCCTTTCCAGCCCAATAACGGCTCCAGAAAGGTCCTATGTATTTATATAGTACTAATTACATTATATTCAGTAGAGGTTTTTGGCTAGACAGTTTATCTGAGTATATAAGCAGAATGCTAATCTTTTTTCTTCTAGAAACAGCTGCAGAAAAGACTTCCTTGTACACAGATGGTTATCTGGTCTGCTTATCTACTCAGTGTTATTAAGTCTAGAACCCAAGACAGGTTGCCAACTTTTATTAAAAACAGCCCTTTTTATTAGACCACTACTTCATGAGAATCCAAGTTTCCAAAAGATAGGATGATAACTGAAATGAAAAGCTTTTCATACATTTTTAATCTCTCTGCAAATATTGGAATTTTTATGTAATAGATGTTTTTTAATCTCATAACCAGAGACCTTCAACTGACATACACCTACCTGGGCATCTGTGTTAGTGCCATGAATACCATCATCAGTACCAAACGTTCTTTTGCAGTCTTCTAGCCACTGCAAAATAAATATAAACAAGATTAAACATCTTCTGAAACAGCAAACTGAAGACTGTGCTAAAACTGCATAAGACACTTCATCAAGTCTTGCACATTCTCAGATTACGTAAGAAATTGTGATATGAAATCAGTTGTTTACCAATGTTGTTTCCACTAACAATTTCCACTCTGATACATCACTTTGTAGTTCTTATTGTGCCCCTTCCATTGTAAATTTCCTGTAGCCTTCATTACCCCTGATGAGGATAGTACACTTAGCATAAATACTAATCTGATTGAATTTGGGTACTGTTACAGTGAGACGTGTGGGAGGGTGGAGGCAGAAAAATCCCTTTTATTAAATGAGATTGTATCTTCTCTTTACTTACTGCACAAGGTTTACACCAACATGATTTCTCAGCATTTAAAATAGAGCACTAATTCAAAGTAGAGAGTAAGAGTAAGCCTGTTACATTTCTTGGGACTACTTCAGAAACAGAAGGAAATAGAGCTCTCCCTGTGTAACTAGATGCAAGTGCAGGTTTACTGGATGGAAAGAAAAAAAAAATTCTTCAATGGGAGTTTAGTATCACCTCCAGTTCACAGAAGCCAGGGAGAGGAAGTATTCTCACATTACACAACGCACATGCAGATTCTACTCTCTTTCATGAATATAGGGCTGTACTTAACCCCAGTTCCTATAGCAGACAACAAGTTTATTCATTTCAGGAGGTAATTTCTTCTAGCTTTAACGAACCATGCAAATTTAAAAGTGTTAATATAAAGCATTTGCAGAATCAAATATGTTATTGGACAATACGACCTGATCATCTCATCGACACTGCCCAGCATATTTTTCTGTACAGTGCAAACAACTGCAAGCATGAGGTAATTCAGGTATTACTGAAATGGGAATGCATCATGTTGAGATGAAGTGCAGATTATCTTCTGAAATGAAGAACAGGCTCTATACATCCAAGGAAGAATAATTCAGCATACTGTGTGCTTGATATCTTGAGTCTCACAGGAAATCTTAGTGACCTTTTTCTAACCTTTGTCTGATGCAAGAAAAAGAAAAATGTGATTTCCCATCTGCTGAATTTAATAAAGGTTACTTAGTGAATTAACTAGGCCTGTGTGCTTATCAAGAGGAGAAATGGAATTCTCTAAACACTGCGGTGTCAGTTTCAATTAGTGACATGGATACTAACGTACACAGCAAATCTCATTTTTCTTCTTATCCGACAGCATCCATCGGTAACAATGGAATAGGTTTGCACTGGAACAAACAGCATCAGCAATTGGGAACCTAGGGTTTATTTTCACACACTCTCCTTTTAAGATCTTTTTAAAATCTTAAAACCAGTCTCAATAAAGGGTGTGTCTAGAATGTTATGATATACATATAACCTTATATTTTCCATTACATTTATCTGATCCAGTATCTTTGTCCCTAATACACACATGAAGTCAAAGCAGTTTCCTTGCAAGGAAACAGAACAGTAGCTCCAAAAAGGTGACAAAATCAGTTTGCTAAAAATTTTTACAGAATATATGTTCAGTATGGTAGAAGGACCTAAATTTTCTCTTTGGGAACAGCAGTAGACTGTGTGACAAAATAATCTTCTTTATACGTTTGCTTTACATCAACTTATGTTTTCCCCATGTATCTCCTAAAAGATACAGGGTGAAGAGCATTACTGAAAGCGTAATATAGGGAAGTCTGCGGTTTGTCTTGGTCATAGCACAGGTTGGTTTGCCAGATTAAGCCCCAAACAGACATCCCAAACCACCACCTATACTATAGGTACCTTTCTCTCTCTTATCTCAGTGCATAGGTAAGAGTTTCAAGCAAGTGCAGCCCAAGCCTCTTACTTTTTACATTTGATTCATGTGAATGCCAGTACAACACACAGCAGTAATAGTGACAAACATCAGCTATTAGGGTAAACTTTAAACAACAATTTTTCATTAAAGAAGTTAATGTACAGAATTTTCCAGTGGTTGATTCTAGAGAATATCAGATTAACATGCAAATTATATTTCTTTAAATATCTGTTAATTTATATTTACTTTATTATACAATAGCCCAACCAGCTTAGTTTGTTAATTTTTCTGCATGTTTCTATGAAAAAAGCAACGATCTGCAATAAGCTTATTATGTGTTTTGCTTTAATACTTTCAGATTGAATACAATACATAGCACAACTGCCTGCAATAACAGAAATTCAGATTTGACTCGAGGAATTCTCCTTCAATTATTCCCTATACTCTGTTTAATAGGACAGAGTAAGAAAACTGATAAAACAGATCTGAGAGGTAGCTTTGGAAGATTCTTAAGTCTACATATGCTATATAATATACCAATACCAAAAAACCTCTGAGGACCAACAGCTAAAGAAGTGCTTTTAAAAGAAGTTTTAGAAAAATAACCTGAGATAATTAGTCACTACTTCTAAATTAACATGCTAAATAAATACTTAAATAATGCACTAAATTAGCTAAATGACATGCTATCAAGAGTAAGAAATGATTGATCAAAGCTATAAATTGCTTCCTTCTCAGTACTGTTTCTATTTTTAAATAATTAAATAAAAATAAACCCCTGGCAAAATGCTGTCAGTTATTTCAGAACAATTCTTTTCATCCCGTAACCCTTTTTCCTCTTCCAGTCACTCACAAATTCTGTGGCAGAGGACAGGCTGATCACAGAAACATGTTAGCAGGCACCCTTTTGACAGCTGCACTACAGAAAAACAACACTCTCTCACTATGATATAATGACAGAGGCTATCAAACTGATATCCATATTCCTCTATCAAGTAAAATACAAACAAGCTCTTAAATTCCGGCATGGATTTATGTCGATATGATACGTAACAGTGTAAAATTAGCTAAAAATACATTAAGTAAATTCATGGCCATCTGAAAGGGACTGAATTTTAACTCTGACAGATCAACCAAGCAATACCATTCGTTATTGCTAGGATTCACACACCCCTCCACACACCCCCACCCACAAGTTCCTCTCTACCCTGCCTCAAATCTTCCTCTCTGACCCTGGGGCAAATCAGGTGGCCTCTCTGTGCCTCAGTGTTGCTCTCTAAAATGAGGAATAAAATACATTATTTTCTCATAGCAGTGATGACAGCATTATGCATTGGAGGTTGTCAGCCATTAAATATTACATCGAGCAAGGTAATCTTAGTCATTAGGTGAGCACTTTGTTTCTGATTAAGCCTAAATGGCAAAATGTAGCTCATTATATTAGACCTCATGAGGACAGTTTACAAATAAATTCTTATTACCACAGAGCAAGACAAAAAATGCAGCAACTCTCTAGCAGAAATGCTGGCTTGGATCCTCGATGTTTATCTACATTAACAGTGCTGTGTAGCATACTTCAGCATTGGTTTTGAGGATGCTGTGTTTCTTTTGAGATCCTTTCCACAAAAAAGTGGATGTCTATTCTATTCAACAGAAGAGCTGTCAGCAATCTTTGCAAGGCAGAGGCCATAATTTCCTAATAAACGCAGCATGATCAAGAAACATGGAGCCACTTGTGCTGCAAAATACAGCTCTGCCAAGATGTCATGGCTTGAATTCTGGTTCTGTTTTGCATCACTCAAGCTTCCCTATACGGCCATTGTCATGGCCTCACAGGCTGCTGAGATCACTAAAAAATTCCTTCAAATGCATGTTTAATTTTCCTAGGAATCATTTTCTCTCTCCAACAAAAGCCCCATATATTCTCTCTCTCCCTGTAGCTGCAAAACTGATTGTAGATCCATGTCTTCTTTTGGCTCTTGAAACAAATCTTATCTGTTTCAGTTTTTTGAACTTAGTGTCTTCCTTCCGGAATTTCACACAAAGGATCACAAAAACAAATATACAGACCCTTGCTACAGAAGTCTTCAACTTTTGCACTTTGTGTTTCTTTGCAAAATGGATATAACCACTAACATATACCTTGAAAACTAAACAGTATTATTCTAAATAACTGACATAAACGTCAGCCTCAATGGGACCCAGTTGCAGGATGAGACACCTAAATTTATGTCTGTGTATGACACAGCTGTTTAAGCCCCTATTACAGTCAGCAGAGATCCAGTCAACAAAAAGAAGTCTAAAGATCTATTCAGCTGAGCGACAAGTCAGTATCTATATTAGATAAAATGGATTGCTTGCTTGATTTCTTTTATTGTACTGACTTGATCCTTGAATACTATGGGTGTTAAGGTACTTAATTCACATATAGATAGTTATCTGTAAAATGTCTTAATCTGGAGGTGAAACCCACTCTTCTAGTCTAATACAATAAGCCAGAACGTTTATAAAGAAAACAATTACCATGATTTATTAATATTAGTGTTAGAAATATTTGAATAAATTTTAAATGAGGATTTTTAAATTAGGAATGCACTTTTCCCAATGCTAGTGCATTTATCCAATGTTATATATTCAAAACCAATTTCAGAAATACATGCAATAAAAATTAATTACACATAAGAAAAACCTCAGGTTCAGATTATACACATAGGATAATAGGAAGAAAAGGAAACAGGATTTTGTTTCAGAATTTTTTCCCCACAGTTTTTTAGAGACCCGCGTTGAGAGATAAAGACCTGCAACATTTCCTTGATGAGCAGGTTCTAATATTTTTTGGTTTGAAATATGAGAGACTCACCTGTTCTGCTGCCTCTCTTTTGACATTATAGGTGTCCAAGTGTTCCTGGAGCTCTAGAACACTGAACTTCAATGTTTCTAGCAGGCCACAAGACATTAACTGCAAGATAAAAGCAATCACCTCTGTAGTCATGTAACATCTGACTATAATCCATGTAGTCTAGTATCTAAATTACAGAATATGACATTCCAAGTCCACATTTGTAAAAACAATCAAATTAGAATTAGTTGGGTACAGATCATTCATGACACCATTAGTAAACTAACACAGGTAGCTGTATCAGTTAAATCAGTGAACAACAGTTTTGATTCCAAAATAAGGGCAGTACCTAGTTAACATCTGAAAGAGTGATTTCAAAGGGATTTTTAGATCTTTCAAAAAGAAGTATAATATTTGATATACACACAGCTAGTGTAAATAGAATAGCCTGCAGCAGGAAAAAAGGTACTGCTGGATTGCTCCTGTAGCAACCTAAGGAGTGTCCAGTGAGGGTTACTTGCCCTTCTCAACGCACAAACTATACCACCAGCAAAGGAGTCAGTCTGTAGGAACCAGGAACTGTCAAAGCAGGAACTGTTGGGTGTTTGAAGAATTTTCTACCGTTAATGATGTTGCCTTTTTCAACATAGTTTCAAAATCTCCTTTACCTCAGCTTTGCTCCACATAATTTCTCCCTGTAGTTTTATTTTCACATAGGTTTTTCTTATTAATCCTTCTCCTGTCACTTTCTGTAATAATCATGCCTCTAACATGATGCTTCCTCCCTCACACTGGTCATCCCTTGCACACATTAAGAGCTCTGTACTTTTCTCCAATCCCTCTTACCTGGTACCTCTTGGTCAGCTTGATAGTGCAAGCGCAAGACTGTGATCACAAAAGTGTGGCACCGTGAGTCACAGTATCCCACATTACTCAGACGGGGGTAGGAACGATGCTTACATGTTTGCCCAAGTGCATCAAAATTATTATTCCACCACCATAATAAAACACTGCTGCTCCCAAGTAGCAGTTACGGCCCTGTGGCACGATGCCACTGCACTCAATAACATCGAAGTGAAGAGAAGTCAGCGGGCATCTCGCCTCAGCAGTAGGGCATGAGCCACTCCCAAATCGCTCGTGAACCCGTGCTTTGATGTAAGGGGGCATCTTTCTGCTGAAAACTACTTTCTGAATGAATCAAAGGCCAAATTTAAACCAAATGACAATCCTGTGTGCATGAATAGACAACACAAAACCAAAGATTTGTGCATGAACGTTATTTTGGATTAGCCATTCTTTCTTAGTGAGAAGTAATCTGATAGACAAGTAGGTTCATATCAGTTAAATTATTTGGAGAGGAAAGATTTACCTACACAGTATTTGCCAATGTAACAACACTAATGCGTGTATGTGTACATATGCACATACACATACATACAAGTCTGTATACTTGTGTGCATATATGTTTATTATTCCTTTTTTATATTTGTATTTACTTATTTATTTTTTAAAACACACATGCTGCTATAGCTAGACAGTAGTGTAATTCTTCTGTGGCTTCTTATCCCAAACAAATTTCTTCTTTTGGTTAATTACTACTGCTTTTCAAGTGGCATAACTTAAACAAAAAAACGTTACACAGGGTTCCCTTGGAATTCACTATCCATATCATGCTTTTTTTTGGTGCCCATATTCTAAAGTGAGAGTGTAAGAGCAGAATTGCCCCTTAGCATGAAGGGAAAAAAAACAGGTCAGGAGAAGAATCTCATACTGGGTCAAGGCCAAAGATCCACCTGTCTCAGTAACCCATCTGACAATGTCTAATAACAGTTGCTTAAGGAAGGGAAAAACACGGCAAGCAGGTGGTGATCCAGTTGCTCCAGAATGCTTTGTTAGACTCTGTCAACTTGTTCTGCATATTCAAAAACCTATCCAGGGCTATTTCTTTCATGAATCTCTTTAGCTGCTTTTTGAAAACATGAACAGACACTGTAAAAAAGGACAGGGTTTCACAGTTTGATTATGTATCACATGAAGGATCACCTATCTTTGGTTCCGTATGTTTTGTAAGTCACTGCTAGCTTCATTTGATCACCCTTACCATCAAATAAGACAACAATACAATAATTTCTACCACTTTTCCATGATAATCAAGACACCTGTGGACAGATTTCTCTCCTAAAGGGCTGAAAAATCCTAGCCTGCATACTTATATGGAAGCCATTCCACATATTTCATAATCCTTGTGATCTTTCTTGGAACCTTTTCCAGTTCAACTGTATTTTCTTTGAGAGCAGGGGACCAGACCTGTCCTCAAAATTCAGGATGTAGGTAAAGCGGGCATACGTACATTAGCTCAGCGATGTTTTCTGTTTTGCTGTCTCTTTTCTTAATTAATATAGGATAGCTTTTTTTGACTGCTGCTGAGCATTGAGCTAACTTCTTACATTAATATTTACTATAACCCAAGACTTCAACTTGCATAACAACAAACAATTGAAAGCCTTCACTACATATTTGTAGCTAGAATATTTTTCCTCATGCATCACTGAATACATACATAAACAATACAGTTTAAAAAGGCAAAGTTGCTGCTAGATAAGTAGTCTTCCTTTTTTTTCTCTGCGCAAATATGAACAAGCAGGGAAGGTAAAGAATAGAGAGGGAATTTAAGTGGTGTCTAGTATCAGTAAGTTCCCTCACTGTTCCTCATTAGAGCTGGAGGTTATTTTTGGAGAAAATGCACTTCTCACTTGTGTTTTCAAACATTTATGATATATAGTGGCCACCTAATGTTTTAATTCCTTTCTGATTTAAATTATAAAAAGCATCATTTTTTTTTACATCTGCATGTTTCAGTTAGTGATGTTAGACAGCAACCTTTTAAAAAGCAAAAATATAATTAACACATTTTATTCCAACCTTTGAAAATCTTCCCAAGCATTGCTATTTTCCAAATACTAAAACATCATTTGTTATGTTACATAAAAATATTTAAGCAGACGGGTATTTCAACATGTAAGTTTATGAGATTTTTACCGTTTCTGCATCCACAAAGACTGTCGGACATTCTGAACACATCATCATCACTTCCAGAGAACTTCTAAATTTCGTTCCAATGCGCTGTAGACTTTCGCCAAGAAAGCTGACTGAATCATTTGTTATAGATACAAACTTTCTCTGAATGGTCTAGAAATCAAATCAGAAAAACATTTATTTTACATTGTATTTTACTACCCCTCCTCTGGCTCTTTAGATTAAGAATTTCAGGGCAAATCTGCATCATGACAGCATGTATTTTTGTAATTAAATTACAAACTATTACATAATTTGCTGTGAATATTTATGTAAAACTAGCTCCAGAAAATGCAAATCAATCAATCAATCAATAACACCAGCCTGTATATGTAAAGACAATTACTCCTTTCACATCTAGGTCTTTAGCATCAGTATAGCAGGATGACTATTTGTCTTTATGCAGTATAGATAGTAGTTCAATTCATTTTCAAGTGTTTGTGTTGCAGAAAATTATACACAGAGTTTTATGAGTCAGAATATGACCTGTGTAGCACAATCTGTGTCCAAAACTGCCACCTGCAGTGCTTTTACCTTCTTCCAAAATCAGTCCTATGTATATCACGTTCGGTTATGTAGACTGTCAGCTTGGCCTAATACAACGCTGTGCTTGGCAATATATTATTTCATAAATCCTAGAAAGTTACCTGTAGAATAAAACTACACAAAGATGATATTTACAGGTGCAAAGTTAAACACAGTGTAGGAGCTTGAAGGCAGAATGGAAAAGTCCAGTCAAACAAGGCCTGCAGGATCTCATTTCATCGTTTTAACCCTCCTCTGTACCCAGTAACAACTCCTCAGGAATGCTTCTTTGCCCAGACTCGAGCCCTGGATTGCTATTGCCCCTTTTCCTAGAGTATCCATCTTTCCAGCTGACTGAGGGCTATCCTTTCAAGCCACAGAAAGTTTCACCTTTCTTCCTAGCTCCCTCTTTAATGCACACAAGAGAATATGAACTCCCATTTTACCACTTTCAGGAAATGAATGAATGTGTGAAAAGCAACTGCAGCTGAACTTTGGTGTAATACAGAGAAACTAAACCCCTGTTGTCTAGATGAAGCAAAAAGACAAAAATCTAAAACCAGTAACAGGAATGTCACAGTGCTGTGGCAAAATAGTTAGTTCAACTAAAAACGGAAAACGGGTACAGATGCACAGACTTGTTGTTCAGTGGATAAGGTAGAGTATGAATTCTTCACATGTAAGTTACTTCATGGTACTAACCCTAACCTGCCCATGCATATGCGATAAAATGCACATTAGCATGGTAAAACAGAGTGAGCCTTTCACTGAGAACTTTATTATTATGATATACCAAACAGCAAGCAAAATTAACACTGGAGATGGAAGAAGGGGTTGGAGTCACAAGGTCTTGGTTTGTAGTACTGAATCTGCTCTTAGCTCACTTGGTGTGTTGCCTGTAAATACAGTGGATTAATTGTGCTTCTCCTATTCCATAAGAAGGTGCAAAGAATAATGTATGTCCAAGTGGTACCACTTCGAGAAGATGAAAAACCCACCCCCTACATACAGGGAGGAGGGAACCAGAAAAATAAAGCCATAAGCATTTTGTGTTGGATACCAGATCTATGAGGTAAATATAGTTAAAAAGAGGCATTTGAAACTTCCAGCTTTGGTGGATCTCCTGGTGTTTCAATTACTTCTCTGCAGAAAAAAACCCCAGCTTTTCTCACAAGACAGATGCAAGATAAATTCATTAATGTTTGTCATGCTGCGATCCCATAATAACGAATCCCACAGAAAACCCACGAGAAAGACATTAATTCTGTAATCAGCACAGAACCTGGGTGATGTTCAGAGAAATAAAAGAAGGGACACAGCCTGTACTAAGAACTTACAAGAAACACCAAAATGTTTTTTTCAAGCTGTTTTTTTTTTTTTCCCCCCCTGATTAGAATCACTCCTAGACAATGAATACAGCAGATATTCCATGGAAAAACAGTGTATGACCATATAACATTCTTTTAGCAATGTGGGTTTTTTGTCTGCATTTGATTTGCTTTCTAAGGCTTCTTGCTACCATGATCTTGCGGCTTTTGCAATTATGGAGGGGAAGAATAGTTTTGAAAGCAGGAGGAAAGGGTTTCAGACAAACAACCACGCACTGGCAATTCACTGACCTGAAACAATCTTGAGAAGACGTGAAATGTATAGACAGCACAAGATCCATCTGTATCTGACAGCATTTGATTGACGTGGCAGCGCCAGGCTTGCTCTTCATCGTCGTATGCCACTGGTTGGAAAGCTGCCAATATGGCAGAAAGAAATGGTGAAGGAGGTGGGGAAGTTTGTACTTCTGGGAAACCATCTTGTTCTTCTTCATCTTGGCTATGAATAACAAACAACAGAAATTAACTCCTCAGTAAATTTTTTAGGACACCCCCCCCCCCAACTTCATTTTGGTAAGAAGAAAAAATAGGAATTTGGAGTTCAGAATAGTGATTTGTAAAATAAATAATCAATCAGCTAAGGTAACTATGAACCAAGAAAAGAGTAAAAAATCAGAAACTTTTGCTACTGCAATATAAAAAATTGCTTATATTCTTAAATTCCTCCAAAGTTTATTAAAGTATGTTATTTCTAAGCATATCTACAGACAAAGGACTATAGCTATATACAGCACTGTATATATATACCACTCAGAAACTGGTATTTTTTTCTTGCCCCCAATAACTGAATTATCCTTATCATTCAATTCTTCAAATTTTTATTCATCTAAACATATGGTCCACCAATATCTAACAAATTTTAGCTTTCCTTAAGAGAAACACGAGAGCTCATTTAGCAGTATAATACTGTTTTATAACTGTCTTAAGTTAACATCGTAAGTGAATGGAGATAGACTGGAACACTTTCATTTTTATGGGCAATTGATTTAATGGGCCTTTGTTCAAAGAGCACTCTGCAGTCATACTTTCCATTAGGCATCAAACATCCAATAAAAATATCAAACTATGAATTAATCAATCCTACTACTTAAAATCAGTAACTTAATTGTTAAAATTTTCTGTATTACAAGGAACAATACATTTTGGCAGTTCTTCTTGTGTAATTGTACTTACGCAGCAAAAATACATGTGGGAGGACTCCAAGTACAGATGGTTTATTAAAATAATTTTTTTAAACACATACTGTTTTTCTCTGTAACAACCACTTCATTCACAGCAGTGCCAAGTATGTCTTAAACAAGACTTAAACATGTCTTAAGACCTGTGGGTGCTGTTTTTAGGTATGTTCATTTTAGTAGCACAAAGCTCAAAAGCTAAGATGCAATCCTTTTGAATAACATCTGTAAGCAATGCTTCAAAAAGATTTTCAGGTATGTTCTAACTAGTGTATCAACCCTATAAATAATCACCTCTGTCACCCTTCAAACGAGAGCTATGGGGTTTTTCATTTGTTTGCTTAGTGTAAATAAAGAAAAACCTCA